>CM070568.1:30104869-30704869 GCA_036346405.1 Phyllostachys edulis | reverse complement strand
TCACTAAGGAGCACACCGGAATTACCTCCAACCGACACACAAAAAAGAAACCTCACAGAAGAAAGGGCGCATGAAAGCATCTAGGCCCCTAAAAATTGTTTTGGTAATTAATGATAATCTGTGAATATGGGATTAACATGTTTATTGAGTATTTACAAGGTTAAGTCCCAATGGTGAGTTTGACGTCTTGGAGATGCATGCTAAAGGATAACATGAAGATCAATATGGCTCAAAGACAAGGTACAAGTAGTCTAGGATCCTTTTTATATTTTACCGGTCTTAGGAGATATGGATGGAAGACTGGATTTTAGGTTAAATACCATACTATTAAGAAGGATCATGACTAGTAGCTTGATAGCATGTTCTTGTGCCATTTGGATCAATTTAGGATCATGCATGCACTTTGAATTTGTTTTGAAAAGCCAATTGTGCATTATCAGGACAATCGGTAGTACCGACGATGTGTTGGCGGTACGACCGGGATGGTGGTGCGGTACTACCGCAGCCCGGTTGTTCCTAAAATTAGTCGGGTACGTAAAATCTAGAGGGACAACATTTTGGTTCGGTGGCTCACCCTAGGAGCGGTAGTTCCGGAGCTTACATGGCGGTACTACCGCAACGCGGTATGACCGCATTTGCTCAGCGGAACTACCACACCCCGGTGATTCCAAAAGTAAAGCGGTACGTAATTTTCAATAGGTACCCTTTTGGGTCCTTTGTGAAATGGTAGTACCGCTCTCATTGTGCGGTATGACCGGCCAGCGGAACTACCGCGTGATGGTTGGCGGTAGTACCGCGTTGAAGTTTCCAACAGCTATGTCAGAGCAGTTAATGCCACTGTTATAGCCGTATGGAGCAGTAGGTGAGGTGCGGTAGTACCGCATGATACTTGGCGATAGTACTGCACTTCATTGAAAAGTTGGGATTTCACTGCCAATGGTTGTATTTGTTGGTGGGAGGGGGGTATAAATACCCCTCTACCTGCTCAAGGATAGTATGCTAGACCATATTTACTATCCTTTGAGCCTTGAGTATCCTCTCAACACCTACAATACATTTGTGCATTCATTGTGAGGTAGTTGAGACAAATTCAAGTGCATTCATTCTAGATTGATCCATTGCACTTGAGTGCCGTCAAGCGAAGATCATCGATTCATTACTCTTGGTGTTTTGCCAAACACCTAGACGGCTTGGCAGTGTTAGCACGGTGATATCTTCAAGAAGATTGTGAAGAGGCCCAGTGCCAAGATTGTGAGTGGTTTGGTGTTCACCATCTCTGGAGCAAAGGAAGAACAACCACTAGTGATCGAGGAAAGGCTTAATTCGTGGAGCCGACTTGATTAGTTCAAGATTCCTCAACGTGGACTAGTGAAGACCGGCAAGTCTTCGATACTACGGGAAAAACTTCATTGTCTCAATTGTGGTTAATTTTTGTCTTTACTATTTCCATATTTATAATTCTAGCATTTATCTTGTGTTGAATTGCTTAGCTAGAATTGTATCTAGTTTAAACTTAGTTGGTAATTGACTTAGATTGTTAATTAGTCAAAAAGTTTTAAAACCTCCTATTCACCCCCCTCTAGTCGGTTATTCTTGATCCTACAAGTGGTATCAGAGCTTGGTATCTTATTGATTTAGACTTAACCGTCTAAGAGAAAAGAGGATGGCTAGTGAGGGAATTGCTATAGGAAATGCTCCTTTGTTTGATAGCTCAAATTATGCTTATTAGAAAATTAGAATGTCAATTTATTTAAAGGCCATGAGTCCATGCATACAGAAAATCGTAAATGAGGGTTACATTATGCCTCTTAATCCACTACTTCCCACGAAGCTAGAGGGACGTAATGCTCATTTAGATGCTCAAGCTATGAATGCTTCTTTTGGTGCTTTGAACGCGTATGAGTTCAATAGATTGAGCAACTTGGAAACCGCTCACGAAATTTGGACCACCCTCTCGGAAATCCATGAGGGAACATCCACAGTCAAAGAGGCCAAATTGCATAGGCTTCGGATCAAATATGAGACATTCGTAATGTTGCCTCATGAAAACATCACTGAGATGTATTCAAGACTCAACAACATTGTGAATGAACTCAAAGGTCATAGCACTAACCTTCTTGATGTTGATATTGTGCGCAAGATACTTAGGGCTCTTCCGGACAAGTATGAGACGTTGGTGATGTTATTTCTCAACTCTTTTGAGTTGCCAAGAATGATGCTAACGGGACTCTTGGGGAATCTCATAACCAATGAGTTGTTCAAGAAAGACAAGGAAGAGCTTTTGGGGTCGTTTTCCTCAAAGAAGAAAATTATCGCTTTCAAGGCCAAAGCGGAATCAAGTGATGATGAGGATGAAGAAGGAGACTCCGAAGAAGAGTTTGCTTTCCTTGTAAGGAGAATGAAGAAATTTATGAGAAGACGCCCACATAGAAGCTTCAACTTCGACAAGAGCAAGAAAGGGCAATCCTCAAGTGGCAACAAGCGTTATATCAATATTTGGTGCTATAATTGCAAAGAGAAGGGGCACATCGCCTCTCATTGCCCCGCAAAGAAGGATGACAAGGGCAAGTCATTCAAGAAGGAGGAGTTTGATGGCAAGAAGAAGCTGTTCAAGAAGCTTCACAAGGATGGCAAGCATGAAGCCCACATTGGAGAATGGGATTCCGCTGAGGAATCAACCAACTCTGACTCCGATGAGGATGAGTCCTCCAAGAAGAAGGGACTCGTTGGCATCGCCATCAAGGAGGCTCCATCACTCTTCTCCACTCCTACTTGCCTCGTGGCAAAAGGAGATAAGGTAAAATCCATTAAGATAATGAACCGACATATGATGAATTAATGGACATGCTTGAAGACTAGAATGAATATCTTGGAAAATAAATGTCAAAATATAAAGTCTTAAAAAAAGAGAATATCTATCTAAAAGATTCTTATGATGAGCTAAAGAAAGCTCATGACTTGCTTATCCAAGAAAATTCAAGCAAGTCTTGCTCTAGTGTAGGAATTACATGTGATATTCTTGATGGAATGCCTATGGTAGAAATTGCTAAGACTAGTGCATCTACTTTATGTAATGATCTACTTGCTATGCTATGTTGTTCTAATATTAACTCTAATCATAATAATGTTGAGTCACATGATGCAAAGCTTGTTGTTAAAAACAATGAGCTAAAGGAGCAAGTAACCAAGCTAAGCAAAAGCTTAGAACGGTGCTTCAAAGGTAAGACCACCTATGACAAGCTTTTAAGTGAGAAAAGGTGCTCATTCAACAAAGAAGGACTTGGGTATGTGCCCAAAAAGGGTAAGAAACCGGTAAACAGGCTCACAAGGTTTGTTAAGCAAAATGGTAAGTATTGACATAAGTGCCGGGAAATATGATATTTGCAACAAACTTGTCCTATTGGTAAGACTCCATCTTTAGGTATATATGATTCTTGTTATATGCTTAGAAAAACTAAGGATGGTAAAGTTGTTACTAGATTTGTTGGCACTTCAATTTTAGGCGCTAAAAAGAATGATATTTGGGTGCCTAAATCCATGGTCACTAACCTCCAAGGACCCAAATAAATTTAGGTACCTAAAAGAACTTGATTCTTGTTTTGTAGGTGAACTACAAAACCAGTGGAAAACATTGGGTGTTTGATAGTAGATGCACTCAACACATGACCGGTGATAGAAAGATGTTCACCACATTCGAGAATGATAAATGAGTTGACAAGATCACCTTTGGCGATAATAGCAAAGGAAAGTTAATAGGATTGGGTAAAATCGCTATCTCAAATGACCTATCCATTTCAAATGTATCTTTAGTAGAATCATTAAATTTCAATTTGCTATCCGTTGCTCAAATATGTGATCTTGGCTTAATTTGCTCATTCTCTAATAAAGGTGTTACAATTTCAAATGCAAAAGATAATTCTTTAGTTTTCAAAGGTTTTAGATTTGGAAATCTTTATTTGGTTGATTTTACTTCAAATGAATCATGTTTAAAAACTTGTTTAATTGCAAAAATCTCATTGGATTAGCTTTGGCATAGAAGGATAGCTCATGTTGGAATGATTCAACTTAAAAAGCTTTTTAAACATGATTTAGTTGTTGGCTTGAAAGATATGAAATGAGAAAAATAGACTTTGTAGTGCTTGTCAAGCCGATAAACAAGTTGCTAATTCTCATCCTTCCAAGAGTATCATGTAAACTTCTAGACCATTGAAACTCTTACATATGGATTTGTTTGGACCAACAACCTATAAGAGTATCGGAGGTAATAGCTATTGTTTAGTCATTGTGGATGATTACTCTAGATACACATGGGTATTCTTCCTAGATGACAAAGCCGAAACCTCCGGTATTTTCAAAAGTTTTGCAAAAAGGGCTCAAAATGAATTTGATTTCAAAATTAAGAAAATCCGTAGTGATAATGGTTTCGAGTTTAAAAATACTAAAGTTGAAGATTTTTGTGATGAACTTAGAATAAAGTACGAACTTTCCACAACCTACACTCCGGAGCAAAATGGAGTTGTAGAAAGGAAAAATCGTACATTAATTGAAAAGGCTAGGACAATGCTTGATGAGTATAATACTTCCGATAGTTTTTGGACGGAAGCAATCAACACCGCTTGTCATGCCATAAATCATCTTTATTTGCATCGGCTTTTGAAAAAGACTTCTTATGAACTTCTTGTTGGAAGAAAGCCGAACATCTCTTATTTTCGTGTTTTTGGTTGCAAATGTTATATTTTGAAAAAGAATGTTCGTCTTTCAAAATTTGCAAGTTGTTGCGACGTTGGGTTCTTGCTTGGTTATTCATCAAATAGCAAAGCTTATCGTGTCTTTAACAAAAACTCCGATTTAGTTGAAGAAAGACATGATGTCCAATTTGATGAGACTAACGGCTCTCAAGAAGAGCATGAGAACTTGGATGATGTAGGTGTTGAAGCCTTAATAAAAGCTATGGAGTACATGCAAATAGGTGACATCAAACCTAAAGACGACCCATCATCTTCCACTCAAGTTGAACCTCCTACCTCTTCCGCTACAAATCAAATTCAAATGGATGAAGAGGACAATAAGGAAGATGATCAACCATCGAACCTACCACCAAGAATTCACAATGCAATTGCAAAATATCATCCAATAAACCAAATATTAGGTGACGTAAGTAAGGGTGTTCAAACTCAATCTCGTATTGCTTCTTTTTGTGAACATTACTCTTTTGTCTCTTCTATTGAGCCAAAACATGTAGAAGAAGCACTTGATGATCCGGATTGGGTGAATGCAATGCATGAAGAACTCGATAACTTCACTTGGAATGAAGTTTGGACATTGGCGGATAGGCCCAAGGAACACAACATCATTGGTACAAAATGGGTCTTTAGGAACAAGCAAGATGAAAACGGTATGGTTATAAGAAACAAAGCAAGATTGGTCACTCAAGGATACTGACAAGTCGAAGGTTTGGATTTTCGTGAAACCTTTGCTCTTGTAGCTAGACTTGAGTCAATTTGGATATCACTTGCTTTTGCATCATGCTTTAATATCAAATTATTTCAAATGGATGTTAAAAGTGCTTTCCAAAATAGAAAAATATCCGAACTTGTCTTTGTTGAACAACATCTCGGTTTTGAAGATCCTAAGAATCCAAATCATGTCTATAAACTCTCCAAGGCGCTCTATGGTCTTAAACAAGCTCCTAGAGCATGGTATGAACGTCTTAGAGATTTTCTAGTATCAAAAGGATTCAAAATTGGAAAAATTGATTCAACTTTATTTACTAATGTTTTATATGATGATTTGTTTGTTTGTCAAATTTATGTTGATGATATTATCTTTGGGTCTACTAATCAAGACTTTTACAAAGAATTTAGTGATATGATGTCTAGGGAATTTGAAATATCCATGATCGGAGAATTAAGATATTTCCTTGGACTTCAAATCAAACAACTCAAAGATGGAACCTTTGTGATCCAAATAAAGTACGCAAAAGATTTGATCAAGAGATTTGGCACGGAGGATGCAAAACCCATCAAGACTCCCATGGCAACCAACGGTCATCTTGACCTAAATGAGGGAGGTAAATTGGTAGATTTAAAGTTTTATAGGTCTATGATTGGTAATTTACTTTATCTTACTGCATCTAGGCCCGATATTATGATTAGTGTTTGTACGTGTGCACGCTTTCAAGCAACTCTAAAAGAGTGCCATTTGATGGATGTAAAAAAGAATACTAAGATATTTAAAATATTCCTCTAGCATTGGCTTATGGTTTCCCAAAGGTGCTAAATTTGATTTAATTGGATATTCGGATTTCGATTATGCGGGTTGTAAAGTGGATAGAAAAAGCACCTCGGGTAGTTGTCAATTCTTAGGAAAATCCTTAGTATCATGGTCATCCAAGAAACAAAATTCCGTAGCATTATCCATCGCCGAAGCCGAATATGTTTCCGCGGGTAGTTGTTGTACTCAATTGCTAGGGATGAGGCAAACTTTGATGGATTATGAAATTAAATTTGATAAAATACCTCTTTTGTGTGATAATGATAGTGTGATGAAAATAGCCAATAATCCTGTCCAACACTCAAGAACCAAGCGTATAAATATTCACCACCATTTCTTGAGAGATCATGTGAGCAAAGGAGATATTGAAATTAGCTGCATCTAGACCGAAGATCAATTAGCGGATATTTTCACCAAACTATTAGATGAAGGCCGCTTTTGCAAATTGAGGAATGAATTAAATATCATAGACTATTCAAATGTTAGTTGAACTCTTGCCTCATGCATTTTCCTTCATTTGGTACTATTTGAAGCTTTTAAGAAAGTATTTTCGAAATGTTTTATTAAAGATTCCTATGTTCATAAAAAATTATATTTTTAGATAGACATTAGTCTATTCAATGCATAATGATCCTAAATGATATTTATTTGAGTGCAAAACTAAGGATCATTTGCATAATTCTTAAATCCAAAGTCAATTCCTGAAGTTCCAGGATAATCGGAACTACCGGCGGGTTAATCGTGGTACGACCACAGGGCAGAACTACCGGCGATATAACCACGGTACTACCGCAATGCGGTACTACCGGCGGTCAAAGTGCGGAACTACCGCGTCAGTTGGTAAAAGGGCATTAACTGCCTTGCGGTTTTTTACTTCGTGCCTTTACCCCCCAAACGGTTATACCGCACAACTTCCACCACTTAAGTCTCTCTCTCTCTCTCTCTTGGCCTCTCTCTTTCACCCCGAAGAACCGAAAATCCCCTAAAAAAAATCCTTAAATTTCTTCGGTGATTCTTCAATCTTTGTTGGTTCATTGCATCTTTTGGGTTTATCTCCTTCACATCTCAAGGTAATACCTCGTTTAGTTCTCTTATTACCTTGCTCCCAAAACCCTAGATCCCGAATTAGAGTTAATTTAGAATGTGGATGATTTGATGCAGTTTTTGTTGGGCAAATTGGTAAAATTGGTGTTTCATGATGATTACACATCTAGCCCATGGATTCACTCCATGAGAAACATCAAAAATTGCAATCATTTACATGCCCTAGAACTCGATCTGGAAAAGTGGTACTACCGCTCTTTTGAGCGCAGAACTACCATGATGCGGTCGTACCGGCCAGACAATGGCGGTACTTCTGGATCACGGTACTATCGCCCAAAGAACCGCGGTACTACTGATTTTCCTGACAGAACAGCAATATCATTCCATTCAAAATTAAATCTATTTCGGTTGATCAATTGCATCCTTTGTAACCTATCATCTCTGTTTGAAGATGCCAAGGACAAGGATCGCTACTCGCAAGTCCATCGGCCCTCATCGAGGTCAATCTTCGTCCTCTCAGACTCTTACAGCTCCTATTCATGAAAATCGAGAGGTTCACCAGAAGGACGGTCATGACAGAGGCAAAGGGCCAGCAGACAGTGAGTCTGAATGTGAGGAAAGCTCCTCTCAAGCCGAGTTAGGATCTGAGTCTGAATCTGAGACAGAAACAGAAGTTCAGGCAAGATCAGATGAGGAGATGGGAGATCCAAAAGAGCCTCAGGTTGATTTGAGGACTATTTTTGCTGACGATTATGCTATTCTGTGTCATAGTAATCAGTATATTTATCCTTAAAATTCCATAAATCCAAGGTTCCATACCAAATTTCAAGAATGAGTCTATGAACAGTTGTATGGCCCTCACAGAAAATTTGCAGATCATAAGTGGGTAAAGTGGCAGCACATCAACTCTTTGGACAAGTATGATGGTGTGTATCGGCTTTTTCAAAGAGCCGATATTCATGATCTCATAGCTCTAAGAAATGACTACATGAGGAGATTGTGAGACGGTTCTATGCCACCTTGCATGTTTCTCCAGATTTTACCAAATTGCAATGGATGACAGTAACCAGATATGTGGAAAGCAACAAGGAAGAATTTGAGCGTGTCCTGATAACACCATCCAGCAAGTATGAGAAGATATTTGATAGGCCTGCTCTGCTAGCTCCTGTTTGGACATACTTCTATGATCAAACTGTCAGGTATACCCCAGAGAAGATTCATGGTCTTCAACCTATCCCTAGTTTGATTAATAGAATCATCAATCACACCTTTCTTCCCAAGAGTGGAATTTTTGATGCTATAAGAGGGCATGCATGCAATATAATTGACAACATCATGAATGGGAGAAAATTTGATGTGGTGGATGTCACAATAAGGGGCATAGCTTCATCAAAGAATGACAGGGTCAAGAGAATCTATTATACTCCATATATCATGGCTTTGATCCTCAGCAAGATTGAGTATCATGGAGGATTGGACTCTCCCCATAAGGCATACAAGCCATGAGATGGTCCTCCTCTCCCTCTAGGTATACGTGCCCAGGGTCAGCAAGGAGAGCAAAGGGAAGATGCTCGAGGGAAAGCTGCTGCTGAAGAAGATCAAGTGTCTCTTGCTCAGATTCTCAATAATCAGCAGGTGATTCTTAGCAATCTGCAAGTGATTATGACTAATCAGCAAGAGCTTAAGGACACTCAGCAAGAAATGAAGACTGCTTAGATTGAGTTTCAGAATGAGACCCACAACAGATTAGCTGCCCTATCAGAGAGTGTCTTTTCTATGGAGCAACTCTTGACTACTCCACAGCGTTACACTTCTTGTCGTCACCCCAACACTCCTCCAAGGGCCTCAGCTTCATCTGCTCTAGCTACACTTCCTCCAGCTCCACTTCCTCCTCAGGATCCAGTTGCTTGATGTTTTTGGTACTTTGATGCCAAAGGGGGAGAAAGTTTGAAGAATAAAGATATGAAGATTAAGGGGGAGTTTGAGCTTTAGACTGCTATCATATTATATACTCTATGTTGAACTTGTTATGTTTGTGTGCTTGTGCTTGTAATAGTTTAAAACTATGTTATGTCTTTATGTTTAATGTTGTCTTGTTGAACTTAGTGGTTAATATTATGCTTATGTTATTCTCATGAAATGCAATCCTTATTATGGTCATTTTATAATGTTGCAATTTTCCTCAAGTTCCAACAAGCAAAAGAAACTCCACCAAAATTTCAAAAATCTCTACATGTGCTTGCTAAAATCTTTTCTCTTTTATATGCATATGTTTAGGGGGAGCTTTCTTTAAATTGACTTTAACAAGAAAATAATTCCAAAAACTCACTTGAGCTCATTGCAAGAATTATTTTGTTATTAATTCATCACTAAAATATACAACTCGTTTTTCAACAAGTGGTATATTTAAAATAATCTTTCTCACATATTAGTTGGGTTGTCATCAATTACCAAAAAGAGGGAGATTAAAAGCATCTAGGCTCCTAAAAATTGTTTTGGTAATTAATGATAATATGTGAATATGGGATTAACATGTTTATTGAGTATTTACAAGGTTAAGTCCCATTGGTGAGTATGACATCTTGGAGATGCATGCTAAAGGACAACATGAAGATCAATATGGCTCAAAGACAAGGTACAAGTAGTCTAGGATCCTTTTTATATTTTACCGGTCTTAGGAGATATGGATGGAAGACCAGATTTTAGGTTAAATACCGTACTATTAAGAGGGATCATGACTAGTAGTTTGATAGCATGTTCTTGTGCCATTTGGATCAGTTTAGGATCGTGCATGCACTTTGAATTTGTTTTGAAAAGCCAACTGTGCATTGTCAGGATAATCGGTAGTACCGGCGTTGTGTTGGCAGTACTACCACTCAGCGGTACGACTGGGATCGTGGTGCAGTACTACCGCAATCCGGTTGTTCCGAAAATTAGTTGGCGGTACGTAAAATCCAGAGAGACACCATTTTGGTTCGGTGGCTCACCCTAGGAGCAGTAGTTCCAGAGCTTACATGGCGGTACTACTGCAACATGGTATGACCGCATTTGTTCAGCGGAACTACCGCACCCCAGTGATTCCGAAAGTGAAGCGGTACGTATTTTCCAGTAGGTACCCTTTTGGGTCCTTTGTGAAACGGTAGTACCGCTCTCATTGTGCGGTATGACCGGCCAGCGGAACTACCACATGATGGTTGGCGGTAGTACTGCGCTGAAGTTTTCAACGGCTATGTCAAAGCAGTTAATGCCACTGTTATAGCCGTTACAGAGCAGTAGGTGAGGTGCGGTAGTACCGCATGGTAGTGGCGGTAGTACCGCACTTCGCTGAAAAGTTGGGATTTCACTCCCATCGGTCGTATTTGTTGGGGGGGGGGTATAAATACCCCTCCACCTGCTCAAGGACAGTATGCTAGATCATATTTACTATCCTTTGAGACTTGAGCATCCTCTCAACACCTATAATATACTTATGCATTCATTGTGAGGTAGTTGAGTCAAATTCAAATGCATTCATTCTAGATTGATCCATTGCACTTGAGTGCCGTCAAGCGAAGATCATCGATTCATTACTCTTGGTGTTTTGCCAAACACCTAGACGGCTTGGCTGTGTTAGCACGGTGATCTCTTCAAGAAGATTGTGAAGAGGCCCGATGCCAAGATTGTGAGTGGTTTGGTGTTCACCATCTCCAGAGCGGAGGAAGAACAACCACTAGTGATCGAGGAAATACTTAATTCGTGGAGCCGGCTTGATTAGTTCAAGCTTCCTCAACGTGGACTAGTGAAGACCGACAAGTCTTCGATACCACGGGAAAAACTTTATTGTCTGAATTGTGGTTATTTCTTGTTTTTACTTTTTCCACATTTACAATTCTAGCATTTATCTTGTGTTGAATTGCTTAGCTAGAATTATATTTAGTTTAGACTTAGTTGGTAATTGACTTAAATTGTTAATTAGTTAAAAAAATTTAAAACCTCCTATTCACCCCCCTCTAGTCGGTTATCCTTGATCCTACAACGCAAATGGGAGCCACTGGAATGCACACGGAGGGGGATTCAGGTCTAACCATGGAACACCCCGGAACAAGCTCGGCGGAGACGAAGATTTGATGATCCAAAAATTGAACACAAATCGAAGGGAAGAGAAGCACTGAAAAATGGGGATTTCTCATTGTTGTTTTTGGGGTCTTGAAAAAGAGGGGAGCACCGGCTAATGAAGAGGAGGAGGAGGTCATGCACTACCATCACTAACGGGCAGCACGCATTTCGCTAGAGCCGCTTGCGCTTGAGACGCTTGCGCCGCAAGCGCCGCCTCCATGTCGAAAGACCAGCAGACAGCAGCACGAGAGCTGCACCTCTCAGAACGACATAAGGTCTCTAGACCTTATCCTTCCTCAGCTCTCAATGGCAAGCGGCCCCACAAGTTCTTTTCTTTTTCTTTTTCCATTTCCTTCTTTTCTCTGATTGGGAAATTCCCAAAAAGCACTCAATAATTCAACAGGCCAGCTGGCCATCTCTAGGTGACGATGATTTGACGAGTGTGTTGTCGAGAGGGAGATGGTGGCATGTTGTTGTGTTGCGTGTATTGTTGCAGTCGGTGTAGCGTTATGTGCGCTAATTAGAACGCTTTGGTGTGTTTAACTTCTTGGTATTATGTGCATTAATCGCAAATTCGGGGTGATTTATGGTGATTTGGATGCAAGTTGAGGTTGTTGTTGAAGTTACTGAACAAGTTGAGCTAGCTGTGACTAGTTTTGTGGATTATATTAGTAGTCTGCCAACTGTTGCGAGTCCAATTGGTAAGGCATCCGGTTTAGGCCGGTGAGGATAAGGCTTCAAACCCTGTAACCTCTATTGTCTAGTAATATTTTAAGTAGGCATTGTAACCAACATGATTTAGACGGCAAGAAAATCTTTCTACATAAAAGCTTGCACACTCCGAGCCCAGTGAGAGTGTCCACGTCGACTCGATTTTGTGGGCCGCCAGATTCTCACGCTCGTCTGTTCGGTGCCGTCCAATGCGATTGCTTGGTTTGCTTCTTCGGTCTTCATAGGCAGCGGCTCCCGCACGCATTCTTTCTATGGCTTTGGTCCCCTCCAGCTTCTACCTCCTCTCCCAAGCCCCAGCTCCATTAGGTCATCCAATTTATTCTGCCGTCGTCTCTCCTTCCGCCAACTTTGCCCTCGTGCGCCTCCTCTTGGCCCGTCTTTCCTCGGCCGGCTCGTCGCCCGACTCTTGGCCGCGCCTCCCCTAGTCGAGCACCGCCTCCTCCTATCCACCGCTGCCTCTCCCCGTCCGCCACTTTCCTCTCTCGTCCTCTCTTCTCCCCTTGTCTCCTCCCACCTGGCCACCGCCGCCTCTCCCGGAGCGCTAGCGGCAGCGATTGGGAGGGCGTGGAGTGCACTGAGCCCGCCTCCTCTCCTCGCTGGCTCGTCACCCTCCTCTTGGCCTCGCCTCCCCTGGCCCAGCGCCGCCGGCCTCCTGCCCCTCCACGGCGTTTTTCCCTTCCCCGATTTCTTCTGGCACCGCCTCTCCCCGCTCCCTAGCCTAGCCTCCGGTCGCCTCCTCTTGGCCCCTACGCCCGTCGCTGGCTCATCGCCCTCCTCTTGGCCGCGCCTTCCGTGGCGCAACATCGCCAGCCTCCTGCTCCCGGCTCCGTGCCGCGTCTGTGGTGGCTTGGTCGTCCGAACTCGGCCTCCTACCTCTGGCCCATTCGCCTGCTGCGCGCCGCTGGTACCGACCCGGCCGGCTCGGCCTCCAGCCGCCGACCGCCTAGGCTCGGCCTCTCGGTTGCTATCTCCGATCACTTTTCCCCTGATGTCTTCCTGCCGTGCCACCGCCGGTCGATCCTTGCTGCGATTCGGCCTCGGGTTCACTCCCTGCTGCCGGCTCAGCCCAGCGCCGTCGTCGGCCCCTGCTAGCATGCTCGCTGCTAATGCCGGGCCTGCACAAGCACATAGCGTGCTCACTCATGCCCCTAGAGCTTAGCCCATCAACGCGCCCGTGCTCTTTTCCCCTTTTCGTTGATTCAATTGTTAAGATTTAGAGCTCGATGCATTTACTGATGGGGTTTATTTGTTGATTTTTGCATAGAGGATGAAAATGGATGTGGATTGAGGTAGGGTGGAAGTGTTAGCAGTGGGTTGCTATTGTGGTTGCTGTGGCTTTCTCAGGTAACATCTGCCCTTCCTCGCTGCTCTCTGTCTCCTCACCTTTGTTCTGTGATACCTTCGTGTGCGCGATTAATAACCCTCGTGTTTTTCGGATTTTCGATGACCTATTGCATAGTTAGTCGGCCTGCTTGCGCTCTTGTGATGTGCTCCGAAGTAGGGATTTCTTTTGTGCTCGCTACTGTGGTCCTTGTTGCAACTCTACCATGCAGATCCTGCGCAGATACAGGCGGTCAAAAAGGTGTTGCACGTGGCCACGATGCCCTCGTGTGAGTTGGTTTGCCGGGACGGCGAGCAAAGGTGCGTGCTTGACTTCTGGAAGGCGTGCGTCGGGCAGGAGCGGGCTGGGAGCATCTATGTGTGCGGGTGCCCCGGTACAGGGAAGACATTGTCCATCAACAGAGTCAAGGAGAGCATGGCTTGTTGGGCAGACGAGGCATGCTATAATTTCTCAGTGCTCCGTACAGATTTCTTGATTTTTAGTGTATCATTGATCAAACTTTGTGTTGCTTGTGTTGTGCGTAGATGGGAATGGATACACCTGATGCTTTGGCAATCAATTGCACGAGCCTAGCAAACACATCTGAGATTTTTAGTAAGGTATTTACTGTTGCCGAATCATGGGGCTTGATCTATTTATTGCTGCCCAAACTGACCGACCATGCCAGTACTAATTGACTTTTCAGTACAGATACTTGGAAGATTCCTAGCTTGGAAGAAGGCAATTGGCAAATTGTCACCACTTCGGCAACTACAGAGCATGTTTTCCCACAAAGAATCAGCTCCAAGAAGGATGTTGTAAGAACTATTTGTACCCACTTTAACGATATGGCTTTTCATGCCATTTTGATCTTGCCATCTGAATTGCATGGCACTGCTTGCTAGATTGGTCATTGTGGATCAGATGGACTACTTAATAACAAGAGATCGGGCTGTGCTACATGATCTTTTCATGCTTACAACTTATCAATTCTCTAAATGCATACTGATAGGTTAGTTTTTGAAGGATGCTTACACCTAAATCACACTATTTAAATAGAAAATTGATACGGTTTTGCTGAGCAATAGTTGGTGCTATTTTCCAGGAATTGCAAATGCCATAGACCTAGCAGACTGGTTTCTTCCAAAGCTTGAATCCTTAAATTGTGAGTGCTCCTTACCATGTTTACTATAGTGAACATGGAACGCCTCCTTCAATTGACTAGCTGACATGTTTTGCTTGTACGAAGGAAACTAATATGTCCTTGGCATTACGATACTAATTGACAGGCAAACCACTCGTTATAACTTTCCGTGCTCATTCCAAAGATCAAATATCCGACATAATTAAACATAGGCTAAAGGTAATTCGTTTGTCATGTGACCAATTCAGGCTTATAGGTATCTGTGTTAAGCTTTTTAACTTAAAATTGCTTGCTATACATAACATTTTGTAATGTCACTTATACAGGTTCTTGAGTATGATGTTTTGGAACCACCGGCCCTAGAATTTTGTGCTAGGGTTAGTCCAATCATCCTACAAGCACTCTCATTTATAGTTTCATCTTTCATGTTGGAGTATCTCAATTGTCAATTCATTGGCACTATTTTTTTTTGTGAGGAAGTATATATTTTTTATTTAGGAGAACACCAGGATGTAGTTGGTGGAGGTATCAACATGCTCATTTATTAACATTGTTTGCTTAATGTTCTTTTATCAGAAAGTCGCTGCAACGTCTGGGTACATGAGAAAAGCTCTTGGTGTTTGCAGGTGATCCACTTCTCTTCCTGAGGCAACTATCATGTTCTTTGCAATCTGCCACCTGTGTTATTAGAGCTGATAAGATATAGAGCATAGATTCCTCAAGGAAAAAAAAGCATAGCCATTTTATAAACCAAAAGAACTCTGAATATAGTTCATACATTTCTACACCTTATCAGAAATGTTGCTTTGCATGTGTTAACTTTTTCTCTACTGTGATTATGTGTAAGATATACTTTTGTGTGTGCTCAATGTTTAGCCATGGCCAGGGAAAAAAATTCCTAGCCGGTAACAACCATTGACATTTGGTTAATAACATCGAATGCTTTGATTTCAAGGTAGGTCATGTATTTATACATGTTGCAATCAGCTAACAGTTTAGGTACATAAATTTTGTTTCTTGAAGAAACTCCTACAAGAACAAAATCTACTTCATAAGTTAGAAGTGCTTGTCAAGCAACTTTCTGTGCCTTTCATTAAGCTGTTTTCAGGCTGCTGGTGTTATGAATAGCACTTGTATTCATTATGAAGCCAATGGGCCAACATATATACAAGTATAGGGGGAAAATACATATACATATATTGATATAAATTTTGTTGTCTCTTTACTTTGCTAGCCATATTATTTTCATGGATGACTCCTCTAATGCAACAAGGATATAAAATGCCTATCACCGACAAGGATATAAAAGGCCCATCACCGACTAGGATATTTGGAAATTAGATAGTTGGGATGAGATTAAAACATTGTATAGTTGGGAAGAGTCAACACTGTTTCAGCACACAGCACCCGGAAGAAAGGTAAAATACACTTGCCATTTCCATCTTTTTATATGGTTCCATTTATTGGTGCAATCTAGAGCTTCTTTTTTGATAGTACATGAATTTGTGTGTCCTATTCTTTTCTACCCTTTTAACCAATCTTTATCTCTGTACTGTGGTTTCATAGTAGTATGGACCGACTGAAAGTCTGAAGGCATTTAGCTGAAGTGGCCATGAATTATTTCGAGGAATGTGTCTCAAATTCAACATTGGATAGCACCGATTTCTCATTACTTAAAGACCCTCAACCAGATTCAGTTGTGTATGTCCTACCACAGAAGGGGATCAAGCCTTTGAGAACCCCACTTTCTAACTGATCGGCGCAGTCACCATGAGGTTAGCGAATCAATTGGGTCCACTGCTTAAGAGCCCTACTGTTGTGGTTACAACATTGAAGTTCCTTTTTTGGGATGAGTTCAAGAATGTTAGAACTGAATAGTGGTATGCCACTTTATTAGTGTTGTCAAGTATTGCCAGCATAAGTTTTTCATCCTTGTTCCTGCATGATACGGTCTACAATATGCTAAGACCTCCATTTCAGGGATAGCACAAGATATCTATTATTTCATCCAGATATTTTATTAAACTACCGACCTGCTTTATATAGTACCTTATAGCATTGCATTATCGATTTCTATATGTAATAACTCTAACGCATGTATACATCTCTAATATTCGTCTCCTATATCTGCAGAATATTTCATATATGTTATACATAGTAATTTGTATAATCACGGTTCCATGTATGCCTGATAGCTTACATACATATATTCGTCTTCTAATTACTGCTTACAAACATTTTTCCCACTTCAGTGATCCATACATAGAAATTCTGAAGCAAATGTTGCTTATCTCTGGTTTATCTTCGTATAACTAACATATACATAATTAAAACAGTTCTTCGTAAAAAGCAATATGTGTATTTACTGTATGCTACATAGAACAAATCTTTTTATCCAGTTCTTTTTCTCACGTGACCAAAATCGCTTTTGTTCGGCACCACACGCGTCAAGACGCGCGAGGGTTTCTAGTTATGTCTAAATGACAAGGGGAAAAGCTCGTTGGAACGTAGAAGCTGGACCAACCTGTCATGTTAATCACAGTCGATACAGAACGCCTTCTTTTGGATCAGAGTCTAGACTCGAGGGATTATTATGATGGATTTCCCGTCGAATTAAAGTTGGGAGAAAAAGAAGAGACATGATTGAGTAATAATGTCCTTTCAATTTTTGCATTGCAAGGGGGGACGTCAGTGAGTGACAAGAAACTGGACGTATGTTGCTAGGCACGCTGTAACAAAACTCCATAGCCTGGGCAGTGGACGCACGCGTGTGGTCTGCATATTCGAAGTTTGGACCAATCTAGCTCCTTAACATCTTTTATTTCCATTTCTAGTCCCCTTAGCGCATAAATTCCCGTTTTAGCCCCTCCGGAGGACGTGCTGCCGACCCACTCGGCAGCAACTAGGTGCTGCCAACCGGGTCGGCAGCAACTTGGTTGCTGCGCCCGGGCTCGGCAGCACCTAGTTGCTGCCGAGTGGGTCGGCAGCATGTTGTAGCGCATTGCCACGCGCCGCACTGGCCGCTCGAGCCCGCCGGACCAGCATGCCGCTTCGCCGCGCCGCGCCCAGCCCACAGCTTCGCCACTTCGCGCTCACTCCTCCAGCGCCATAGCACAGCAGCAGCCGCCACCAGCCACACACAGCGCACATGCCATACAGCCAGCAGCAGGCTTCGCTGCGCTCGCCCGCCCACACACACTGCTGCAGCTCCGTTTACACTCAAATGTCAGCATAAGAGGAGGGCTTCGTCGGTAAGCAAATGGCGACGCCATTTGAAGAAGCAAGGCAAGAAACAAGGCAGAGAGGAAGAAAGCCGAGAGGAAGAGAGGTCGGGGAAGAAGGGAGTTCAAGTTCAATTACGGAAGTTGTGCATCTAGAAAAGGTTAGTGTCCTTCGCATTCGGCTTTAGTTTGAGCAATGTCATTAGAATATAATTAGATGATTTGTAGTTTCTTATTGTACCAACCAAGTAGTTATAGTTATGCAGATGGTGTATTTTGACTTAGTGTTGATTGCTAGGATTAGGGATGAGATTAGGTGAGAAGGAGAAATTTAGGAAGTAACAAATTAGTAGTAGTATTAATGAAGGATTTATGACTTAGTGGTAGGATTAGGGATGAGATTAGGTGAGATGGAGAAATTTAGGAAGTAACAAATTAGTAGTAGTATTAACAGTTTAGTAGTAGCAAATGTAATTAAGCGTTAGTAAAATTAAATATGGACGCAATGTAATTTTTAGACCAACGTATTTAATTAAGCGTCTGAGTAAAAAGCAATGAGGTCGATTTATAGATAATTAGTGCGGGATAAATAAAATGTAAAATTAATCATAGTATGTATAAGAAAATTAATTAGCAATAAAACTCGGGACATTAATTAAATAATCGGGCGTTAGGAAATATTTGAAGACTTAGTAGTAGAAGTCAATGTAAAATTATTGACTTACGAGACTTAGTAGTTAGCAATGTGATTAGGCGAGAATTAGTTGACTTAGCGGACTTATTATTGTTAGTGTTGTAAATTAAATAGAGTTAGTAATGTACCTTCGGTGAGGAGATAACTCCAAGGAGAGAAGCCTTGGAGGAGAAATGGGAAGGAAAGAACGATTGGGAAGGAAGGATGGTAGCTAGGACATTTCGTTGGTGAGGAGATAAGGTGTATGTTTTTAGACCAACGTATTTAATTAAGCAGCGTACAAGTCAAATAGCGATGAGACCGACAATAGATAATTAAAGGCGGGATAAATAAAATGTAAAATTAATCATAGTATATATAATTTTAATCGTCAATATTTTAGGACTTAGTAATCGACAATGTAAAATTATTGACTTAGCGAGACTTAGTAGTTAGCAATGTGATTAGCTTTTAATTGAAATCGTGCTAGAGAGAGAAAGGAAAGAAAAGTGGAAAACAACCATTTATAAAAAAAATCGAGAAAATTGAAGGAAAAAATTGGACATGAAAAGTTTTAATTAAAAAATTTGAATATAATTGAAGTTTATTTTATTAATTTAAATTATTTTTATTTTCTAAAGACTACGAAAAGCGGAGAATTGAAAAAAAAATATCTTGGTAAGCTCAGGTTCTTGATCACGTTATTTCACCATGGTGTAGTTAAGCGAGTGCTTTATGGAGCTTCTCTGAGAATGCAAGCGAAGAAATTTGAAGCGCTCGTTGTGATTATGAAGATACCCTAAAACATAGAGGATTCAATGTCGGTATGCCTCTCTAGTGGAATCCCGAAAGAACCACTCACACCGGACATTGAATCCTCCATGTTTTAGGGTATGTTCATAATCACAACCATGCTTCTCAAATTCTTCAATTGTATTCTGTAGAAGCTCCATAAAGTACTCTGCTTTAACTACACCATGGTGAAGTAACGTGATCGAGAACCGTAGCGATGAAGATACTATTTTTTCAATTCTCCGCTTTTGAGTCTTTAGAAAATAAAAATAATTTAAAAGAATAAAATAAACTTCAATTATATTCAATTTTTCTAATTAAATCTTTTCAAAGTTGCAAGTTTTTTTTGGGTTTTTGATGTGTAAAAAATCAGTTTGTTTGCACCTTTCTTTTGACAAAAAATGAGGTTTGTTTGCACCTTTCATGAAAATTTATTCCGTACATAATTCTGTAATTTTATAAGAGATGTTTAAATAGAAATAGAATTGAACATAATGTGCATTATATTAGATTGTGAACAAATTACAGAAGTGTGAGGAACTTGAACCAAACATTTCAAAATATCAGTTGTTTAATATGCACCTGTGTTAGGTACTTCATGGCGGAGATTCAAGATCTGTTCGTGTTCCACGGGGAAGCTCTCGTACGAGACGGGCCGTACGGGGCGGACCCGTCAAATTGTGGCCGGACCGTGATCCGGCGCCGTCTGAAGGACATGAGCTGTCGAATCTAAGGCGATCGTCGTATGCTCGCGTTCGATCGCTGGCCGCAAGGAAGAAGCTATGCATCGGCGCGCCATGCCTCGGTGGTGGGTGGTCTGAGCGAGATTTTTGGCAACTTATGAAGGTGACAAGTGGCGCTTCATGGGCCTATTACATGGAGGTGTTTGCAACCCCGAGGCCGTGATATATGCGCGCCGATGGTCTATGTTCGATTAAGGAGAGCGGGGACATCTGGCGTTAGTGGTTCAGTGAAAGCTTGTGAGGAGGAGGAGCGACTGCGTTGGTCTCCGGTGTTGGAGGAGACGCAGCGAGGAAGTGGGTGATGGAGACCTAAGGAGGCGTCCGACAACCCGAGCCCAACGAAGGAGTGGAGCGATGGTGGGCACCGTATTGATTGCCACGAGTACAGCCAACCAGGCGGAAGATGTGGAAAGCGAGGAGGAGGACGTGCAAACAGCTAGTTACGAAGACGAGCAAGACGGAGAAGCTGATGCAGGAGGTGTAGTTGGTGGTGTTGTGACCACCGACATTTCTTCGTCTCGTCAAGATTGGGCGATGTTACAACGACATCGTTGGTTACGCCACGGCCGGAGGGCCGAGGGGGTTCAATCGGGACACCCTACTCCTAGGGCGGCGCTTCCGACAAGAGCGCCGCCAAAGATGCTATTGCTAGATACGCCATTAACATTGGTCGGACATATCGGGTGCAGAGGTCCAACCCCGACACCTACATCGTTAGGTGTGTTAATGAATCATGTCTTTGGCAAGGTCCGTCTTGCAGCGGTTCACGGCATGCCACAGGCTTCCTGGATAACGGTCTTTGAAGGACCACACATGCGAGCTAGCTGAGCCGCTTCAAAGGCACCGCAACATGACGTCCTCCTATGTTGCCAGCCTGATAAGCCACCTCGTCGCTGGAGATGTGTCCATTTCGCCAAAGCTCCTAGTGACGGAGGTTGGCAATATGGTGGGGTTGGCGGTCAGCTACAAGACGGCATGGCGGGCGAAACGGAAGGTCGTGGAGCAAATGTTCGGCACATTCGAAGAGGCTTACAACTTAGTCCCAAGGATCTTTGCATCAAATCGCACAATCAAACCACAGGACATACATAGACAAGCTTGATCGGGTGCACCCGACGGAGCGGCCCAATTGTTTTGTTCTTGATAGGGTCTTCTGGGCCTTCAGTCAGGCGATCGAAGGGTTCAAGCACTGTCGTCCCGTGCTAACGATGGGCGGCACCTTCCTATAATGGGAAGTACAAGGGTACCATCCTCATCGCCGTTGCGGCCGAACTGACCGACATTACTCCGTGGCCTTCGCAATTGTTGAGGCGAGAACACCGATAGTTGGTCGTGGTTCTGTCCAATGTGAAGCGGGCGGTGGTCCAAGACCGCGGATGTGTGTATCATCTCGGACCGCAATCTTTGGGTTGCTGTCGCGTTGGTATCGTGATGCAAAATGGGGCGCGCGCCGCCGTTCGGTGGAATGATGTGAAGAGCCGTTGGTGCATGAGGCATCTCGCGGCGAACTTTCACAAGGGTGTCCGATCCCTGCCGATCACTGCGATCGTGGAGGAGAGCTGGAACCGTACCGTTGGGTACTTTGTTAACAGAGCCATGATGGCCAAGAAGCATTTGGAGGATGGGAAGCAATTCTCCGAAGTAATGCACGCGTACATGGAGAAGAAGATCAGCAAGGCTCGTTCGCACGTTGCGCGTACCATGGATGGCGTCAGGCAGAAGTTCGAGATCCGGCTCAGGGAGAAGTATGTCATGGGCCACGCTAGAGGGGATCGGAAGCAGGTCTGCACGATTGGTGACGAAGCGTTGTGCACCTGCAAGAAGCCACAGCTTCTGCACAAACCATGCTCTCATGTGTACGCGGCGTGCGCGGCGTGGCGCCAGGCCTCGGAGCGTTACATCTCCGAGTACTACGATATCCACCACCTGTATGGCACTTGGGGTGCCGAGTTCTATTCGTATGGCCTGGACATGCACTATAGGGACCTCTGGCTGGGACAGGTGAAGTGGGTGCCGAACAACGCACTGAAGCACCCCGGCCGTGGAAGACGCCAGTCACGACGCATTCGCAACGACATGGACGATAGCCAGCGCGGGCAACGGGTTCGTCGCCCCATATGCAGACTGTGCAAGACGGTTGGCCACTCCAGCAGCCGCTGCCCGAACATATCTAGCACAAGCAGCGCACCGTAGGTAGCAAGATATAATTACTAAGTCGTGATGTTGCATGCTTAGTTTAATGGCTTGTATGAGTTGTATCGTTGTCAAACCATGCCTTTCTGTACGGACGTAATGTTATGTTATCTGGGTCATATGTTCACTCATTATGGTCATATGTACTGTTATGTTATGTTGTATGGGTGTGCATATGTCTTTATTAGTTTTGGTTCATGGTAGTAGAGAATAATCAATTACCTACGGAGGGTGCTTTGGTTATTAGTGTGCTCTTGAACCCAACGAAACAATCGAATTATAGATTTGAGTCAATTACCAATGAGAGGTTTTTCATTTGAGTCAATTGAGATTTTGGTTTTGATTTTCTATAATTCCTTTACATGATTTATAGAATTGTTCAAATACCTCAAGATGCAACAAAACTTTTAATTTCTACTCATTTTCTTACATTTGAAGCACAGACATAGATTTGGGATGTTACACTTACATTCTGTTGTGGTATGTTTCGCTTTCTATTTACATACCATACATTCATTTGATATGCGGACTAACGTGTTGTTTCTCTGTTGGCGAGGAGATGGCACACCTCGAGATGATGGCCCGTATGAGCTACTCGACACACGCCGGGATCGCGACACCGATCCGAGCTGGGTGGTGCAGTGTCGACCCCGGCCCGGTCTGGCGCCCTAGAGAGGTGGCCTCTTGACGGCGGTACATCCCCACACCGCGGGACACCGGCCTCCTGCCCTTGCCCGCATGTTGGACCATCCGCACGCGCTTCGCTTTGTGGCGGCACTCCTATCTGCGCTTCGTGGATCGTTGGAGACCGAGACTCACACCTTCCACTTCGGTGGGGAGATGACCATAACTCGGAGGGCGTAGCTATGCTTACAGTCTCTGCTCGGCGGTCTTCGATAGTGCCACCTCCGAGACGCGACGGTGGAAGGTGCGTATGGTGAGAGATTCGGTCACCCGATTCTCGACAACATATCGGGTGTGCGCATTCCTTCTCAAGGAGTACATGACTTGCCCTTTGCATGCGCCCGTCGCGGCGGTTAGGACACACTTCTCGCATACCTTTTGTTCTGTTCGGATGGATCTTGTTTCCCTCGACTCGGGGAGACTGCGTGTGCCCGAGCTACATCCATCTCGCGAGTCTTTGGTGGGCGCTCTTCCGGACGAGGTGCCACAATACGATTGGGGCTCTGCGGTGCTTTGTGCCACTTACCGAGGGTTGTGTGATGCCACTCGGCGTAATGCAGGCGGGGAGCCATCCTCGCGGTATGCTACCTGCTTCTGCGGCTATGGTCGTGGAGCACTTTCTGTTGGCGGCCGTATTTTGAGAGAAGGGTGCACCCTTTCCGGTTGATGATCGCTTTATGGTCGTACTAGAGGGCAGGACCCCGTCGATGGGCCTACAATGGGAACGCGTTGGACACTTGGCAGGCTACGTTGGGCCAGAGAGAGACCGAGGCGTCTGTACCCTGAGTTCCACAACCTATTCGAGACTCTACGAGGACGAGGTCATCTGGTAGCCTTTGGTGCCTGCATAGCCTTGTAGAGACGACCCCTTTGGATTGTCCTCGCGATGCGCCGGGGCGAGACACTCGGTTGACGACATGCCACCTGGTCTTCTCCCACATGGTCGAGCCGTACAATCCACAGCGGGTCATGAGACAGTTTGGCCTTCACCAGGAGGTGCCACCGCGGCAGGCGACCTCTCACCGAGAAAGCCCACCCAGTATGTCGTTTTTGCATCATATTAGCGCATTTAAGTTACATTTTCGACATCCGAATTCAATTGCGCACAAACGAGGAGAGGCCGGAGGAGCGGCGATCGAGGTCGACCGGCGGCCGTGGGCGGCGTTGTGGGGCGAGAGCGGCGGCGAGCGTGGTACACGAAGTTACGAGCCTCTGACATCGGGCGTATCTTTGCGTACTTGCGATGAATGCGTTCGCGCACTAGGTGTAAACTTCTTGGGCGGCGCCAGAGCGTGCGATGGAGGTCATACAAGATCTTTGTTGTACTAGCGAGTCCCGATCACACCGAAGCGGCACGCCAGACGAGACGGTAAAACATTCTTCGTACAAATTTCAACAATTCAACATGTTTCTAACTTACTATTGGTTTCCTTGCAAAGCACTACCACCTTGATCGTGACGGCGTGAGGGTTTAGAAGTTCTACGCCATGGTCGCAATAAAGACATTTGATCGCGTCCTACGGTGGTGCGCTCCATGACCCGAAGCGAGGCGCGCAATGAGGACCATAACTCGTGGTCGCCACGCGGCGTTCACGCCAACGATCGAGGGACGAGGCACCCTCCACCTCCTCCGCCGTCGGCACCTCCCTCGGCACCTCCCTCGGCACCACCCTCCGCACGTCCGTCACACTCTGGAAGTCGTCCGAGCTACGGTGGCTCAGCCTCGACGCGCTTCGGGCCACAGGTTGTTTTCATCAATACTTGTCCATGCACTCCTTTCGAACGTATCTGACATAACCGTTTGTTCTTGCAGCACTTGAGAGGGGACACCACTCTGCTTCAGCCGTCTTCGTCGCGGAGGGAGCCGCAGCATATGACTTCCTCGCCGACGCAACGCTATTCCACTATCGACAGCGAGCCATGCTCACCGCAGCGTCCAGACGAAAGGTTCGGATCATTGGCGCGTGGCATTCATCCGCAGCTGCAGGAGCACCACCAGTGGTTCGGCGACATGCACAAAGGATACCGTCGCGGCAGCGATGCGGCACTGGTGGCGGGAGAGGATCATCGTTGACACAACAACCTCGCAGGCAATCGGCGGCGGGAGGATCCTCGTCAACACAACAACCTATGCAGGTATGCTTTCACGTAGTTACAACAATTTTCCCGTTGCATAAATCAACGACTAACTCACCAAGTACCCTTTCCGCAGGATGAGCACGAGTGGATCGACGAATGCTCATATTTGATCGAGCCACATACACTGCGGCGCCTCCCACGCAACAACCCTACTATGGCTTACGAGATGTACGCCGCTCCCGACAGGTTTACCTTCCACGAGGATCGGCTATCGCCGTCCGCACAGCGGCGGGAGATGTACCATAAGTAATGTCATGGTTGTATAATACATGTTATATAATATCATTGTGTGTTGTGCCATTGTGATTTACGTCTTGGCGCAAAGTGTAGTATGACATTGTGATTTATGCACAAAAATGTTATCCGAAATTATCGATAGAAAGGACAACCCGGCCCGCTACCTCATGGGACGCGATTACCTTCAACGCCGCCGATGATGACTACAAATGATTAGCGAACCATCATGCCATGTCACTACATGTAGCGATGCTTCATCTGCGACTCTTATGTACTTCGGTCTTTGTGTCTCCACTAAGCCTATATTGCAAGTATGCCTCTTCTAGTGCAATCCCGAAACAACCATGCGCATACGAACATCGACTCGTCCATGTTTTAGGCATCTTCAAAATCATAGGGATGGAAACAGATCGAATCTGCGTATTACATCATCAAGGTTATACCTCATCGATGTGCTTTTTAATCATCCTTTCTCTAGCGCATAAAATAATACACAAATTACAAAAGCAACAACAATATGACAGAGGGTTTAAGTAATTTTGTAAACTCATTTCCGTCAACAAACAGTAAGAATCATGACGAAACCACGAGTTTGCATAAATGAAACCCTAATTTACAAACCTCGGTGCCCATACTTCTTAATGAATGTATTTATACAAATATTAGTGCCCGTTAAAACCCTTATTGAATAGTGAAAACTTTAATACCATTAAATAGCATTTTCCAAACCCTAATACCAAATGCAAAACCCTAATACTAAATGTATAAACTAATACCATTTTTCAAACCCTAAATACCATTTGTGCATTTTAGCAAACCCTAATAACAAATCTAAAAACTAATACCATTTTTCAAACCCTAAATACTATTAAATCATGATCTTATCGTGTTATCCCATTTATTATCTGTGTACTAGCCATATTGTATATCGATATCTCGATTGGAGTTGCAATGCGATTCTCTTCCATACATTCCAAGTCACATAAAATCATAAAACCCTAATGTACTAAACCTATCCAATTTTTCGCAACCTAAATCATAAATTTTTAGACAATTCCATAACACATATCAAATTGTTCAAATAGTACACAATCACGTCCTTTGTACAATTCCGATTTTGTACAAAATGTAACCCTAATTTACAAACATCCGTGCCGTATTTCTTAATGAATGTTTTTACAAATATCAATGCCCGTTCAAAACCTTATTGAAATAGTGAACAAAATTTAAATGATTCAGAAAACCGTTAACCCAAACTGAAACCATAATTTTTTTCCCCATTTTGCAAACCCTAAAATTCTTTTCCATTCTTTTTTCCAAACCCTCTCCATTTTGCAAACCCTAATCGATTTTTAATCAAATCCAAAACCCTAATCCGACAAGCGGTTATGCGGTAAGGCGACAAAGTTCTTTGCTTAGTGGGTGAAGCGACAACTTGGTGTTCGCCGAGTGGGTTAGCGGACCTAGTTCTTCTTTCGTCACTCGGCGACAACTAAGGTTTCTTCGTCCCACTCGGCGGCCAGTCATCGAGGGGCTACAAGCGAATTTATGCGCTAAGGGGGCTAGAAATGGAAATAAAAGATGCTAAGGGGCTAGATTAGTCCAACGTTCTGCATATTCGCTATAGTATATACTCCATATAGAAATGCACCTGATAATGGTATCCTTGTATGGTTGCTGTGAGAGTTTTTGATTTATTTAGCACGTTTTTAAAGCGGAATAGTAAAAATAGCCTCCTACAAATGAAATGACAAAAATAGCATCTCGACCGTGCGAAAACACCGCGGCAGGCCACCTGCCGCTGACCCAGAGCGTGGCAGAACACGTGATGAGCTCTCATCCGATGGCAGGTGGCTTATCACTAACCTAGTCCGCTATTTTTGCTATTTTGCTTAGAAAAGATACTAAATGAGCCAAAAACTCCTGTGTGGCTTAAGCAGAATTTTTTTTATTTAATCCTTTTTTATTAATATTTTAAAGTTAACCTCTCGCAAACTTTATTTCCAATTCTGACCCCTTTGGTTTCGCCACCTCCCGTAGCGTGACAAAACAACACTGTCACGCCACCCATACACAGTGAACGAATAACACCAAGAAACAATGAGATGCAAAAAGATCCAAATCCTACACTATCTGAGTCTCTCGTGCTCAGTCACGCTCGAGGTCCCGCTCTTGAGACCACTCAAACCACGTGTTTAGGACCGCTTAGAGCTTGCCTCTGAGTGCGACCTATACTACCCTAGATCCACGTGCCCAGGTACGCTTGAGATCCCGTTATCGAGACCGCTCAAACCATGTGTTTGGGACCGCTCAGGGCTCATTCTTGAGTACGCCTAGGACTTTGCTCCTGGGTACGCCAGAGCTACACGCTCGGAGTGCCATGAGCTACTCGTTCAGGAAATCTTATATGCAGAAATTAGATAAGTCATATTTTTTTTTTGCCTTCAGCCTATATTTGATTTCTTTAATTGGCTAAATTGTTTCTAACCAGAACATCATGTTTCAGGCTTCTAGAGATAATGTCAAAACTCACTGTGAATTCTACACGTCACGTAGCTATCAGGACGTCACAAATGTTCCATGCCACCCAATAACAAGGCCACAGGAAGAGAATAAGATATATGTAGCGAAAGCAAAGCTTCAAACATTGTTATTTTTATAAGAGCCGATAAAAAAGCTGTCAATCTCTTTTCTTAGCTAAGCGTATTGCTTTCACTTTTCTTTACTTACAGAAAAACATATAGTGGACCCACAAAATAGTACATTGTGACTCTAAGAAGCTTAAGGAAGTCCTAAAACAAATGTATATGTTCTTACTTGGTCCTAATTTTCTGTAAGTGTAAATGTGCCAAACTGACCATAGCACATTACTGTTTGCATCATTAACAGACAAAAATCATCCAAATAGTACCGCAACTTAGTAACACATCAGGAAAAAAATGATCACGGCCTTCTAGGATTTAGAAAATAACTTAGTGTTTCTCATCCACAGGCAAAAAAAATCAGGTCAACAAATTCATATTACAGCCATGAGTAACAATTATCCATAATTGTAACAATAACTTTGCATAATTTTATCCTACTAGGCATCGGATAATGGGGAACACTATTCTAGTATACATTGCATTTACAGTACTTACTAATTACTTCGTTTTAGCTACCTGAACTCCTTTACTAATTATACAATTTACATGCTACTATTATGCTTGATCAAACCACAACTAGTTCAACATGGAATTGACTAAGTAAAATGTCACTAATCAAATACTCTAGACTTAATTGTTGATTAACTTTTCTAATTACTCTCCTAATCTGACGACCCATTATATCATAACATAACAATAAACCAGAGAGGGCACTCCCTTAGAGAAATTTACTGACCAATTGAAACACATAGCAGCATAACAAGAATCAGAAAGTAGTGTTTATTTCGATGTAGTGCCCAAAAGGAACACATGATAGCATATGCTTTGATCCTTGAGACTTACTGCTCATCTTAAATTATCCTCTATTTTAAACATGAACTCTAAACTAGTATTCATTCCCAGGTTAATTGCTTAGTGCACTTACCACCCGACCTTCAAAATGAAAGATCCACTAACATTCACCTTAGCACACATACATATATGAGAGCTACTGGATTATACTCACTGATTGTTATTGTCCAAAAATTACAACCTATTAATTGAGTATTTACAAACCAAGTAATCTTCTAATGCTGTTTAGGCAAGTTGATTAGAGTAGTCACTACAGGGACACTGTCATATGCACATATACAGAGAGGGAGGGACACTGTCACGACAAAGGAAACATAGCTATCAATCGACTACCATGGCTTAAGGTTTGAGCAGGTTATCTCAACCCTCTCAGCCAAAACCTCCTACTCCTATTCTAATATCTACCAGCCACAAAAGCATTTGTCAGTTCATCAAGCCACATAACCATCCATTCAATGTTCCCCATCCATTCAATCACCCACATTGTTCCCCATCCATTCAATCACCCACATTATTCCCCATCCATTCAATCACAAAACTATATTCAAGCACACATTCAATCACATTATTCAAGCGCACATGTTTACCTCGATCTAGGAGAAGCCGGCAGGGGGAAGGACAGGCGGCGCCGGAGGGAGGAGGGCGGCGGGGCACGGGCGCGCGGGAGGAGAGCCGGGAGGGAGGCCGGCCGCCATCGGGGAGGACGGGCGGCGGGAGGAGGCCAGGCGAAGGGAGCACTGGGCGGCGACGGGACGAACGGGAGGAAGGAGGGCCGGCGGCGGGAGAAGGGAGCTCAGAGGTTGCAATGGATCTGGGGGAGATGGGGAGAAATGAAGAGGTGCCTGGCACCCAGGGCTTAAGTCGCCACTGTCACGCGATGCGAGTTGGCGTGACAGGGGTCACTGTCACGTCAAGAGCGTTGGCATGACAGGGGCCACTGTTTCACGCCAGGAGCGCCCTCCACGCTGGTACAATGGCTTGCATGGCATCTTTGGTTACGCCGCTACGGGTGGCGTGACAGTGTTGTTTTGTCACGTTACGGAAGGTGGCATGACCAAAGGGGTCAGAATTGGAAATAAAGTTCGCGATGGGTTAACTTTAAAATATTAATAAAAAAGATTAAATTAAAAAAATTCGCTTGAGCAGCACTAGCCCAATTAATACCCCTCAAAATGTAAGTCCTTTCTCTTATCCATTTTTTGAGACTTGACTAGGCCTTAGTACCATATTACTTTGGTGTCAACACAACACGAAAGGTGGTGTACTGGAGATGCTCGGACGTAGCTAGACATGGGCACTCTGCATGTCGCTGGACTTGAAAAACTCGGTTAATGATATAATTTTTACATAACCCATTCTAATTGATTACGTGACAGCACAGCGCTGCACCGGAACGGAAGCTTCCCGCCAACTTGGCGCTCGTACGTGGCCATCCAGGCAGCACGCGTGCATCGCCGTGCGCATCCCCTCACGCGTCTTTCTCCTTGTCTCCCACTGACCACTGCAACGTACGCTATAAATGACAAGATTTAATTGCAGAGATGAGCTCAGGTTCGCTCTCTCGATACATAGCATAGCTGTTGTAAACAGTGCCGTTTTGGTAAACAATTAAAGCTAATCCTAGCATAATAAATAGCAAATAAAGCATAATTTCAGCTGCAAATAATTGACTAAACTGACATATAAATATGTGGTTTCTGCAAATCAATTAACCATGATAAAATACTAAAAAGGATAAGATCAACAACCATATGAAAACAACATAATGCTCAGTTTTGAAAGATTGTTTATTGCTCTCAGAAGTTCATATGCACAAGATATAATCTTTGCCATCTTAGCACTTCAGTCTAAACTCTTCACAAAATTGATAAGATAACTAGAAATCAGACTTCAAGCCCTAAACCAATGCTATACTGTACTGACAAAATTAAACTCATGCACAACATTCAACTCTTATACTTTCTGTCAATAGAAGTTCATCAAAAGACATAGAATCATTTACTTCAGTCTATAAGACAACATATCACTTATGACCTCACAGTAAAAGAAAACTACAAGGATCAATTATACAGCCTTTCGGCCACCAGAAGAATCAGCAAGATTGCTAATCAAAATGATCAGATTAGTCACCACAGAAAGAATCTGAATCACTAGAGATAATATGATAGCAGTAAGAAATTCTATTAGAGCTCAAGACTGAACAAGATATCTTAACAAATTTCAGTTCAAGACTTTTATCATCACAGAGCAGATTATCCAAGCCCACATAACCATTCCTTTTGATATGTCTCTCTGAAAAAGCAACAAACCAAAAACTGATTTTGAAACCAGTGCATCACTGATGTTTATGTGCAAGAGATAATCAGAAATGCTCACAAATTTAGTGGTAATCCAAACCACCGAGATGCAACCTGGCAAGGTACGTCCAGAAGACGTTGACCCAGAAAAACTATTGCCTCGCTGATCCGTGCAAAAGACGAAGTATTCGGAGATACAATGCATCTCTTCTTCTTCGGAACACACCAAATAATGAAGTCGAGGGACAGGATAGTTGCCGCTCAAGAACCACCAAAGGATGTACTGGCCAAGTACACTCACAGAGCATCAAACCAAAATCTGAAGTCTTTTTCTCCCTCTGCAAGACTAATCCAGAGAGCGCACCGAAAATTTCTTCCAAGTAATCAAAACCAAGAAATCCTTGCAAAACCCCCAATCAGAGAAAGGGTGTGCCAGGAAATCAAGGGAATGAACAAGAAGAAGAATTTTTGGCCTCTCAACCAACGACACCGTGAAAACCACAGTGACGCTAGAGCTATTAAGATTCAAGATCGAACACAAAGTAACAGATGAGAAGAAGTCCAAATTGGGAGGGACCAATCTCACCAAAAACCAGATAAAAAGAAAATATAACACGGGGCCGACCTTTTAGAGAATCAGAAGGAGAATCTTCCGCCGCTGCCGCCAACAACCCACGCTCATTGCGCATGAGCCACCGATTCGCCCGTATCGCCTGCGTGAAGCGCGCGGTGCTGCCAGACCCATCCAGCCAGCACGCTGCTCTTCCTTCTTCTGGTTTGGGTTGGGGTTAATGTCCAACTTTATCCTCTAGCTATCTTAAAGGCCTGTGGGCCCCCACATCTTTTCTTTTCTTATTTCATTTATCCTTTTCTCAAACAAGAAATTACATAAAAGACCCTTAGGTAACAACAGTCCCCACCGATTTATTAATTTGATAAAAGGTACTCAAAGTCTTGTTTAATATACAATTGTTCGATGATGGGTACCTTGCAGGTTTGAACCCAAAGCCTAGCAACAAGGACTACGACTCTGCACAGACAAGCTGCCCTTGCAGACCCTTGCTGCTCTCGGCTCCTGCATCACCCCGCGTTACCACCCGCCGAGCCGCCATCGTGGGGTAGGGAGCCAGGGACAGCGGTGTGGGGGATTAGGGTTGGGGATTGGGGCAATTGGGTGGCGGCTTGTGGCTATGGAGTTGTGGGATTGGTGGGACGTGAGTGGTCCTTTGGGAGCAACCGTGAGTGGGCCTGTGTCATAGCCCCAACTTTATTAAATTAAATTAATATGCATCACTTGAGCATGCATTTGATTTTTGGAGCATTTGCACAAATGTTTTGCAATTGTAAAATACCAAATCGAAGTTTAAACATAAAACTCCAATTGAATCTCTAGGAGAAAATAGAAATAAATACTTATAAAGTTCTCTGGAAAATAATTTATTTAAATCTTATAATATTTATCATGAATAAATATATTTTCCCCAAATTTTTAGAATCAAATTCAACTTTGAGAAAACTCAAACACCATCCAAAGACCCTGCTATTAATGATTTAAAATAAGTAATTAAAACATGAACAGTGAGTTTAAAAAATTTATATGTGTACTAGGTCATCCCAGGAACCTCTCTGAAAAATTTCAGAATTTTAGAAATTTATTTGCTATTTTAAACTACCCGGTCAAAGTGAGAAAATTTGAATGAAAATTAGTCAACTATTGGTTTGACTCGAACCCGACCAAACCACTTGACTCAACCCAACCGCCTAACAACCTAGCTCGATGTAACAGCCCAAAATCCCTAAGTTGGATTAGTTAAGCATTTAATGTGCATTTGTGAAATTTTGGACTTTTTAAAACTTTTTGTTGCAGCAAATAGGTTTCAATTGTGTGAATGTTTTAGTTGGTTTCTATATTCTCGGATATGCTTGTTTGGATTTCTGGAATTTATTAGAGGTTATTTGGTTCCTATTTAATTTGCTTGTTCAATTTTGAATTTGAATTTAAAACACAAACCTAATAGGTAAATAAAAAATAGATATGAAAATTCATAATTAAAAATCCAAACTCAGCATAATTCTAAATACAAATTGAGGAATTAATTAAAGCATGTTTTGCAATTTTCTCACATCAAGTAATAAAAATCAATATTAAATCAAATCGTTTGAAAAACTGCAATTAGAAATTTAATTATTTTGATTTTATGTTTTCGCATGCATCACAAAAATCATGTCATCATACATGCATTAGTATCGCCGCTCTTTTCCAGATCAACCGACCGCGGGCGAAACGCCTGCATGTCCTTTCTTTTCCTGTCATTTGCCTTTTTTCCTTCCCTGCTAACCCCTTTCTCTTCTCTCCTTCAAATCTCATCCAAAAATTCAAAACCAAGCCATGCATGTCATACCGCCGCGATCGTCATCGCACGACCAACCTATTTCTACAATTTGTTTTCACATGCACGGTCGTTTGAGCAAGTTTGCAAAAAAAAAGAGAAAAGAAGTAGCAGATGAAACGTCTGTGTATCTATTCTTTTCACTGCTATTCTCCTCCCCAACCGAACACAGCCATACCTCCCTACTGCCATCTCTGTCTTCTCCTAACAGCATTCTTTTCTTCTCTCCTTATTCACTGCCAACACCTTCTCACCTCTATTGTTTATTCATCCAACAAGCATCGCCACACAGCCATCTCAAAATACTGTAACCTCACTAATATTTAATTCCTTCCTCAACAACCGAAGCCCAAGCTGAACCACTCCTCATGTCATTTTCTTTCTTCAGTCCACACTGTCATCTCATCTTTCCTTCGGCATTATTTTCTTTCCCTCCCAACATGCAAAGCAAACCTATGCCATTGCTCTTGCCCCCAGCCGAAAGCCATCCCATCCACTGCCTTTCCACGCCATTGCTTCTCCCCAATAGAAAGAACACCATTCCTTCTCAAGCATGAACACTAGCTCATCATCCCAACTTCTCTCCTTCCATTCCCAATCCAAAACTGAGAACCAGCCCTTGCATGTCACACCTTCGGGTTCCTCATCTCATTAGCTTTCCATATATCCAATCGGTTTTCGCATGCGAGCTCTTTTGAGCAGTTTGCAAGAAGAGATAGGGAGGCAATGCCCTGTGCAACTATGCAGCTAGGAGCTAGCAACGCATTGTAAATGCCGATCGGCGAAGACATGCAATGACTAGGCAACAGCATCGTCGACGGCGATGCATGCGGGTGGAGTGGCGGTGCGTCTGGCGGCTTTCGGGTGATACATGTGCGGCCAGCAACGGCGGCCCGTCGAAAGACGAGAGGCGGAGCCGACGAGAAGTGTGGCGCGGACGAGTTCGGCGACGACAACGCGGACACGGAGCCGAGAAGACATCATCGGTGGTAGTCGCACACCTAGCGCGTGCGATAGTAAAATCTTTAGTCTTATTGCGTTACCGCGTTCCGATATTTATTTATGCATGTTGTATCATTATAAGTATGTTATTTTTCTATTGTTGCATGTTTAAATATATTTAACAAATGGATGATTTATTTTAATCATGAACTAATTGATCACTCAAAAATTGGATTAACAAATGAGTATATGGTGTAGTAAGAATATTTAGATAACAACCACTCATACTAAGAAAATTCCTCTAATTGAATGCATGAACAGAGAAGGGAAGGCAATTAGAGTGCTTTTGGGAACAACTTCTGAAATTCAAATTCAAGTAATTGGAAAAGTTGGGTTAGATTAAATAGCTATTAGAGATTGAATCAAAAGGAGCAACCTAACATGGAAGGCAAGTATTTAGCAAATTCAATGTTTCAGTTAAGCTGGGAGGTTAAGCTAGCTAGAGACAAGCAAGTCAAAAAAATGAGCATTTGTTTAAATGTCAATAACAAACTAAGAATGTTTTGGTTAGGCAAAGAATTAATATGTTCGGAAATAATTGAGATTAGGATTTTTGCTTAAGTTATTGACATATAGGCTAAAAGAGGGAACTAATCTAAAGAACATGTGCTGGCAAAAAGAATTATTCGTAATGAGCGGTAGACCTTGCCTTAGTGTCAATTTCCGTCATTTATAACTAATTCATTTTAACTCTAATTTGAGAGAAAACACTTTTGTTGGTTTTCATTCTTAATGTACTTTAACTTGGAATAGGTTTGAATCATGTTAATGTCCCAAAAAATTTCGAAATTGGAATTAATTTCTGGAAGGAATTATTTCTACACTAGAACTTGAATTAACTTCAAAAATTCATAAGAAATTCATATGAACTCCAAATGGGATGAATCCAATTGGGTTGTTCCTAAAATGTTATTATCTTTACATTTTTGTAATTTTCATCTCCACTACTATTCTAGAAATTTTTGCCAAAACAGTAAAATTCGGACAGAGAGCAACAGTGAGCTGAAATTTCAGCTTTTCTTATTTTCCGATTTTCAAAAGACTATAACTCTCACATACTAAATCCAATTGGAATAATTCTTTCACCTAAATTCATCTAAAATCATAATCTACCTTTTGTATTAATTTAATAATTTTTGGAGTCTTTGGAATTTTGGTGTTTATTTGGTGTTTTCGCTTTGTCGGTTCTTATCGCTAGATGACGATGTTTCGGGAGTGCAACGGAGATGATTATGTGAATATCCAAAGTACCAGCAAACAAAGGCAAGCAATTTGATCATAAATATCACATTACTTTCAAAGTCTAATACTTTGTTTACAAATTGTATGTATGCATGCTTTTGTGTCAAAGTTTATTTTCCCGATTAGAGGTAGTTATTCCTAGTGAATGGTTACCCTTAAATTGTTATCCCCTACCACAAAACATAAGTTATTAATATCGCTGGTGAATTAGAGCCCGGTGATTTAATTATGCTCTTTTATTGTCTTTACGGTGTCATGCTTAGAAATGCTTAGTTACCGGTAGAAATTGGGCGGTTGTCAATTTATGTCGATAACCTTGATCACACAAAATCTTATTATTCCATTATGTCCAGCACTTTGTGCTTTGTTGACTTTGTAAAGTCAAAAACTGAAAATAAAATTGTTTCATGACTTGGGCACAATGGATGTTGGTGTGATCTCTTGGGTGTGAATGGAATGGTGTCTAAGTCCCCAAGGACCGAGTTACTTGTGTCACTAAGCCAAGCGCTTATTGCGTGCTAACCACATGAGAGGGATATGGGACCTCTCTTGACTTAGTACTTTGGCGTGTGTTAGCTCCGAGTTGCATGGTGGGCTATTGGGTGAGTAGTAGTGGAGGTTATCCACTGCAAGGAGCATCATCCTTTATAAGGAGGTGAGCATCTTTGATGACTCTGCATCAACGTATGGGGCTTTCTCCCATATGGGCGACTCGTAGTTGATACACAATATTGGAAACGTCTCGTAGGACTTAGCCGTGCCGGCATACCAAAGGTAGTGTGCTTATTCCGGAGGCAAAAAAGCGGTCTGACGTGTGGGTACATTGGTACACCCCTGCAGGGTTCAAACTATTCGAATAGCCTCGTCCTAGGTTATGGACATGCTTGGTAAGGTCGTGCAAGAACTAGACTATAACATTTAATTAAAACTTGATGTGGGTGGTATGAATGGGGAATTCATGCTATTGTTGTGGTGGCTATTCGGTTAGCCACTTCCAGGATGTCTTGTTATTATTGTTACTTGTATATCGCTGTTTTTGTCAAATAAAAATAGATTGTAAAACTGCTTTAAATCTATTACATTATTGCAAATAAAAACTTGCTTTATGATGAAAATGAGTCTAGAGCCTCCTCCACTTAAATAAGCTTGCATGTAGCATATGTATAGGCATGTTACCCTACACGTAAGTCTTGCGAGTATATTTTTGTACTCATTTGCTTTGCTTAATAAATTGTTGCAGAGGAGGAAGTTGATCCCCAAGGGATCCACTTTTGTGAGATGTGCGGTGGTTTCGACGACTAGGTTGGTGGCCCGGTTGGTTGCCTTGTAGGTTAAAGGCACACTAATTGGCTCTTGTTTATCGCCATCATATGGCTGTTTGCTTCCGCTACTTATTTAACTCTTTAGTTGTTATTTGGCCGGTCGGCCCCTTTTGTAATAACTCTATATTGTATGTCTTTTGAATTGCTTAGTTGTACTTCGGTTCTATGTGTTGAATGGAATTGATGCTTGATTTTTGTATGGGGTATGTGTATTGCAATTCTGGGAAGGACATATACGCCGAGAGTCGAGATATTTGATTTGTAATGCTTGAATCATCTTAATGGTTAAGTATTACAAGTTAAATACCCCGGGTTCTCACACTCGAGCCACACACCGACTGCACCCTTACCTGTCACTGATGACCTGGGCCCGCTTGTCAGCTCCATCCTTGACCTCTCGCTGGTTCGCGCAGATCCCACGCGCCACGCGGCCGAGAGAGCTGTTGAGCGTTGCTTACATCATGAATTCGTCGCCCTCGCCAGCCAACTAGGACCTGCGCCAGTTCACGCTGCCTCCATTCCATCCATCGCTCACCCTTAACTTGCCTCCACGCTCTCTCATTCTCCTCTCGGTGCTGAGGAGGAGGAAGCTAGTTCTTGCTTTCCTCTCGAGTAAGATCCTCACCGACGCGTCCTTCGTCTTCTCCGTTCATCATCGTGTCCATTTTTGCTAATGCGTGACCTTGATTTCGCTTGTAGCTATCAGGACGCTATCGTGTCCTTGTTGTCGCCAGAGTGCGGTCTGTGGAGCTCCACCACGTCAATAGTGTCTTTGGTGAGTATTGTCCTCCCCTATGTGCATCACCTTGTGTCTTAGGGTATAAGAATGACTTCCCCTCAATCAATTTGTCCGATCATCCGCAGGTGCCCGTGGATTTCAAAGTTTCTCCTCTTTCTGCCGCAAACCCTATCTTCTTCCCCATATCCGGCACGGTGAGGCATTACTCGATTCCGTGCTATTTCACCATCACCTCAACTCTCTTAAGCCTTTCCGACATCTAGTTGCCCTTCTTTTTCTACAGGTTGTCTTCCGCACGTTGAGCTCTTCGGCACCGTAGCCATTGACGACATCAAGCTTCCTCCGACGACCTCCGGACCTCTGCATCACTCCGGTAGGTCCTATGTGACTCCTAGATACTGTTGCATATATGCACATATTTGCTCAATGCATAGCCGCATTGTCGCATGCATGTTTGCCTGTAGCTCACCGCCGCCCTTCTCCGGTGCGCCGCTGCGACGCGCTACCGTAAGGCTCGCCACCAGTATGAGAAGGTGCTCAAGGACACGGAGATTCCATTCCTACCACTCAACCGCACTGCTAAGGTCTCCATCGCCGGTGGGACACCAGGCGAGGTCAAGCCCTAGGAGCTCACTATTGTTAGAGCGTTCGACAATTACTGTAGCCATTAATTAACGTAATCTCGGTCTATTAGGGCTAATTATTGCTTAGTGTATTAAATGATTGTCTTAATGTTGATTTGATTCTATTACACGTGGGCCCGTGAACAGAAAACAGGGGGAGTTAAGAACCGGGTTTGGCTTGGAGTCACTGACGGCCAGGATGCACCGAGCACATGCACCATGCGCATGGTCCATGGACCAAGAAAAGTGCATGTTGACCTTCGGTCCATGCAATATTTGCATGGACCAGATCAATGACAAACGGGCCCCACCTGTCAGAAGGTTTTTAATTCGGAAATTAAATTAAAAAGGACACTATGCAGTGGACCCTACATGTTAGCAACAGAAGCTAGATTAAACTGAGTGTAAAAAGTAATTAATGTATTTAGAAATTCTGAAATGATTTACTTTTGCACTGAAAATGGTTTAAAATTAAAAAATTCTTAAGTATTTTATTGTAACTCCAAATTGAGTGAAACCAATTTTGTTGGTTTCTATTTTTATTGTACTTTAACTAAGAATAGGTTTTAAACATGTTACTACCATAGAAAATTTCGGAATTGGAATTAAATTCGGTAAAAATTGTTTTTATACTAGAAATTGAATTAACTTTAATAATTCATAGAAAATTCATTTGAACTCCAAATGGGGTGATTCAATTTTTATTGATCATAACTTTTTATTATATTTCATGCCATGCAAAGGTTATACCCACCACTATTCTGAAAATTTTCATGAATTGTTTAAATTCGGATGAACAGTAACCGAACTTTGAGTTTTTAGCGTTTTCTCAATTACTGATTTTCAAACTGCTATAACTTTCACATACTAACTCCAATTGAAATAATTTATTTACCTAAATTCATATAAAATAACAATCTTACTACTGTATAAGTTTCATGTGTTTTCGAGCACTTTGAATTTTTGACTTTTCTCGGTGTTTATTCAATGTCGTTTTTCTAGAGTCCAAAGTGGCGGAAGTGAACGATTACGCAATCAAGAGTGAGCAATTGGAATTCTAGAAAGGCAAGTATCATTTGAACTTTGTTTTTGCATCATATTGATCCCATTTAAGTTAGTATTTTGAATTGCAATGACACTGGCTTTTATGCTATTTTGGTATATCGATATTTTGTGAGTAGTTAGCTATGTCCTACTCATGCAGGTTATCCTTGATATTTTCATTGCCAATATGCTTAAGATTAGATGGTTGTGATGATGTATATATTATGTATATTGTATGCTTAGCCATGCGAGTCTAGAAGATGTGTTAGTTCGGTTGACGAGGTTAGCCCGTCAATTGTGGGAAACATCGAACCTTTTATGTTTATGCTTTTTGTCTAGATCTTCGTATCTGGTTCTTGAGTTAAACTTTGTTTATTTAAAATGATTTTTGGTCTGGACAAGTGGGCTGTAGTGCGGGTGCCTTCGTGCACGAGACTCGGGTATGTGGTAGACTTGTCTGGACCGCTAAGGACTGAACTTTGGGCGGTCGATTCCAAGTATCGTTTGTACTTCCACATGCTGGATTGTGGCTGGTTTAGTAAAGTAAGAGGAGGGGTTTATTGGGTTGAGTCACAGGTGGTGTGAGGACATAATGTGTTTGATCATATGTTCGTAGGATCCAGTGCAATTTTCTATAATGTGCATGGGAGCACTATTTTTCTTTCTTTACATTGCATCGGTATTTCCAACACAACTTGTGTGCCCGCTTAGCAAGATCTATCAGTAGCTTGTACTGAGTTGGGGTTCTTCTCGCAAGGAGGATTCAACTCAATAGGGCTTTCTTGCTGAAAAATACTAAATCTCGATCTACTCGGCCGACATACCTTAGGAAGTTTGTCATTATCCGGAGGCTTACGAGCTGATTGAGTCTTGTGGGTAAAGTTGTACTCCCCTGCAGGGATTAATCTATTCGAATATCCATGTCCACGGTTACAGATGATCGCTTGGTATTGAATGACATCATCGTTAGACTCTAATTAAAATTTGATGTGGGTAACAACTCGGTATCGGCATGAATGGATATTCATGCATTTTACTTTATTAAAGTAGGCTGTCACTTTGGTATTGTTTGAAATATATATCTATCATAGTTATATGCTGCAAAACTAGGCCACTAAAGCCTCTCTTTTGTATAGCAGTATATAATTTTTACTTTGTGTAAGACTTACGAGTACATTTTGTACTTAACCCGGATATCTGCTTGTTTAGGTGAGGATGACTATACACTCGATCAATTCGTTAGCGCCAATGTCGACGACGCTAATGAATAGTGTTATTTCTAACTCCTAGCGGTTGCCTTGGGTTTCGAGCACACCTTGCTGGACCTTTTGGTTTATTTACTTTATTTCCTCTGCTACTTATTGTTAATCCTTGAATTTGGCCAGTCGGCCGCTTTTGTAATAGCTGTAGACTTAAGCACTAAGTTGTATGTCACTTGATATATCATTGTATGACTTTTGTATGACAGTGATTGACGTTGATAAGGATATGTGTGTGTTGGTCGCTAATCTTGGGAGCCAACACGGGACACATATCTGTTGTTTTGAAATCCTCTTTAATTCCTTTAAGTGTGTATTCGGCTGTTGGAGAACCGGTCACCATGTAGCACTCGCAGAGAAGCGGTATGCATGGTCACTATGGCTCTAGCTCAGCTGGCTCTTCCCACTTAAATGGAGTTAAATTGGATTTCAAATCCTCTGAGACCAGAGTTATTTTCATAAGACTGGAAAGGTCTTGGCCTTACGAAAATAACCCGAGGGTCCTGACAACCTGTTGGTTCAGGATTCTTCTATGAGGCTGGGCTATCAAGGGGTGCACACCAAGGGCTGAACTGCAAATACAGCCCAACTAGAGAACTAATGTATACACAAAATTTCGATTTTTGGATATGTCGGGACATACAGGTCACTCCGCTGGCTTCGCCCCTGCTCAGACGTAGCTTGCTCAGACGTAGCTAGACATGAGCACTCTGCATGTTGCTGGACTTGCAAAACTCGGTTAATGATATAGTTTTTAAATAGCCAATTCTAATCGATTAAACTCTAGAAAGATTGATGAGAAGGACAAGTAAAAAAGCAGATAGACAGTATACAAGCCTTGTTGGATGGGCCGGCACCGGTACCAAAAGCCTAGGCCAGCCACATACGGAGTCGCGATCGACCGGACACGGACGCGGAGTCGGTCTATCAGGTGACAGCACAGCGCTGCACCGGAACGGAAGCTTCCCGCCAACTTCGCGCGCGTACGTGGCCATCCACGCAGCACGCATGCATCGCCATGCGCGTCCACCGTACGGTACCTCCCCTCACGCGTCTTTCTCCTTGTCTCCCCCTGGCCACTGCTACGTACGCTATAAATGACAAGATGTAATTGCTGAGACGAGCTCAGCATCGCTCGCTCGATACACGGCGTAGCTGCATCGATCAGAGAGAGTTATAGGTGATTCATCCTTCGACCGATCGTCCATGGCAGGAGGCGGTGCTAGGGCGCTCCGGCGAGTGGAAAGCTCTCCGAGGTCGCCGAGGCCGTTGTCCAAGAACGATTCCATCAAGAAGAGAAGCAAGGAAAGCTCGAGAAGACGCTGGCTCGGCGCCAGGCTCTCCGCCGTGCTGCACGAGCTCAGGTTGGCGCCCAGGGCGAGGAAAGAGAGCAGGCTCGTCCACGTCACCGGGCATCGCGGCGGTGGAACAGCGGCGGAAGCCGTGGCCAGCACGGACGACTTCGAGCGCGCGCGGCTGGGGCCGGGAGCGTCGCGCTTGGGACGAGGCACCAGCGCCGCCGTGGGCGATGGTCCTTTTGGGACACCAAATGGATTAGGAATCGGCGCTGGCCGTCGTTGTGCGTGTTAGAGTTCTCCAGTCGGCTTCGACTGACTACTAGGCTCCGCGAGTACAAAAGAAAACTACAGCACGAAGAGCTTTTTTTGCAGCAATGGAACGGCTGCTTTTCTGATCATCTATTGCTCCTTATATACTGAAAATACAAGTGCAGAAGACTCCCGGTGGTTAGCCGCACATCGCGCCACGGACGTGTCCATCCCCATGACCACGATGTTGCCCACGACCGATCGTTCCAGGGTCATGCGCGAGCTATTCTCGCCACGCCCTCCTACTCGCACGGCTACCACAAAGAAACGGTGCTCGTGCGTATGCAGTAGTTAAAAAGAGACTACATGCAAGTCTACCATGCATAACTAACACACGCACAAGGATTACTAACAAATTCTCCTCCTAATCCTTGCGTGTGCGCTGTACATCAACGACCCCGATCTTTGAACGAAGTTCACAGAACCGTTCTTGTCCCAGGGCCTTTGTCAAGATATCAGCCAACTGTTCAGCGGTCCCAACAGACTCAATCCTGACCCTGTCCTCCTCGATGCATTCACGGATATAGTGGTATCTAACATCAATGTGTTTGCTGCGATCATGGAAGACGGGGTTCTTACTGAGCTGGATGGCTGATTGGTTATCGATCTTCAAGTTGATGGCGCCCGGCTTCTTGCCTTTGAGCTCTGCAAGGAGCCGTGCCAACCAAACCCCCTGGCAAGCTGCTGTCGTTGCGGCGATGTACTCTGCTTCACACGAGGATAAAGCCACAATTTTCTGCTTCTGAGATTGCCAGGTGATGATGTTGTTGCCGAGGAAGAAGAGGACACCGGAGGTGCTCTTCCTTGTGTCAATGTCACCTGCAAGGTCACTGTCGCTGTAGCCGACAAGCTGAGCCTCCTTCTTCCTCTTATACTGACAGCCATAGTGCAGAGTCCCAGCAATGTATCGGAGCACTCTTTTCACTGCTAGCATGTGCTCGGTGGTCGGGTTCTCCATGAATCGGCTGATGTAGCCCACCGAGAATGCCAAGTCTGGTCTTGAATTCACCAAGTAGCGAAGAGAACCCACTATGCTTCTGTATTGAGTGGCATCGACAGCAGGGGCAGAGCTCAACTTACTCAGCTTCAATCGGGGCTCCATGGGAATGTTGCTCGTGTTGCAACCAACCAGACCGGCGCTCTCAAGGATCTTCGCCGCATAAGCTCTCTGGCTCACGGTGATCCCGTCCTCTGACTGCACCACCTCCAGCCCGAGGTAGTACTTCAGCAACCCCAGATCGCTCATCTGGAACGTCGACTTCATCTCTTGCTTGAACTTGTTAATGTCGGAGTGGTTGCCGCCGGTGATCACCAGGTCGTCGACGTAGACCCCCACGATGAGGCGTCGTGCGTCCTGGCCGCGCAGGTACACGGCGTGTTCGGAGGCACTCCGCACGAACCCAAGCTTGAGTAGCGAGGCGTCCAGCTTGGAGTACCAGGCGCGTGGGGCTTGGCGAAGTCCATAGAGAGCCTTGATCAGGTGAAGTACCTTGTGCTCATGCCCTTTGAGCACGAACCCGGGGGGCTGCTCGACGTAGACGTCCTCCCGTAGCTCGCCGTTGAGAAACGCGGACTTGACGTCCATGTGGTGCACCGTCCAGCCCTCGCTTGCGGCGTAGGCCAGCAGCAATCGCACGGACTCAAGTCGTGCCACCGGAGCGAAGACCTCGTCGTAGTCGATCCCCTGGCGTTGCACGTACCCCTTCGCGACGAGCCGAGCCTTGTACTTGGCGACGAGCCCGGCCTCGTCTCTCTTGGTCTTGTAGACCCACTTGAGGCCGATCGGACGTAGTCGAGGCGGTGGCTCGACGAGTTTCCAGGTGCCGTTGGCCTCGATCGAGGTGAACTCGTCGAGCATCGCATGGCGCCAATTCTCATGCTCCTGTGCCTCCGCAAACGACGTCGGTTCGGCATCACTTGCAAGCAGCAGCTGCTCCTCCAGCTCCCGTGCGACGAGCCCGGGCGGCGTGGCCGGCCCCAGCATGTTGTCAATGTCACGGAATCGGAGCGGGGCTTCATCGTCGTGATCCGCGTCCAGCATCTCGCATGCACCGACTCCAGGTGGTGAGACGAACTCGATCGGTGCGTCACCCTGGTGTGCCTGCGGACTCCCAGTGTCGTGCACTGGTGAGACTTGGGATGAAGCTGACGAGGACAAAGGTGAGACTGCAGTCCCGGCCGATGTACACGCGGAAGTCGAAGTGGTGGTGATCACTCCGGGCGGTGCCATGATGGAATCCTCGACGACGAAGTCCTTCGCTTTGCCACCATGGCCCTCGGTCCAGGTCCACTGTGCAGCCTCGTCGAACACCACGTCGCGGCTGATGTGGACGCGCCGGGTCGCCGGGTCATAGACGCGGTATGCCTTGGATCCCGGCTCGTAGCCGACGAAGATCATCCGGCGGCTGCGATCGTCGAGTTTCTTCAAGTTCGGCGTGGTCACCTTGACGTGAGCGACACACCCGAACGTCCGAAGGTGATGTACCCCCGGTGGGCTCCCGGTCCAGAGCTCGTACGGCGTCTTGCCGCCGGTGCTCTTTGACGACGAGCGGTTGAGGAGGTAGACCGCCGTCGTGACGGCCTCCCCGTAACACGCTGCGCTGAGCCCTTCGCTTTGAGCATCTTTGCGCGCGTGCCCACGACTGCATCGGTTGCGGCGCTCTCGACACCGCTTCATTGTGGCGTGTACGGCGCCGTGAGCTCTCGCCGAACACCAAGTTCAGCGCAGTACTTGACGAAGTCTGTCGCGGCGAACTCTCCTCCGCGATCCGTCCGCAAGGCCAACAACTTCTTCCAGCTCTTGCGCTCTGTCGCCGCCTGAATGCGCTTGATCGCCGTCGCGGCGGCGTCCTTGGTGGGCAGCAGCGATAGCCACATGTAGCGAGAATAGTCATCGACAAGCAGGAGAAAATACCGGTTCCCGCTTGGTGTCGGTGGCGAAATGGGGCCGCAGAGGTCTCCGTGGAGCAGTTGAAGTGCTTCTGCCGACCGCCGCTGCTCGGCTGGGAAATAGGGCCCGCCGGTGCTTCACCGAGGCAAGCCAGACACCGCTTCCACCGAGTGAGCGAGGCGTGCCTCGGACCAACCCCTCTCTTCCCATCTTGCGCAGCGCGGCGAAGTGGATGTGCCCGAACCGGGCGTGCCAGATCCAGGCATCCTCGTCGGCGCGTGCCGCCAGGCAGACTGGTCGTGCGATGTTGATGTCGAGCACGTACAGCCGACCCGGATTGCGGTGGATCTTGGCGAGCAGGCGGCGCTCCTCGTCGCGGATTCGCATCACGCCGTCCTCCACCAGCACCTGGTACCCGATCTCGTCGAGCTGGCCAACAGAGATGATGTTGGCGGTGAGGCGCGGTAGGTAGTAGACGTTAGCGAGAGAGCGGTGCTCGCCGTTCTTGCACGAGAACAGCACGGTGCCGCTCCCTTCGATGTGGGCGACGGAACCGTCGCCAAACCGCACCGTCCCGGTGACGCTGGCGTCAAGGTTGGAGAACGCCGCACGGGATCCCGACATGTGATTGGATGCACCGGTGTCCAGGACCCATCGCTTCGAGTCTCGATCACATGTGACGTCGAAGGCAGAGAAAACCTTGTCCTCGATGAGGTGGAGCTGCCCATCACCTTGGATCGGCGTCGTGGTCGACTGGTCGTGAGACCTTACGACCACGCTCTTTGTAGTCGGCCGAGTTGAAGCCGGTGGCGGCAATTGCGCTGAGGTTCGATCCTCTCTCTGTCTTGCCGCACCGGGTGAGTAGAAGAGTGGGCTCGTCATCCTGGACCACATGAGCCTGCTCCTCCTCCTTCTTCCCGCGGCAATCCTTTGCCCAGTGGCCTTTCTTGCGCGACAGTCGCCAGTTCGGCGCGAACTGGCGGCCGCCTTCAGCTCCGCGAAGTCGCCGTTGTCGCCGGCGCCCGCGGCGTGGCCTCTTCGCGGCGCTTGCGGCGGCCACGAGCCCGACCGTCGCGTCTCGACTCTTGGTCCCGCTTCTTGTAGCGCTTCGATCCATTGCTCCTCCGTAGCGGCGGTTTGCGTGATGGTGCATCTTTGGCGCAGTTCATCGTCGTCCGCCGCCTTGAGTCTCCCGTCACCTCTTGGCGAGAGCGTGGAGATGTCGAGAAGGGTTTCAATAAAGCGACGAGTTGCTTGTACCTCGGTCGGCGACGCGCAGGTACTTGGCCACCACCTTGTGGTCGGCTCACGGTCGCCGAAGGCGTCCACCAACAGACGATGTTCAATCAAACGCAGGGCGAAATCCTCGACCGACTCCCCGTCGCGGAAAGCGATCTGCTCGTACTCGGCCCGGAGGTTTTGTGCGGTCGCCTTCCGCACCCGATCGTCGCCGATGCGCATCATCTTGATGGCCTCCCATGCCTCCTTGGCCGACGGCTTGGTCGCCAAGGTGGAGACGAGCTCGGAGGGGACGCCGCTGCAGATGGCCTCCAGTGCGGTGCGGTCGGCGTGGAAGTCGATGTCGCCGTGCTCGACGACGTCCCACAGGTAACGCGCTTGGAGCTTAAGCTTCATGAGCAGCGACCACTCATTGTAGTTGGTCTTCGTCAGTTGCGGCCACTGTCCCGAGCCGCCCGAGTCTCGGATGACGCGCTCGACGACGGCCTCTCGCGGCCCACGGGTGCGGCCACGGCGTGGCGGCGGCAAAAGTCGACGCCGCGATTGCGAACGGCGCGGTGGAGTCTTGCTCCCACTGTCGCCGGAGTCATCACCCTTGCTTGTTCGGCCTCGCGAAGACATGATCTGCTTGAAAGCTTACGACCACCCAGGCACACGCAAGGCTCGATACCAATTGTTAGAGTTCTCCATTAAACCGATCGACTACTAGGGTCATGAGTACAAAAGAAAACTTCTGACGAAGAGCTTTTTTGCGAGAATGGAGCAGTACCGCTTTTACGATCATCTATTGCTCCTATATATCTTTGAAAATACAAGTCGCGAAGACTCGGTGGTTAGCGCGCACATCGCGCCACCTGACGTGTCCATCCCCATGACCACGATGTTGCCCACGACCGTCGTTCGGTCATCGCGCGAGCTATTCTCGCCACGCCCTCCTACTCGCACGGCTACCACAAAAGCGGTGCTTTCGTCGCGTATCATGCGAGTTAAAAGAGACTACATGCAAGTCTACCATGCATAACTAACACACGCGACAAGGATTACTAACGGTCGAAATGGTATTTGCGGCGGCGCCGGTGATTGTCCTGTGTGCGTGGTGGCCTTCGGCAAAACCGCCATCTCTTCTTTTCTGCGCCGCCTGGTTGTCGGAGGCGAGGCGGCGGCGAGGAGCACGGATATGGCTCCGCGTGCCGGTGCCGGATCGGCATCGTCGCACTAGGGACTAGGGTGCAACCACAAGCTGGTAGTAGTAATCTTGTAATCTTGCCTTTGTAATACTGGCGATGCTGATGGGTGAATGAATAGTTCCTCCATTTCATGAATTTTTTACTGTTCTGCCCAGTAACAACAATTAATTATAAAAGTAGTCCTGTTTCACCATAATTTGTAAAATTAGCCTTTGAATAGTGCACGTATCATGCGGTATTGGGTCTGCAGACAACACCTCGGCCGGCCGCTGCAGTCTTGGCCCGACCGGCCTTCGCCTCACTCGCCACGCTTGCTCCCTTTTCCACCGAAAATTTTTTTGGCTGCGTTCGGTTTTGTTTTTTCCTCCCTTTAAATCACGTCGCTGTCTTTCGTTGTCTCTTTTCTCTGCATATATAAAGAACGCGCGCGGCCGAATCGTTCATAAGCCGCAGCGTATCGAACGATTAGATTAGCTAAATGCGTGATTTAATTTTTTTCTTATTGCAATTTTTAGCGTTAAATGCGTTTTAGATATCGCTAACTGTTAGTTGTTCTCTATTTGCAGCAATGGCACGTACTCTACCACCCCTACTTGAGGAGGCATGGGACGCCAAGCATCGCTGTCACGCTTGGATCGGTGGCGATGGGCCGCCAACTCTGGTGACACGGGAACCAAGGGAGACTTGGTCGTTGGACGAGCGGTATGTTTCGAGACTTCGTCAATCTGGGCTGATTGCATTCGCCCGTATGCTGAACATGGGGCAGAACCTCCTGATTGATGCCTCCCTTCTTTCGGCCCTAGTGATCGTTGGCGACCGGAGTCCCACACATTCCACTTCTGGTGGGGGGAGATGACCGTAACACTGCAAGACGTCAGCTTCATTACCGGTCTGCCGTTGCGAGGCCGTGTAGTTGTTCCCCCTCCGAGGTCACTGGACTGGAAGGCGCGTCTCAATCATCGCTTCGGGCAGCCTATCCCCGAGATGTCTAAGGGCGTTCCACACGCCTGGCTGCGACGATTCATGCATTGCCCAAATGATGCAACGGAGGAGGTGGTTCAATGCCACCTAATTGCATATTTGTTGTTTATATTTGGGTGGGTCATGTTCCCTAGCACGCAGGGGGATATGGTGTACCCGAGTTATATTCACCTTGCGGAGTCCATTGTGGACGCCGACGATGAGGACGTGCCGCAATGATGCTTGGAGTTCACCAGATCGCGGCGCTTCGCATCGCTTTGTCGCGACACTTCGCAGCGTTGCATAGGAACAGAGCCCGTGCTCTCGGGTTACCACACGCTGTTACAGCTGTGGTCGTGGGAGCACTTTGCGGTCGGACGTCCGTACTTCCGCTCCCTAGTCCACCCTTACCCGCGCACACAACATTTCTACGGTGGGGCGGACGACGAGGATCCTGTGGACGGCCCGACTATGGGATCCCGATGGACTGTGGCGGTATTGGGGTGAGTTAGGGAGAGAGCGCGTCGCATATACCCTGAGTTCCACAACGAATTCGAGACCCTGCACGAGGACGACATAGTATGGGCTCTTTGGACGGATGCCTTCGTGCAGCGCACGGCGCCCGACGGCTTGAGCTTGCTATGCCACCAGGATGCAGCGTACTGGAGGACAACTTGTCATCTAGTGTTCTTCCACATGGTTGAGCCCTACAACCCACAACGGGTGATAAGGCAGTTCCAGCTGCACCAGGAGATCCCCCCTGCTCTAGGGCGACCGCTTGCGAGGCGTAGTCACTTGTAAGTAGATTGCATTGCTTAATAATATTGTAGGTCCTTTAGTCGTATGTTATGTCGGTACCATAATTTATTTATTTTGTTCCACCTTCAGGCAGATGAAGAAGGGCCGCAAGAGCGATGACTGGCTTCAGACGCAGCAGCCGTGGATAGATGCATGGCAAACGGCCACTGATTCTATTCTGCAGGAGGCACGGCCTTACGATGAAGAGACGTACGACACGTACTTGGAGTGGTACGTACAACACACGCGGACGAGATTGACAGGAGCCTCCCTGGCCCGACATATAGATCCTAGCCACGCCGAACGCTTAGACTTGGGGTTGGACCCGCACCGTGCAGCTCGCCATAACGATTTGGTACGTTGAGCACGTAGTAGATTAACCACCCTCCGAAATAGGGTTAACTAACAAAATTTTGTTTGTTCGGTAACCATGCAGGTGGACCGTTTGCAGAGTGTTGTGGACTGCGGCCACCGGGAACTCGAGCGGGGTACGAACAACACAGTTGAACGCCTTTTTTCAGTCATGAAGACGCTTGTTGCAGATGTTAAGCAGGTCGTTCGTAACATGAGCTGTGGAAGGCCTAGCGATGTCGACTTGAGGCATCGGATGGAGCATGGTCGCGTACCCTCGCCCCCTCCATCTTCCCGTCCGAGCGAGTCGACCCAGCGGCGCAACAGCATGGGCAGCGGATCGTCCGCGTAGTTGCCACGCCGAGGACTCTCTGGCCGATGCCGTTGTCGCCACAGAGGACCCTATCGTCTTTGATGCCGCGTCGTCCGCGGAGGGACCCTACGCTGGTGCCGTCGTCGTCACAGAGGCAGGAAGAGGCCATTCCAGAGAGCACGGATGTGCAACCCGGAACCTCGGAGGTTATCCCAGATTCTCCCTCCCAGCCCCACACTCTCGGACAATTTCAAATGGGCGATACGGCGCCATGGTATCGGTCGGCTACACACCGCCTGCGTAGTTCACCCCGAAGGTGAACCATACCCCGGCGATTCACCAGTTCATCCCGCAGTGAACCGAGTTGGTGCCCTCCACGGATCCTCTTGCTTGGATCACCGACTTGTTCTCAACGCCACTCCGTGGGTGATGCCCCTCAGCATGCGGCGACACGCGGCGGTTGAGGAGCCTGCTATGACCTATGGCAGAACCCACGGTCACCTGATAGGCTGACGTTCCCACAGGAACAGATAAATTCTGAACTGTGGCGAGAACACGGCACGGAAGGCGATCTGAGGTCCTATGCCTGAGAGTAGTGAGTAGCAACGTGAGCAGTAGTAACATTAGAAGTCTATTATATTTTGTAACTTGTACTTCAGTTACTGATTTGTAATCCAAGCAGAGTGTGGTAATTGGAATGTAATTGGACACTTGTACTTCATTATCTATCTCAGTAGAACAATTTTATTCTCATTCATGAAGGACGTGACCCAAACGAAGCAGTGCAGGTTACAACACAAATCACCACAACACTCACATCGCTACGACCAACATGAATCAATACAGTAGATAGCTTACACTAAGTGGCGCCGGAGGAAGAAGGTCTATTCGGGCAGTTCCTGAATGAGTGCCCATGAGTCTTGCATCGCCTACACTTTATTGGTCTTGGCCGATCTCCACGTTGGCTCGCATCCATGTCGTTGCGGATACACCTTGACTAACGCCTCCCACGGCCTGGATGTCGTAGTGCTTCATTCGGTGACCACTTCTGTGGATATCATGGGGATATGTGCATGATGGTAGGATGATGATACAATTGGCAATGGCATTTGCGGTTTGTCGAATCTCGCGTTTTCGGTAGAGTTTCAGTTCTATCAGGTCATTGGCGGTCGACCGGCGGATAAGCTATCGGTACCGCCATGTCTCGAGGATTTTCGGTTAAGTCGAGGCGGTCGGGCCGCCGAACGGCGATCCGAATCGATTTTGACTTGATTCGTCGAGTTGTTTGGCGATGCTTGTTGGGTTAGCTTAAGGGCATGGGCTTTAATGCATATGTGTTGCATATTGCATGTTTTCACTAATGTGGGTCAAGTTGTGAAGAACTTGTTCCCGGATTCGATTTGCTTGTCTATTGGTGTGCAGGTTGCTTGGAGGTCAACGACGGTCAATGGCGAGGAGGATCGGGACTAAGCTTGGAAGTCAAGTCGGAAACGATCAAGAATGCGGGTGAGGTCAATGGACTCAAGCGTGGCCTTGAGAATGGATAAGGATGACTGAGCAGGCGATTCGGTCGCGGTTGTTAATCAAGTGGTGCGGGTCGGTTGCAAGTGCCATGGTGATCCGGTGGAAACCGGATGGGAGAGACTTGCCGACACGATGAGAGCCGCTGGATCAACCTATACGTGGCGAAGCATGGGAGTGCCAGCGCTTGGACTTCGGTCTTTGGAAAAGATCGAGAAGGGGTATTTTGGTAAATTTACCAAATACTACCTTGGTGACCTTTTGCTAAACCGCGGCGCAAGACGGTGCGTGGAGAAGCGGTTTAGGTCAAGAAGAAGTTGAAGACAGCGCTTTAAAATGCGTGCGTATGTGACCCGTTTGTGTTGGGCCTTAACGGGAGCCCATTAGGGTTAACTCTCTAGAAGCTAGGCCTCCATATAAATAGGGGTGGCTGCTGTCAAACAGCCCTTAAGCACTTCATTTTGTAAACCCTGGTTTGGTGTTAGGGCATTAGAGAAAGAGAAGAGGCTTAGGGTTTTAGAGAGTTGAGTTGAGTTTGTGTGCTCATGGATTGAGCTTTGTCCTCCATAGATGGAGTGGTTGTAAACCCTCTCAACCTCAGATCAATCTATGGATGATTTCCCAAAGATGAGTCTCTTTTGTGTTCTTGCTCTATATTTGAGATTTTGAAGGGTTCTTTGATCTATTGCTTTTTGGTTGGTTTCGTGCCCTCTTCTACCTTGCTGTGACATGTGGGAACATATCTAAGATCACCTAGATCATCAATCTCCCACGAGCAAGGTTTTGATCAAGTTTTCGTTTTTGCCCGGTTTTGAACCTTCCTTCGGTAAAATGGAAAAAGGTCGAAACTTTGACGTGGATCTACTCAATCTCTACTTGGAATAGGTTCCTAATATCCTTAGGAAGGTGTGTTCCAAATTTGGTCAAGTTTGGCCGTGTAGATCAAAAGTTAGACCAATTTTCGTTTTGGTTTTGGGTCGTTGCCTTGCTTTTACGTCAGAGCGGTCGGACCGATCCTATAACGCCAGTCAAACTGCCTGTCGGTCTGACCGAATTTTTGCCAGCGGTCTGACCGATTTCCATATTAGGGTTTGGTCTTTTTGTTTCTTGCTTTGGGGATTTTGGTTTGGATTAAACACAAGTCTTGTGCTGTTCTTAGATGTTGATCTTCATAGCTCTCATTGCTATTGAAGTGAACCTGGTGTTGAATCTAAATGAGGTGAAAAATTAGGAAAGCTCCTATTCACCCCCCTCTAGTCGCCTTTCCGATCCTACAACTTCACGGCTCCCTGCCATAGGTCCCTGTAGTGGCCTTCCACGCCGTAGGAGTTGAACTCCCCGTTCCAAGTATCATACAAGTGTCGTATGTCGTAGTACTCCAACATGTACATGCTACAAGATTGGTGAAATACAACACATGCAGCATATATGTGGGAGCAAGGCTTGTGCAGGAGTTGAGGCTTGTTGCAGGTGCAAACTGCCACATCGCCTAAGGTGTAAACATACTTCCGGTCACCTCTCATATGGCCGCGAACGTACTTGTCCCACAGGCGGATCTCGAACTTCCTCCTCACGTCATCTATTGTGATAGCTACATGGGATCGGGCCTTGGTAATCTTCTTGTCCATGTAGGCAAGGCTAACCTCCGAGTGCTGCTTCCCTTCGTCCAAATGCTGCTTGGCCATCATTGCCTGATTGACGAAGTAACCGACCGTGCGGTTCCATGTCTCATCGACAACAGCGGTGATGGGCAGGGCACGGACCCCTTTCAACACACCGTTGTAGACCTCGGACAAGTTGGTTGTCATGATGTCGTACCGAGCACCATAGGTGTCGTGAAGAAGGGACCATTTCTCATAGTCGGGGGTATGCACGCTCATCCACTCAGCGAACTCGCTTTGCGGTGCGCCTGGGCCAGAACCTCCACTTGCACGCTCGGTTTCGACCTCAAGCTCCCGCCACACGGCATCAAACTTGCGCTTCTGGTTCTGCAGGCAGAGCTTCTTGAACTTCTTCATGAGGTCTTTGCTCCAGAAGCGCGTGTGGAAGTTGGTGGCTAGATGCCGCATGCACCAACGTGTGCGCATGTTGTTCCGTTGGAACGGCGGGCTTGTACCGTGCTGCATGGTGTGCAGCCCGGACAACAACCCGGCATGACGGTCGGTTATGATGCACAAATTTGGCCGGTCCCTTACAACATGTTGCTTTATGTTGGCTAGGAACCACAACCAACTGTCAGTGTTCTCATTCTCTACAATTGCAAAACAGCTGAGTAATGGCGAGTCGTTGCCATTAGCGGCAATAGCGGTGAGAATGGTGCCCTTGTACTTCCATAAAGAAAGTCTTGTCCATAATCGGGCGGGGCGGCGATGGGAGAAGCCACTGGTTGCCAGGCCAAATGCCCAAAAGACTCGATCAAGGATTAGGGAATGTGGGATGTTCGACGGGTCGGGCCTGTCCACCCTGTTGATGCATGTCCCCGGATTAGCATCCGCAATTTGCTTCAGCATTCTGGGGACTAGGTCGTACGCCTCCTTGTAGGTATCGTGCAACCCTTCGAGGACCTTCCACTTCGTCCGCCAGACCTTACTGTAGCTAACGGCATACCCTACTGTATTCGCTACGTTAGCCATCAGGACCTTCAGCGAAACGGTCAAATCGGCGATGACTATATGGCTTATGATGCTCGCGATGTAGGCTGAGGTTACATTCTTATGCATTTGCAATGGCTCGTGAAGCTCACATGTGTGATCCGTCACAACTGTGATGCGGAAGGCCATTCCCGCCCTAGGGAATCTCTGCGGACGGACTTTGCCAGGGCAAGAGCTAAGCACGCACTTAACTACGTACGTGTCAGGATTAGACCTACGGATAATGGAAGCCATATAATAGTTAGCACGACTTACTGTAGATAGTTGAACATACAACAAGAAACGTTCAAACTCACCTGTAAACTCGGTAAGTCCGACTGGTCTTCACCGCAAAACTCACGATAGCTTGCCTAGCGGCAGCCTTGTGTGGGAAATGTTGCCCCACAAGCAGGGTGTCTACATCGAAGGCCCACGAAGACTCGTGCTCCTGGGCTAGAACAAGGGAAGAGGCCACTTGGCAATCCAACCGACTTGGAACATAGTCCGTGTCAGTCGAAACAATGCCACCGACGACCCCACCCTCATCGTCGGCTTCATCCTCGCTGGATTGCAAGTCAAACTCATCCTCATCTTCGATGGCAGTGCCCTCGGACATGCCATCGATAATCTCATGACAATCAACACGAGCACCCCGCCATTTATCCACACCTTCATTCGGTTGGAAACTACCATAATCTACATCAATTGGAGCATCCTGCCTAACGACGTCTGGCGCTCTCAAGACCTCTCCTTTCATCAATAAACCGAAGAGGGGGACAAGAGCGTCGTTGCCCTCTTCAACGGCGCCCCCTAGAGGATTGAGCAGGATAAACAAAATGGACATACACCATGGGTCGTCGATAGATCGGAGCGTGAGGATTGCTAATGATCTCCATGTCTTTGTGCCCACATAGCCTTCTTGGTCACTCTCGCCGGGCCCCACAACATCTGCCTGTGTGGGGGGCCGTGGGGGCGGTGACCGCCTCTATTACTATCTTGTTCCTGGCGACGTGCCTATCGAACAACTGCCAAATGCACCGTCGTAGCTCAAGCAAATCGGCGTATGCGGGTTGGGAGCGTTTAGCAAAGCGGCGGCGGTGGACAAATCAACTCCGTTTGGACGATGCGCGCGTTACGTGGAATACATCTGATGTCTCCATTTATGGCGAAAATAAGACAATATTTCAGCAAAACACAAAGACGAAAACCATATTTACGTTGCTAAAATGAACTTACCGCTCTGACGTTACCGACTCTTAACCTCACACGAAAAGATCGCAAATTCAAACATACATCGCATTAGTAATGACTTCGGCAAATGGTGCCAATATACAAACAACACAGAATGAAGAGAATGTTATATCGCATTACGAGAGGGAAGCACCTCAGAAAGAGGGAGAGATTCCTGAAAGGAATGATCGACCAAGTGCGAAAATTTCCTAACTGAGACCTGAGGCTTCTGAACAATGAGTGTGGGGCAGCGCGTTTAAATAGCCGAGCACGGGAGATGCAAGGTGACCAGCCCTCCGCCAGCGTAGCAGTGGGTCACTGCCGTGCTGGCGAGAGGGTAGGTGACCTCTGGCGCTGGCATAGGGGGCAGGTACCAACCGCGCCTAGCAGAGGGGGCAGGTCACCTATCGCGCCTAGCGGAGGGGGCAGGTCACCTACCGCGCCTGGCACAGGGGGCAGGTCCCTACCGCGACGTGACCCAACAAAGCAGGTTTGTGCGGAAACAATGCTCTGCTGGCCCCAATATTAAATGCGTACCATAACGACGGCGACAGTCGAGGCATAGCGTGATCACGCCCCCAAAGGGAGCAAGTCACCTACTGCGCCTAATCTGCGACCTACTATAGTAGGGTGCATGTTTGTTCAATGCATATGGGCGCTTTGGTACATCATTCACCTCACTCAATTGCAATTGACCGCATGCTATATATGGTTGCTTTGGTGCCATTCACCTCGCTCCTCATTTGCTCTTCTCCTTTCCTCCGGTCTTAGGCGGGATGTCTTGACCTCATCTAACTTTCGGTGAAGCGGAACAATTACAATCAACGTGGCAACAATGGTTTGCCCTCGTTGTAGTGATCCGGTGAATGTGTTCACTTCATCATCAATCGAATCCATCCCGAGTGTTCATGAAGTGTTCAAATCTTACGGTAAGTTGCGCCTAATCATCTCGACTGAATTCCATTCGAAACAATATGTTTTTTTCACTTGAAGTTGCAATTCTTTTTCAGAGCACAACTTGCCGGTTTTGGCAATGGACTGATGAAGCTATCCTAGTGGTTCGAGAATTGCAATGCAAATTGCTGCCTTACAAGATGACTCTCGTGGTCTTCTTGTATTTAGATCCGATGGCTCGACCCTCGACCCTGTAACGCAGAATGAAGAGAATAGACTTAAAAGATCGGATGAAAGGATGGAAAGAGTTGAGAACATGCTTGAAAATTAGTTAAGCTAGTTAGTTTTGCGGTCTTTCTTCTATTAGTTCTTGTTGTTGCCAAGTAGAAGTTCAGTTGTAATGAGATTTAATGTCCACTCTTTATGTATGCATCGCAGTCCGTTATGAATGAGAATAAACCAGTAACATTATGTACCCATCGATGCCTATAACTTAAAGCACGCGACACATCGATGCAACATGTCAACTCCATAAAAGGCAAGCGCAATGACGCATCCACTATTTAGTTATATGCTTTAGGAGATTGAACATAAGTGCGTACAGAAGGGGAAACTACCGAGGTACAAGCTTCTCCACCCGTGCCTAATGGTAGAAGGTGCCTATCACTACCCACATAGAGTGTTCTACAGGGGGGCGCCTCAGACGTGGCTGGCCGTCGTTGTAGTGGCATGCACATATGCAGCTAGGGTTCGCGCAGCAGCATGTGGGATCATAGGAACTTCCTATGTTCACGACCTCTTCGTTGCCCCTCTCGCATTGCATCTGTTGGCGGAGGTCATCGTTCTGCTCCTTGAGATCGTCAATTTGCGCCTCCAAATCAAAGATTCGGTTCCACAATATATCCACGTGCATCGCAACTTGTTGTTCATAGGGAGGATCGATCCAGCGAGTAAAGTTGCATTTTGCCATCTGCTGTAAGGGACGGTTAGTATGGAGGATGTATTAGCAGTAACATGAACAAAACTATTTACCCCAGAGTATGGGTATCGGAAGAAACGCCATCCACCATCGAAAGGGCCGTCTATGAACTGCATGATAGCGTCCTCCCCGTGTACGTATTTTGGCCATACCAGTTGAGCACGCTTGTTCGGCATCAACCGGTAGTTAGGGCCGAAGTCCTCCCTCCTTTCGAAGAGAAGGTCTAGCTTCGGTGACCTCGGTTGGACTGGTACCTGGGCGTCTACCATCGTATGTTACTATAAGATGGAGAAGGTTCTTCTTCCTACGGTTTCAAGGGTCCAGTCGTCCTACTTTCGGAGCGTGGGGCATGCATTTTATAGCCCACGGGGGAGGCTAACAAAGCGGGTAATGTATTAGCTTGCGAGATGACAAGACGAGCGAAATTTGTTTGCTTTATGCAGAGACAAGACCAAACAGGGACAGACTTTAGCGATGACAAGACGAAAGGAGACAGCCTTGCGCAGTGACAAGACCAGATGAGGCAGCTTTGCGTAGTGACTAGACCACATAGGCTAGCTTTGCGCGGTGATAAGACCAAAGGAGACAGCTTTCTGTAGTGACAAGACCACACGGGGCAGCTTTGCGTACTAACAAGACCACATGAGTCAGCTTTGCGCAGTGATAAGACCAAAGGAGACTGCTTTGCGCAGTTTAGGGTTTAGGTTTAGGGTTAGGCTTTTCAGATCGACTTGACAACTCCGATCGCCTCACCTGCTTTTAAGACCGAAAAGACAAGACTCTGCAAAGAAAGACTTGACAACACTCTGCCTCGCCAGTTTTTCAGACCGATAAGGCAGTATTCTGCAAAGCAAGACATGACTTCTCACTGTAAAGTAAGACGTGACAATACTATGCCTCGCCAGCTTTCTAGATCGACATGACAACACTCTACCTCCTCAGTTTTTCAGAATTAAAAGACAGGACTCTCGACTCTGCATGAAAGTAACCACACCATGCCAACCATGGGGCTTATAAAAGAGGGTTGAACCAAACCCAACTCTACACAACACTACATAACAGATACCCAGCTATGGACTCTTCGGCAAACTTCTACGCGAGGTTGTTGCAGAAGCGCAAGTGGCTTGCGCAGAAGAGGAAACGGCTACAATACCCAGATTTTTCAATGAAAGATGCTCCAGTACCACCACGTTTTCTAATCCTGCAGTGTGCGTGTGGCGAACCGGCAGAGATCATTCAGTCCACACACCCAGACACCATCGCCCAGGCGTACTACACGTGCGGGCACCACCTCGTAAGCGTTTCTTTCGCATGCATCAATTTTCCTCTCCCAACGTTGAATTCCTTAAATTTTTTACTTCACCCCCATGTAATGGCGGCCGAGATCTTGCCGCCACTTATTCGATGGATCGATGGCGGAGATGTCTGACGGGGCATTCATCAACGAAGTACATCTTTGAACTACCGGTGCGGCCGAGAACTTCGCGGTGGAAACCTTACGTGCAGACCTGTTGAGGAGGCACCGAAGAGCCCGATGATCGCCAGGCGTAATCCATATCGGCGGCGTGAGTTATGAAGAATTTACATCCTTATTCGTTTTTCAGCATGCGGTGTACTTACATCATAGAATCGCGGGACATGGGCGACTTGACATACCATTTCACGTGGGCGGTCCCACGACAAGGGCAAGGGAAAGGCTCATGCGGTGAGCGGCCGCCCTGGCGTATCCGATCGCTGGGCATAATCTGTTTCCTAGCGTGAGTTCTGAAGAATTTACATCATTCTTCGATTTTCACTATGCGGTGCACTTACATCATGGAATCGCAGGACATGGACGACTTCGACATATGTAGGACCGAATAGGCGATTAGAGGGGGGTGAATAGGAGCACAATTCCTTTTTCACAGAGTTTGAATTCAACACGACTTTCACTTCAATAACTATGAAGCTATGAAGATCGATCAGCAAGTACTGCAGGGGACTTGTGTTGAATCCAAATCAAAAACCCCGAAGCAAAACACAAAAGGCTCAAAGTGTTCTGGTGGAGCAGTCAGACCGGTGGCATATGAGCGGTCAGACCAGTCGGTCTGTCGGCGATATCTGGGCGATCGGACCGTACGACCAAAATCAGTCTGACGACTGAAATCAAAAGCAATCGGTCTAACTTTTGATCTACACGATGAAACTTGACCAAACTTGAGACACACCTTCCTAAGGATATAAGGAACCTATTGCAAGCAACTGTCGTCCAGATCTATGCCAAAGTCCTGACCCTTTTCCATTTGAACGAAGGTGGTTTCAAAACCAGGCAAAGACGAAAACGCGATCTAGAAACTTGCTCATGGTTGAATGATGATCTAGATGATCCTAGATGTATTCCCACACGTCACAGCAAGATAGATGAGGGCAAGAAACCAACCAAAGATCAAAAGATCAAAGATGAACTCAAAATCACAAAATAAGGAGGAAGAACACAAAGAGAACTCATCTTTGAGAAATTATGTATAGATTGATTCGTGGTTGTTGCTGGATTACAGCCACTCCCTTGTGGAGGACAAAACTCACAACATGAGCACTTAAATCAATCCAACTCTCTAAAACCCTAAGCCTCTCCTTTCCTCTCTAAGCCCTAAGACAAACTAGGGTTTCACAAATGAAGTGCTTGGGAGCTGTTTGACAGCACCCCCTCCTATTTATAGTGATGCTTAGCTTCTAGAAGAGTTAACCCTAATGGGTTCCCGTTAAGGCCCAACACAAACGGGACACACGTACGCATCTTAAAGCGCCGTCTTCATCTTCTCTTGACCTAAACCACTTCTCCACACACCATCTTGCGCCGCGGTTTAGCCCAAGGTCACAAAGGCAGTATTTGGTGAAATTACCAAAATACCCCTTCTTGATCTTTCTCCGAAGACCAAGTCCAATCTTGGTGAAGCACTACTTTTTCGCCACGCGTGTGGAGATGATCAACGGCTCTCATCGTGTCGGCAAGTCTCTCCCGTCCGGCTCTCGCCGAAATCACCATGGCACTTGCACCGACCCCCGCGCCGCTTGATCCAACCTATCGCATCGAACTGCCCATTCGATCATCCTTGTTCATTCTGCACCATGTTTGAGTCTCCTGACCTCACCCAGCATCCTCGATCGTTCTTGACCTTAGCTCTCCTAGCTTAGTCCCGATCATCCTTGCCGTTGACCGTCTTTGACCTACAAGCCACCTACATAGCAATAGACCAAGAAATCGTTTCCAGGAACAAGTTCTTCACAACTTGACCCACGTTAGTGAAAACATGCATTATGCAACACATATGCACTGATATTCATGAACTTAACCTAACGAACACAGTAGGCCACACTAACGAGCAAAACAAGTCAAAACTGGTCGACCAAGCACCCTTGGCGGTCGACCATATAACGGTCGGCCCGACCAACAAAAAGGCGGTCGACCGCCACTTGGGACTTAGCCAATTTTCCATGTTGGAAACCCGAGAGCTCTCTGGAATTTTCAATCTAATAGAACTTTTGACTGGAAGCTCCAAAAATTATGAGACCAAGTGCAGTAGAATCCTCTCTCTTGCCTACACCCTCTATTTTTGGCCCAGCTCAAAAAATCCAAAGTCACCTTAATGGCCGGTCTGACCGCTTAGGAGTAGCCGGTCAGACTACCACACTAGCCGGTTTGACCACCACCAAGGCCGGTCAGACCGTCAGCCACCAAACCTGAAAATCAAACGAAGGCAAGGCCGGTCTGACCTCCAAAGTGGCGGTCATTGCCGATGACCTAACGACCTTTGAAACTTTGTCGCCAGCATGCGATTTGACAAACCACAAAAGCCATTGCCAATTGTATCATCATCCTAAGATCATGCACATATCCCCATGATAACCACAACATACTAGCCCGACGTGGACAGTCCCGTGACAAGGGCAAGGGAAACTCTCATGGTGAGCGAGCCCTACCACACACATATCCAATCGCCGGGCGTGAATCCGTATTCACGACGTGAGTTATGAAGAATTTACATCCTTCTTACGATTTTCACTATCGGTGCACTTACATCATGGAATCGTAGGACATGGGCGACTTCAACATACCGGCTGGCGTGGATAGTCCCGCGACAAGGGAAGGAAGGCCATGAGAGTTCAACGCCGAGCTAGCAAGGAAGGAAAATGGCCCCGATCCACGCGATGAGGTTAGGTCATTACGTAGTAGTCCCCCATCCTACCCCCATGTTTTTACTATCCCCAAAGGCATGTATACTTATATGGTGCGGATGCTTGTGTCGCGATTGCAATCGTAGTAGTAGCGAGGATGACTAAAGCAATTAGTCGAACCGTCATGCCATGTGACTACGTGTAACGTGCTTCTGTCCGCGGACTCTAATGTACTTCTGGTTCTCTGTCTCGGCTAAGCCATCAAAGCAAGACTATACTGCAAGTATGCCTCTTCTAGTGGAATCCCAGAAAGAACCATTCGCTATATCCTCTATGTTTTAGGGCATTTTCATAATCACAGCAAGCGTTCTCAACCCCTTCTATCATATTCTATATAAGCTTCATAGAGTACTTCATCGACTGCCTGCCTATATATACGTTCAATAGTGCTGCTGCTTATCAATTATCCTTTCTCTGAACGAATAAAATTATACAAAAATTACAGAAGCAACAACACTATGATAGGAGGCTCGAGAAAAAGTTTAAGTAATTTTCTAAACTCATTTGCTATATTTTGAAATTACTACAAGCAAATTGAAACTCATGACGAATACTTGATTTCGGAGAATAGGAAACCGTAATTTACAAATCTCGAAGCCCTTATTTCTTAATGAAAGTTTTTTTACAAATCTCGATGCTAATATTTTTTATGAATCAAATAAAATTCAATAATATTTAATGTTTAAATTTTTCTAATTTTTCAACAAAATTTAGCTTTTTATTAAAAAATCAGAATTTGCATGAGGCAACACCTACTTGCGCCCATTGCCGAGAACAGCCATTTCTGTGGCTGTGGTCAGGCGCGCTGCTTGCGCCACATGGTGAGGCAGTCGCTCTTGCCCCCGGTAGACCTGCAATGCGTGCTGCTTATGGGCCAATTTTGTAAATTATGATGAAAGAGGGCTACTTTTGAAATTAAAATTTGCTACAGGGCCAGAACAGTAAAAATTTCCAATTTCATATTTTTTTCTTCTATACAACTACACTGTTTGGATCAATATATGTTTCGTGTTTATTTAATAATTTGTTTGCTAATTTTTGTCTAACTTTCCCATATACTCTCTCTGTTCATTTTTACTTGACGTTTTTTACTTTTCACGGTCTCCGAGATGCGACTTTGATCGTTACTTTTTATAGCTTTACGTTAAGATGTAATTAATAAAGTTATAATATTATGAAAGTGTTTTTAACGACAAATCTAATGATATAATTTTCATATAGTCTCTGTTGATAGTTTTACACTTATTAACGGTCAAACTTTAAAAAGTTTGACGACACGGATTATAGGAAGTCAAGTAAAAAGGAACGGAGGGAGTATTACACACGAGATGTTCTATGGGGATCCAGATCCTTCACCTTAGTTGAAGCAAAGGCTGAGGAAAATGGTGCCCCAGCCTTAGGACAATTCTTAACCGTTCAACGAAGAAATAACGATCCAGACTGATGCTATAGTGTAAAACAGTGGCTTGCCACAGTGGTTTCTCTGGCACGTTTTTTTGGGCCACTGTTTTGAACGGTGCACTACAGTGTTTTGTCGTTGCTGTCTCACAAATTTACTGCTTTGCACTATTTCCCTCTGCCTTTGCTTAGGATCCATTCTATGGTACTTATAAGGTACCATAGGTAGCTCTACTAAAAATATCAATAGTTGATTTTCTAATAGGCACTTTTGGTATGATCGTGGATTGTTGGCTACCCTAATTGACTTGCCATGGTCCACTGTTGATATTGCTCTAATCTAACTACCCTATTTAACTTGTCATGGCCTACCATTGACATTGCTCCGTTGTTTTCCATCGTCAGCCAATGGCCCTTCATCTATGTCACTGTTAGAGGTTCTCTGTATCTGTATGACGCGGCAACACACAATGAGGCAAAGCCAGCACTTAATTAACCAGACATGCAGGCAATTGAGGCAAGTGGAAGGACTTAAACCTGCTTCTCAACCGACCAAAGGTGTCCAAACAACTCATTTATGCCTCTGCTCATTTTTTAAAAAAAATTCGTTGGGGCCGAAATCACTGAAATTTAACCTGCTAGGCAATGACATCTAGATCCAAGACGGACCCAAAGAAGGCTTAGTGGGGGTCTAGGCCTCCACTTAAATTTTAGATTTTACTGAAGTAGCCCAATGTCTAACCACTTGTGCTCCCGCTCAACCAACCAAAGGTGTCCCGACAACTCACTTATGCCTCTGCTCATTTTTTTACCTAGGTCTACCCCTGTCTAGATCAATAAGGGTGTGTTTGCCATGGCCAGCACGGACGACTTCGAGCAAGCGCGACTTATTTTTTTTAAAAAAAATTCGTTGGGGCCGAAATCACTGAAATTTTGGAATTTCGGTTCAAAATTTTGGTCGGTTTTCAAACTGGATGAAATTTGGACAAAATCAAATTTAGGATGTAATTTGTCCATATTCAAATATTTTTGAATTTTTTGAACGAATTATAAAAATTTCGAGGTGGGGAGGGGAGGGGCGAAATCACCAGAATTTTGGCGAAATTGTTTTCCGGCAATCGTCATAGTTGGGACTAGGGTGCAACCAAAAGCTGGTAGTAGTAGTATTACTGTAGTTCTGCACTGTGTACCTGGCGGTACAGTAGATGAATGAATAGTTTCCTTCTTAATTTCTTTCTCTCCTTATTTTTGAATTTTGAATACTATTGGCCCTGTTAGACCACCAAAACTCCTAAAGTAGCCCCCTAGCCCCAAAATTATAATTTTGGCCCCTCCTCCCTTTCTTTGCGGTACACGACTGTAGTAGGGCTCTCTTCGTCCCCCACTGCGGCATGTACTGCTGTCCTTCTTGGCGTGGCAACAAAAAAGTCTACTCTTCCCCGCTCTGGCGAGGCACCCTTGCCCTCCCCACGAAAACAGGCCCCTGACCCCCACCCCTAGCCGCATGAACCTCTCAGAGGAGAGAGAAAACATGAGAGAGAAAGAAAAGAAAAAATCCAAAAAAATCAAAAATAAAATAAATTTCAGAAAATTCCAAAAAAAACTTGGAACATGAATAGATTTAATAAATTTTTTTGAATTTAATTGAAGTTTTTTTATTCATTTAAATTGTTTTTCATTTGTTGAAATTTCCAATTAAGCTCTAATTAATCCAATAAAATACAAATTGTTTATTTTATTTATTTTGAAGCTTTCTGAAGACTCTGAAAAAGAGGAAAACTGAAAAGAAATAATATCTTGGTCGTTACGGTTCTTGATCATAGTACTTCACTATGGTGGAGTTAAAGTAGAGTACTTTATGGAGCTTCTAAAGAATGCAATTGAAGGGGTGGAGAACGCTCGTTGTGATTATGAAGATGCCCTAAAATGGTAGATTGAAATGTGGTGGTTTCATACTCTTCATGCACTGCACAGTACAATTTGGCATATATATTTGCTTCTTTATACTCTAGAACTTATACTCTTATGTTACAAGCTCTAATAGTCTGCAATTTTAATTTAGTTTTTTTTCATTCATGTGCTTGTGTTTGATCCACCTCACTTTTTCATCTAGTCATTACAGTTGCATTTGGCTATGCTGACATGGAGGATTCGATATCGGTGCGAATGGTTCTTTCTAGGATTCCACTAGAAGAGGCATACTTGCAATATAGGCTTAGTTTGATGGCTCGGCGGAGGTACGGAACCAAAACTATATTAGAGTATGCAAACAAAAGAACGTTACACAAGGTCACATGGCATGATGGTTCAGCTATTTGCTTTAGTCATCCTCGCTACTACTACGGTACACTGCGACACAAGCATCTGGACCATGTAAGTATACATGCCTTTAGGGGATAGTAAAAAACATGGTGGGTAGGACGGGGGTCTACTACAGAATGGCCTGACCTACTATGTGGACCAGGGCCATTTGCCCTTCCTTCCGAGCTCGGCGTTGTACTCCTTACCGGCCGCCTTGGCCTCGGCTGCCATTTCCCTCTTATTCTCACGCTCCCTCTCGCGAGCCTCGCACTCCCTGTGTCTGCATACCTCGAGATGAGCTTTGTCCTCCTGACAGGTACGCTTGTTGTGCTCGTCATTGCGGCGCTCCTCCTCCCGGATCTCGCAGGCCCTTTTGGCATCCCACTCCTCGTAGTCGATTTGCCACTGGTCGTGTGGGTGGATCTCTTAGTCGATCCACTTGTAGTAGCCACATAGCAGATCCGGGGACTACGGGTAGATGGGAGAGATTGTTGGTGCGTACTTTGCAAGAGAAATGGTAGGGGAACATACTGTAACTGGTCCTTACCGGCTGTCGATAGCTGCTCGTGTTCTAACAGCGGTCGAGATAGTCACAGGAGTAGTTCGTGAAACCCCAGTAACGCATGCCCAGGCTGAGCTGCTGCTTGGACTTGAAGAATTTGCATGTGTCCCTGCACCAGCAGAGGGGTGGCATCTCCCCCCTCGGGTTTGTGTTACAGCGAAGGCTCGGTTGGAACGTTCAGGATGGGATTGCTGTTATGAGGGGCGTCATTGCGGGGAGGTGACCTCCTAGAACGCTCCGCTTGTTCATCCCGGGCCGCAGCAGCCCTTACTTGTTCGTCCTAGGCCACAACAGCTCTTGCTTGTTTGCGGATCTCATCACGTTGCTTCTTCATCTTGTCCCATTGCTTCTTATGCATCTTGTCCATCCCGACGTGGTGAAGCAAGCTCCAGTGTAGTGTTGGGCTTGGTTGTGTAGTGTTCTCTCTCAGATCTCTTTCACCTCCTTTTATAAGCCATAGGGTTGGCATGATGTGGTTACATTCATGTGAGTAGCCTGTGAGCCAGAGGAACAGTCTTGTCTTTCTGAAAAGTTACTAGCGAGGCAGAGTGCTATCATGTCGATCTGACAAGCTGACGAGGCAAAGTGTTGTTACGTCTTACTTTGCAGAGAGTGGTCATGTCCTGCTTTACAGAATCCTGTCTTTTCAGTCTGAAAAGCTGAGGAGGTAGAGTGTTGTGATGTCGATCTGAAAAGCTGGCGAGGCAGAGTGTTGTCACATCTTACTTTACAGAGAGTGGTCACATCCTACTTTGTAGAGAGAAGTCGTGTCCTGCTTTGTAGAGTGCAATCTTTTTCGTCTGAAAAGCTGGCGAGGCAGAGTGTTGTCACGTCTTACTTTGCAGAGAGTGGTTATGTCATGCTTTGCAGAGAGAAGTCGTATCCTGCTTTGTAGAGTGCTATCTTTTCGGTCTGAAAAGATGGCGAGGTAGAGTGCTGTCACCTCTTACTTTGCAGAGAGTAGTCACGTCCTGCTTTGTAGAGTGAAGTCGTGTGGTCTTGTCGTTTTGAAAAGTAAGTGTTCTGAAATTGTCTTGAATATTACAGATTTAGGTCTCCAAAATTTGGATTTTAGGTTTCAGAAATTAGGGTTTCATGAATTCCCGCACAAAGTATTCATAACGGAATTAGACAGAGGCATACATACATGATACAGAGGAGTACAACAACGTCGCAAAGGCATACATCATGTAATGTAGGGATACACGACAATTGATCCATGCGTAGATAATGTTACTGGTTTATTCTCATTCATGAAGGACTGCGATGCATAGATAAAGAGTGGACATTACAATCTCATGACAACTGAATTTCTACTTGGCAACAACAAGAAATAATAGAAGAAAGACTCTAAAACTAACTATCTTAACTAATTTCTAAAGTATTTTCTCAACTCTTTCCATCCTTTCATCTAGTCGTTTAAGTCTATTCTCTTCATTTTGTATTGGTGGATCAAAGGGTCAAGTCACTACACGAAATACAGCAACACCACGGGAGTCTTCCTGCAAGGCAGCAATTTGCACTGCAATATCTCGAACCACCAGGACAGCTTCATCAGCCCACTGCCAAAACTAACATGTTGTGTTCTAGAAAAGAATTGCAGCTTCAAGTGAAAAAACAACAACATGCTATTTCGAATGGAATTCATTCGGGATGATTAGGCACAGGTTACTGTTAGATTTGAACACTCGGGATGGATTCATTGGCGTATGCAAGGTGAACACATTCACTAGATCCCTGCAACAGGGACAAACCAGGTGCTGCCGCAGTGATTCTAATTGTCTACTCACTTGAAATTTAGATAAGGCTGAAGACATCCCATTTAAGACTAGAAGAAATGAGAAGAGGAAGTGAAGATTGAGGTGAATGACAGCCAAAGTATCCATATATAGCCAGTAATTTGAATTATAATTGGGTCGAAGAAATTACATGCGGCGCCGACCCGAGGAGGAATCGTGTTGCAGCGCTGCGTCAGGTCTTTTCGGTTTAGTACATTAAAATCGGGAGGTAGAGTTGTCATTTCAAATGACTATTTCCGATAGATCACAATTTGTGCTAACTATTTTGGAGCACATTTCGTGTTGATAAATTGCAATGTCGTAATGACATTACATAACATTCAGCACAACGTCATGACATGTGTTGTCCATAAATCACAATGGCACAATGCACAATGACATTATATAACAAGCATTATACGAACATGTGTCGGACCCGGGAGTAAGACCTCCAAATCCTCTGTGTATTTCTAAACTAGTCTCATGATCAGTAGCTAGTTCACACAAGATGTGAGATATAGTAATGACCATAAATCGCACAACTTTATTAATAATCAACAGAGTTTATTACAAAAGAGGCTTACAAGCCAACAATAAAGAATACAGCGAAAGACGAAGAAGAAGTAGTGGAGTCCAGCTGATCTACCACAGGCAATCGACTAGGGTAGCAGCCTAGTCATCGAGATCCACACCAGAAGCGAAGTCCTTCTTCTCTGAAATTTATTTGCATCAAGCAAGGATGAGCACAACTTCCGTGCTCACAAGTTACACCCAATAATAGATTATAATGCATGCAAGGATATATCAAAGGAAGGCTTATTGGTTGAATTTGCATAAAGCAATGTTTTCTTTAAATACTTGTACTAAGTTCCAGCGGTTTGTCGTGAGGCGGCAATTGGCCCCACGACCGGCAAAGAGCGGCGCGCAGACGACCCGTGGCCAAAAGTCGCCTCGGGGCAGATGATACAAAAATTCGAAGGCTTCGAGGCAATCCGAAGGTCCGAAGCCCTTGAAGGGTCTGAAGACCTTCGAAGGATCCGAAAGCGTCAACCAAGGGTCCCGGCAATCGAAGGGTCCCGGCTTCGCGAAGGGATCCCGAGGGCGTCCGAGGATCCCAAAGCAATCCAAGGGTCCCGGCCCGCCAAGGATCGAAAAGATCTGAAAAATCCGCTTAGCACCGGGCCGCCGGAGCGTGCCGGTGGCAGGAAGGCCCAACGAAGGGCCGTGGAGGGCTCGAGACCAAGTCGGGAAGAGTTCTTGTACCCTGACCGATACACGGTAGGAGTAGACCAAGTCTAGGGTTGTTCACCACGTGCCAGAAGCTAGCCCTAGGGGCAGGAATTGTCCCTGCAGCCCCTACCAGCGTAGGGTCTTATAGGGGGTAAACTCGTAATTTTGTGTACCTCTTAGAAAGGCTATAAGTAGCCACCTTTGCCCCCATGGAGGAGGAGGATTTTTGTATTTGTTGAGATCAAATTGAAATATAAGTCTATTTGCTTACTGACAGCGAGTCCCCTCTTGAGGACCCTTCAGGTATCGAAGGGTCCCCCCCTTATTTATTGTTTAGTCTTTTAACTACGACATAGTTATTCTATAACTAAAATTCATTTTATAAATTCTCAGTTTTATAGTCAGATAACATTCACAGAAGAATGGTGAAGGATACCCTCCTATCACATGGCATCCTGCCCAATTTCTCATTTGGATAAACTATTTGATAAAGTCTTTTGAAAACAAAATCAAGTCTAACTTGGAGCAGCTTTGCTAGCATGTCCATGACCGCGGACACGGCTATTTGAATAGTTTTACACTCTGCGAAGGTTGTAAAACTTTACTCACATGAGACAATCAACTTGTATTGTCCGCCCACACACTTCCGAAGGTTTGCGACTAAGAGATTATCACAAGGCCTTTACAATGCACCATCCCACCGTAGTCCTGCCTCGCTAAGGATTCACCCCCTTGGGATAGAAACCCGTCAGGTTTAGGCCCCCTCTTGTGCCAGGTGGGAATACATAAAAGTATGTCATAGAGATACCCACGCAACCAGATGGCACAACCATGGTGAAATGTTACAAATTAGTTAGCTAGATCATCCCCACTCTGGACATGTGGTAGTACGGTATGGCTTAGCAAAATACACTCGAAGACCGGTCCTTAATTGACTTGGGCGACTTCCAAAAAAAACCCTAGGTCTCGATCCTACCCGGATTGTGCCTGTGCATAAACCTACACCCACCAAGCATCCATTTCGCCCAAGTCCAAATCAATTTTTATTTTACTTTTCAAATCCTTTTCAAACATCCATGACACTCCAATGCAATGGATACAATTTAAACAACATTTGATTTTTGGCTGAAAGTTCCCAAATTGAATAATTTTGGGTCTAAGCATCGCCAAGCATAATTCTTCTCAAAATGATACTAATTCATACTATCGTATCAACTAGGTTTTATCTAGGGTGACAATATATTTAATTCAATATCAACATTGGCCTTACAAAGGATTTAGGTATAACTATAAATTTAAAACAGGAATTTAAATTACTGAATATAAATAAGCATGCAGTAATAATTTAAAATAGAATTTACATAATTTTAAATAATAGGCTCAAATATGATCAAAGGTATAACTTGCCTTACTTGATTAGTTGCTCTCAAACGGCGTCGAAATCTAACTCTTCGAAGTCGTCGAAATCTATACGCGAAAATAAGCCAAATTGAAACAAAATTCAAATGAACTCCAAATTAAATAATTTTAGTTTAGTTAGCTAGATCTTGAATTTAGATGAATTTACAAATTTGAATCGTCGAAATCGGAGTTCGTATGAAGGAGAACGAACCCCTAGAAGTTTAAACACTAAAGAAAACCCTAAAAAAGAATTTCTAGATTTTTCGGTTTTAAATTTCTAAAGGAAAATCGATTTATGACATGGGCTAACGTCAGCGGTGGAAAAAACAATTTCTGGCCGAAATATTTTCCTAAAGGAAAATCCTTTTCTTCACTGATGTGTGGGCCCCATGGTCAATGGACCAAGTCCACGGTTGGTCAATGGTCCACGATGGACCCGGCTCATGCTACAGTGCGTGCGACGATAGTGCTGGCGCAAGTGCCACATGGGCATGACACGCGGGCGGAAAATGGTGAGGTGGCACCGGGTGGCACCGAGGTGGCGCTGACGGGGCAGTGACGTGGCAGCGCCACGTCACCTGGTAAGCGGCGGCATTAGGGCCTGAATGGCGTCGGCGAACAGCGACACGACGACGGCCGGTGAAGGCATCAACGGGTAGAGGGAAACACGGCAACGGTGGTACTCACCTTGGTGACGACGTGGTGCGAAGGAATCGCCGCCGGCAAGGTGAGAGGCGGCGGGGAGGTCGGGCTCGCGGCGGCGAGGGAGCTCCGGCGTGATTCCGGTGGGGAGGATGAGCGCATCAGGTCGGTGAAGATGCGGCGAAGCCAATGGTGGCGGATATGAGGCCGGAGCGTCGGCGATGGCGCCGGAATTCGTCGGCGACGAGCTTGCGGCCGAAAAACTTTAAATGCGAAATACCACGAGGGGAGAGGGGGAGGAATAGTGAGATTCAGGGGAGGAGGTGAGGTGCACAAGGGGCTCACCGCGCTCCCTTTTATAGGGGCAGAGGGGGCCGGGAGGAGGAGATCGGCGGTGGGGATCATGGCGGCAATGGCGCGATTTTGGTGAAACGGTCGTGTGGAGAAGAGGGGGAATGCAAAAAACAAGAGCATCGGGAATCAAGGCATTAAATGCGCGTGATTCAAGGGTGGAAAGGGGAGGAAAACGCGGCAGAGATGGAGCTCCCCGTGCGCAGCAATGGCGCCGGTGCTTGCGGCTAGAGGAGGAAGAAAGGCGGGAAGAAGAAGATGGGGGGTCCACCTGGCAGCGAGGGAGGAGAGATGGGCGCGCGGTGAGCATGTCGCCCGTCCGATTTAAATCGGACGGTCGAGAGCGGGTGGAAGGAAATGGCTGGCGCGGAGCGGGCCGAACGGGCTGGAGGGGCAGTGGAGGGGAATGGGCCAGAGGAGGATTTTGGCCCAAAGACTATTTGAAATTTAGTTTGATTTAACAATTTAAATAATTCAATTAATTTTTTTGAGATTTAGAAAATAGCAAATAAAATCCAAAAATTATGAGAAAATTCATAGAAATTCTTTTAGACATTTTAGATTTAAATAAAAAGTTTTCAACTTATAATTGGTAATTGATTTTGCAAATAAATTTATTTTGTCTTAAAAATAATTAGGAAAAAGCCTTTAAAATTCCAAAAATTCTAGAAATTAATTAAAATTTTCCTTTTTAACTTTAAATCCAATAACACCCATAAAACTCAATAAATTTTATTTTTGACTTTTAAAATTTAGGAAATTAAAATAAAGAAATAAAACACTTTTAAATTTCAGAGAATCCAATAAAATAATAACTTTATTAATTTTTATTTTAGTATGAAACTTTACATTACTTATGGTACATCGTCCATACATTTGCCCTCTGACTTGCAGCAGATGCTCAGGGAAGGTGAACCTGTCAAGGGAGTGGCGTATGTCTCGGAAGCCGTAGTAGGGACACTGCGTGGGACACGTCGCTGCAATGATCTCGGCGTAGGTGTCTGGTTGAGGCCTGAGCATATCATCGACCCACTACTGCTCATCCTGCGGGAAGGGTACTAAGTGAGTTAGTCCTTGGTTTCGTGCAACGGGAAAATTACTGTAACTACATTAAAGCATACCTGAGTAGGTGGTTGTGTGGTTGAGGATCCTCCTGGTCAGTCTGTGCCGTAATGCTGCACGGTGTACCCTTGGTACGTCTCATTGAATCACTGGTCGCGCTCCCACACGTGCGACTGAACACCGTGTGCCAATGAGCCCAACTCGTCGTCCCGGCACTGTGGCGAGTCAGGGTCGCTGTCTATAGTGGAACAGTGCCGCCCCGACGAGGAAGGCCTATCCTACGCCTCCCTCCGTGATGACGACAGCTGAAGCAGAGTGTTGTCCCCTCGCAAGTGCTGCAAGAACAAATGGTAATATCAGATACATTCAAAAGGAGTGCATGGACAAATACTGATGATAACAACCGGCAGACAGATGACATACCTATGGCCCGAGGTGCATCGAGGTTGAGCGATTGTAGCTCCGATGACTCCCGGAGTGCGACGGACGTTCGAAGGGCGGTGCCGAGGGAGGTGCCGAAGGCGACGGGGGTGGAGGGTGCCCTCGGTGTCCGCGACACTATACGTGAATGTCGCTGTGGCGACCACAAGTTATGATCCTAATTGCAGCCCTTGCGTCGTTGGTCATGGCACGCATAGCGCCTAGGAGGCGATCAAATGTGTTATTGTTCCCACGGCGTAGAGCGTCAACACCCTCACGCTGGATACGATCAAGGTGGTAGTAATGCAAGGAAACCGATAGTAAGTTAGAAACGTGTTGCTGGACGAAAATTCTATGAAGAATGTTTTACCGTCTCGTCGTGGCGTGCCGCCCGGTGACGGTCGGGTCCTGCTTGTACAACGTCATCGTGCATGACCTCCACTGGACGCTGTGGCGCTGGCCTAGTAAGCCTGCACCTAGTGCGCGGAACGTACCACCATATGCATGCAGCATATGTCTGGATGTTGTACCCTCGTAACTCATGCACAACGTCTGTTGCCGCCCTCTCGCCCCACAGTGCTGTCCACGGCTACTATGTTTGCCTCCAGTCGTCGCTCTTCCACCCTTTCCTCATTTGCCTGAAATTGAATTCGGATGTCAGAAAATCATAGTCGGACATGCGGCTAATAGGAAAAGCGGTGATACCAAATAAAGACATACCCATGGGCATTCGCTGTGAGAGGTCGTCCCGGCTTTGGTGGCACCTACTAGTAAAGGCCAAACTGTCTCATGACCCATTGTGGGTTGTACGGCTCGACCATGTGGGAGAAGACCAAGTGGCAGGTCGTCAACCAGTGTGTCTCGTCCTGAGTGCACTGCGAGGACAATCCGTAGGGGGGCGTGTCTGCAAGGAACTGTGCAGTCCATGGCCACCAGATGACCTCATCCTCGTGCAGAGTCTCGAATAGGTTATGGAACTCAGGGTACATAAGCCTCGGTCTCTCCCTGGCCCACCCTAGCACACCACGTGTCCAACGTGTACCCATTGTAGGCCCGTCGATGGGGTCGTCGCCTCCACTATGACCGTAAAGCTCGGTGCTCAACTGGAAAGTGTGCATGATGCTTCGAAAATACTATTGGCTCCCACTACCATAACTGCAACAAGGTGTAGCACATCGCGAGGACTGGCTCCCCACCTGTGCTGCACTGAGAGACATTGCACAACCCTTAGTAAGTGGCGTAAAGCATTGTGGACCCCCAACTATACTGTGGCACCTCGTCAGGCGGGGCGTCCGCCAAAGACTCAGCAAGATGGATGTAGCTAGGGTACACGCAGTCTCCCTGAGTCGTAGGAAACAAGATCCATCCGAATAGGAACAAAAAGTACGCGAGGAAATGTGTCCTCACTGTCTCCATAGTCGCATGCACAGGGCAGGTCTTGTACTCCCATAGCCAGGAATGTGGCACACCCGATATATTGTCAGGGATCGGGTGACCGAATTTGTCAACTATACGCACCTTCCAGTCTACTCGCCTAGGAGGTGGCACCACTGGAAGACCGCATAACGATAGACCTGTAAGAATAGCTACGTCCTCTAGAGTTACATTCATCTCCCCCCACCGGAAGTGGAAGGTATGAGGCTCCGGTCGCCAATGGTCCACGAGCACAGATAGGAGTGTCGTGTCAAACTGGAACACGTGCGGTACGTCCAACATGCGGGCAATGGGCAGGAGACCGGTGTCCCGCAGTCTTGGGACATACCACTCGTCCAAAGGCCAGCGCTCTCTAGGGAGCTCAGGACCAGGCTTGGAGAGCCAATGCTAGACGACCACGTAGGCATCGGTGTCACCCATCCCAGCGTGCGTCGAGCAGCTCATATGCGTCGTCAACTGGAGGCTACGCCATCTCCTGCCAAGAGGTAAACAACATGTTAGTCCGCATATAAAACATAATGTATGGCACACAAAAACAAAGCAAAACATATGACAACAGATTGTAAGACAAAGTGAATAACACCATATGTACTCCCATACAACATAACAGTAGATATGACCATAATGAGTTAACATATGACCCTGACAACATAACATTACGTCCATACACAATGGCATGGATTGACAACAATAAAACTCATACAAGGCATTAAAATAAGCGTGCAACATCACGACTAGGTAATTATATCTTGGTCGCTACAGTGCGCTGCTTGTACTAGGTCTGTTTGGGCAGCAGCTGATGGAGTGCCCAATAGTCTTGCACAGTTTGCATCTAGGGCGGCGAACCCATTGCCCGTGTTGGCTGTTGTCCATGTCGTTTCGGATGCGTCGTGACTGACGTCTTCCACGGCCGGGGTGCTTCAGAGCGTTGTTCAGCACACACTTCACCTGCCTTGCCCAGAGGTCCCTATAGTGCATGTCCAGGCCGTACGAATGGAACTCGGCACTCTAAGTGCCACACAGGTGGTGGATGTCGTAGTACTCAGAGATGTAACGCTCTTAGGCCTAGTGCCACGCCGCGTACACATGAAAGCATGGTTTGTGGAGAAGCCGCAGCTTGTTGCAGGTGCACGACGCTTTGTCACCAATCGTGCAGACCTGCTTCCGATCTCCTCTAGCATGGCCCATGACGTACTTCTCCTTGAGCCGGATCTCAAACTTCTGCCTGACGCCATCCATGGTACGAGCAACGTGCGAACGAGCCTTGCTGATCTTCTTCTCCATGTACGCGTGCATTACTTCCGATAATTGCTTGCCATCCTCCAGATGCTTCTTAGCCATCATGGCTCTATTAATGAAATACCCAACGGTGTGGTTCCAGCTCTCATCCACGACTGCAATGATCGGTAGGGATCGGACACCCTTGAGGACACCGCTGTACACCTTGGACATGTTGGTTGTCATGATTCCGTACCTTGCACCACCGGTGTCGTGCAGCAGGGACCATTTCTCTAAGTCGGGTGCGTGCGAGTTAACCCACTGCGTGAACTCCCCAACTCTCGTGGACCCTCCTACTGCTACTCCTGCCTCGGCGTCCTCTGAGGTCCTTAAATGCTTCCCGGTCTCCACGTTGAGCTATCTCCATACTGCATCGAACTTCTGCCTTTTGTTCTCCATGTAGAGTTTCTGGAACATCTTCATCAGGTCCTTGCTCCAAAACCATGTGTGGAAGTTCGCCATGAGATGCCTCATGCACCAACAGCTCCTAACATTGTTCCACTGTAACGGTGGCTGCGTCCCATTTTGCATCGTGCTCAACACGGAAAGCAAACCAGCACTGCAGTCCGAGATGACACACACATCTGGGCGGTCTTGGACCACTGCCTGCTTCACATTGGACAGGAACCACAACTAGCTATCCGTGTTCTCGCTCTCCACAATTGGGAAGGCCACATGGAGTAACTGATTGTTCGCATTGGCTGCAACCGCGGTGAGGATGGTACCCTTGTACTTCCCACATAGGAAGGTGTTGTCCATTGTCAGCACGGAACGATAATGCTTGAACCCTTCGATCGCCTGACGGAAGGCCCAGAAGACCCTATCAAGAACAAAACAATTGGGCCCCTCCGTCGGATGCACCCAGTCAAGCTTGTTTATGCATGTCCTGGGATTTGATTATGCAATTTGATGCAGCATTCTTGGGACTAGGTTGTAAGCCTCTTCGAATGTGCCGAACATTCTCTCCACGACCTTCCATTTTGCGCGTCATGCCTTCTTGTAGTTAACCTGGAACCCCACCATATTGGCAACATCCGCTAATAGAAGCTTTGGTGAAATGGAAACATCTCAGCCACGAGGTGGCTTATGAGGCTGGCAACAGACGAGGACGTCATGTTGCGGTGCCTATGAAGCGACTCAGCTAGCTCACACGTGTGGTCCTTCAGCACCAATATCTGGAAGCCCATGGCCGCGGCCGTGAACTGCTACGCACGGACCTTGCCAGCACAAGATTCTTCAACACACCTAATGATGTAGGTGTTAGGGTTGGACCTCTGCACCCGATACATCCGACCAATGTTAACGACGTATCTGGCAATAGTATGCTGGGCGATGCTATTGTTAGGAAAGTGCTGCCCTAGGAGTAGGGTGTCTTCATTGAACCCCACTCGGCCCCCTCCGGCTGTGGCAGGCCCAGCGATATCATTGTGACGTCGTCCAATCTTGAGGGGACGTAAGAAATGTCGGTGGTCACAACACCACCAACTGCACCTCCCGTAGCAGCTTCTCTGTCTTCCTCATCTTCGGAACTGGTTGTTTCCACATCCTCCTCCTCCTCGCTTTCCAACTCTTCCACCTGGCTGGCCAAGTTCTCGTGGCAATCAATACGAGCTGCCCACCATCTCTCTACTCCTTCATTGGGCTCGAAATTGTCAGCACGCCTCCTCAGGTCTCCATCGCTCACTTCCTCGCCCACGTCTCCTCCAACACCAGAGACCAATGCAGGCTCCTCCTCACTAGCAGCTTCATCGGAACTACCCACGCCAGATGTCGCCGTGCTCTCCACGAACTGAACATACACCATCGGCCATGCATATATCGCAGCAGCAGGGTTACAAACAACATCCATGTAATTGGCCCATGAACTTTCACTTGTCACCTTCATAAGTTGCCAAACGGTCTTCCCTGCACCACCCACCACCGAGGCATACAACGCCTTGATGCACAGCTTCTTCCTTGTAGTGGCGCGATCAAACATGGAACGCACGTACCGCCTTAGCACCGAGAGGCTTATGTCCTTCAGACCCAGTGCACGGATCACGGTCTGGTCGCAATTCGACAGGTCCGCCCCATATGGTCCGTCGTGTATGAGAGCGTTCCCGTGGAACACGAACAGATCTTGAATCTCCGCCATGAATTACCTAACACAGGTGCACCTAAAACCACTTATATGCAATGCTCATACCATCTAGTTATATAAATATATTTGTGGGTTTTCCAAATGAATTCTTCTACAAATTTTGTCATGCCCACTTTACACCATCTTTTCATACTCCATGTTTTTAATTCTATTTCTGTTGCGTCTCGTGCACATTTGAATTACACGTTAAACCACTTCAGAATTTTTTGAAATCTTAGGTTCAAGTTCCAGACACTGTGCAAAGCATTGTGTAATTTCTTTAGAATATAATGTACTCTAAGCATTGTTCTCAATTCAATCATTTTGACAACATGTTCCAAATTGTTCAATTACCCTATTTAACAGCCGAAGACATTCTCCTCTAGTCGCGCGGCCACGTCGCCTGGAAATCGGCCGCCCTCCGATCGCGCGCGCACGCCTCCGCGCCCTCCGATCTGATGTGATACAGTTGCTGGGAACTCATGGCCCTCGTGCATCCACGTCGCTGCTCCTCTCTCACGTTATCCCGCAGCGCTTCTCCCCCTTTCCTCTTCCTCCTGTGCCCTCCCCGATCTCCCTCACCCGTCGCCGCAGACGCCTCCCTCTTCCTCCGTCCCGCGCCCTCTTCCTCCCTCCTGCCCCCTCGGCCATGGCTCCGCCTCTCTCTCTCGGCCGACTCTTAGCGTCACCGCCTCCGGCTCCGCTCGATGTCGCTCCACCGTCTCACCTCCGGCCCACACCTCCTGCGCTCGGCCTCCCTCGCTGGCTTCTCCCCCTTTCCTCTTCCTCCTGTGCCCTCCCCGATCTCCCTCACCTGCCGCCACAGACGCCTCCCTCTTCCTCCGTCCCACCCCCTCTTCCTCCCAATCTCCCTCACCCGTCGCCGCAGACGCCTCCCTCTTCCTCTGTCCCGCCCCCTCTTCCTCCCGATCTCCCTCACCCGCCGCCGCAGACGCCTCCCTCTTCCTCCGTCCCGCCCCTTCTTTCTCCCTCCCGCCCCCTCGGCCATGGCTCTGCCTCTCTATCTCGACCGACTCTTGGCGCCACCGCCTCTGGCTCCGCTCGACATCGCTCCATCGGCTCGCCTCCGGCCCGTGTCGCCTGCACTCGGCCTCCCTCCCTGACTTCTCCCCCTTTCCTCTTTCTCCTGTGCCCTCCCCGATCTCCCTCACCCGCCACCGCAGACGCCTCCCTCTTCCTCCATCCTGCCCCCTCTTCCTCCCTATCCAGCTGCTGCTCCCTCTTCCTCTCTCCCGCCCCCTCGGCCATGGCTCCGCCTCTCTCTCTCTCGGCCGACTCTTAGCGCCACTGCCTCCGGCTCCGCTCAACGTCACTCTACTAGCTCGCCTCCAGCCCGCGCCACCTATGCCCGGCCTCCCTCGCTCCCCTGTGGCCTGACCCGGTCTCGGCTCCTCCGACTCTACCCCAGTTTCGGCTTGGTCCCGGCCCGTACCTGCTTGCCAAGCTCGGCCCTACTCGGCCTCCCGCGTCTCCCTACGCCACCGCGACTCGCGTGCCTCCGTGCGCCAACCCTGGCCCTCGGCTTGACTCCTCCTGCGTCGCGCCTCTGGCTCCCCTAGTGCTTGGCTTGCTGGACTTGGGGGTGGTAGCCCGGGTCCGGCTTCCTCCTCCCTGGACTAACACCCCCCCTTCCCTCCTTTTCTATTGCTTTGGTTTCATGTTTGTGCGATGGCTCATCTACCGATTTTGTTGCTTTGTGTTCCCTGATGGTGAAGATGCTGGGCTTGGTTGTCGTGGCTACCTACGGCGGGACTCGAGGCTCTCGGTGGCCGTCGGCCGTGCATGATTATGCCTATGGTTGTGCTGCCACCGTTGCCACGCACTGAGGTATACTCTCCTCTTCTACTCTTATACCTCTCTCTACTCCTCCCCTTTGCTCTGTGATAGCTATGTGATGTTGTGATTATAGATGTATGTACACTCTCTGTGCAATGGATAGTTCATATTTGCATTCAAACGTACAAGGGTTATGTGGGTTTGCTTCCTGTTGGGAAGTCTTGATTGTTCATCTGTATATAACATATAAAAAGAAAGAAATAGTCTTAGTTGTTTAGCTATCAGTCTATGGAAAATTTAACATGCATTCTTATGAAAACTAGCTCAATGATGCTTCCATACTTCGTTTTTTTTGTGATTTTGTCACTGAATTGGAAATAATGTCGTCTAATAGTACAAGATTAGTTTTACACTTAGTGTTCTGATCTCCCATTGACCAACCTTTCAAAGTTCGAACACTCATGCTGCTTCTTTTTTTTTGTTGAAAAGGGGTAACTTTTCTTCTTTTAAGATAAGGTCAAAGTCACATGGACAAGTACAAGAGTGTTTTCGTCTAATATGCCAGTCAAATTATGTAAGCAGTACTTTAGTCTAACACAGAGAATGAGCTCAATTAGTCGTAAGATGTTTGTATGGTTCTTGCTATACTTCCTTCACCAATTGGGGTTTCACGGTCAACAAGATGTCAACAGAGATAAATGTTGCATGTAAAACCTAATTGTGGGAACTTTGTTAGCTTTGGGTGCATCATCAGTAATAATCTCTTATGTGTTTGTGTGTGTTAGATTAGCAGTGATTTTATACTATATAGCTAGCTTAGCCTTCGCCCATGATTTGCACCTAAAAACTTAGTTGCTAGATGTTTTACTACTTTTTGTGCTTTCGACCTAGAGAATATATTGTGTTTGCCATAATTAATGTTTCAATGGAGAACCGTTTTCCCTCTGAAGTTTAGTGGATGATGCTCCCTTTTTCGCCTTTACTAAATTTATGCAGTGATGAAAAGAAATACTGAAGAACTTCGTATTTACTGAAAAGATAGCTAGCTTATCCTTTGCCCATGATTTGAACATTAAGACTTGGTTGCTAGGTGTTTTACTGCTTTGGGTGCTTTTGGCCTAGCAAATATATTGCCTTTGCCATGGATTGTGATTCAATGTAGAGCCACTTTCCCTCTGAAATTTACTTGATGATTCTCCCTTTTTTCGCCTATACTAAGATTATGTCGTTATGGAAATAATTACTGAAGGACTTCATGTTTACTCAAAAGATCGTGTATGTTAGGTCCTAGGTTTGAAACAGCTGGTTCTAGATGTTTTCGTAATCTCTTATGTGTTTGTGTGTTAAACTTACAGTGATTCTACACTATAAAGCTAGCTTATCCTTTGGCCATGATTTGGATTTTAAGAGGATGGTGACATAGTTACTTTCTAGGTGTTGGTGTAGGAGGTATGTCCTTAGTTCCTTTGATCATCTATTCTTATAAAAACGACAATCATTTTTTATGTAGTGGGCTCTTCATAACTATTTAACTTTTCTATCGTAAGATACTAGATTTTTTTTGTGACAGGATACGACTGTTGATGGGAAAGATAGCCAAGGTCAAGAGGTAGCGCCTAAGGAGAATTCCTTTGTGAACTTTAATACAGAAGTGATTGCCTCTGGTCTATCGAGCATAGAGTGGTGATAAAAGATGCTATTGTGAATATCCTTACAAATCTGCTTTTTATTGCAAGAGATTAGGTTTTTCTTTCATGTTGGCCTTTGTCTGCCATCTCAATCGTCTCATGAACACCAAATGCGCTTGATGGTTTTTTTTGTCTCACTAGGCTGCTACAAATTATTAGTCATTGTATCTCTTTTGTATTATCTAGACTTTTGCTTCCTATTTTGTGAGTCTAGCCAATATGCCATACACAATGCTAGGTGCATTCACAAAAAAAAGATAGACAGTTATCCTTGCATCTAATCAATCTATGAACACTAACATAATTATACTGGACGATATGTATTTCTTTGTGTTATGTGGGTTTGCTTCTTTGTTGGAATCTTAATCATTCCATCTCAGATCTGACATATAAAAAGAAAGAAATAGTTTGTTAATGATCGCTTTAGGGAAAAATTATCATGTTTCTTAGCAAGACTTGGTGAATGATGCTTCCATAATTCTTTTTTGTGATTTTGTCACTAAAGTGGAGATAGTGTTGTTGTTGTTTTCTAAACTCAAATTGTTTTATATATATATATATCATATAAGTGCTTCTATGATGAGATTTTGCAATCAAGGTTATAGTATTAGGACTATAGGATTATATTAGTACAAGTTCCAATGAAATTATGAGCACTCACATGATTCTACTAGATAGTACATATATATATATATATATATATATATATATATATATATATGATTTATGTGTTATGTTTTGTGTTATGTTTGCGCAGGGTAGTGCATAATGCTTAGAGGAAATCCAGCAACACAAATAGAAATTTTTTTCCTTCTTTGCGGATGGAGGCAAATAGAAAGTCAGTTCGACAATCTACTGTGCTAATCTCCCTTTAGGCAGCCTCTTAGAATCAAACCGGTAACGCTACCTCTGTTTTTTTTCTTTAAAAGGAATAACGCTTCTTTGTTTAGGCTAATGGTCAAAGTCAAACAAATCGGGTCAACATTGCAAGATTACTTTTACATTTTTTACTATCTGATCTCCCATTGAACAACCTTTAAGGGTTAAAACAGTCACCATCTCTAATCCTTCTCCTCGCAAAGAAAGATGTATGTCACTTGACTATCTATTTGTCTTACTGTATGCCATTTTTTGGTGGTTTTGATATGCTGGAATTTCCCTTTCCATAGGAATACAAGATTTCAATGCTGATGGATGTACCATCTTAGGTGCCAATATTTTTTAGTTCCTTTTACGTTCATTTTATTTCATGTTTCTATTCAGTGTACTTATATACTCCTACTTTATACGTGTTGTACATTCAGATTCATATACTTATATGCTGCTAGGTTTGCTCTTATTAGTATTAGACTTATCTGGAGAGCGCCATATAACTAAATAGGTGCTTATCTACATAGTTGCACCTGACGATGTTCCATGCCGGTGCCTGAGGAAACAAAATGTTCTATATGAGGATCTCACTGTAACATCCCAAATGTATAAACAGGTGTTTGTTTCAAATGTAATTAAATGTGTAGAAATTAAAACTTTTTCTCGTATCTTGAAACTCTTGAACTCACCATAATTCTTGTCAAGAGTGGTGGAGTTCAAAAACCTAAACCTCCTGTGGACTAAAGTCCAACCCTTATTCAACTTGTCACAAATCTTGTGCCAAACTTGGGAAAACTTTTTCCCTCGGTTCTAGAGTTGATGTGGGACTCCTCTGAAAAATATCATAAGTTTTAAAACTTGTTTGATAATTTTTGGAGGTAAATCAAACCCTAGAACAGCCTTTGGGAATTTCTGGAGAAAAATGCAGTATACAAAAACCTCTGGAAATTTTGTGTAAGGTTAATCCTAAAGTCAGCAGGCTCCAGTTAAAATTTCATAAATTTTGGAGTTGGTTTGCTATCTCAAATAAATTTGCAAAGTCTCAGCTGTTAAATTCAAACTCAATTGCATGCACTGTTCCTTGGGCCGAGCCACTTTCCAAATGGGTTGAACCCAACCCACTCCTCTGGCTCAGCAGACCTCCTTTTCCCCCACGTGAGGTCATAGCCGTTGGATTCATATCCAAAGGCCACGACCTCCTCCACAACCAACTCGGCCCAGTCCTCCCACCTCATCGAGGTCATAGCCGTTGGATCAGATCCAACAGCCCATGACCTCCCCTCGTTATCTAGCGCCCAAGTCCTCCCCGCGCAATGTGTTGTGCGCCATTGGATTAAAATCCACGGCCACGACCTCCCTTTTTCAGCACGCGCATCAGACCTCCCTCCTTATCTCGTAGACGTTGGATAAAGATCCAACCGCTACGACCTCCTTTTCCTACTCAGTGTCTGGCCTAATAGCCCAGACCTCCCGCACCTCAGGTCGTGCCCGTTGGATCAAAATCCAACCGCCACGACCTCCCATCGCGCAATCCGCAATGGCTAGGACCTCCCCTCATTTGATCAGCGCCTTTGGATGTAAATCCAACGGCCCTGACCTCCTTTGTGTCATGCGCACCAGCTCAAGACCTCCCTCCATGTTGTGTGCCCTTGGATTGAAATCCAAAGGCCACGACCTCCTCGCTCCATTGTGCGCCTTTGGATGTAGATCCAAAGGCCATGACCTCCACATCCCCTTGGTCAGAAGCGCCACCGCTAAGTCCTCCCCATCCGTCCACGCCTTTGGATTTAGATCCAACGGCCAGACCTCCTATCCATTCAACAAGATGACCTCCCTTATCATTTCAAGAACCGTGCGATGAAAATCCTACGGTTGTGACCTCCTCCTTTCCTTGCGCCTCCGCGCGAGGATGATCTAATGGTCATGACCTCCCCAATCCAGATCTGGTGGTCACGACCTCCTCCCTTTCCACTTATAACTTACCGTTTCATGATCTAGGGCTGTGACCTCCCCCTGTTTTGATCCAACGGTTGTTATGAGGTCCTGTTCTTCTCCTACCTCTGTCACGCGTGCGTGAGCCATGGCAGTAGGTGTGTAGGTCCGGTCTTGTCCTAACGGCTCTGTGCCGGCCAGCATTAAATGCGTGGCAGTCTTTCCGCCCCTAGGCCATGCCCTAGCCTGCCCCCTGTCACCTCCCCGTCCTGTCCAAGCCATGGACCGCACCATGGGCTAAGCTCACCATGAGCTTAACCCTTGGCTCATGACCTCCATTTCCCTGGCTATAAGACCTCCTTGGTATCTCCCCTTGGCTTCCTTTACACACCGTTGAGCTTTGCCTTGCCACTGTGCTTGGCTGAGCTCCTCCCCCATAGACCTCCCCTTGGCCGCCATTGAAGCCCTTGGAGCTCCTCTGTGCATTGAGTACTCCAGTGGCTCCCTCTCATCGACCTCTTGCTCCATTTTACTCCTCTGACCTCATGGAGTTTTAAACCCTAACTTAAGCTTGGGTTGACCTCTTCAGGAACGGGCTAAAGTGGACTTGGAGCTTTTGGCCGTGGAGCACATTGTCTTCCCCATCACCGGTCCTCCTCTCCTCCGACCTCCTCAGCACCTTCAAGACCTCCAGGTAACGTCCTGGTAGTCCTTTAGATGCTGGGCACCTGCTTGTATGTTGTTGCGGAGCTTTCCTTTCAAGTTTTGCTTTTAGGCCGTGTTGGTCCTCTTGTTCATCTCCGGCTCGTCGCCGTCCAGGGCCACCCCCGCCGCTGGGAATGGTCCCAGTGTGTGCGCAACACTATTGCGCACATGTTGGTGCCCTTGGTTGGCGCCGGCGAGGTCCATGTCGGTGGCGGCAAGCCTTGAACCACCCTCGGTTTTTGTCGCACGAGTCATCCCGCGCGTGTCGTTAGGACATAGATTTGGTCAGTAAATGCCCAATCATTGGGAGCAATTACTGCTGTCTTAGCGCACTTGGACCTCCTCGTTGTCCCGTGCATTAACTCCTCGCCCGCGCGCCCGCGTGCGCAAAGCGTTGTGGCTTTAGATCTGGACCGTCCAGGATCACCCCCGTGTGGATCTGAACCGTCCAAGACCTCCTCCTTTAGACCTCCCCCTTGTGCGATCTTGACCGTTCAGGACCTCCCCATGGAAATCTGAACCGTCCGGACCTCCTCGAGGTCAATCTCAACCATTGAGGTCCTCCCTGTGTAGATCTCCTCTGCGTAGGACCGCCTCGAGGTCATCTTGGCCATTTATGTCCTCCCCGAGTTGATCTTAGCCGTTTAGGTCCTCCCTCGGACAATCTAGACCATTAAGATCCTCCCTTGGAAAATCTAGACCGTTCAGGACCCCCCTCGAGAGGTCTTGACCGTGTAGATCTTCCTTGGGGAGATCTTGATCGTTTAGATCTTCCTTTGGAAGATCTCAGCCACTCGGGTCCTCCCTCACTAGATCTGGGCCGTCCCGGTCCTCCCTCAATTGTTGTGGTCCATTGGATGCAGCATCAACGGCCACGACCTCTTCCCCGTTCGCGCGCGCGTTGCCGGGAGGACATGGACCGTTGGATCCAAGATCAACGGCCCATGTTCTCTGGACCTGCGCGAGCGTGCGTGCACGTTTTCACCTGGAGGTCTTGAGCCGTCCGATCCAGGATCAACGGCTCATGTCCTCCCCTGTCATTTTGGTTTTTAGAAAATCCAGAAAGCACTTATTTGTGAACTAAAAAAGGTAATGAACTTGTAAAATGCATAACTATTTCATTTTAAATCCAAATGAGGCGATTCAAATTCTGTTAGCTCTGGTTTGACCTGGGCTCTAACCTAAAAATGGTTGTGAGCTCAGTTCGGCTCCAGGAAATGGGTTTGCAAATAGGTTTCAAAACTAACTTTAAATATTACATTAAAAACTCAGTTAACTTGTAAAATGCCTAAGTAAATCTCTGTAGATTATTTTTGAGTGAATCCAACTTTGTTGGCTTCCTCTGTTAGTGCACTAAATGGTAGAATAGGATTTAGGCATGTCACTGTTTTCATTAAAATTGTGGGTGCATTTTAGTTGTGCTCATTTTCATGTCTTTGAAAAATTATAGAAAATGCATAATAGCTCCAAATGAGATGAATCCAATTGGGTTGTTCATCTTGTGAGGTGCTTGTTTTACAGTAAAAATTTCAATTGCACCACCTTTCTAGAAATTTTTGCTAAACAATTTAATTATGTGAATAGTAGCAGTTTGCATTTTTAGAGGCTGAGAAGAATTGTTTTGCTCATATCTTTTGCATTGAGAATCCAAATCAATTGGTTCTTATTGCTAAATTCTCTAAAAATCATGCTCTAGCTGCTGTAGAAATTTCAGAGCATTTGGAGAAAGCTTGCTATGCTGTCTTCTTGGTTTTCGTCGTTCTTACCGATTCTTTTCGCCTTTTCGATTAGGTGTCGACGAGTGTGTTGATCCTGTGAGCGAATCTCTGCAGCAAATTGAGCATAACCAGCAAGGCAAGCAGTTTGATCATATCCCATTATTGTCCCATTACTTTAAAGTTTAATACTTCGTTTCACTTATATGTATGCATGCTACTTTGTGTTAAATTGTCGATTAGTTGAGCCTATAGATGCATATCCTGTAGGTAAATGTTCAATCTCTACTACTAAGCCTAGGATTATCTTGCTGTGTTGTAGAGTTTGATGGATGGACTCTTATCACTTAGTAGGTTGCGTTGATAATGCTTAGATAACGGTAGAAATGAGCGGTTGTCGACGTTATGTCGATGACCTTGATCACACAAAAATTATTATTCCATTATGTCCATCTTGTGCTTTGTTACTTTGTAAACAAATAAAACAAAAATGAAAACCAAACTGTTTGACTTGGGCACAATGGATGTTGGTGTGATATGTTGGGTGTGAATGGAATGGTGCCTAAGTCCCCAAGGACCGAGTTACTTGTGTCACTAAGCCAAGCGCTTATGCGTGCTAACCACACGAGGGTATTGGGAACCCCTCTTGGCTAAGTACTTTGGGAGGTGTTAATTGTGGGTCGCAGGTGAGTAAAACTGTTTTATAAGGGAAAGAGCACCATGATTGCTTGGCCGGGCAGTGTCTCCTACCTTCCCAAGTTGTCGCGACTCTTAATTAGCATCATTCATTGGAAATGCCTCGTAGGACTTAGCCGTGCCGGCATACCAAAGGAAGTGTGCTAAATAGCTTGGCGAAAAGGCGGTCTGACGTGTGGGTACATTGGTACACCCCTGCGAGGTTAAAACTATTCAATAGCCTCGCCCTAGGTTATGGACATGCTTGGTAAGGTCGCAAGAACTAGACTACAACATTTAATTAAAACTTGATGGGTTGGTATGAATGGATGTTCATACTATTGTGGTGGCTATTGGGTTAGTCACTTCCAGGATTGTTGTTGTCATCTATCTATTGTTATTATGTTACTTGTCTCGTTGTTACTTGCAAATTAAAAATGAATTGCAAAACTGCTTTGGAATCTATTTAAATATTACAAATGAAAACTTGTTTTTATGCTAAAATAAGTCCAAAGCCTCATCCACTTAAATAAAGCTTGCATGTAGTTAAACTATAGTTCTGTTATACTACACGTCAGTCTTGCGAATACATTTTTGTACTCATTTGCTTTGCTTAATAACTTTGTTGCAGAGGAGGTAGGGCCCAAAGGGCTTTACTTTTGTGAGATGTGCTGCAGTTGGGAGTCTAGCTAGGTGGCATGGTCGGTTGCCTTGTGGGCTAAAGGCAAACCTTGTGGCTCTCTTTTGTTTATCGCCATCTTATGGCTTTTGCTTCTGCTGTTTACTTAGTACTTCTGTATTGTTATTTGGCCGGTCGGCCTCTCTTTTGTAATAACTCTATCTTTCTTATATTAACTTCTGGTTTGTTGCTTTGCTTCTGTTCTATGTGTTTGAATGGAATTGATGCATGATTTTGTAAAGGGGTGTGTATACTGCATTCTGGGAAGTATACATATCTCGAAGACACGGATTATTATGTTTGTGATGTTAGGGTCAATGGATGACTAAGTATTACAAGCCTAATAAATCGGGGTCCTCACGCTCACTCTACCACATAAAACAACAACATCCGTGCCATTCCCTAGACAGTATTCTATAAATATCCCTACCTAAATGACGTTCCCTATTTATATCACCCCGGTGAAAAATCTATTAGAATTTTTCGCCCTCCCAGTTCACTTGTCGTAGCGCACCTTTTCGTATAACACGAAGATTATTAGTTTATACCCTCTTTCTAAACACGTCCTCTTTTGCCTAATATGTAGACTCTACTGAATACAGCTCCCTTATCTTTGGTTGCCATTCCCCCTGCTTTACAAAATTTTCTTCCCTACACTACAAACACGCGCCACTTTCCTGTTTTATTTAGCAGTATCACTTACGCTTCATTTGCATTTAGTTGACACGTTTCGAAACATGTTGAACACTTATTTACCATCTTATACCACAGTAGCTTCTGCCAACCATGCTACTGTTTATTATGTTTCCAATCTTGCTGTACTCATGATTTAGACAATAGTCAAAAGATTCTAATTTGCCTTTTTATGTTACACATACTCTTTCTTCGATACGTTTACCAACTTACATCGTACAGAAACCAAAAATAACAAACGATAAATATTTTTACCTAACATGTATCATCACTCGCTTCACGAAAAAAAAATGCAAAACACATGTAAATAACTGCTTTCATCTACCCTAACACCAGTTGTATCCGCGCCATTAGTGCGGGTCACATTCTTGTTTTTTTATTTCCAGTTATATAAATATATTTTTCCATGCCCACTCTACACTATCTTCTCATACTCCATAATTTCAATTCTATTTCTATTACGCTAAAAGACCTCAGAAAATTTACAACACTAGCAACAATAAGTCTGCTAAGTCAACTAATTACGGGCTAATCACATTGCTAACTACTAAGTCTTTTAATTTTATGTCCGAACACTAAGTAAAAATACACTGACTACACAACTATAACTACTCAGTTGCTACAATAAGAAGCTACAATTCATCTAATTACACCCTAATCACATTGCTAAAACTAGCTAAAACTATAGCTGGATGCGAATGACAATTACCTTTCATAGGTGCTCACAAGACGATGCACAACTTCCGCAACTGAGCGAACTTCAACTGCTCTCTAGTTGGCTTCTCCCTTCTCTTCCTCTATTCCGAGAACTCTCTTCCTCTTTGTCTCTCTTCCTCTCTACTTCGTAACTAAAATAGTGCTGCATTTGTGTTCCACTCGTTTTATGTATCCATGGGGCAGCGAGATGCCCAGCTCTCACTGAAATGCGCAGGGGCCAACCAGGCCATAGGCTAGGCGCGTAGCGCATGCACGGGGCCAGAGCACGTGGCGAGCAGCACGTGGGGCTTGCGGCGTAGGGGCGGTGCGTGGGGCGCGGCGCATGTGGGTCCGGCGATTGGCGGCGTGGCACGCAGCGACGGTGGGGTTATATGCACAAGCGTGGCCGCCGCGATGCGTGGCGGCGGCGACTGCTTTGTAGTGGGGGTTGCGATGTTGCCCTCTTTGTCGTGGGGAGGCGGCGGTGCTGCTGTCTGCGTGGGGAGAGCAGCAGCTTTGTTGCTGCCGCGCGCAAGGGTAGCAGTGCGTTCATGCGGTGGGGCGCAGCGAGAGCCCTCTGCGGTGGTGTCTTTATGGCAGTGGGAGGAGGGGGCCAAAATTGGAATTTTGGGGCTAGGGGGCTTCTTTAGGAATTTCGATGGTCTAACAGGGCCAATAGTGTCTGAAATTCCTTATTTTTCAGCAACTTCAGCTTTGCGTGCAGAAATTTTGTCATACTATTTTCTTCTGTACAACTACATTGCTCGGATCAATATATCTCTCGTGTTTATATAATAATTTTTTCGTTAATTTTTGCCCAACTTTTCCATATATTACACACGAGATGTTCTATGGGGACCCGAATCCTACACCTTAGTTGAAACAAAGGCAGAGGCAAATAGTGCCCCGACCTTAGGACAATTCTTAACCGTTCGATGAAAAAATAACGATCTAGAACGAATGCAACAGGGTAAAACAGTGGCTTTTTCTGGAAGGGCTTTCTTGGGCCGCTGTTTTCAACTATGCACTACAGTGTAAAACAGTGGCTTTTTCTGGAAGGGCTTTCTTGGGCCGTTGTTGTCTCACAAATTTACTGCTTTGCACAATTTCCCTCTGCCTTTACTTAGGATCCGTTCTATGGTACTTACAAGGTACCAGAGGTAGCTCTACTAAAAATATCAATCGTTGATTTTTTTAAAAGGCACTTTTGGTATGATCGTGGATTGTTGGCTACCCTAATTGACTTGCCATGGTCCGCTGTTGATATTTCTCTAATCTAACTACCCTAATTAACTTGCCATGGCCAGCCATTGACGTTGCTCTATTGTTTTCAATCGCCAACCGTTGGCCCTTCATCTATGTCACTGTTAATGGTTCTCTGTATCTGTATGACACGGCAACACACAATGAGGCAAAGCCACCGCTTAATTAACTAGACAGGTAGGCAATTGAGGCAAGCGGAAGGGCATAAACTTGCTAGGCAATGACAGCTAGATCCAGGGAGGACCCAAAGAAGGCAGAGTGGGGGGTCCAGGCTCCACTTAAATTTCAGTTTTTAATGGAGTAGCCCAATGTTTGACCACTTGTGCCCTCGCTCAGCCGAGCAAAGGTGTCCCGACAACTCACTTATGCCAACCATTTCATCAGACTGAGAGCAATATATAAAAAAATAATGGGATGGCCTTCAGAAGGTTTGGTGCAATGCAAATGGCTAAAACCTATTATGATATATTCAGGTAGGAGGTACACATAATTAAATGGTAAAGCAACACAAATACTTGCTATTTTATGCAACATGCATGCATATTATATAAGGGAACTATACCTTGAGGAAGTAAGCAACAAATACCACATGAAATGGAGCAACAGACGCAACAGTTTTTCCTTGTAAAAAGATGGTATCTATAAGTATAAAAAATGTAAATTGGTAAGAATGAATTTAAAAGCCAATAAAAGAGATATGTGCAGTTGTGTACAACCTTACTAATACCATTAACCACAATCACCTATCCTTCCTCTTGGAGGTACTAACTATTATGTTCGTACCTTTCAGTTCGTGAACAAAGGATAAAGCACAGAATACGATATCTGTAGCTGGACTACTCCACGTCCACGCATGACACATCCTATCCAATAAAATAATACATGTAGCACATTTTGTAGTAATCCTCTGAATATTCGAAACGCTAAAAAAGCTAGAAGATACGTGTGCAAACTGAAATAACACCTAAAAGGATGCCCCCAGGAAAAAAAGGTTACATGATGTGGCTAGTTTAATCAGGAAGAATAAATATCCAAAGAAAGGAAAGTTCCAAGTACTGTTGGAGGTCTCGTCATCTACATTGTTGCTCCACAATATTGGTATCTCTAAATTACTTGGAGGATTTTTTTTCGTGAGAACAGCAAGGCAAATGGTGGAAACCTCTATAGTATTTGCAAGAAAAGCGCCTGTTCAACTATCCAAGTAAATAGTGCACTACCTCACAACATACCACAACTCCTCTTGCTAACTGAACTCTTGATCTCAATACCACACTCTCACTGAAGGCTACACACCATACTCGAAATGAAGTACTGCTTTTTTCACTTTTTTTTGTAGGATCTAACATATCTTAAATAAAACATGACAAATTAGTGACCCAATAACATAACTCTATGCTATTTGCAAATAAATCTCATTGGAAGTAGTATGTTGCCGCCTTTCATAGGAGCAACACTGTTTTCATCGTGGCGAAGCAACCGAACTTTGCCTTCCTGCAGTTGGTGTCTTCACGTAACCCGCAATAACAAAATAATTAGCAATGAACACTATAGAAAAAAAATCATGCAAGGATGAAATAAACACCAACAAATGAAAATAACAAAGAAAGTTGCTCTTGGACGAAGTGAGAATCGGGTGCACACACCGTGCGTGCAGGTGGCACGCTGTGATTGTTCGAAGAGTTGTCTGTTTACTCGCAGGCCTCTTGTAACAGCCCAAAATCCCTAAGTCGAATTAGTTAAGCATCTAATGTGAATTTGTGAAATTTTGGACTTTCAAAAAATTTTGTTGTAAACCTTTTGTTGAAAATCCGTGATTTTTAAAGACTAGAATTTCAAACCTAGAATCCATTACTCCTCTTCCAATTCAAAAGCTCAAAATTAAGTTGGGAGAAAACAAAAAATGAATGTTTCAAGTGTGGGAATAAGTCAATTGGATTCTATCTTCTCTGATATGCTTGAAATTTTTCTAGAATTTTTGGAGGTTATTTGGTTCCCTATTTAATTTTCTTGGTCAAATTTTGAATTTGAATTTAAAACACGAACCTAATAGGTAAATAAAACAAATGAAAATGAAAATTGATAATTAAAAATCTAAACTCAACACAATTATTCGAAATATAAGTTGAGGAATTAATTAAAACATGTTTTGCAATTTTCTCACTTTAGGTAATAATAATCAATATTAAATCAAATTGTTTGAAAAACGCAATAAAAATAATTAAATTAAATTAATCATTTTGATTTTATGTTTTCACATGCATCACAAAAATCATGTCATTATGCATGCATTAGTATTGTCGTTCTTTTCCGGTTCGACCAACCAAAGGCGAAACGCCTGCATGTCCCGTCTTTTCCAGTTATCCCCCTTTTCCTTCCTTGCCAACTCCTTTCGCTTCTCTCCTTCAAATCTCATCCAAAAACTCAAAACCAAGCCATGCATGTCATACCACTGCGATTGTCATCGCATGACCAACCCATTTCTGTAATTCATTTTCGCATGCACGGCAGATAAAACACCTGCGTGTCCATTCTTTTCCCAACTTCTCTCCTCTCAATCTCCACCAAAAACTCAAATTCAAGATTTTCCTGTTATATCGTTGCGTTTGTCATCGCGCAAGATGGAGAAAAGAAGAGAGAAATACAGTGCTATTTTACCCCACAACCATTTCTTACCCCCCTAACCGAATGACCCTATGCTTATTTTCTTGCCAGCCGAACACCATCCACACTACCATCTCTCCTTTACCTTATTTATCTTCTACTACCATCTCTCCTTCCCCAAGAGAGCAAGCTCCGAGCCGGACCATCCCTCTGCCAGTGTTCTTTCTTTCTCAAACAATTTTCCATTTGTCACTTCTCACACCACAACCATTTTTCTTCTTAGCCGAGGCATCTCCTCTCCCACTGCTAGCTCTTTTCTTTCCAATAGCACAGCCGAGAGCCATTTCTGTCCTCACTTCTAGTCATCAAGCAAGATCATTTGTACATGTCCATCTAATCCACCTTCTCTCCTTCCGAACACCACCAAAGACATAAAATCTGCTCATGCATGTTATGCCATGGCGTTCATCATCGCGAGGACTTTCCATTCATGCAATTAGTTCGTGCATCCATTGTCGTTTGAGCATTTATCAAGAGGAGGAAGAGGAGCGACGCACTGTGAATGGCATCGTCATGGCCAGAGCTGTATGGGTAGAGGCCGTGCATGCATGCATACGGTAGTGCACGCATGCAGCAGTGGAGGGCTGGTCAGCATGCAGGGGCGCCAAGGCATGGGTGATGCGAAGGTGGCCAGCTTGGCTCATGGCTACGGCGGGAGCAAGGCCGCAGGCATGTGCTGGAGCCAGCGCACGGAGACAAGCAGCGACAGAAGCTAGAGCGCGATAGCACAGCGATGGAAGGAGCATGCACGGTGGCGAGCGTAATTGCTGACATGCTGCGATCGCTAGCGCGACAAAGATGCATGCGACAGAGGCGCATTGCGGCAAGGTAGCTATGGCGCTGTGGCTCGGCCGAGGCTTGGTTAGCAGCATGGCACAGTGCTACAGCGGCGGCGCCGAGGGCACGGCATCAGCCCAAGGCGAGGGAGTGTGACGAAGGAGTCGGCAGAGCAGCGAGTGCGGCCCAACAAGCGGCGACGCAGCCATGGGAGCCTGAGCACCGACAATGGCTTGCGCGGCGCATGCTCGTTGCAGCACGGTGACGGCGAGCCTAAGCCCGAGCATGCGTGCAGCGACGGCAGCAGCCCATGGAGTCGACGGAGGAGCTGAGAACACGAGGCTTGGTGGCACGGCCACCGGCGCGAAGAGGCGGGCGTGGCTAAGAGCAACGGCACTGAGGCGGAGCCGGTATGGTGTGTCACGTTTGGCGTGGTGGCACCGATGCAGAGCGAGACGTGGACGTGGATGAGGACGAGAAGGCCGAGCGGACGCGGACGCGGACAAGTTCGGCGACGACTACGGAGGACGTGGATGAGTTCGGCGACAACTACGGAGGACGCAAACGAACACTGAGAAGGCAACGTCCGGTGGTAATTGCACGCCTAGCGCGCGTGGCGGTAAAATTTTAGTGTCAAATTGCATTATCGCGTTTCAATATTACTTGTGCAAGTTGCATCATAATATTAAACATGTCATTTTATTTTTTATGCATGTTTAAGTGTACAAATGGATAATTAAATTAAGTGAGAAAAGTATTAACCGCGCCTCATTACAACAAAACTCCTTTGGATAAAACATATGAACAGAGAAGATGATATGAGGATAATTAAATAAAAATAGGCTAATAAATTTTCTAATGCAAGTATTTAGAAAATTCATTGTTTCAGTTAAGCTTGGGGGTTAAGCTAGCATGAGGCAAGCAAGTCTGAAAAATGAGCATTTGTATAAATGTCAATAACAAACTGAGAATGTTTTGGTTAGGCAAAGAATTAATATGTTGGGAAATAATTAAGATTAGGATTTTTGCTTAAGTTATTAGCATCAAGGCTAAAAGAGGGAACTAATCTAAGAACATGTGCCGAAAAAGGATTATTCGTAATGAACAGTAGACCTAGCCATAGTGTCAATTTCAGTAATTTATAACTAATTCATTTTAACTCCAATTTGAGTGAAACCAATTTTGTTGGTTTTCACTTTTAATGTATTTTAACATGCATTAGGTTTGAAACATTCTACTGTCACATAAAATTTTGGAAGTCAATTTAATCTTTGAAATGAATTACTTTTACACTGAAAATTGAATTAACTTTAAAAATTCATAAGAAATTCATATGAACTCCAAATGAGGTGAACCAAATTGTGTTAGTCTTAAAATTTTATTCTATACCTAACCATGTAATACATATCTCCACCATTATTCTACAAATTTTCACGAAATAGCTAATTTCGGATTAACGATGCAAAAAGCACTATTTGACATTTTCATCTCCGCAGATTTTGTATAGGGCATAACTCTCTCATGCAAACTCCAAATCAAATAATGTTTATTTATAAATTCATATAAAATCATAATCTATCTTCTGTATTAATTTCATATTTTTTGGAGAATTTTAGAATTTTGGTGTTTATTCAGTGTTTTCGCTTTGTCGGTTCTTATCGTTAGATGACGATGATTCGGGAGTGCAACGGAGATGATCATATGAATGTCCATAGTAATAGAAAGTAAAGGCAAGCACCCATTCCATTGATACATGTTGATCCTATTACATTAAAAAATTATTATCTTGTTTTGCAACTGTATGTATGCATGCTTATTTGTCAAGTTATGTTTGTGATTAGAGGTAGTTAATCCTATTGCATGAATTCTCTAAAATTGTTCCTCCTGTGCCACTAGACTAAGTTAATATTCCTGCTGATGATTAGTGCTCGGTGGATGTTATATGGTCTATTTATGTTTATTTGGTGTCATGCTTAGCAATGCTTAGCTTCCGGTAGATTGGGCGGTTGTCGACTTTGTCGATGACCTTGATCACATAAATTATTTTTATTATGTTATATCCAGCACCCTGTGCTATTATATTTGGAAAACTAAAAATAAAAATAAAATGATTTGGACTCGGGCAAATGGTTGTTGGTGTGGTTATTGGGTGTGTGGCTCGTGCCTAAGTCACAAGGACCGAATTACTTGTGTCACTGATCCAAGCACTTTTGCATGCATCCGCATGAGGGCATACGGGAACCCTCTTGACTCAGTACTTTGGGAGATGTTAATTAATGAGTTGTCGGTGGTAGATTAGGAGAAAAATATTTTGTTGTTCTGTTATTGTTGGGCGTGTGCGGGGAGGGTTTTGGGTATGGTTCCCACGCCCGAGGATTATCGGCAGTTGCTAAGGCTGGGTCAATGTGTCCGACACAACGTATGGGCCCTCCGTGGGAGCCCGGGAGGGGTGGTTCACGGAGACTTAACCCCCATACGTGCGACTCTTAATTAATTCATTCCATTGAAAAACGTCTTGTACGACTTAGCCTTGTTGGCATACCTAAGGAAGTGTGCTCTATAGCTTGGCGAAAAGGCGGTCTGACATGTGGGTAAAGTTAAGTTATACACCCTTGCAGGGTTTAATCTACTCGAGTAGCCACGTTCTTGGTTAGGTCGTGCAAGAATTAGACTCAACATTTTGGAATTTAAAACTTAAAACTTAATCGATGGTATTGAGAATGGTTTCTCATGTTATTATTGTGTGCTGCGGAGCAGCCACCTGTAGATGTTTTGTTGATGTCTAATGTTATTACTCGCTGTTATTTAAAGTACTAAAAATGTTTGCTCACTTGCCATTTGAATCTACCACATTGTATTTAAATTGAAATATTGCTTTGTGCTGCAAATGAACCCTATAGCCTTTTCCTTTGAGTAGAGCTTGCATGTAGCTATGTATAGGCTTGGTAAATTCTTGCAGAGTATATTCGTGTACTCACTGTTTGCTTTCATTTACTAATCTGGACAACAGGTATCGAGTTTGAATCGGGTAAGAAAGATTGCACAGGAACGTTGATTTGCTATGGTTCGAACCAAGTCGGTTGCCCTGCGGGTTATGGCAAGCCATTGGGACTTTATCTATGATTAATTCATGTTTTTATTTCAGTTATTCACTATTTTCCGCTGCGTACTTGATATTTATCTGTTATTTGGCTGGTCGGCCCCTTTGTATGAAACTGAACCTTGTAGGTTCAATATGTTGTAAAAATTGAAGTTTCGATAATGTAAGAACTTTTGTATGGATTGATATTGATGTTTGCGATGGCGTATGTATACCGCTTCTGGGAGGTACATAATACACCGAGAGCGGGCATATTTAATTTGTGATGCTAGGACCAATTGGAGGGTCACTACTACAGAATAGGTCCTCACAGATGGTTCAAAAATATCATCACAGACGGTTTCGTGAGCCATCTGAGTTTATGGGCCAGTAGTTATATGAGGTCATCACAGACGGTTTTCGAACCGTCTGTGATACATACTATCATAGACGGTTTGTAGATGAAACCATCTGTGATAGGAGACTATCACATACGTTTTGTGGATAAAACCGTCTATGATAGTAGATTATCACAAACGTTTTGTAGATGAAACCATCTGTGATAGCAGATGTATCACATACGATTTATAGATGAAACCGCTCATGATATATATTCTCTATAAAGTCACCAGCGGTGGTACGCTTGTACTGTAAAACTAGCTTCATATATATATATATATATATATATATATATATATATATATATATATATATATATATATATATATCCACTTTCGGTGATGCGTGAGGATGAGGCAATGACCACGGGCAACTTTATCGAGCCTACAAGTTCAAGAAGTATGGTTGTAAGGAGTGCGTGTTGATATACAATTACTTGGATGTAAATCGATAGGTAATTGGACTTGACATTAAAAATGGTTGGTTCTTGATACATGAAGCCACTTCCTAGTCGAATACTGGCGGCGTCACACCACTTTTGAACATGGTGTGAACGCACAGTACTCCGATTGGGAAGTGGCTTCATGTATCAAGAATCAACCATTCCTTGATGTCAAGTACAATTATTTATCGACGACATCCAAGTAATTGGATGTCCATACGCTCTCCTGGCAACCGTGCTTATTGAACTTGCAGGCTCGATGAGGTTGCCCGTGGCTGCTACCTCATCCTCCTCACGAATTCCAAAGTGGTCAGACTACTTAACAATATATATATATATATATATATATATATATATATATATATATATATATATATATATATATATATATATATATATATATATATATATATTTAAAGGCACAAGCGACCCTTTGCTTGGAGACTTTATAGAGAAGAAATCAGAAATAGAATGGTAGGACGTACCTGGGATACAAGGTAGGAAAACTTAACCAGTATGAACACGGTTACACAGACAAAGGTGAAATGAATGGCGAGAGACAGGTGAAGAAGTGTTGTAGTAGTTTTTGACTCATTTGGTCTTGTTTTGGAATAGAATACACACTAATTAATAAATAATTGATGATCAGAGGCACAAGCTAGGTAAAAATTCCAGAAATTTGTATGTTAATTGCAGCTTTATAAATTAGCCTAACCTTCACAAATCTGAAAAGTTAATTGTAGCTTTCAAAAGCAGAATACCACATAGGAACATACTATAAGATTAGTTACATGTACAAAAATTTGTATGTGTACATATTGATGTTTTGCCCCATCTGAACCACATCCTATGTAAGCCAACCAAGCACAAAGAACCGACATCAATTGTTGTAAATAGTGCGGTTTTAGCAAACAATCAAAGATAATTCCAGCATAATAAACAACAAATAAAGCATAATTCCAGTTGCAAATAATTGACCAAAATGACATATAAAAGAAAACTACAAGGATCAATTATATAGCCTTTCGGCCACTAGAGGAACAAGATTGCTAATCAATATGATTAGATTAATCTCCGTAGTAAGAATCTGAATCACTAGAGATAATATGACAGCAGTAATCAACTCTATTAGAGCTCAAGACTGAACTAGATATCTTAACAAATTTCAGTTCAAGGCTTTTATCATTATTGAGCAGATAAACCGAGCCCACTATCACCACTTTGCAATATCTCTCAGTACCAATTCCAAATATGAACCAGTATATCATATATATCCACAAAGTGATGCACAAAAGATTTTTAGGGATACTCAAAGATTCAGTGGTATTCAAAACCACCAAGATGCAACCAGGCAAGGCCCCTCTTTGTATTTCAGAACCCACCAAAGAATAAAGCCGAGGGACAGGAAGATTTGCCGCACAAGATCTCCAAGATGTTGCTTCAAATGGAGGAAACCCACAAAGCATTTGAAATAAGATCAAGCCACACTTCTTCCACTAGTTTCCAGATCCAGAGAGTGCCCTCAGTAGAGTATCCTCCAAACTCACCCAACGAAACCTCCTCGAGCCCAATCAACGAAAGGGCGCAAGAAGAACCAACGGGAATAGCAAGGATCGGATTCTAACTCATTACTCTAGGAAACTCCAAATCCCAAAACCAATCGGAAAGGAAGCAGATTGAATCAAGATTGCAGAGAAACTGCTTGTTCTTTGGGCCTCAAACCACAGCCGGGTCGGAGCCAAGCGTAAGGAGGCACAGAGGTAGCTGGGGGAGGTCGGAAGAGGGGAAGGCAGTGTCACCATATTTGTGGCACAACAGTGACACTGCACAAGACACTCTTATCGTATGAGTGTCTTGTGTAGTGCACTGTGGTGTCACAACCGACAGTGACGGGAAGAAGGGCAGCGTCAGCGACGGGGTCGGGCGGCGGCGTCAAGGTCGGGGGCACTCGGGTGGGGAGGGGAATGTATGAGAGTAAGAGCGCTGGGGAGTGATGAGTTAGAGCGCAAACCCTAGCGGGCTTCTACTAATAAAGAGTGATACTTATCACTGATGGTTCCATAATAGAACCGTCCGTGATATGGTCATATCACAGACGATTCTATTATGGAACCGTCAGTGATACTTATCACAGATGGTTCCATAATAGAGCCGTCCGTGATATGGTCTGATATCATAGACGGTTCCATAATGGAATCATCCGTAATATGATATCATATCACAGACGGTTCATAATGGAACCATTTGTGATATGGTTGTTCTCAAGTTCTATGTTTTGAGCATATTATCATGTATACATTTACATGACATGAAGAAATTACATGTTTATATGTCAATTTTGTCATTTAAATACTACTGAAAATATGCTTTAACTATGATACATATGATGATTTAATATTTGTTCCACTAAACCATCTATGATATATAGTTCAACATATAATATAGTAATTAACTTCACCTCCAAACTAGATTTTTTTTTTCATTTTGGAATTCACATATGGCCAAATAGGTGGTCAGTCAATCGCTTCTTACAAAGATTAAAAAAAAGTAGAAACCTAAATAAACAAAGTTTTTCTAGTGGCGGAGGTAGGTGTTGGAAATATGCCCTAGAGGCAATTATAGAGATGATTATATTTCCTTATGTTCATAATATTGGATAAAATGTTATCTTGTTCCAAGAATAATATTGTTAATATTGATTATCAAGTATGTGACTTGATTATGAAACTCTATATTTCTACGACAATTATTCTTATACGATCCCTGGTCGGAAACATATGAGGACACATATGAATAGACTAGCATATGTATTGGTTGATGACTATGTTTCACGGGTCATGGATATGGAGATATCAAACCAATAATATGGACACATGTTAGAGAACATGATGTTGGATTAGACCCACCTTGAGATACTATTGAGATTGTTATGATTCTATGTGTCATTAGTTGGTCTCAAGCAATGTTGATGTATAATCCTTAGACCTGAGATCAGCATGGTTTCCTACATATGTAATAGCACTCTTAGGGGTTGCCAAACGCTACACCGTGAATCGGGTAGTTATAAAGGTAGCTTTGGGTATGCTATGAAACATGCAGAGGAATGTGGTAGTCGATATGGGATTTGCCCTCCTAAGATAACAGAGATGTCTCTCGCCCCTCGTTGTGGTCGGATAAAGAAAGTACATGGCCGTGCCACTAGTAGTCAAGTGTTCGACCACGTGAAGTAATCCGACACTCGATCGAAAGTATTGAGCAGTCCATGGATGACACAACATCTCACCGAGTTAAACCGGACATCATGAGGCAAAGGGAGTATACATGAGTAGGTGCTTAGTTCGAATCGATTCACGGATTGGTCGTATGGAGATACGAGCTGGTCGAGATCGGTCGAACGTAGTCACAGAGTGGTCGTAACACGTCGTAAGGAATTACGAATCGGTCGTGACCAAATCTGAACTGGTCAGATAGAGATAGGACACAGTCGTAAGTGATGAGGACTCGGTCGTAGATCATATTGCATTAAGGTTCGCTCGATATAATTTGTGTGTATTCGGGAATCGCTATGTTCTACTAGGAGCCGCTACGACTCGTGATCGGAAAGGGTTTCCGAGTCACAACCGATTACGCATGAACCTATAGGGTCACACACTTAACGGGTTGGAACAAACCAGTACGAATACGATTCAACAAACGTGTTTGGATAGGATCCGTCACGAGCACTATATAAGGAGATGCATGAGGCTGTTGGGAGGTACGTGTGAATCACCACCAAAACCCTAGCCGTCATCTTCCTGAGAGCTCTACCGTGCGAATTGGTTCTAGCACACCTGCGCATGGTTGTTCCTTCCCTAGACGTGTGGATGCCGTAGAGGCGCTACTGCGATTGTTGCGCTTGAGGACGATCCACGATCTTCACAAGGAACTACAGAGGTTGCCGGAGGAGATGATCGACTCGCGAGGACGCTGGACGATCGACTACGACCACTGCATCGACTTGCTCGACGCTAGACGATCGACTACGATCACTACATCGACGCGCTCTACGTTGGACCAGGCTGCTCCAACCCTTCTTTCGCTGCTCTGCGCGTCTGGTGGGAACAATCTGTGATCATCTACTTGCTTGGCTTCCTGGTTTGCGTGGTAGAAATTTTGATTTGTAGCTATCGTAGCCTATTCCGTGGCCCAATAGTAGGATGCTATATCCGTCTTTAAAACTTCGTAGGCAACGACGTCGGCATCGGACGGTTCGTGATCGAACGAAGCCCAAAATAAGTCCACCTGCTGACGCGCTCGTTCGAGTGTCTCCTGTTAGAGTTAATCTTTTTTTTGGTATTTTTGTAAGCTTTCCGTTTCTAGAATTTCTAGTGTTGAGTTGTGAGTCCAAGTAGATATTGAGTCGGATGGTGAGTCCGAGTAGTAGTAGTATATTGAGCCTTTATAAGGACCTGCAGTCATGCATTGTAAGAGTCAAGAGTTGTGGAGTTGAAGAAATAAAAAAGACAATAAGAGGAGCCGGTGCTCCCAAAGAAATCGATTATCGGTGTGTTGTTCGCTTGGTTCTTTGCAGCAGGAAGGAAGAAGAAAAGTAATGCAGGGGCGCTGCTTTTGCCGAGAGGAACATCACGAGAAGACAAGGACCAAGAGGAGCACTGTGTTGTGACTTGCATCAACGTGAAGACAAGAGGCAGGCTAGAGAAGTGCTCGTGCAAGTCACGTCAAGAACAAGGATAGGGACAGGAAGTCCCACCGAGAAAAGGCTTGGCTGCTCTAGGAGTTTTACTAATATCATCGTGAATTCCAACATCTCCTAAAGACCCTCGGACTGTTGAATCAAGAAGAATTGAGCCCATAGGCTCTCTTCCCTTGCTTGAGGGGTCTCGGCCTGGTCGACTCGGTCACCCGCCGCCTCGATTAAGCAGTCCAAGTGACGGCAAGCCTCCTGGAGACGTGCAATGTCGTTGTGGAGGACCACGTCGATGATGCAGTAAACTCGCTGGAAGTGGGAGATCACCCGGAAGACACAGCGGAGGAGGATGTCAAGACAGCAGAAGGTGGCCGTCACCCGCTCCGGCAAATCCTCAGACAGAGGAGTGAAGACACTGTTGAAATAGTGTTTTCTACAGCATCTGCCAACATACGGCCGGAGAGGTGCTCGTACAGTATGGCCAGGTAGGCCATCAATGCCGGCGATAAGGAAACAGAAGAGGGTGCTATTTATGCTTTTTTAGAAGTAGTAGAGTTATATGTGGGGATGATTATCTTCGATGGCGGTTGATCCTTTTTACAAAACAAGGAATAAATTCGGCGCATGAGACGAAGAGATGCATCGGGGAGCCGAAGCGGCATTGATGCGACGAAGAGACGCATCAGCGACGAAAAAACTCATAGGGCGATGAAGAAACTCAACGGGGAGCTGTAGCGATATTATCACAGACGGTTATAATTAAAATCCATCTGTGAAGTCTGCAATTATCACAAACAGCTTGTGTTTAGAACTATCTGTGATACTTCATAGATGGTTTTCAATGTAAACCGTCTGTGATATTGCCTCTTCACATATGGTTTTTAGCGCAGCCAGTAACACAGACGGTTTTCAATATGAACCGCCTGTGATTGCATGTAATACAGACGGTTTTGGTCAACCGTCTGTGATGAGGCATCCAGTATTAGCCTTTTTGTAGTAGTGGGTTAAGCATTACAAGTTAAATCACCCGGCGGCTCTCACACCTCTTGTGGGGTGCCACCCCCTCCTTCGGCTGTGAGTGCAGTCACCATCGTTTGCCACGAGCACGAAGTCGCAACCGCTATCACGGGGACAGAAGACCTAACAACAAATGTGGAGGTAGCCCCCCGTGGCCCTAGAGTCCACGTCGTTGCTCCTCTACATGCGCCGTCGTAGGCCCTCGCCATCGAAATCACCATGGGCGCCCACTGGCCGCAGCGTGGTGTGTAGCACCTAGAATGCCGCTGGACACTAGGGATGCTGCCGTTGCAAGGGGGAGGACGAGGATGACCGGCAACTACGCCCCCTTCCTTTGGAAAGGGAGAGGAAGGGGAACTACCGCAAGTGGATCAACCAAGGGATCCACCCACGCGATCAGTGGCGTCTCGACTGCGAGGAGTGGGAAGCCAAGAGGGACCACTAAAAGAGGGAGGAGGAGCGCCACAATGAAGAGCACAGGGAGCGTATCCAGCGGGAGACGCGAGCTCATCTCGAGGCGTACAGGCGCAGGGAGCGCGAGAAAAAGATGGAAATGGCGGCCGAGGCCAAGGCAGCCGGCGAGGAGTACAAAGCCAAGCTCGCAAGAAAGGGCAAATGACCCCAGTCCACGCAGTAGGTCGGGCCATTTCTTAGTAGTCCCCCATTCTACCTGCCATGTTATTCCTATCTCCGGAAGGCATGTATACTTACATGGTTTAGATGCTTATGTCGCAGTCTACCATAGTAGTAGCAAGGATGAGTCAAGCAATTAACCGAACCATCATGCCATGTGACCACATGTAACATGCTTCTATCTGTGTACTCTAATGTAGTTCTGGTTCCGTGCCTCACACTTTACTTTCAGTCGATTAGTAGTCAACTGACCTTCAGGTTTCTCGAGACCTAGTATATGTCGCCGTCAAAATCATTATTGACCTAGTATATGCAAAAAAGTATTGTTGTCACTTACAGTATCACACAAACTTCATTAGGTAGGAGAGTTCCTATAGGGTCTGTTGTACCCATCAGATAAAAGCAGTCATCAATTGGTAGCTTTCCTTGCTTGATTTGTTTTCTTTCCTGTTAAGCCATGAAAGTAAGCCTATATTGCAAGTATGCCTGTTCTAGTCGAATCCCAAAAAGAATCGTTCGCACCGACATCGAATCCTCCATGCCAGCATAGCCAAATGCAACTGTAATGACCAGATGAAAAAGAGAGGTGGATCAAATATAAGCAGAATGGCAGACTATTAGAGCTCGTAACATAAGAGTACAAGTTCTAGAGCATAACGAAGCAAATATATATGCCAAATTTTACTGTGCAGTGCATAAAGAGTATAAAACCACAACATTTCAATCTAATGTTTTAGGGCATCTTCATAATCACAACGAGCGTTCTCAGCCCCTTCAATTGCATTTTGTAGAAGCTCTATAAAGTACCCTGCTTTAACTCCACCATAGTGAAGTAATGTGATCAAGAATCTTGATGTTAATGCCCTTTGGGTTGATTGCCGAGGAAAAAATGCAATGATTTATTTCTTGTGAACCAAAAGAAAATTAATACGAGTGTCTATTACCTAGAGTAGTCATGTGGTAGTAAACTTCCCACAATCCAAGTCACATGAAATCATGAAACCCTAATTTTCGAAACTTAAATTCCATATTTTCAAGGCGTAAAACCTTAATTCCCGAGACAATTTCAGAACACATATAAAATAGTACAAATATTACACAATCAAGTCCAATGTGTAAGGAGCTTTCAAAAAAACCATAATTTTTTGAGCTCATTTTCTATATTTAGAAATTCCTACAAACAATACACTTAAATGAAATTGCGAGAAAAAATTAGGACGAGTAAAATTATGCAAAAATTACACAAGTAAGTACACCGTATTAGGAGAATTCACATAAAAATTTATATTTTTTTAAACTCATTTGCTATATTTTAAAAATCCTACGAACATATTTGAAACCCTAATCCGCTTAAAACCTGACATGTGGCTGGCCACCGCACGTTGGTCGTGCGGCAATGGGGCTCGTGGCGGGCGGGGAGGCCTTGTCGCACGGTGGCAGTGTGGCAGGGGGTCATTTTTGCAACAAAAAAAAAATCGAAGATGGCCATTCTTGTAAATATAGGACGAAAATACGTCAAAACGGCCAAAAATTTGTGTGCAAACCACACCCTACTAATCTACAAAGTAGCCACCGGTACGGCCCTGTTTGTTTAGGCTTAGGCTTTTTTTTGGCTTATAGTTTAAAGCTAGCCTTTTGGCTTAATGAGCTTATAAGCCCCTTAGCTTTTAAGCCAAGCTATGGCGTTTGGTAATCTGGCTTTTTATAGGATTTTGGCTTATTGAGTTGTGTGTGAATGATAAAAAGTCTAAATTGCCCTTTAGGTTTAAAGTTCCTTTTTAAGCATGTATTTAAACTTATTTTTGCATGGAATTTATATCAAATACACGTTCTAAATTTATTCTTTTATACAGGATGCTCTTGTGCAGTGTGAGCAATTACTGCATCAACAATGTGGGCTGCCCTGTTGTTGCAATCAAGGGTACTTGAGCAATTGAGCTATCTTCGATCAACATTCTTTGTTGTATTTGACGTCAAGCTTTTGAGGTTGCTGATGTACTATCTATAATCCTCTACAATATTACTGCATATTTAACATTCGAAGACTGTGAATTCTGAGTAAGAAAAAAAAGTGTATTGGTTATGGAATTATGGAATAAACCTGCTAAGTAGCACATTGTTTTGTATCAAGTGAAACTACTTTATGTGAACATTGCAAAACTGGCAAGAATCTAGGTTTGTTTGTTTGATGGCATGTCATGCTTTATGCCCCTTGAGATGTTCACAACAAACTACTACAGCTTTTCATCCATTATCTCATAGTATATGGGAAAGGTACCCTCCTCCCTATTCAAATTGGATAGCTAATAGAAAAGGACTACTCTCACTGTAGTCGGTCCTGCATCATTTGGCAGCTGACGGATTGTCATGCTAGTAATTTCAGAAACGCACATGATGGAACATGGGAGTAACTTGGATAAGGGTAGATGATCCACGAAGAGCAATGTGCATTCTGAAGTGCTAGTACAATATTGGAGGTCGCACTGACCACAAATGACAAATAAGAGACTATCAAGCGAAATGCACGCAGGCAAGGAAACTAGTAGCACACCATCAAAGTATCAAACCACACACGGCTGATAGCTTAATGGAAGAACTAAGAAACAAGCAAATCAACCATCCACTGGTAGGCACAGATTGTCACCTCCAAGTCTTGTAATAGACAAGAATGTTCTTCCTTCTGTAGTTTAGGCTTTGCAGTTCCCATACTGGCTTCATTTCACCACCTTGCTGCCATTGCAAATAGGCTGTCTCACAAACCTCTTGAGCTGCTGCTGTGCTCCAGGAACAACTTTATCTTGCAGGCTGAGAGCCAATACAGGTTGTAGCTTCTTCGCATTACATAAAGCTGCAAAATCAACATTAGGCGTCGGCGTTGGTATTGATCAATTTGTGTAAGATGCCAATTAAGCAAACAGCAAACAACTCTGACCCAATCCTTTGGAAACATAAAACCAATGCCGTTGGAAACATTGCCGGTGTCGGAGGAGACAGAGACTCAGTGGGGGGAGGTGGCGTCGGATGAGGAAGGGCCAGTGTCGGGGTTGTCGGGAGGAGGCGGCAGGCCAGGGGAGGCGGTGTTGTCATCCAAAGGGAGGTCGAGCAGAAGTGTAGGGTATGACGGGAGGAGGGAGGGCGTTGGCGTAGGTAGGAAGCGGGCGTGGGGCGAGGGAGGCGGTGGTGTGGGTGGGAGGATTCGAGGCATGCAATGGAAACCGACGGGAAGAGGAGGATGGAACAGATAAAAACAAAGGATTTGCATTTATATACAATAGCATTTTGTAGGTAATTTTAGCGAACTTCAGTGGCAAATGATTATTCCATTTCGCAAAAGCCAGAAAAAAGCACATCTCCCATGGCTTATGTCTTTTAGGCTTAAAATGACTTAATCTTTTTATAAGCTGAATAAAAAAGCCAACCCTTTGTTTAGGCTTAGTCTTTTTTACTTTTTGCCTATTTGAGTAGCGCCATGTTTCTCCGGATTATGTATCTCGATCGAGAATCATATCTCTGAAGATTATAAGAATTAAATCACAATTTTATATATACACATTATCAGGATCGAAATAGTCTCACAAGATAGTAGGATTATTAGCAAATTACGCAGATCGCAATGTTGACAGCCTTGTGTAGCACGGCACATAAAAAAGAATTCTAGCCAGAAGCACTCCGATGTAACCAACCATAATTGGTTATAATATAGCGTATGGCGAAATTGGCGCTCTATCTCACCAATTTCGCAAAACCAATGTCTGCTCAAACATGCACTTTACAAGGACAAAGGAGCCAAAAGTGGCAATGGAGGATGGGTGTTCACGGAGGGTACTAGCGCAAGAGCTAACATGGGAATATTGAAGGAGTTCGATTGTTGCAGCGAGGATACAAGTTCATAGATGTGGCAACGTCAGGTTTGGATCTACGGGATATATGACTTTGATATGGCCACAGTGCAGTAGAGCAGAGACAGAGCCGGCGCTGGGCTAGGCGGGGCTAGCCAAGCTATTTTTGAACCAAAGTCAGATTTTTCTGTTTTTTAAAAACTTTTACCTAACATTTTGATTCTGAGTTTCGAGCTATTGCTTTGAATGTCCGAAACAGCTCCGCCCCTAATTAGGAGTTCATGGTTTCGTGGTGGTAACGATGGAGGACCCAACCAAGTTTGTAGTACAGGCAGCGGCAGAGGACCTCATAATGACGGCAATGGTTGAAAAGTAAATCAAATTGTTTGAGTGGCATTTAGCTAAACATGCATGCCATCTTTAAGCGTTATAGTGGTAGGGAGCAATCGTTTTCCCCCCTGTAAATAGTGCAACTTACAGTATATATACCACATAGCATTGTGATTAATTCATTGCAATCGCTTCTTCGAAAAATTACATTTGTTTTTTTTCCGAGGAAACATTACATATGTTTAGCTTCAGATGGTACTGCAACTCCATCCAAGAGTCGCATTAGAAGAAAGCTTTAGTGTTAGCTAGACCTGTTCAAAGTCGGCCCAGCCTGCGGACCCGGCCCGAGCCCAACGCTATCCGGGCCGGGCTTGGGACTTCAAAACCGGCCCGAAATTTCGATAAAATCAATTAAAAAAATAAAAATCTATTTATTTAATGCTGAAAATGAATTAAATATTAATTTTTTATTCCAAAAAATGAATAAAATGATATTTTTAAACCGAAAATCACGTTTTCGGGCCCAGCCCGACGTTTGAACAGCTCTAGTGTTAGCTACATAGACTAGGATGAGTAGGAACTGCCCATCAACTAAAGAGTGAGATCATCCATACAATAACTTATTGTATCTGATATAAACTCAAACTACCTAAACAAATCAATAATTCAATATCATATCACTAACTGCTCCTGTGTTTTTTCCTCTGTAACAAACTACTCTGTTTTTTTTAACAAGAACCATCAAGTTTAACCACCATCCAAGCTCCAGCCAGATAACACATTTCAACTTGAGAGTAACAAACACACATAACCAAACCAAATTAACCGCCGTGCCGCTGCAGGTGGGCCCCACGCGGGTTTCTAGAATCCCCAAAAGCCGTGCCTTTTTGCCGGGTCGTCGTCGTCGTGTGCATCCAATCAGCGGTAGAGTAGATTCGTATATCCCAAAAGTAATCGCGAAGGAAAGAAACAATTAATCCAAGCAGGCGAAGGCGAAGCGAAGCAGCCAAGGAGCAAGCGAAGCAAGGGAGAGAGGGGGAGAGAGAGAGAGGGGAAGTGGTCAAGTGGAGGATGGGGCAGTGTCCGTGCTTCGGGGCGGCGCAGGCGGCGGAGCAGGAGCGGCGGGCGGAGGCCGACCGCCTCGAGTCGCAGGACGCCCGCGCCAGGGCCGCCGAGGCCGCGCGGAAGAGGTAATCGCCTCTAGTCCTCTCTCTCTCATCTCTCTGCTCAAAATGCCAATTCCGATTGGTTCGTTCGGATTCTTGGGACGTCCTTGTGGTTCGGACTGGTTGGGTAGGTCTCGTTCTTGATTAGTTGGAGCGAATAATTGGGCCGTTCAATATGGGTTCTTGACCATGTTCCGTATCGCCCCTGTTTCTTGGGATGCTCTATTCGTGACCGGATTGGGTTGTGGTTTACCGGATTGCTCGATCAGGCGAGGGTTTACCAGGTTGGATTGGGGATGGTTGAGGTCGATCGAATTGGTTGTCCTGGGAGCAGTTCATGGAATTCAATTCCTGCTCATCTGGAGACTCTCCGTTCTGCTCGTTCGTTCGGTCGTTCATTCCTGCTCCAGTATCCTTGAGATTTGTCTGTCCATTCCAATTCCAAGCTGGTCGGATTCTTGAAACATTCTGCCGGCTGTTTTCTTCGGCTCTTTGGCATCCTCCTGATTATGGCTTGTCACTTCCTTTATTAGAAATGACCTCTTGATTAGAACTGGAACTTGCTACTTTGCTAGGATGGGTTGTGTTGGAAACTTGGACTACTTTCGGACGATATGTTTCTGGATCTGGTTCTTGATTAAAGTTGCATTGGTTAACTGAATTAGGTTTAGCAGAATTATATGGTAATATAAAGATTCTACTTTTGGAGTATATGCTTGGGAAGAAAATTCAAAATGCTTAGATGTTCAATACTCTACCTTTATGTGTAACTCTGTTTGGTGTTGACATGGTAGAGTATGCTTATTTGTGTTGGTCAACGGTTGCCTGTTGATTCATTGTTTTTTTGTCAAATTGAATTAAAGTAGTTTTGCAGGATGTTCTTGGTCTCTTAATTTCTTCAGATTTCAATTTGGTAAACATACTTTTAAACAGTATGCAACCACATAATCTTATTTTTATACCTACAATTGGCTTAGGTGGAGATATCATGTAATTAAACAGAATTGCATCCAAATTGCTAATTTGCTAGGATTTAATGGAATTGGATGCTGCTGGACTGTTTAGGGCATATTATCGATTAGTATTTTAGAGTGGTTTTAAAAGTTCAAGGCATGTTATGTTCCTGGGAGCAGTTCTTGATTGAATAACATGTTAGGGCTAGGCTGAATTTTGTCATTGCTGCGACCAGTACAATTTAAATTACCTTGTTTTCTTGCAATGCTGTACCATGTACCACGGAATTGTTGCCTTGGACTCTTGGCCTTCCGGTTGGTTAGGGCTGCTAAAGAATTGCTTCTTGGTTAAAACCGAAGCAGAAACAGCCAAGGAGCAAGTGAAGAGGATGGAGAGAAAGAAGCGGAAGTAAGGTTGCTCTTTGCTCTGCCACGCTCACAGCAGAGGAGGTTTGCGGCATGTGATGATCTCTTCTCTTCTTGAGATGTCTTGCTCTGTTTGTTCATTTGTTCCTCTTCCAACCTGCTCAGATTCTTGAAACTTGTCAATCCATTCCAATTTCAAGCTGCTCAGATTTTTGAAACTTGCTATTTCATTCCAATTCCAATCTGCTAGGATCCTTGAAACCTTAAATGGGGGATTTTGTTAGAAACTTGATATTTCATTCCAATTCCAATCTGCTAGGATCCTTGAAACGTTAAATGGGGGATCTTGTTATTGCACCATTGTTATTAAGTCGTGCGACTAGTCGCGACTAGTTGACGATTAGTCGACAAGTCGGTACACAACCTCCGACTAGAGTCATCGACTCGACTAGGAGGGCTAGTCGCCCGACTTGCCGACTAGTCGGCGACTAGTCGCGACTAATCGAGATTTGCTAGCCGCCCGACTTCAATTTCAAAGAAAGTCATTCATCAAGAAAGATTTGTTACGATCAAAACGATTAAGTCATCAACTCATCATCGTGATTATGTTGTTCTTATCTTTATTTCATGATTTACAATATGCATATGTGTTTAAATGTTATACAACTTAGTATATTACATGCCCTGTTTAAATACTTTCTAGTCTATGGACTAGTCGTGATTAGTCGGTCGACTAGCCGGCCAAGTCGACAAGTCACCCCTCTTGCGACTCGACTCGACTTTACGACTTAATAACCTTGTATTGCACTCTCTGTAATGAAAGAATCTTCCCATGGTTTTTATCATATAAGTTTCTTGGGTATGACTTGAGAGAATTGGGCGGTTAAGGAATGTGCTAGTGCTAGATTTCTTAGGTAGGAGGATTCAGTTGAATTGGCCATTCAAGAACCAAGAAAGTACAGTTGCATGCGTTTTAAGAACCAAGAATCTGCATGAAGGTATGAATTGGTTTAAACAAAATTGCACTTGGGTTGCGAGTTTGTTAGGTTTCAATGAAACTGTGATGTTCCAGACTTAAACACAGTCTAGATTGGCTAGGTTTGTTATTTTGAAGTGACTCTAAAAGTTGATTGAATGGGATTAACCCTCCGTCTCTCCCTCTCTCATCTCTTTGTGTGTGTGTGCACGTGTGGGAGAAATGGTTAGTGGTCTAATGATTGTCTCTTGACACATTTTACTTGGTCATTTGGGCCTTTACTTTTACAGGTTTATCCTTTGACCAACTCCCAACTCCCAATTACAATTACATCAGCTTAGCTCAAAACGGATTTCCCCTTGTTTTTTTTTGGGTCTTGTGCGTTAGTTGTGGATGCATGTTCTTCTTTTGTTGGCTTAATTCTTTATAGCTGGCAGCAGCGCATGTTGGTTAATTCTAATACTGTTCAGCACACTTCACTGGACTGAAGTCAGATTTAGAAATAGGTTGGACTTACCATCTCCATGACCTGATTACCTGAATCAAAGGTGTATTATAACTTTGGACTTTTTGATACCATTTTTACTCTTGGTCCCAATTGTGACTTTTTCTCAACCTTCAGGCAGGAGGAGTATGAGAAGTCTGCAGCTGGAAGGGCAGCACGGGCACAGATGAAGGCTATGAAGGAATCCAAGACATCAAACCAAGGAGAGCCCGTTCTTAAGGTATCATTATCCCACTAGGTTGGAGTAAATGCTTAAACATAGCGAGACTGTCCTTTCTTTGTTGGTAGCTTTAATCTTTTAATCTCTTGATTGGTGTAGTGGCAGATGGGATAAACTCTTCATTTGTGTTGATTTGCATCTCTCAATGTGTAAGTATACACAATCACACTCAAGATCTTCCATTTTCCTATATGGTGATGTGATCTCTAGTGTTGTAAAAAAATGTTGTCGGTCTAAGCATGATTTTGTTCATTTTCCTGATATTTAACTGCTGAAGAGGAGCAGAAACAAGTACTGCAGATAATAAATAGTGTTTTTGAATTGTTGGAACTTTACTTCTTCCATTGTTGTTCTCAGTCTACTTCTCATTATAGGGGGCGGTGTTTTTAAGAGGAGCAAAAAGGACCTGCTTGATTTCCCTGTACTACCTTTTTAGAGTTTGTCTGGAGAAATGTTAAGGGGGTTTGATTTCATTACCTATTACCCAATTACGAAATTGAAAGTTAAGACTGATGGAGTGAATCTAGAATAAAACTAAAGTTCTGAGTGTTTTGTTCTATGAGCTCCATAGTTCTACTTCGTTATGCGTTATATTATTGGGTTGGGTATTAAACCTTGTCTTTACAATTTCTCATATGCCTTCTTTCAGGATGTTGATGGTAAACAAAAGCTTGTTAGCTTCTGATTGAGAGGATGCAGTACCAACTCACGTACACGTTTTGCCAGTGAAGTGTACATCCTTTTAGTCATCTGCTACATACATGCTATTCAGAGACAGCTTATCTACTGCCCAATTTGTCAATTACAAGTGTGTTTTGTGTGAACAAATACTGTACATATCTATAGGCAGCGGTGGTCTGGCAAAGTAGATATTCTCTCTTCTCTGTACAGGCTATTGGGAGCATGATACCTCTGTAACTCTGTAAACAACCCAGTGGTCTATACCAGATATAAGTAGTAGCGTTTTTGTTGCTGAATTCTGCATAATTTTGTTATCTATGTATGTTATCGGTAAACTCATGCCTAGTAATCTTGTGTAAAGCATCTCTTGCAGATTGCAGACATTTGGGCTATGTTTGTTTTATTTAATGATAAGAGTTTTGCTCCAGAAGTCTATGTAATAGTAGATTTGACAAAGGAAGCAACATTGTTCGTCATAATTTGAGTTGCTCATCGTTCAATTTCAGCAAATTGAGTCACGCGCTGTTTCATTGGTATCAATCCAGCTAGATACGGCGCTGTTGTGGAACATTCACGCGACTAACAGATGGCATCATTTCCCTGCCTGCACTATGGTCCAAATAGAATGCTCTTTTAAAAAATAAAATAAGAAAAGCTCCAAAAAGAATGTTCATTTTGCATGCCTGCCGGGCAAAATTTTGAACCGTACATGATCAGTGTGCATAAACTGCGAAATCGGATAAAAATTGATGCATGTATATTTATCATAAAAATACTTTCCTAGCGTAATAGTTTTATACTGTTGTTTTTTTCATCGGTCAAACTTGTACACGGCAAACCAAAGTCATGAAATGGCATCTTTTTAGACAGAACAGAAGTAGTACGGTTGGCTGAAAAAAGTAATGTCAAAATTTTAGTCGTGAATCGAATGATATGGAATCATTGTTTTATCCCGTCAACACAACTACCTTGAGTATTTAGCAACCTCGCTCAAATAGCTAAAAATCTGTTCGGTTTGTAACGAACCTTGTCACGCACCCTAAGCGCATTTTCAAGTGACAAAAACTAACCACCACATATTTGCACAGTACATGTAAGTTCCACATATATGCAGTACATGTAAGTGGCGAATCTAAAAAGTTAAACTATAGCAGTGGACCAAATAATACCTTATGATATAAACTAAAGTGTTAAACTGGGGCTAAACACTGCTTAAACCTTCCCCACTGCCAATGATCAGCTAAATGTAACCACAAAAGCCTATGGATATCCTGAAAAGAAAATGAAAAGAAAAGAGAAACATCCCAATATCTCAAGGAAAAAGAGAAAAAAGAAGTCTTAAAAAAGTCTACCCCCTCACCCATCTGGCCATCTCCTCTCTCTCTCTCTCTACTGAGGGCAGACAAGAGCACTGGCTGGTGGACTGGTGGTGGTCTCTCTCCACTGCCCACTCCCTTCCACCCCGGCCGGCCTCCCTCCGGCCATAGCGCTCCACCGCCCCCAGCGCCTCGCTCCCAGGTAAATCCTGTCCCTCCCCGCAAAACTTCACCTTTTCTTGCTGCAAGATTCACAGATCCAAGAAGCAGTGCGCTCGCAAAAGGCGGTGTCTTTCCCAGCTCCCTCCACCGTTTCTTGGCGTTTCTCGGCGTGCTTTGCCCTCTCCCCTTTTCGCCTTTGGTGATCTCCTCCGCCGGGGAGGGGTTGGGGTTGGGTTGGGCTGGGCCCCACACCCCCATGTGCGCACGGTGGTGATCGATCTGCAGTGGGAGCTAGTACGCCGGCTCCTCTCGCCTTTTCCTTCCCCTCCTTGTGTTCGTCCTGTTCGTGCTTTTTGGGAGCGAAAAAAAAAGTTTCGGGGATGGGTTGCAGTAGCTGACGGGGAGGAAAAAGAGGCGTTTCCGAGGCATTTCCTTTTTATCTCCTTTTGCTTATGTTTTGCTCGATATGTTTTCTTTTCATGGACATTCTGGTAGAGCGAGAAGAAGTTGCGTGTTGCACGGGATTGAAGTCGATTTTGTTTTCTTGGTTCGTTGGATTTTATGTCGATTAAAGAGCAGCTATATCTAGACCAACCATTATTTTGATTACAGTGGAGAAAGCAGTCATCTTTAGTTGCTTCTTCTGTTTATTAGGGAAGCTTATGTTGTGTTTTGAAGGAAATGATGTGAAATTTAGGCCAAATTTTGTTCAGCTGCACGCATAGATTTGTTACATTCTATCTAGAAATTGGATTGGTGTCTTAATTCATTAACTAAGTTTTATTTTTTGTGTTACCCTTTGCTTCACTTGCTTCACATCTTCAGTGTGGCCGCACCGGGTTTTCCCATGTTTTAGAGAAGTAGTGAAAACTATGTCAAATTTTATTTTTCTTTAGCTTCTTATCAGTCAGTACTCCAAGTATTTCTCTTTAGCTTCTTATTTGGGGGTGAATTGGAATACAAACGATATCTATTTCAATGTCTAGGTCAGGTACCCAGGTATCTTGTGATTCGCGATGCTTGGGATCCTTGTGGTACGAGTGGAGGAGTATGAGCGCCTCCCTTACCATCACTCCTATTGATTGCATTCGCTTGTATTGTGTTGTTGAGCTATGGAATTATGACCAAAATGAGCATTCTAGAATCTTGCATCCATAAAAGTTGTAATATTAACTTCATTGGTGTTTGGGAGCTTGCATCTCCGTAACTCTAGGGTTTTGGGAAGAATTCAAATTGCATTTCATTGTCCTTTTTATTGCTCACCCTTCTTTCCCCTTTGCATTCATGCAGTTTTGCAATTAATCATGTGCCAATCATCTCCCATGGTGTCGAGAATGCCTCCTGTTGTCCTTTTTTCCAGTTTAGAATTTGGAGGGAATCCAACAAAAGTTATAATTTAGTTATGTCCAAACTTTTTATCACTATATGCATTCGCTGATTCCCATAAAACTTCATACAACTAACTTATCTTATTAATTCAATTTATAGGAGTTGGGTCTATTATGTAGGGTGCCCATATGTTGGATCCTCTCCAGGGAAAAAAACCCGGCCGGTTACCAGCTGGTTTTTCCTGGTTTTGCAAATTCAAATTTCGATTTTCGAAATTCGGCCAGTTTTCAAGCGAATTCAAGCGAAATTCAACCCTTTTTTTCCGGGAAATCCGGTTACCGGCGGTTTTTTTCTAGGCCACCTGGCGGGATTTGGTCCGGTACCGGCTTTTGGATCCTTGATCCTCTCATCTTAGTAGGTATTCTAGCTTCATTTGGATTTTGGATGAAATAAAATCGAAGATTACTTATGTTCTTTTGAATTTTGATGTGTCATGGCTTCTCTTCACTCAGTTATAGAATAAGCTGTGGTATAGGGGGCGATATGAAGTCCTTTGTATTCTGACATGTTTATGGTGATTAATGAATCATGATCATATTTAATATTCTGCGCAATATACTGGAACATTTGTTTTTCCCTAGTTGCTTCTTATCTTGAACACTTTCACTGGCAATATGATTTCATTTCGTTTGGGAACTTTTACCAGTGTGGGTAACTGGGTGATATTTCATTCTTCCAAGTGGTGTTATTCCACTGGAAGGAATGGTACTTGCAGAGAACTTTGCACTTATTCTAATCTCTGCAAAGAGAGCTTTATTCTTTAACATCTTCCCCATTGTAGTGCTTTTTTGTGCTGTCTGTCATGCAACAATTTTTTGTACTGATTTCGTTGGACAATAAGGTTCCATGATATTAGTTTTATATTCTGTTGGCTTCTACATTCGTACAGATTCTGATTGGTAATCAAACTTATAGGCAACTTCCTGATTATATTAATCATTTTGTGGTTCACGACTGATGTAATTTTGTTTTATTTTTCTAAATCAATCTGCATCAACTTAAAATCTGAGTTACCTACTATTTTTCTTTAGGGTTCTGTTCTCCATTGCCACAGTTTGACAACATTGAAGATTTCTAAAGCTAAACAGGACTAGATGATACTTGCATAATGCGGCCCTCAGATATTTGGAAGGCGCATGCAGGGTCATCACAGTCAGAGGGGTCAGCACTGGATATGGAGAGAAACGGATGCAATCATAACTGTTGCCCATCTCCTCTCCAACCGATTGCCTCGGGTGGTCAGCACTCTGAAAGCAGCGCTGCATACTTTTCTTGGCCTACATCCACTCTAATGCACGGTTCTGCCGAAGGCCGCGCTAATTACTTTGGGAACCTACAGAAGGGCGTATTACCAGGACATCTTGGCAGCTTGCCAAAGGGGCAGCAAGCCACCACCTTGCTTGATTTGATGATTATAAGAGCATTCCACAGCAAGATCCTGCGCCGCTTTAGTCTTGGTACAGCAATAGGCTTTCGAATCAGGAAGGGAACATTGACTGACATACCTGCCATCCTTGTCTTTGTTGCTCGAAAGGTTCACAGGAAATGGCTTAGCTCTACACAATGTCTTCCAGCTGCCCTTGAGGTAGACATGATTTTGGATCCTGTACTTAAGCAATTTATTTAGGTCATCTACAATTACATAATCAAATTTTACTGTTCCATAAACAGGGACCTGGGGGTGTGTGGTGCGATGTTGATGTTGTTGAATTCTCTTATTATGGTGCACCAGCACCGACTCCAAAGGAACAGTTGTATGACGAGCTTGTTGATGGATTACGTGGTAGCGATCCATCTATAGGCTCTGGTTCACAGGTAATGTTACTCTGCCACAGTTTGTCACATGGTCTGCTTTGCTATAATCATATAAGGACAGACCTTGCTTCTGCTCTTTTTTGTTTTAATGATTATTTATCTGTATATCACAATTATTAGCTGATAACTGATAAGCAATAATTGCTCTCTTTCTATATACAGCGATTCATGAACTGACATATGTAACTAAGAGTTTTTCATTTTTAATCGCCAGGTAGCTAGTCTTGAAACATATGGGACTTTGGGTGCTATTGTGAAGAGTCGAACTGGCAACAAGCAAGTAGGCTTCCTTACGAACAGGCATGTTGCAGTTGACTTGGATTTTCCTAATCAGAAGATGTTCCATCCCTTGCCTCCTAATCTTGGACCTGGAGTTTACCTAGGCGCTGTCGAGAGAGCTACATCTTTTATTACAGATGATGTTTGGTACGGGATCTATGCAGGAACAAACCCAGGTGACATCTCATTTTCTGGTAGTTGCTTTATATTCGTACACACAAATCAACTACCCACTCTTGCCAGGTTCTGTCAGAAAACAGCTTTATGTAGCATCAGCTGCCAGACCTATCTTTCAGTGCGTTCGCCACACTGTTCAGTTCTGCGCCTTTACTGTCATTTGTTTTCTTCTATTGATGTTCTTACTTACTCCCTAAGGCCCTACCTATCTACCTACTTATTCTGCCTTTACTGTCTTTTTTCTTATATTGATGTTCTTACTCATTAAGATCCTAACCTATCTACCTTCTAATGCACCTGCAGAAACATTTGTCCGAGCTGATGGTGCATTTATACCATTTGCTGACGACTTTGACATTACTAGTGTCAGCACCTCGGTTAAAGGAGTTGGAGTCATTGGTGATGTAAAGGCAATTGATCTACAATCCCCAATTGGCAGTCTCATTGGGAGACAAGTTGTCAAAGTTGGAAGAAGCTCGGGTCTAACAACAGGGACTGTTATGGCATATGCTCTTGAATACAACGATGAGAAGGGCATATGCTTCTTCACTGACTTTCTTGTCGTTGGGGAGAACCAACAAACATTTGATCTTGAAGGGGACAGCGGAAGCCTCATAATCTTAACTGGACAAGACGGTGAGAAGCCACAGCCTATAGGGATTATATGGGGCGGTACAGCTAATCGGGGAAGGTTGAAGCTAAAAAGCGGTCAGGGTCCAGAGAACTGGACAAGTGGGGTTGATCTCGGCCGCCTTCTTGATCTACTGGAACTTGATCTAATCACGGCAAGTGAAAGACTTCAAGGTTTGTGCTTTACACTGAAAAACTCGGATCACAACTTGACATTTTAGCCTTTTGTTATATCATGTTGATTTCATATGATTAAACACATATTGTTCTTTGCTATACAGAGGCCCTAGAAGAACAAAGGATTACTCTAGCGGCTGCTGCTGCTGCAGTTAATTCTACTGCTGCAGAATCATCACCTGTGGCTGGCCCCCAAGAAAATGAGAAAGTCGACAAGATTTATGAGCCTCTTGGAATCAACATCCAACAACTTCCCCGAGATGGCTCAGCCACCTCGACGGATCAACCATTCGGGCCCAATGAGTTCCATGTTGACACAGTGGAAGGCGTAAACAATGTTGAGGAGCATCAATTCATCCCGAACCTGATTGGTATGTCTCCGATGCGTGATGGTCAAGAAGGCAATGGTGACTTGAACAACCTGACGGAGCTGGAGAATTCGCCTGAAGACATTTGTTTTTCTCTGCATTTGGGTGAGCGGGAACCAAAAAGACTCCGCTCTGATTCGACGCTGGACATAGATTTGCAGAAATGAGGGCACTATGCAGCAGACCCAGCGCACAATGCTGTGCATTACTCCATCATCCAGCTTTTTATGAAATATTGAAGGCAGTTCCAATTTGTGCCCACGATGGAAATAAACTATTTATGAACCTGTTGTATTTGCTGGGAACCAGTTTGAGTGGGTAAAAAAGCTTGTGAAGCTGGTTACTCCTGCAGTTTTGTGTCTACTATGTACTAGTTGTGTAAAATGTGGGTAATTTAATTAGATGAAGTTGCCTTGTTCCTTGTCCATGTAATCTTGTTATTAATTGTATGCTTCGTGTATGTAGTATTACATAAGGCAATGTAAAAGTGAGCAACAGCAACCAGAGCTTGAGAAGCTTAGGCACTAGCATTGCAACTGCAGCCTGATGAATGAATTGGAATAAAACTGGACATTTTAGTAATTTCCTGGTATGCATGAGTCAAAGACAAGCAGAATAAGGTTCCCTCCTGCTAGTTCAGTTTTCCAGTAATTGGTAATCTAGGGAGTAAGCAAGCTGGTTTAATTTGTTCAGCCCTAGTAAAACCCATGATGGTCAACTGATGTTGCATGCCTGCAGCTGACAAGACTCAAGACATGATTTCAGGTCTAACTTGGATGGATTAGGTTGGGCTGTGCCAAGCCCAGGCTGCGAAGCACAAGGGGCCAGTGGGAAGCCACTGCTAGCAGTACTCAACTTTGAGGCCAACATTTTGCTCCCTTGATTATAAGACTATTGAGCATATATTTTTGAGCTAGACAACTTTGTCCTTTGAGAAATCATGTGTATCAATCTAACCAATATTTTGTTCCGAGATAAAAAAAAGCCAGTACATATTTTTGAGCTAGACAACTTTGTCCTTTGAGAAGTCATGTATATCAATCTAACCAATATTTAGTTCCGAGATAAAAATAAGCCAGTACATAGAGATTTTACCAGAGGAAAGGTGAAATTTTGGCTGAATTAGCATTTTTGATTTGTAATAGCAAAAGCAGCATCATTCGCACGAAATTGCAAAAATAGTACTGCGATAGGTTAGAAAGGCCACATACCACATTCTCAGTTTACGGAACCCACATATTGTGGATCGCAACTGCAGAAGGAACATACTGCGGACTAGAACAGCGGAAGGAGCAACTACATGCATGCTTAATCACTAAAGAACAAAAAAATCCACGCTTCTGCGATACGTGGGTCCTACGGACTGGGAGCGCAGTACGTAGCCTTCCTAACGTGCTATGGTGCCATTTTTGCAATTTCGTGTGAGCGGAGGGTTACTTTTGCTATTACAAATAAAAAACACTCCAATTCAGCCAAAGACTCGGCACAAGTAAATCAATCTTAGTAGTATTTTGTCCCCGGAATGCTACAAGAATGAAAGGTTCCGTCTCATACGTAGCATTCCCGTTTTATCTTTCAGATATTTGTAAAATATAAATATGTGAAAGGAACTCAGCATGTATCCTCTGAACATAAGTAAATTCATACACAATGTGAAGATAACTTAGAGCCAAGGTCCTGAGGATCCTACGTAAACCTAGGTAAGCCCCCCACCCCAACACAATACTATTCGTAACCTTAAAACACCATAGAATTCAGAAACAAAAGCTCACAAGTTCACAACTGCATATATGCTTGTACAGCAAAAGCATAGTTGGCTAGGATCCACCCTTTGTGCTCAACAGATGAAACAGCATTATCAACATGCTCAATTCCCACTGGCATTCTTGTTCCTCTTTCTGTCTCCTCAAGTTTCACCTGGACTGTGGTAACAGCCAATTCATGGCTGCAAGTGAAATGATTTGCCAAAAAAAAAAACCCTTCAACAACGCAGATCACCGTGGCACCGTGGATGATGTTACTGTCATTACAGATCGAATCGAAGCTCAAGCACATCAACCTTCTGTCTGAGAACCTCTTCCGTGAGAACTTCAATAGGATTGGCGCGCCGAGGCGGTAGGAACTAGGAAGTAGCACCCTCCTCAGCTCAGGCCTTGTTTGGCAAGCCCGAGATCAACCGGGATCGACCAGGATTTGAGCGGAGAAAATCCTGGCGGGGATAGAATTCCCGGATGCGACTTCTACGCTGCTTGGATGACACCTGGGATCGAAAAAACCCGGCTCGATCCAAGCCAATCCACGGGGGTTTCTAACCACTCGGCCGTCGCGTGGTTCTCTCGCTCCCGTCGCGTCGTTCTTCTCCCGTCACGCTCGCGACTGGTGAGTCTTCTCCGGACGGCGCCGCCTCCCCCTCTCTCGCCCCTTGACTCCGGTGATCCGATCCCGCCGCCGTCGCCGCCTCGCCTCGCCTCGGTCGCGTGTTTTTCTTCCCCGTCGCAGCGTCGCTGCGGCTACGCTCGCGACTCCGCGAGACTCCTCCGAACGGCGTCGCCTCCCCCTCTCCCCCTACGCCATTCAGATCCCTTGCATCCTACTTCGTCTTCCTCCCCACGCCACGCGCCTTCCGATCGTTCCGCTCCCTCGTCTTCCTCCTCCACCGACTCCCCGACGCTGAGTCCTCTTCCTCCTCATCCCACCGCTCCCCGGAGGTGCGTGGTGGATACTGCTACCCCGGCGGCTAGTGGCGCCGCCTCCGGCCGCGATCCGGCTCGTGCGCGGCGCGCACTGACGGTGTTTGACAGAATGCCCCGCTGACCGAGAGAGGTAACATATAAGTATAACCGCGCAAATCTTTATTTACTTGTGTTATGACTCTCCTTGTGCTGTGAGTGAGCGTGTGATTTCTGAATTCTCGTGTGACGGTGTTTGATGATGTATGACTCTGTGTCTGTATACATTTCAGCGCCTTCCCTGTTGTTTTTCCTTCTGGGGTTGCTATTTGTTAGTGATACGGTAGTAATTGCAGGTGATGGATAAACCGGTAAAAGGAGTTCAGAGATTGTACCTGACCATAGGTGGAATGCAAAATTGTAGGAAGGTAGGATGGAGTAGATTATTGTTAGTCATGGTTGTTAAAGGGGAGTTGTTCGCAATGAGATCTTGGGATAGGTTGCTAAAAGTTTGTCTGTGTGCTTATGTGCTGTGGTGATGGTGCATTCCATAGCAATGTCTTGCGATAAAATCCGTATGGTAGTCTGGTCATGAAGGTTTGAGCCTTGTTTAGATGCCTCCTGTACTAATGGTTCCTTCAGAAATTGCTCGTGCTAAGCAGGTGTCCAATTGTGTTTCTGTGCTAGGGTGCACTTTTTGGTGCACTGTTGTTAGACAAATTGCTTGATAGTATGCTTGTATGGGCCCTAAAGGGTTCTTGTTGACTAATTGTTTTTGTTGCTGTTTAGTATTCCTGTACATGTTACATGTTCATAGTCTTCATCGTTTGTGCCTATGTTTTTAGAGACCTTCTAGTCTAGTAATGTCCAAGGGAGCGAAATACTTTTGTGGTTAATTAGTTACTATCAATTGCTTCGTTCGTATCCCCTGATTTTTCGCTAAATTGTTGTCATGCTGGTCGAGGTGATGATGTTTGGAATTTTTTTATCTCCTTTTTTTTGAATGGATGGGTATTATTCAGGTTTTCTATGATACATGCCATTATCTAGCAGACTCGAAGGAATGTACCAATGGGAGATAATACTGGAGTGGGTACATGGCATTGTTATGTGTCATGGACTCATGGTATTATGGCACTTCACAAAATGTCTTTGGGAGATAAATGGGGTTGATAAAGGGTTTCTTGGTGTGTTTTACGGTTTCCATTGTTGCACTGAACAACATAGCGTGTATTTAGTTAAATGGCGTATCGAATGCTGACAAGTGCGCACTATTAGCTTTGTTCTTTTAAAAATATCTTTTGTTTGGCATCTTGCATGGGATGTGCGAGAAGACAAGAACTACTTTAATATATGCAGATATGTTGTCAATCAGAGTTATATTTTTTTAAGGAGATGCGACGGATACTTAAGCCAGCAGGACTAGCTATAATGAGGTAATGTGTTGTCCATAGCATTACTAACATGATGCATGCCATTTACTAAGAACTATTTTTTTTGGATATAGCAGTGTCTTTATTATCAGATAATTAATTATGTGAAGTGATTCTAAATTTTGGTTTTAATGTTTCATATAGTTTTTCGAATCGCTGCTTTTGGACAAAAGCTATATCCATCTGGACATCAACTGGTGATGCTGATCATGCTTGGATAGTTGGGGCTTACTTCCATTGTGCTGGAGGTTTCGAATATTATCTTTTCTGTTATTACAGCATAGTCCATAGGACAATCATTTACATGAGAAGTCAGTATTTGGTTAGTACTCAGTTGTTTCATCAACTTAGTATAGGAAATGATATTGAGACTCCAGATATGTTACTTGTGATTATTTACATCATTAGCTAAGTCAATTGATACTTTTGCTATTGCACTCATTAAGCTACAAGTACGTACTGACAAATTAAGCTAGCAGCTAGCTAACGTGTGCTTAATTGGCAGCGTGATTAATTTTGAACGAATGAATGGTCTCATTGTCTCAAAGTGCCCCAGGAAATGACATTGCACCAGCTTAAGCCTGCACGCTTCGCTTTTAGCTTGTGCTAGTAATGTTTGTGCTTGTCTATTAATTATGTTATCTTTCAAAATTCTTCTTCAGGAAAACATTAAATGCAAAGCTTGATGATTCACTGATTGAAGGGGAGTTCCTGAATTGAAATTAGATGAGCAATCTTTTTTGTATGAGACTATTTGTAATATGAAATACTTTTATCTTGTGATGATATCGGACAGTGGACATACACATTGTCATGTATTGCATAGACAGTGGACATCTTTTTTGTATGAGACTATTTGTAATATGAATAGACAGTGGACATCTTTTTTTGTATGAGACTATTTGTAATATGAAATACTTTATTCTGAATTTTTCGAATTTTCTGCACTTTTTTTTGAATTTTCTGGACTTTTTGTGAAAATTTCCTCTTTTTTTCGAATTTTTTGGTTTGGTTTTGGAAATTTTCATGAATTGATCCAATTTTTTTATGTTGCTTTTGGAATTTTCTATTTTCTTTTTTGCTTTCAGATTTTTTTAATATATGCAATCTCTACCAATCTAACTATTTGTCCAAACAAATCAAAGGATTAGATCAAGGTGGGAGAGGATTAGATCCAAGGTGGGAAGGAATTGGGTGGAGGGAAGAGGATCAACCTAATCCTCCTTTGGATTGTTTCTTCCGTGGATAAATTTTCTCAAAGGCGATGAGACCTTCGTTTGCACAGGTGTAGATAAAACCACCGGTAAATATGCACCTCCGGACCTCCCACTCAGCAATCCAGCGCCGTAGTGGTAGATGATCACTTGGTGGCTTCACAGCTCAGCACACCACTCCACTCTTCAGGTCAAGCAGGAAGCAGTCAGCCGGACCGGCGTCCGAGATCATCAAGGCGTCGTTGACGAGGTCCACGAACCCGAAGATCTTGATCTTCTGGGCTAAATCCAAAGAGTTCGATGATGTCTCTAATTGTACCCAATCGAAAGTTCGTCGATCAAGAACGAATACTGACTGGGCCAAGGTGGATCCCTCAATGCCTTCGATGTTGGGAGGGTTCAGCCACCACCAGGTTGAAGAATTCCCAGGAATGCTTACTTGCTGCAGGTTTAATTTCGTTTTATTCGGTTCCTCTTTATTATATATATTTTACATTGGTGAAATTGCAAGCCCCGGTTTTGTTCAATCAAGCCATTTTACTATAATTTTGATGATTAGTCCTTCAGTCCTTCTATCAGTGGCGAAGCTAGGATTTTTAGGATGAGTGTTCGGGCTTCAGAACTAGATTGTCCAGATATGTCGATACCAATACGCTGATACCGTGAGATATCATCCCCCCAAACACTAATATGACGATACGTATATATATAATAAAATACAAAAAATAGAGAAATTAATGATTTCATATGAGGAATTGAGCGATATAAGGCAAGTATAATGGCATGAATTAAACAGCAAATTATACATATCAATGATAGTTGAGAAGGTGGAAACTAGGAATACAGCTATTTTTGCTCCAGACTTCTTATTTTGCTAAATTATGTTGTTGTTATAGCGTGCGGCCAAGACTTGTACTTGGTACTTGGCCGTTGTTGTTTTTCTATTTTTCTGTTCTGAGTTGTACCAGTTATACCGCTAAGTCTTATTTTCTTCTTCTAATAGTGATCGGTAGATGACATATCTTCTTTTTTTAAAAAAAAATTGTATTTGGCCTTGGTCGTTGTTGTTTTCTCACTTTTTTCTATTCTAGATTATAGTAGCTAGATTGCTAAAACTTATTTTTCTTTTTCTAATAGTGATCGATAGAGCTCCTATTTTCTTTTTCAAATTTTTTTGACAGATGCATATCTTGCTCATCCTGGTCTTTTTGTTTTTTTTCCATCAACAAGAACCCCATCTAAGAATGTTTTTTTCATAGAGTAAAAATTAGAATGTAAACATATGTAACAAAGGCCCAACTATCTGTTCATTGTCTAAGGCAAAGATTGTATTTTTGCATAACATCCATTGGAAAGAACCAAGAAAGCAGAGGAAGAGGTTAGAATCCAGAAAGAACTAGAGCTGGAGCGGAGCAGAGCCAGGGAGAAGAAGTGTCCGACTACTCCCTTCGCCACCACGCTGCTCCATTTGTGTCGCCTTGTGTCCTCCTTCCTCCCTGTTTGTGGCGCTACCACCTACTTGCTCACGTCGCATCTCTGTTCGGCCGCAGCAGTCTTGCCACTACGCCGCTTTGCGCCTCCACACACACTGCTTGTCATCACGTTTGGAGGTCGGAGCCCCCCCACACACACAGAGGCAGCCACAGGATGAGAGAGAGAATAGAGGTTAAGGTTCGGTGGGTTAAAGTAGGAAGGAAAATTGGTCTAATATGTTACATGTAGAGTACGAGCTGAATTTATTTGCAGACACAAATATATAGTTTTAACCTAACGAATAACATATACATCTAATATACCTATTATATACCAGATATTTTGAAAAAAAAATAGGTGTTCCACTGAACACCATGACCTCTTGAGGGTCACGCCCATGCCATCTATTGTCTTCTTTTATGCGATCAATCCCTTCGAGTTAATTTTGTTGATTTGAGCTAGCTACTACTCTAGCATGTCTAATCGAGCTCATGAATAGTTCAATTTTGCTACCGAGCAAGCTGCCTAGTGGATCCAGTGTGTTCATGGATCATGGATTTTATGAGAAATTCACGAAAAACTAGCGAAAAGATACGGAAAATGCAGTTCCGGGATGCATTTGGGCGGTAAAAATGACATGTGGAGGTGTCAATGAACCAAAAATAACTTATAGGTGGGTAAGTGACAAAAACTAACACATCTTGCCAAGCGGTGAAGAATGGGTTCAAATGGCGGGAGAATATGAAGTGAAACCTTAGAGACTACAGTGGTACGCACCATGGCATCATATGCAGAAACCAGATAGTGAAGATAGAGCCATCTCCTTGAGGGCATTGATCCTGACTTCCGGATGTTCTAGGTAGGGATGGAAACAGATCGAATACAAATCGAATAGTCTCGAATAATACGAATATGAATACGAATACGAATCTCTATTTTTAAAACGAATAAGAATACGAATTCAAACATTCTCGAATACGAATACGAATCGAATGTCGTAACGAATACGAATTCAAATCGAATATGTACTCAATTCGGTCGAATGCGAATATCCTACAACTTTTACGACAAATCTCGGTAAAACAAATAGTATTCGTATTCGTATCCGGGAAAAAACGGATAGTATTCGTATTCATTTTTCCCAGATAGTATTTGTTTTATCGGATACTATCCGGTTTTTTTCCCGGATACGAATAACACCAAATACGGATATGAATACTATCAATTTTTTCCAGATACGAATAACACCGAATACGGATATGCATACTATTCGAATACGGATTTTACTTACCACATTTGCGTTTTCTCAGATACGAATATCGGATAAAACGGATTATCCTTTACCATTTCCCATCCCTAGTTCTAGGTATCTTTACAGGCTATGAATTGTTATGGGCTTCACTACCAGAAACCGCTTATTTCCCGAGTGTCTGGACGGAAACACTCGGGATCTCATAGGATACTCGGGACAGGAATTAAACACTCGGTAGAAATAAATTTCCCAAATGTCACTACTACAAAAAGGCTAATACTGGACGCCTCATCACAGACGATTGACCAAAGCCGCTCAGATAATACAATCACGCACGGTTTTAGTTTAGTGACCGTCATGAGCATCGGGCTGCGCTAAAACCGCTCGTGAAGAAGTAATATCACGATGGTTCATGTTGAAAATCGTCAGGAGTATCACGATTTGCTCAACAAGAACCGCTCGTGATACTTTAGAATCATTAAACTCTCGATTTTACCATGGCTTGAAAAAATCAGAGTGTTAGTGATTGGAAGCCATGGTAAAATCGGAGTGTTAGTGAAGCCATGGTAAAATCAGAGTGTTTGTGATTCCATGCCATGGTAAAATTAGAGTGTTTTTAGTAATTTCAAGCCATGGTAAAATTCGAGTGTTAGTGATTCCAAGCCATGGTAAAATCGGAGTGTTAATTAGTGATTTGAAGCCATGGTAAAATCAGAGAGTTAGTGATTCCATACCATGGTAAAATCGGAGTGTTAGTGATTTCAAGCCATGGTAAAATCTTCAAGCCATGGTAAAATCAGAGTGTAAGAAAAATTCTAAGTCACAGACGGTTTTTAATACAAACCGTCTGTGATAAGATATATATCACAGACGGTTTTTAATATAAACCGTGTGTGATAAGATACTTATCACAGACGGTTCGTATTAAGAACCGTCTGTGATATGTCGTCACAGACGGTTTTTCTATGAAACCGTCTGTGATTCGCAGCGCGTGAGTATGAAAAATTTTGAAAGTGCGCGCGGGAGGCAAAATATTTTGGCACTGTCCTTATATATTATAACCACCCCAGCCTTGTTTTCCATTAGTCTCTCCCTCTCCCCTCCCCACACCGAGCTCCGGCAACCACCCTCGACTCCCCATCGCGGTTCAATGAGGAGACACAAATGACGCATTTATTGATGAGGAGGGATGCGGTCATGCAGAGGAGCTCCTTGTCTGCTGCAGGAGGTAGACTGCCGGAAGGTACATGTACATCCCCATAATATACACAACTTGTTGGCTTTTTTTTGTAATGAAAATTATCTGAATTTTGTGTTACCTAAGGTCGGAGCGCCGCTGGAGGTTTTCAGTCATCTCTCCTTGCCGACGAGCTTGAGTCGAACTCGACAACATGCAAGAACATCTTATGATATGTTGGTGAGGTATTGAGAGGATGAGTTCTTAATCCAAGAAGCCGATGAGTTCTTCAGGAGCTTGGAGGCATAGATGGTTTCTAGCTAGTTTAACTTTGTAACTTTATTCTTTTTTCCCATTCGGAGGGGACATTGTGAAACATTTTGGTTTCCCTTTCCTGTAACGTGTTTGCCATCATAATTTTAATTGGATTTTAGTTGTCTTGTTAGAGGTTGCATATGGAAACAACTGTCTAGCAATTGATTGGTTTGATTTTTTTTTGCAATAGAAAAAATTATCATAGACGACTCAATAAGAACCGTCTGGATAGTAATTATCACGACGGTTCTTGTTCGTAACCGCTCTGTGATAAGCCACACGCGGTTCGAAAACCGCCTCGTGATGATCATATCATTATCGACCCATAAACTCAGACGGCTCATGAAACCGTCTGTGATGATGTTTTTGAACCGTCTGTGAATGTCTTTTCTGTAGTAGTGTGTTTTCAATAACACTCAGGAAATCAAGATGGAGGGAGTAGTCGTCACACAAAAACAGAAAAATGAAAACACTCGGGAACAAAACGGCACTATCGCGCTATTTTTTTCCCCGGCCCGCCTTTTTTCCGAAAAACCCTGCATCCCCACTCGTCCCAATCCCTGCAGCCGCCCTCCCCACCCCCCATCCTCCATTTCTACCTACTGGTGCTTTGCTTCGGGCCTACCGTCGCCACTCCTCCTCTGCGCCGCCCCCTTCCTGCGCCCACGACTCCTCCCCGCCTCCCTGCGTCCGCCCACGCGCCTCCCCTAGCGCCTCCGGCTGCTTCCTCTCGGTGCTGGGCTCACCCGAGCATTCCTATCCCCGGCTCGGTCCCGCGCCTTGGTCCTCCGGCTGCTCCCTCTCGGTGCTGGGCTCGCCCGAGTGTTCCTCTCACCAGCTCGGTCCCGCGCCTTGGTCCACCTTCGCTCCACCCGCCTCCCCGGCGTGGCCTGGTGGCCAGCGCCGCCGCTCGGCCCCGTGCTCCCATGTGCGCTCTACCCCCTGGGTCTCAGGCCCTCCCATGTTCCCCCTGGGCTCCGGTTCGGCCTCCCCACCACCCCTTGGCTTGGTTTGCATTCTCCCGTTGACTCCGTTCCCCCCATTTTACTTTCTTCCTGTTATTTTACTTTCCTTCTTGAGATTTCGTTTTTAATCTTTGATTGTTTCATTGCTTGTTGCTTGAGGTTCATGTAGTTCATGCATGGTCAAGGCCGATGGGGTTGCTTGTTGTGGTTGGGTTGTTGCCAGTGCTACTTGAGGTATACTACCCCTGAATCCTCTCTCTACTCCCCGCCCCTATTGCTCTGTGATGAAGAAACGAGAGCTAAATGTTGTATGTGCTCTGTGATGGCTTGAGTGATGTTGCCATCGTGAGATGCACCATGATTGTTTTGTTCTGATCGCATCAATAGCTAGCCTTATTTCAAACTCCTTAGAGTTTCAGAGATATATGGCACTCTCGGTCTCGTGCCTTTGAGTTTGTTCCTTTTTTGTTCATGGATGCGAGACTCAACATCTTCCCTTCCCAAATATGCATGTGGAGCCATCACCAAAGGTACAAACTACATCTCACATTAGTTATGATGCTTATGAGTTATGATTGATTTAGTACTAGATATGTGTCTTTTCAAATGTATATAGTACTCATGCATAAATGATTGTTGTTTGATTGTTTAATATTCTAATATGATTGGTAGGGGGAGATTAGTTTAGTTCTGTCCCCAGCAGGAGATAGGATCACCACCTATAGCACCAACCTGTTCACTGCTGATCAGCCTGCAGGGATCAATAAGGATGTGAAGCCGGTGGCCAAGGTTAGTAGCGAGTTAACCACTTAAACAACTAACCTGCAACCTAGCTACACCCATGCACACTGAAATTAAACCACATTGTTTATGTTCTTGTTTTAACTAACACATATGTCTCATAGAAGTACTTACAGCAATTGCCTTGAAATTAAACCACTGAAATTAATGTTTTTTGCACATTATTTTGCTTGAATTTATGGATTGTGTATAGCTGCACTTTAGTTTCCAGCACTGTCAATTGAAGGAAATGACACAACAATTTGGGGACGTGGGGAATGGTGGATGTTCCTCTTAGCATTACCATTCTTCTCTGCATGATCAATGCACGAATATATGCATCAACCATTTTTAATCTCTATATATGCACACTCATGTATATACTATGTGCTTACCTACCTTGCCTCTCTTAGGTTGTATGGATGCTTGTGGTGAGGTTACCCTTTATCTCAAATACTGAGTAGATGGGTCATCGGTGTTGAGTTCAAGATTTTGTCGGTGTCACATGCACAACAACAATTTTAATTTGATGACCAGATCACGGATCCTGTCTACATTAGAAACATATAAAGTTTTGTTTCCCAGTTATATTATCTGCATCGTATTGCTTCATCCTTTGGTGCAAGGTATTCAGATTTCTTTCCTTGTTTAGTTACTAACAGATTCTTGTGGAATACAAGATACTTGAACAATTGCCTACTTTTGGGCTTTCAAAAGTTGGGAGGCTAGGGGGTGGCCTATCCTTTCGGCTACACTGTTGTGTTTTCTTTTCTTTCAATTCCTCTTCTCCTATAATCAGAACAAACACGGCATTCAACTCTACAACCTTTGTGATTAAATAACTTTTGTGAAATGCTTTTGAATGGAATATATCTCAGCATATCTTAATTGTAATTATTTTTGTATCCAGGTTGAAGTACTTTGCTTGCCGCTTGCAGAGGCCACCCATCTCTCCATGGATCACAATGTGGGCACTCAAGGTCTGATCCCAACACCACCTTCAAAGTTTAAAGAATTATTCTTTATCGCAAATAATTTATTACGAGTCATTCATCTTTTAGTACTATCACATACTTGTCGATCTGAACTCTGAAGGCCTCCAGGAAAATAGGTGGAACCCGCTTAATTTGTTTTTGGATGCTATGTAATTTGTTTTTGATTGTGGGTAGCCTAGCCTCAAGCTCAGGTTAGTAATATTTGTATTGTAGTTTTTGCTTCCTGCAATATCTTATCTTTCTCTTTGGAGTAGTAGATAGCACAATTAATGCTTATTCGGCTCCTATGCTCTATTTGATTGTTTGTTTCCGATCTAAACTATTCTGAGAAAGGGATATACTTGTGTCCATGCATATATGTTCATAGTAGTGAAAGTGAATCGAGATGTGATTGAACTTCTAGGAAGCCACTATATATCATTGTCTCGTGTGTTTAATCAATGTCTATAGATTTAGTGCTATCTCAATTACATCAAGAATGGCACGATCGCACAAAGATAAACATGAATATTTTGTTCTTAATCTGATTTAGAACTTGAATGCACTCATATGCACAGCTCGCCATCATGATTCATGCCATGTATTTGAGATACAATGTATTCCCCCAAAAAAAAAAGTGATGGGATGATACATCATAAATCTGATAATAGTAAATTAAACTGCTCTCGTAGCTCATATGGTTTAGATCGCCACAAAAGTATAAGCAATTATGTGCTAAATGTAATTTTGATACTTAAAAAGATTCAAGTTCTGTTGATTCATGCATATGCCTGTATATAACTTTGTTGTTAATGTTGGCAACTTATCCAATGGTGGTGGGTTGTGTGTGGTAGTCGATCATGAGTCTCTCTCTTGTGTTCATCTAGGGGCAAAATTGATGCAAAAACAGTTGTAATCTAGATGAGATAGATTAATCCTTGCTGGTTAATGCATTTTGTCTTGTATGCTTAGGGGCCATGTTGTTTTTTTGGCTCTAATATATGATGTACACCAAATGCACTAGTTTAAATATCATCTTATAGTATCTTAAAAAGGTAATCTTTAGCGCTCAGCCAAGTAACCGGATCACACATGGCCCACTGAGGTAGTTTACACTTTGGTAGCATAAGTCAAAAGTAGATGAAGTGAAGTATATGCAATTTGGTCTCAATGTTAGCCCTATGTTTTTGTTACTGTAGGATTTGGGCGGATTGGGGATTGGTTTTGCGAATTGCAACTAGTAGAGATGATATTGAAATTGTGGCTGTCAATGATCCTTTTGTTGATGCTAAGTACATGGTAAGGCAATGCAAAATGATGGAGTATACCATATTTTGTGTTGTGGACAATTCTGTTAATAGGAATGAACAATGTGTTTTTAGTTTTGTGGGGATTGGAGTTTTGCTTGCATCTATGTACCTTCTGGATCTTGATATCTTTTACACCTGACATGCACAATTACAACAGGCAACCTATGGCTTTGCAATATTTACTACCTTGTGTCGACTTGTATGATACCATGTTGTGCAGAACAGACATACGTTGATATCTGTTTGTGTTTTCGTGTGATACACTGATACCTTGTGAGTACATCAGGCTCAGTAACTACAAGAGAAGTAACTACAAGAGATGTCAAATGATAAGAGTGGTGATCCAGTGACAGGGTATGTGAGGATTTCGCACCAGGTTTACAATATCAAGGAGGAGGGGTTCACCAGCAACAAATTGTGACCTTCTGAGAAGGTACTCTCACATGAAAATTGACTTTACTTTAATCATTTCTATTTCTTTGTTGTTTGACTCTGATTTCTTCATGACTGATTGCTCTAGTTAATATAATGTTTTGCAATTTTATAGAAGATGCTATCAACACCTTAGATGTTCGCTGTTTATATACTGGGTATAGTAGCCTTTTATAAGTCATGCTTTGACGAGGATATTAGTTCATTTATTGGGTATTAAGTTCATTCATGTGTATATGCTATTATAAGTCATGCTTCAACAAGGATATTGTGACAATATGTAATAAGAGAAGTCCTTTTCCTTTCATCCATGTTTGGTTGCCAAACAACTACAATGCACAGACTTATGTTAATAAATGTTCGCTGGCCACAAAATTTGAACTCCCAGCCTCTCACTGAGGTTCATTGCCGTTAACTTTCCTATATTTTACATCTCACTAATAATCTGTCTTGTGCATGTACTTGGCATTCTATAGATTCACAATTTATCTGTCTGTGAACTTTTTGAAGTTTTATGAACTTTTATACCAACAGAACATGAAAAGGAGAATTGATTTTTCAAAATGCTTTGAGTTTGGAATGGTCTCCAACTAGTGAGTTGTTAAGGATATGGAAATGATCTGTGCATGCCGGATAACCTTATCGTCGTAGTGATGTGTTCCAGAAAATAGCAAAAGTGTTGATGTAGCACTACATTTTTTGTGCTTTTGTGAATGTCTTTAGCTATGTTGTATATGCCAAGTTGCCAAGGTTTTTCTGTCATTGATTTTGAGATCTTGTTCTTCCCTCCCAGCTTGACTAAAAAGTGTTGATGGATTCTCATAATTATGGTTGCAGCAAGAAACTTTGGCGTGATGACATTGCAGCCAGTCAGCACTCCATTTGACGATGTTGTGGCCGACTACTTAGGTATGGATCGTGCCTCAGCTAGTGCTACACTGAGATCTAGTTCTTCCCTCCCATAGTCCCGTGGTATCGCCAGTTGATGTAGTGTCTTTTGCATAAAGAATCTACAAATGGTTCAGATTATGATGAGCCCATGATATGATAACCTTGTATTACTGCATATAGAAAGGCATTATGCCATTCCTATCAAACCTTGGGTACTTAGTGTCTTGGTCTGTGATAAGCTTGTGTGTGTCAATTGTGAACTCGAACATTATGTCAATGTTGTTGTCGAATCTATATATATATATATATATATATATATATATATATAATGATTTGTGCATTGGTGATACCTTGTGGTGGAATATGCATTATATGAAAAGCACATTGTATGCATAAAATTGAGCTGCATTCGCTGGGAATGATGTTTCCTGTGTGGCTGACAATCTATTTCCCGAGTGTAATTCGTTGACACTCGACACACAAAAACTTTTTTCCCGAGTGTTTAGGACAAAAACACTCGGGAAATATAGCTTTCCCGACGCTGTCACTCCAATTTCCCCGAGTGTTCAGGACTCAAACACTCGGGGAAAATATACTTTTCCCGAGTGCCATTGGTCGACATATACTCGGGAAAGTATTTCGTTACGGTGGGAAAACCCGTCGTGCAAACTAGTTTCCCGAGTGTTTTAAGTTTCCCGAGTGTAACCCCAAACACTCGGGAAAGTTAATTTTCCTGAGTGTAAATCTCTCGAACACTCGGGAAATCAGTTTGATTCCCGACTAATCTATCCCGAGTGGTTTTTCCCGACGGTAGACCTTCGGGAACTATATTCCCGAGTGTTTTAGGGACTTTCTTGAGTGTTTTGGGCACTCGGGAAAATACGAGTTTTGGTAGTGCTTACAAGTTTTGCTTTTCCTATTTGTCCTGTTCATGTTTAGGGCATGATGTGGTCTCTTCTCATAGACTTGTTTGGATTTCTAATCTCAATTTTCTGAATTCTGATAATATAACTTCTCATAATGGTGGATCTATGTCTAAATTTTGCGTTTGTTATACCATAGAGATGATTATGATATTTGGTTGTCTAGGAAACATGATAGGATTGATATTATTACTCTTCGTCCTAGTATGTAACACCCCAAATCTCACTTTTAGTTCAATGATTTAAAAATGTGGGATTTTTTAAAAAAATTTCTTACGCTTCGTCAATGTTCAAATTTTTGAGTTATCAATCGAAACTTCAACCTGAAAACTGAAAGTCGAATTCAAACCTAAATTTAAAAAGAAAAGAAAAAGGAAATATATCGTTCCTTTTTCCTTTCTTTCATCTTTTCTTCCCTCTTCCTGGTTTGTCCTTCCCAGGCCCACCTGCCAGCCCCGGTTCCCTTCCTCTCTACTTCTTCCCCCGACAGGACCCGCGCTAGTGCCATGTCACCTACCCCATCCTAGCGCCATGTCGTCCCTGCCACGTCGCCTCCTATCGCCCTGCCGCGTCGTGCCCATGCTGCCACAATGACCCGCATGCACACCCCGATGCTCCCATGTCACCCCGACGCTGGCACCAAGCCCGCAAGTGGTGCAGCTCCTAGCGCCACGTTGCTACCGTCACGCTCGCTGTCGCCTGTCTGTCACAGAGCGCATCGCCTCCCGCCTATTTAAGCAGCGCCCTAGCCTCCTCTTCCTCCCTTTCATCCTATTTGTCGTCCCTCCACTTCACCTTCTTCCTTACCAGGCGTCTCCGAGCAGCGACCGTGCTGAGACCATGTCGGCCACCGCCAACCCAGCACCGTTTCGGCCACCCTAGTGAAGCCCTTGCCCTCTCTTATGCGTCACGCCGTGTTCCCGACCGCAATGGCGCTTTCCCCTCAACCAATTGCGGGATCCCCTCACCGGAGCTCGTCGTGGCCCCTTCTTCCCTAAGCCAAGCCGATTCCACGCCGCCATACCCTCCTTGGTAAGCCCCTCCTCAATTGCTCTTGGGTGGAGCATCCTTGGACCTCTCTCTCTCTTTCCCCACCGCTTTGGCTCTTCTTCCCCGCAGCGCCGCCTCCACGACAACCTCGCCGTGTCGCCCGTGGCCCACATCGCCAGACCGCATCGGCCTCCCTCTGCCCACACAGTCTGCACCGGTAGGTTACCCTCGCTCCCTTGGTGCTTGTGCTCTCCCTAGACCTTCCCTTCTCCATCTCCGGCGCCGTCGCCCCTTTCCTCCCCCCACTGCTGACCACCACGTGTTGTCACCACCCTACCACCAGCCACCTCCTGCCATGCCACCACCACCCACAGGATCGCCTAGGCCTCCTTGTTCCATTTTGGCCACCCACGGCCGTCGCCGTCAAGCCCCTCGCCGGCATGGTGCGTCGCCCTGAGCCACTCTACCCTCCTCTGTTTCTGCCTCTGCTCTCCCCTCTCTCTGTGTCCCTCTCTGTGGGTAGAAGTGTGTGAGTGACAGCGGCCCCAATAAAACCTAAAGGTTATTAGGAAGCAAGTCTGTAGGTTTGTTAGTTGTTGAAGTTAGCACTTTGCAATAATAGTTAATGACAATTCAAAGTAATTAGGGTGCTAAGAAGCAATTAACTTAGAAAGGGTAAGTTCAAATAAGAAGTTATATGAGATAGGAATCCTACTAACAAGGGGCCCTAGGCCATGGATGTAGTACTGATAATAGTGGATTGCTCAAAAGGTTGATCAGAGTTCATAGGGTGTATAGTGTTAGATATTTCAGTTAACAATTGCATAATGACTAGCTTCAATAATGAATGCACCAAGTTAGTTGACTATTTAACATTGTTAATCAGTGAGTGAACCTTGAAGTTGGCAAGTGCAGGCTTAATTAATGGATAATTTAACAGGATAAGTTTAAGTAATTAGAGGCTAATTGGTTTGCCTTTAGTTGCTAAACTCAAAGAACAAGGGTTTAATAATAAGGATTTAGTAATAGATCAATACGGTATAGTTGTCCCAATAACATACAAACCCTAGGACATTGCTAACATAATAATAATGGCAATATTTATAACTTAATCGATTAGTGTGACCTTAATTATATGAAGATGCTAATTTCTGAAGAGATTCTGTGAACCCAAAACTTCATCCCTATTAACACCTATCTATGCACACAGTAGATCAATGACAGTGGGCCATAGGGTGTTAACCATCTCAAAGTGCTATCCATATAATGCATACATAGTTAGCATTGTGTCCCATATAGTCAGATGCTAAGTAAATTAGTTCGAGTATAGTTGCCTACCATAACTAGTTTTAGTTGAAGGTTAGCTAGGATCTGTTGGTATGTCATTTCACATAGGACCTTTGATTAGGATGGTGTCAAACCATCAAATGAACACTTTGATAGGAAGTAGTCATACAAACAGTAAGAAATGTCTAGGTGGCTATTAACCCTAGGTCATTAACAACGACCAAAGTGAGGGGTAGCTCATTCGATAAGCACAACCAATGAAAACATGATATGATGACTATGCCTCACACATAGCTAGTTTTTGTGGTTGTGTCAAAGACACCAAAGACCTAGGGAGTAGCTGGTTATCATAATGAAAATAGGGTTGTATACCTTGATCTAGCAACATCATGTCTAGGTGTAATCTTAGTATAGTAACCCTGTAATGAGACACAAAAGCTCACATATACTTAGGACATAGAATAAGCAAGGGAATAAGAGTATATGTATACATGTGTGTCAATTGACATATGAACCATGCTAGTAGTTGATTAATCACCTAAGTGTATCCTCAACATTTAGAGCAAAGTAAAGTGTAGTAGTAATAAGACTTAATGGATATTAGTGGTGGCTGCGACCTAGCTACATGTTAGTAATAGTAAACAAGGTGATAGGGTGGATCACTAAACAAGGGCTAGTAGTAAGAACCATAGATCTTGTAGGGTAGTTATCTACTTGAATAGAAGTAGACGTTAGTAGATATCAGAGCTAAGCATCATACTAGTGTGATAGGTTACTCTAGTGTTTGTCAAGCCACGTAAGTAATGAAGCTAGCTAGAGATCGCTGCAACAATGAACCCAAACCCGTAGGGTATGATGTTAAGGTCTAAACAATGCTTGGAAGTTCCAGCTAAGGCTCGTGGAACTTCCTTGATAAATATAAAGTAATAAAAGAAGTCATTAAGTGAACTAGGTCCCATGTGTCGGTGAGACTTATGTTTGCCCAGAGCGAACCTCGAGTTTATGCATAGGTCTCACCTGACTATCATGGAACTTCCTCGATAAATAGGAAGTAATAACTAAACGAATCATTAGAGCAGCTAGGAACCGTGTATGGATAGCGGTGGTATGTCCCCAGGTGGATGATAGTAGTTCCACCATCAATCAACATCATTTTAACCCTAGCTATCATCCACCGCTATCCATTCCAGTAGTCGGATGATTCGTGATCCGAAGGTGGATGAGAGAGTTCGGCCTAACCAGGTAATCTCTCCCATCTAGGTAACCGATGCGGAATATTCCTACGAATACCCCTTGGTTGGAATCCTAACTCCTTGCACCAACGGACTTCTTGAGAGCTCGATCCCACTCGCCCTCATCTCGGATCAAACAGTTACCTAACCTCAAGCTTGACTATCAATACAAAACCCACCATTGAACCAAACGAATAAAGTTTGGGGGTTTATCTACTTTGGTCTGAAGCATTTCCTTCATCCCAAATATTCCTAGATGTACTTCATTCTGTCTAAAGTATTTCCTTCATCAACTTCCTTGGATATACTTTATCTGAAGTATTTCCTTCATCAACTCCAGATGAGTATGTTTGGTTTCATCTGGAGTGCTCTCTTCTCTCAAGACCCCATTAGATATGTTTAGTTTCGTTTAAAGTATATCCTGCTTCAAACACTCTTAGTTTTAATGACTTTCATTTGAAGTGTTTCCGTTTGTTTGAGTGTCTTTGGATTTATCGGATTTCATTTGAATGCTTTCAGATATTCTCGGGTTCAACCGTACTTTGCGTAGTTAGACTCTGAAGCCATGATAGGAATAACAGTCCCAACAAGAACGAGGCCAAGACCAAGATTATCAAAACAATGAGCAGGATGATTATGAAAACATTGAACAAGATGATTATCTGAGCATTGAGCAAGGCGAGTCAACACTTTGATCATTTTGCTCCTAAGATTATGCAAATTATATTGATTCAATTACGAAGCTGCATTGATATGTTTTATACATGTATGTTACTTTAGCTGATAGTTAATACCTTAATGATAATTGAATATAACCTTCCCATCCTTGAACTTAGACACTATCATTTGTCACGCTAGAACTAATGGTTTACATACTAGTTAATAAGTCTGTATCGAAGTGTCATGCTTAGTCTTACTTAGATACATTGACATGTGGGCAATGATTTGCCCGACATCATTAAAACATTTGAAAATGAGATTGGGCAATCGAGGTGGGAGCCTGGCTGATATATTGGACTAGAAAAGTATTTCTAAACAAAAAGTGAAAACCCAAAAACAGATTTAGACTCGGGTGGCTGGAAAAAGTGGCTGGTGCTTAGGGGTACGACAGAGTGGGTATGTGGATGTACCACCGAGTCAATCAAGGACCCGGATCTTGTGATGACCTCTTGTGTAAAAATAGTGCAACCACAATTCTATAATGGGTACGACCTGGCTAACTAATTTATTCGCCTCGGCGTGGCTTCATCATTGGTAGAAATGCGGTGTGGATAGAGGGTAATGAAGCCACAGGAACTACACAGCGCAAATGGGGGACCTCCCAGGGGAGAGGCCCAAGGAGGTGATACCTAGCGGTGTGGGATTGCGTTGAGGTGGGACATTGTAAAGGCCTTGTGATAATCATCTTAGTCGCACACCTATGGAAGTGTGTCAAGACGGACATTATAAGTTGATTGTCTTTTGTGGGTAAAGTGTGTGAACTCTGTAGAGTGAGAAAACTATCTAGATAGCCCTGCCTACGGTCATGGGCGGTACCGAGAACTTGCTTGAAGTGGCTTTCATTTTTATAAAATGATTTGTAGGTGGAATGAGAGGATGGGTGTGAGCCCAGTGATTGGAAATGTTGGGTTGAAGCCTAGATAGTTGAGATGGCCTGGTTGAGAACCAGTGATAAGTACAGGATGTGACCCGAGCATTGGGTGGATGGAGCCACTCAGTGATATAGGAGGTTGGAGCCTCCACTAGTACTTTACAACAAAACTCAGTTTTATCAAAATTTGTGTTAATTAAAATAATAAGTCTTAAGAATTGCTTACTAACTACTCTAATTCAAACTTAGCTTTGTGCAAATAAAAGAACCATAAACCTCCCTTTGATTAGCCTTGCATATATAATAATTGCATTATGTGTGTTGGCTCGTGAGTGCTTGTGTACTCATGCTCGCTCTTTATATTCTTTTAGTCAGTAAGCATAAAAAAGGCTACATGGATAATTATGAGTATTGGTCAAGACTAAAGATCAAGAAGGTTAAAAACTAGGTCATGGGCCTCAATCGATTTCCTGTGGGTATATTGTGAGGGTTCCACGTAGTATACTTTGGTAGCCATGCAAAACCGAAACACAATAAACACAAAAATAAACAACACATTAAGGATTATTCAACAAACATCCCCTAATCCTTGATGCGCTTTCTTGATCTTGATGCGGCCCAGATGCCTGTTGTGCTCTTGCGGTCATCGACGTCGCCGGACATGTCGCTATCGCTGTAGCCGACAAACTGTGGCTCCTCCAACTTCTTCGTGTAATGACAGCCATAGTTCCGCGTACCAGCAATGTACCGGAGTATATGTTTGACTGTTGCACGTGGCCTGGTGTCGCACCCTGACCGTGGCGGCACCATGCGCTAACCACGCCGCGCCACCGACCATCGAGCCAGGCGCCATGCGCGGCGCTCCCATGCACGGCCCTCGCAGCCTCCCATGCCGCTTCGTTCGCCATTGCCGTGTGCCGCGCGCCGCGGTCGCTAGTCATGCCGTGCACGCCGCAGCGTTCATCGCACGCTACCGTCACTCGCATAATCCGCCGTACTTCGTCTTCCGCCAAGACGTTATCGGCTCTGCTAGATGTGTAACATCCCAAATATGGGTTTGTGTTTTGAATGTACAAAAATGTGAAAATTTAAAACTTTTGATGCATCTTGATGTCATTTGAATTCTCTAGATTTCCATTCATTGGTTTTGTGCATTTTGGAAACCTAAGGCATCAATTCACTAGAAGCATAATCCTTTAGGATATATAAAGCAAATAATGTGAACGACCTCTAGAAATAATTTTTCTAGGTTCTAGAACATCTAAGTGACTCACCTGAAAATTTTCATAATTTATGAATTTTATTTGCTATTTTAAAACAGCTAGTCAAAGTTGAGATTTGAAAGTCAAACCTTTAAAACAGGAGCTTAAAACAATTCTGGAGAAAAATGCATTATATAAAAAACTCTAGAAAAATTACACAATGCCATACATAGTGTCAGACACGTTGCCTAAATTTTTTTGTAATTTTTGGAGCTAAAAATCTTCATCTAAAAATTCCTTCTAGCTCTCAGCCGAATTAGCAAAAATCAGAAAACCTAGAACTCTTACCTCTTCGGCTGACTGGTGGGCCCCGTTGGCAAGGCTTCATCTCCACATGCACGGCACAACCACGCCAGCGCACGCCATGGCTGCGTCGACGCGTTAGCATGCCGTGCCGCCTAACGGCCTCACCCCCGGATTTTGATGCACGTCCCTGGTTTCACCTCCTCGGCCGCACCGTCTCACCTGCCCCCATCGCCTCACTGTCTTCTCGACGTTGCTCACGCCCGTCAACGCCCATATTCCTGAGAGCTCCACTGGCCTCCTCGCGTAGCTCCGCCCTTCGACCTATAAAAGAGCCTCGAGCCTCTCCATTCTCTCTTTTCCCACCCTGAGCTACTTCCCTACCTCTCTCCCACCGTCTCACTCTCACAATCGAGCCCGAGCACAAGGCCGAGCTCAAGCTCTCATTCTTGGCCGAGCACTGCTATAGCATATCAGCCACCCTAGAGGGTTTTTCTCCACTCTATCCGTGTAACGTTTTGTTCCAGAGCACCACCTTCAATTCCCCCAACCTAATTTTGCCGTTTGATTGTAGGAGTTGTTGGAATTTGGTTTTTCTTCAAAATCGGCCGAAAGCTTCATCTTCATCTCTAACTCCGGCACGGTGAGTCAATACCCAAACTTGCTATTGAGTAACCATCTCATGGTCTCAATTAACCTTCCCATACCTCTCTTTGCAACTCTCTTTGCTCAGGTTGAGCTCCCCTCATTGAATCGCCGTCGCCGCCACGGGTCTTCGCCGCTAGATCATCTCCAGTGAGCTCTTCCTCTCCGCATCACTTCAGTACACTCGACGTACCTCGTAAGTACTTAGGCGCTCACATTTTAGCTTAAAGCATCACCGAGTGGCTATTGCCGTTTTGGTTGTAGCCTCTCCTCCGCCCTTCTTCGGTGCACCGCCGCCACACGCCGTCCCGGCCATCGCTGCCGGCACCATCGGGTGCACAATAGTTCAAGGATTCCATTTTAGTCTTCTCCAACCATCGCCGTGGACTGCATCACCAGCAACAGGCCCGACAAGCTCGCGGCAGAGCACTCTCTATTGTCGAAAAAATCGACAATCAATGTAGCACGTAATAAATTAAGAGCTAATCACTGTCTTTAGGTTAAGTAATGATTAGTTGTTTCTAATGACCAGTTTTATGCTGCTTTGTCCCTATGACATACGAGCTCGAGGGCTTTAAGTGCATAGGAAACCCCTCCTTGGTCCATGGACCAATGCATTGTGTGGTGGACCGAATGATGAGAAAGTTGGGTCCCGATCTTCCGATAGGATGATACGTTGATTTGTGGAGGTACGACTTTGATGATGCATGATTCTAACCGATCATGACCAGAACACCAAGCAATCACTAAACCACACTCCGAGTGGTTATCAACTGTGCCAAGAACGCGGTTGACCCGAACACGAGGTTCAATTCCTATGAGCAATCGAAGAATAAGCAAGAACAAGATAATAAGCAATCTGAAATTACAAATAGGAATTAAGATCGTATTGATAAGTGGGGTTCCAAAGAATAATGTCGCTGTTGTACTCGTCGAACAAGAGGACAATGTATAAAGTAGCAAAGCTAAACTTTAATATAACAAAACCCACCAAACTCAAAGGGTGACAGCCACTATGTAAAGGAGGAAGAGGAGAAGGGAGGGGCGGTGGCACTGTTCACACATAAACAAGACCTCTTGAACAATACCAAACCCTAGGGTTACAAGGCCTATGGGCCCAAGTGGAGGTGGCGCAACACCGTTTTGTCTCGGGCTCAGAAACAATGCTGGATTGTTTTGGCGATTGTGGCACGCTTAGAAGGAATTTGGAGGTAGGGCTAGATCCATTGGAAAGAGGACGAGATAAGATTTCTATCAAGTACTCGTGGACCTCCAACGGACTCCGTATGTAAAAGTTATGCACGTTTGAAGTAAGTGCTGTCTCCGAGGCTGAATTGGATTCCAGAACGTATCCAACTTGAACCCTTTAGGTGTTAATGCATTCCTCCTTGTATAGCTACACAAATATACATTTTCATGATTAGGCAGCTTCATATTCTTATTTTAAAAAATTAAAGCTGAAGGAACAAGTTCACCTTTATACTCGTATGCGTTTGTGGCATGCTCACATCACCGAAGGTCCACGCACTATTGGGTGAGCCGAGACTATGATACAAGGGACCCACATGTCAAGAGGGAATTAACCGAAATTAAAATAAAAGGAAAACACTATGAACATAGGACCCACAGGTCAGTTACCATGGCTAGGTCAGTCTGCATAAGAAATGTATTTAATACATTTAGAAATACCGAAATGAATTACTTTTGCACTAAAAATGGTTTAAGTTTCAAAAATTCATAAGTATTTCATTTTAACTCCAAATTGGGTGAAACCAATTTTGTTGGTTTCTATTTTTAATGTAATTTAACTTAGAATGGGTTTGAAACATGTTACCATACCATAATATTTCAAAGTTCGAATTAATTTATGGAAGGAGTTATTTTTACACTAAAAATTCATTTAAATTAAAAAATTCATAAGTATTTCATTATAACTCCAAATTGAGTGATATAAATTTTGTTAGTTTCCATTTTTATTGTAATTTAACTTGGAATAGGTTTTAAGCATGTTACTATAACATAAAATCTTGATGTTCAAAGTATTTGTACACTAATGGTAGAACTTTGAAAATGCATAGAAAATTCATTTGAACTCCAAATGAGGTGAATCAATTTTTGTTGTTCATAACATGTTATGATCTATCTGACCATGTAATTTTTACCTACACCACCTTTCTGGAGATTTTTGCAAAAATAATTAATTCCGCTATAGTAATCGAACGATGATTTTCTCCTCCAACAGATTTTCGTTAGGGCATAACTCTCACATGCAAACTCCAAATCAAATTATTTTTAAATAAATTCATCTAAAATCATAATATACCTTTTGTGTAAATTTCATGCATTTTTGATGAATTTGAACTTTTGGGTTTTATTCGACGATATTCATTCTTATTCGCTCTTCTCATTCGCTTGATAGTTTTCAAGATTCGAGTGCTTTCGAGAGTGATCCTCAACAGCATATGGAATATCTCTAGCAAGGCAAGCAATCCCTCCTTTGGTCATGTTGATCCTATTATGTTCAAATGCTATTATCTTGTTTGCAAATGAATGTATGCATGCTCTAGTTTGATGTTTAAATTCTCGTTCGAGGTAGTTAATCCTAAGTAGATGCATGAGCTCTAGGTAAATGTTCATCCTTTACCACTGAGCCTAGGTTAATATGTCTGCTATGATTTAGAGCTCGATGGATGGGCTCTAGTCATTTTTATATTGTATACGAGTCTGTGTCGCTTAGCAATGTTTAGAACGATAGTATGGGGATCATCGCTTCGGCGATGGCCATTATATCATCACTCTAATTACTTGGGTCAGGGTACTCATGTAAATATTGTATTTGGAAAACTAAAACTGAAAATAAAAGGATTTAGACTTGGGCATATGGTTTGATGGTGTAGTTTTCGTGTGTGGTTTGTGCCCAAGTCAACAAGAACCGAACATCTTGTGTCACACTCGATCCAAGTATTATTGTGTGCATCCACATGAGGGTATTATGGGGCCCTCTTGACTTAGTACTTTGTTGTGTGTTAACTTTGAGCCGCAGGTGGTAATTGTTAGGAAGAAAAATATTATATTATCATTGGGATTGTGCCAGGTAGGATCCAGGTAGGTTCCCTCGCGTGAGGAGCATCAGCAGTTGCTGAGGCTGGACCGATGACTCTGACACAACGCATGGGTCCTCCGTGGGAACCCCGTTTGCACACACATGGGAAGTTCAAGGAGGGTCTCACCCATATGGGCGGTTCTTAGTTATTGCATATTATTGGAAAACGTCTCGTAGAACTTAGCTCTGCTAGCATACCTTTGAAAGTGTGCTCGATAGCTTGGCAGAGGAGCGGTCTGGCATGTGGGTAAAGTTGTACACACCCTGTAGGGTATAATCTATTCGAATAGCTACGTTCTTGGTTATGAACACGCTGGATTAGGTTTTGCAAGAGTTAGACTCAATATTTCGATAAAACTTGCAATCGGGTGGTACGAATGGGTAATTCATGTTATTGTTGTGGTGGCTATGGGTAGTCACCTGTAGGATGTTAATTATGTTTATAAATGTTGTCTCGCTGTTATTTGAACAATTAAAAACAGATTTGGCATGTTGCCTTTCAATCTATTACTCTATTGCAAAGAAAATGCCTTTATGCTGAAAATTGCCTAGTGTATAAGCTTTCCTTTGATACTTGAATGCATGTAGCTATGTATAAGTTTGTTATTTGTAAGTCTTACGAGTACAATTTTGTACTCAACGGTATTCTCCACTTACTGCAAAGGAAGTTGACCCCCAAGGGGTTAGCTATTGTGAGACCGACTTCGACCTTGACGACTAGCTTGGTGGTTCCGATCGGTTGCCTTGTGGCTAAGGGCAGCTGGTTGGATTTTGTTCACTGCCATCTTATGGCTTTTGCTTCCACTACAAACTCGATGTTTTATCATGTTATTTGGCCGGTCGGCCCTATAGATGTAATATGACTTTGTATGTCTTTTGTGTTGTAAAGTATGAAGACTCAGTATTGTAATAACTTGCGTATGGAATTGGTGCTATGTTTGTGAAGGTGTATGTGTACTGCTCCTGGGAGGTACATAATACACCAAGAGCGGGGAAATTTAATTTGTGATGCTAGGACCAATTGGAAGATTAAGCATTACAAGTTAAATCGCCCGGTGGCTCTCACAAAAGTTTATATTAGAGCCATACTGACCGTAGAAACCCCTAGCTTGGTCGTCTTTAGAGTATTTGAAAATTTTAGTTACAAAATATCAAATATTTGATGAAAATTAAGTAAGCACTCGGATTTTATTCCTTATGTATCTTAGCTTGCTCATCTCACCTTGCTCTATGTTTGATTTGTCAAAATGTGTTCCCTCTCATCTCTTTCAAAAGCTAGTTGGATGCCGTTGAATTTCAGATTAGGGGTTCAATGAGAGTTGAAAAATATGAAGTGTTGGCTGTCCTTAGATGAAGTTAGGAGGTGCTCGGAGTAGGAAATTTCATCTCGGAGCTCGACGGACAAATATGGAGAGCAAGCGCAAAATCTAGACAGTGAGCACATAATTCGTCGTTAGGGTTAAAATTGAAAGGGTAATTCAACTAAAAATCATGGGAATAAAAGGGTAAGACGTGATTATAGATGGCTAGTGCCAAAATCACCCCTAGATGGTCTTTACCATGCTCCTTAGATGCGATCGAACTTGGTTTGTGTTCCAAAATTTTTCATCCCAACCGATTGCTCGTTCGTTCAATACGAGTTAGTCGTGCCGGGAAAACTAACCTTTTGATTTCTGGTTTTTGTGCTGGCTCTTATGCCTTTATAAAAATATTTAGAGTTCAATTCTTGATAATTATATGTATGCACACATGTTAGATTAATATTGCATTAGTCGATTACTTCTCTACTGCTGTCTTTTGTATCTAGTATCCAGTTGCTGTTGCTAACCTACTTCATCGGAGTAGGATGGCTGGACGAAACCGGGGTTGCTAGAGTCAGCAACCTAGCCATGATGAGGAACTCTCACCTCCTCCCACCATGGCTGAGGTCCTCGCTCAGATCGAGCGAAACCGAATGGATTAGACGAGGATCCTCAAGCAGATCGCTTGAACACCTCCATTCCATCTGGCTCCTCTAAATCATCAGGAGGAGGTGGACATCAATCGCGGGGAGGACTTTCAGAATTCCTCCGCACGCAGCCACCGACCTTCTCCTAGTCTGAAGATCCCCTCGACGTGGACGACTAGCTTCGTCTCGTCGAGCGGAAGCTTAACATCGCTCAATGCCCAGACATTGAGAAGGTGTTGTTTGCCTCTCATCAACTAGAGGGGGTAGCACACTCATGGTAGGAAAACTTCCTCACCATGCAGCTTGCAAGCCGAACCATCACTTGGGAGGAGTTTCATACTGCCTTCCGACGGGCTCATGTTCCTATCGGCTTGATGAAGCTAAAGAAGAAGGAGTTCTTTGCGCTCAAGCAAGGGCGCAAGTCGGTGACGGAGTATCTCCATGAATTCAATCACCTTTCTTGTTATGCTCTTGAGGATGTGCCTACTGATGCTGCCAAGTAAGAGAAGTTTCTAGACGGTTTGACTGAGGAGCTGCAACACAAGTTATCTGTCATTGACTTCCCCGACTTTCATACTTTGGTTGACAAGGCCACTGTCACTGAGCACAAGGAGAGAGCGCTTGACGAGTCTCGCAAGTGCAAGAGGGAGGCCCAAGTTTCAACAAGGGGCAGCTTTCCCCGACCTCGCTTCAGACAACCCCCGATGCCCCGTTTTCAATCTCCACCACCACCGAGGCCACTGACAATTGTACCTCGCCTACCGCAGGCCGTGTTTCAACCACGAGCACCTGCGGGACAGCAAGGTGATCTCCGCAATCCAACTACCGAGGTCACTTACTTTTACTGCAACAGCAAGGGGCACTAAGCGAACAATTGCCCAAAGAAGATCGAAGCAACCCCTCGCCCTAATCTGGGGCAAGGGCAAGGCCGTGATCCTCCTCAAGCTCAGAAGACTCTCCAAATATCTTAGATCTTGGGATGCGGTCGAGTCAACCATATCTCGGCCGAGGAAGCGTAGGAGGCACCCGACATCGTGTTGGGTACACTTCTCGTCAATTCTAGTTATGCTAATATTTTATTCGATCCAGGAGCTTCTCATTCTTTTATATCAAAGTCCTTTGCTGCAAGTAGTGATATTCAAATTGTTCCCATGCTTGTTCCTTTGATTATCCATTCTTCAGGGTCAGAAATGAGAGTCGAAAACAAGTGTCGGGCCGTATCGATTGAGATTGAAGGAGTGAGATTTTTGGCAGATCTTGTCCTACTCAATTCAACAAGTTTGGATGTGATACTTGCCATGGATTGGCTGTCCCAACACCAGGGACAAATCGATTGTGCCAAGAAATTCATTTCTCTCACTAATGCCTCCAGCGAGCAAGTTGGATTTGCACTGAAGTTGCAAGCACCGCATCTCTTCGCGCTTGAAGCGAAGTCAGCTCTGAAAATTCATGAATTCCTAGTGGTGTGTGAATTCCCAGATGTATTTCCCGAAGGATTTCCTGGGATGCCGCCAGCCCAGGACGTTGAGTTCATCATCAAGTTGCTGTCTGGTACCGCCCCGATTTCAAAGAGGCCATACCAGATGTTTCCAAATGAATTGGAGGAGCTGAAGAAGCAACTTGGTGAGCTGCAAGAGAAGGGTTTTATTCACCTAAGCTCATCTCCTTGGGGCTGTCCTGTCATCTTTGTAAAGAAGAAGAACCAGACTCTGCGTATGTGCGTTGATTACTGTCCGCTGAATGAAGTGATGGTGAAGAACAAGTACTTGCTGCCCCGGATCGACAACCTTTTGGATCAATTGACTGGAGCTCGGGTGTTCTCCAAGATTGATTTGAGGGTGGGCTATCACCAAATAAAAATCAGATCTAAAGCTATTCCAAAGACGACTTTCTTTACTCGCTACGGACTGTACGAGTACACCGTCATGTCTTTCGGCTTGACTAATACTCCTGCCCATTTCATGAGCCTTATGAATGCGGTATTCATGGAGTATTTGGACAAGTTTGTGGTGATTTTCATAGATGACATTCTCATCTACTCGAAGAGTTAAAAAGAGCATACCAAACATCTGAAGCTAGTGTTGGAGAAGCTGTGTAAGTACCGGCTTTACGCGAAATTCAGTAAGTGCGAATTTTGGTTGGAAGAAGTGGCATTCTTGGGCCATGTTCTTTCAGCGGGAGGCTTAGCCGTGGATCCCAACAAAGTTAGTGATGTGCTCTCATGGGGGCAGCCCAAGTCGGTAACCGACGTGAGGAGTTTTCTCGGTTTAGCGGGATACTATCGCCGCTTTATCGAGAATTTTTCCAAGATTGCGAAGCTGATGATAGAGTTTCTCAAGAAGGACAAGAAATATGTGTGGTCAGCTGATTGTGAGAAGTGCTTTCAAGAACTCAAGAAGAGGTTGACCACAGCCCGATCTGGTCCTTCCCGATATTCACCGAAGCTTCGATATTTATTGCGATGCTTCGTGTCAAGGACTCGGTTGTGTTCTTATGCAAGAAGGCAAGGTGGTGGCTTATGCATCAAGACAATTGAGACCTCATAATCTAAATTATCCAACTCATGACTTGGAGCTAACTGATGTGGTCCATGCACTGAAAATTTGGCGACATTACCTCATCGGTAATCATTGCGAGGTGTATTCGGACCACAACAGTTTGAAATATTTGTTCACCCAACCAGATCTGAACCTTAGGCAAATAAGGTGATTGGAGTTGATCAAAGATTATGATATGGGTCTCCAATATCATCCCAGCAATGCCAATGTTGTTGCTGACGCACTCTGCCGGAAGGTCTATTGCAATACCTTGATGCTCAAGGAGCAGCAGCCTGTCCTCCATGAAGAATTTCAGTGGCTCAACTTGGGAGTGGTTGAGCATGGTTTCCTTGCTGCCATGGAGATGCGACCAACCTTGGAAGTTGTCAGACCCCAAGTTTGGAACTTGGGACCTACTGTGTATATTTGTATCATTCCCTGGATCAGTAGATAGCACACACAATTACATTATTGGTTCAAACACATATCACGAAAATGTAAAGCTATTGCATATTATTAAACAAAGTGTAAATATACCTTATGGCTTTTGACTTGCAGAATGGCCGAACAGGCCAAATACTTTTAGAGATCAGTAACGGAAGTAGAATTAAAGTATAACACATGAAACCCGCACGGTATGCCCGCTAGCAATTGACTGTGGGCTCACGACCTAGTTCTTAGACTTCTCGATCTTCAGTCTTGATCAATACTCATAATTATCCCTATAGCCTTCCTTTTATGCTTACTGATTAAAAGAATATAAATAGCGAGCATGAGTGCACAACCGTACTTACGAGCCAACACACAATGTAATTATTATACATGCAAGGCTAATTAAAGGGGAGGTTCTTGGTTCTTTTATTTTGCACAAGGCCATTTATTGAAATAGATTTAGTAATAGCAAATCTTGAGACTTCGCATTTAACCAAGATAGGTTTTATAAACTGAGTTTTTCTTTTTAAAGTACTAGTGGAGATCCAATCTCCTATACCATTGAGTGGCTCCATCTACTCAATGCTCAGGCTATCCCGTATTTACTGCTGGTCCCCGACCAGGCCATTTAAAATCTCTGGGATCCCACCCCATCGTTTACATTCCATCCACAAAAATTTTTTATAAAAAGGAAAGCTATATCAAGCAAGTTCTCAGCAATGCTCTTGACCGTGAGCACGGCTATCCAGATAGTTTTCTTACTCTACAGAGTTTGCACACTTTACCCACAAGAGATATCCAACTTATAATGTCTTCAACACATTTTCATAGGTGTGCGACTAATGTCGGACCTAGGAGTAACATCCCAAATTGTGCGTGTATTTATGAACTAGTCACATGATCAGTAGCTAGTTCACACAGTAAACAAATATGGTAACATCCATAAATCGCACAACTTTATTAATAATAAACAGAGTTTATTACAAGAAAGGCTTACAAACTAACAATAAAGAACATAGCGAAAGACGAAGAAGTAATAGTAGAGCAAAGCTAATCTGCCATAGGCAATCGACTGGGGTAGCAGCCTAGTCGTCGAGATCCACACCAGTAGCGAAGTTCTTCTCCTCTAAAATTTATTTACATTAAGCAAAGGTGAGCATAACTTCCGTGCTCGTAAGTTACACCCAATAACATATTATAATGCATACAAGGATATATCAAAGGAAGGCTTATTGGTTGAACTTGCATAAAGCAATGTTTTCTTTAAATATTTGTACTAAGTTCCAAAGCAATTATTCTATAACTAAAATTCATTTTATAAATTCTCAGGTTTTATATTAGGATAACCTCCATATGAAATATGGTGATGGATACCCTCCTATCACATGGTTAATCACCCAATTTCCTAACTAGATAAACTGTCCAAAATCTTTTGTCCAAATCTTTTGAAATCAAAACCAAAGTCTAACTTTGAGTGGCTTTGCTTTCACCATGACTATGGACATGTTTTACACTCTGCAGAGGTTGTACAACTTTACCCACAATGCACGAATTCTCTAGTTTGTTTGGTATCCGTCGATACCACCGCTCATTACCTATGGTAAGCAGTCTAGAGCACGTGTCGAAGCCTTTACGATGCTCCATCCCACCGTAGTCCCGCCTCGCTAAGGTTTCGGTTCCATTGGGTTAACCACTCACCGGATTTAAGCCCCCTCTTGCGCCATGTGGGAATACATAAAAGTAGGTCATTCTGACACCCACGCAACCAGGCACAACCATGGTGAAATGTTGCAAATTAGTTAGCCAAGTCCTATCCACTCAGGATCTGTGGTAGTACGATGGGGCTTAGCAAGATGCGACTCGAAGACCGGTCCTTAACTAACTTGGGCGATTTCCAAAATAGCCCCTAGGCCTCAACCCTACCCGGATTGAGCCCGTGCATAAACCTACACCCACCATCTATCCATTTTGCCCAAGTCCAAACCAATTTTTGATTTTATTTCATTTTTCAAAGCATTTGTAAACTTCCATGACACACCAATGCCATGGATATAATTTAAACAACATTTGATTTTTTTTTTGGCTATAAATTCCCAAATCAAATATTTCAAGTCTAAGCATGGCTAAGCATATTTTTTCCCAAAATGTTCTAGTTCATACTATTGCATAAACTAGATTTTCATCTAAGGTGTCAAGGTAGGTTTATTTCGATGTCAAGATTGGTAGTACAAAGGATTTAGGCATAACTATAATTTAAAAATAGGTATTTAAATAATATTGAATAGAAATAAGCATGCAATAATAATTTAAAACAGAATTGAAATAATTTGAAATAATAGGATCAAATATGATCAAAGATGTAACTTGCCTTGCTTGATTAATTGTTGTTCTCAAACAGCGTTGAAATCTGGTTCTCCAAAGTCGCCGAAATCTATAAGCAAAAATAAGCCAAATTCAAAAAACTCCAAATAAAATTTAAATGTACTCAAAATCAAGAAATTTTGGTTTAGTTAGCTAGATCTTGAATTTATATGAATTTATAAATTTGAATGGTTGAAAACGGAGTTCGTATGAAGGAGAACGTACCCCTAGAAGTTTAAATCTAAAGAAACACCCTAAAAAGGATTTTTTGGAATTTCCCGATTAATTTTTCTTAAGGAAATTCCCTTTATTGCGCTTGCTAACGTTAGCGGCTAGAATAATCGATTTTCGGTTGGGATTATTTCCCTAAAGGAAACTCTTGGAATATATGACATGTGGGCCTAACGTGCAAAGTCCGAACGTTCACGAGGAAAGTCCGAACGTCTACGTAGCTGGCACACTGCCACGCAAGCGGCCACGTAGGCACTAGGTCTGAGCTGGTGCTGAGGTGGCGCCAATGTGGTGCACACGCGTGCATGCCATGTAGGCCGACAAGCGGTGGTACTCCAGTGATGGGCTCGCCGGCGCTACGCGCCCGACGAGCCTCGCGAGTGGTACCAACGTGATGAGCGCAACTCACTGAGTATAGTGCTCACCTTAGAAGCTAGCGGGCGTGAGGTTTTGGCCGTCGGTGACAAGGTTTGGCGGCGGTGTGAACTAGGGCTCTGATGAAGTGGCGCTCCGGTGGTATTCGACGTGAGCTAAAACACGCACGAGGTAGGCAGTGACAAGGCGGTGCCGAAGGTGGGGTCGGGGTCACTGGAGAAGACTTGACATCGCCGGAGAAGACGAAAAACGAGCTTCGGTGGTCGTCGAAGAACTTCAAAATCCGGGCGCTTAAGTAGGAGAGGAAGCTAAGGGATTTGGACATTGGGATGGGTGTCATAAGGCGCTCCCGAGGCACACTTATATAGTGGTCGGGAGGTTTGAATCACCGTAGGGCGCAAGAAGCTCCGAAACGGATGCCGTCGGGTTTAGGGGGATTGAAGGCGAGAAAGGTAAGGGGGAAAGGTAGAAATGGACACGGGATTGATTGTAGTCTTCAATGTGCGCGAAATCTTGGGGAGGTGATGACAATTTCGCTGGGTTTGGAAGGTCCCGAAGAGCAGCAATGGCGGACGGAAAGGAAAGAGAATCGGGAAGAAAGGAAAGAGGACGAAGATGACGTGGGCGTGGTGGGTCCTACCTATCAGTGACGCGGTGAGAGGGAGGTGCGAGCGGGAACGTTCGGACCGTCCGAAAGAAACTTGGGTTGCACGCACGTGAAATTGGGCTGGGATGAAGTAGATTTGGCCCAACAGGAGTTTTGGGATTTTTAATGATTTAGTGATTTAATTAATTCGATCAATTCAAATTGTCTTTAGAAAATAGCAAATAAAATGCAAAAATTATGAGAAAATTCACAGAAATTCTCTAAGTCATTTTGGACTTAAATAAAATAGTTCCAACTTATAATTGGTAATTAAATTTGCAAATAATTTATTTTGGCTTTCAAATAACTAGGGAAAAGCTTTTAAAATTTCAGCAAATTCAAAAAATTAATCAAGTTTTCCTTTTTAACTTTAAATCCAATAAAACCCAGAAAACTCGATTAAATATCTTTTTGACTTTTAAAACTTGGAAATTCAAGAAAATCCAAGAAAACTCTTTAAAAACTCAGAAAATCCAATAAAATAACAACTTTATTAATTTTTATTTTGGTAATAGAACTTTGGGGTGTTACAACTAAGTTGATTATCACAAGGCCTTTACAATGCCCCACCTCGAGGCAACTTCGCACCGCTAGGTATCACCTCCTTAGGGCCTGCACTTGCCCACGGAAAGTCTCCCATTTGCGTCGTGTAGTTCCCGTGGCTTCGTTCTCCCCCGTCTATCCACCTGCATCCTTGAATGGCGAAGCCACACCGAGGCGAACAAATTAGTTAGCCAGGTCGTACCCATTATAGACTTGTGGTTGCACTATTTTTACACGAGAGGACATTACAAGATTCGGTCCTTAGTTCACTCGGTGGTACATCCACATACCAACTCTCTCTCGTGCACCCAGCACCAGCCACTCTTTCCAGCCTCCCAAGTCGAAATCTGTTTTTTAAGGTTTTCCTTTGTTTTTAAAATAACCTTTAGTCCAATATACCAGCCAGGCTCCAGCCTCGACTGCCCAAATCCAGTTTTCATGTTTTGAATTTCCAGATTAGGGGTGTCTACGGGTTTGGGTTTATCGTCGTGGCGATCTTTAGCTAGATTTATTACTTGCATGGCTCAAATTTATTAGTATGAAGTTGTGACATGGCTACTGCTATTTTAAATGCATCAATTACTATTTTATTAACCCTATACTTGTTGTTTGCAATAATCACTAACTGATTTGCTTTATGAATTATCTGTTGACTTGGTTGCCTATCGATAGTTAACTAGTAATTGTCGCCTAATTTGATGGCTCGACACCATCCTACTCAGAGGTCCTAATTTGCTTTCGAGTTGCTTAGTCTTTTGATATTTACTTAACCCTGGCAGTAGCACTTAACCAAGCAGTAGTGTTACTAATTGTTGTACAACTCCTATGTGTAATGACATACCAATAGATTCTAGCTAGCTCTTTTTAGTTGCGCTCTCAACTAACCCTAATGATCCATTATTTGGTTATCTTTACTACTAGTTACTCAATTTAGATTGCATTGGGAAATTGAGTTGGTACAATTTATAATTGGGTTTGCCTTGGCAGTCTATATGGTAATATCCTACTAATTACTTTTAAATTATTCACTAATTAATCTACTAATTGACTTCTAATTAATATCTACCGATAAGGGGGCTCACTACCAGTTACTATTTCCTCAGAGCACTACTAGTCATTTACCTCTACTGACATTGAGATTTCAAGCATAACTTATCTACTACAGTACTTAACTCAGCTAATCACTCAATCGAACTCTAAGCATTCGTGATTAGCCCCTAGTCCATATGACTGCATCTTGTAACTAGAAATCTATTAGCTAAGTAACTTACTAACAGAACTTAGTTAACCATTAAGGGTGAGAGTCCACTGACATTTATCTTGGCATACATACATATACTGAGAGCTAGTTAACTTTTTTAAATCCTTATGCTAAAGTCACAATAATTAACTTATTTTCTTAAGCTATTATCATCTTAGTAATGGCCTAAATGAACTAACTTAGTATAATTCCTAAGTAAACTTGTCTTTGCAATTCAATTTGAAAACAGTTTAATGTTCACTATCAACTGACCTCTAATTACTTATCTGTTTACACTATTCCATCCTAATCAAAATGTATATATATGCTTATCTACAATATTGAACATCTCACTACCAACCTAATCCAGTGAGCCTACTGTTATTGATATTATCTAACTTAACACCTGATTCAGTTTAATCTCTGAATTGAACATCATTAGCACTTGTTATTGGAATGTCTACTAGCTAGTTAGTCCACTTATCAGTCTTAAGTATTAATCAGTCACCATGGAGAGGGGGCGGGGGAGGGAAGTCATCTACTAGGTGGGGCCCAACCGTCATTCCATGTAAACACACCCACACCCACACACACGCACACAGAGGAAGATAGGGAGAACAGAGGAGGGCCGGAGCGGCTTGGGCATGGCTTCACCAGTGACAGCCATGCGCAGGTAAAGTGGAACCGGGAAGAGGGGGCGAGCTCATGGGCGGTGGTGGCACAACACGAGGTGGCCCGTGGCGGGCTGGGGGAGAAAAGGGGCACCAGCGCCGAAGTGGGAGGGGGTAAGGAACGGGGGCGCACATGAGCACCGGTGGGATGAGAGTAACTCACCGGGTCTGTTGGTGGAGGCTGAGGAGGGCCAGAGCGGGCTGGCGCCTAGTCAACGACCGGCGACGTGGAGCAATCCACCGTGGGGTCGCCGCTCGGGTGTGGGAGAGCTTGAATTGGATGTTGGGGAAGATTGAGGGAGCCGAGACGGTGCTCCAGTAGGAGTGATTCGACCAGAGGTACTCTGGTGGGAGAATGGTGCTCCGAGTGGTGGCTTTGGCCAACAGGGGAGAAGACGAAGCTGTCGGTGAATACCTGTGAGCGAATTGAAAAATTGTTTGAGGGCCTTTGCTTGCGGAGATGTAGGACACGGCGTGACACTAATAACAAGAATGGAGCTTCTCGGGTTGATGGCAACGACGATGCTCTTGCTCGGCGGCGCGACGGCCCAAAATAGAAACTCCAAATTCTTACTAGCTGGTGCTTGCTGGAGGGTGGGAGATGGCAAGGGGGTGGAAGGGCAGGCTCTGGGCAGCTATTTGTAGGCACACAGACAGAGAACAAAGAGGAGATGGTGATGCTCTCGCGAAAATGCTTTACGGTGATAGGACTTGGGCGGCAGGCATGTAACACCCTGCCTATGTGGAAGCCAAGATGTAACTTAGACTAACAATCCAAAACCAAAACTACAAACTTCTTAATCAAATCAACAACGAATGGCAGCTAGACATCGACTAATCATTTCTAATAACAATGCTAACATACAATTTCAGCACGGAATTAGAATCAAAACCACAGTTATTACATCCCAAGCAAGATCATAAGCATCATGGATAAGTTTCAAACAGTTAGAGGCAACATCTAATATGTAAAGTCTGAAAGAAACTACTGACTGTACCAAAAGACCAATTATTACAATAATTGTTTCCAATTGAAAGAAGGTACTAGAAACATTATTTAGGTATTGGAGTGTGCAACAATGTGATATGCATCCGTGAGCTACTTCCACCCAATGAATGTCATCCTCAACGGTCACCTAAACAACAAATGGCAAAGGTGAGTCCAAGACTCAGCAAGTATGAATGAATGACATAAGAAACATTTAGTTGGATACAAGTCATTCTCAAATTGTCACGTACATATGAATTTACTATGAATGCGATGCAAATACATATGTCTCCACTTCTCTTCTTCATATACTAGTATAGCCAGTGTAACACTCATCTGTGTTCACTCAGGCCTGTATTATCAAAATTCGGGGATCTAATGCCCATATGAACAATCTTTCATACGGGATCTAGTTGCCCATATTGAAAATATGGGGATCTCAATACCCACTCCCGTGGGTTAAACATGAATGCTTGAATTGAATGAAATGAATTGAAATGAACGTCAATACCCACTCCCGTGGGCTAAACATAAAAACTTGAAATGAATGTAATGAAACGAAATAAACACTTCTATACCTTCCAATTGTTATAAGCATTTAACAAAAACAAGCAATTAGTAGAAAAAAATACTCATACTTTATAAGATTATCCATATTATAGTAATTCAACCAATTTATACAAACACACATCCAAGATGACCCAAAATGTACTTGCCTTTCACGTTATTGCGACAAATTGAATGTAGAGAAGGCGAAACCAAACCCAAGGTCACTCCACCTACAATAAATACTTTACTCAAAACAAGATTTGACAAGATAGAACAACGCTAATCGCAACGCGCTAAACCGCACTCCCAAAAACCCATATTTCATATATATAATCTACTCAAGTGAAACAACGAACTAGTAGTAACACAATACTATACAGCGACATTCTAAAATACATATCTCCCATTCTACTTATCATAAAAATGCATTTTCAGTCTCTCTAGAAATATTACAAAATTGTCTACAAAAGTCTAGTTCCTCAAATTCTCAAATGTTGCCTTTAACTAATTTTAACAAACAGATCTAAACAACCATCAAAATCTGACAAACTTCTGGACAGTAATATTGAAATATCCATAACTTTCATCGTGATGATCCAAAAATTGCGTTCTTTAACATTCTAAACAGCTAATTGAATTATCTACAAAAGTAGCTTTGGTCAACATCCCTGATTCGGCCGTTATCCATCTTTAATCAATCGATTTCTACAACTACTAGAACCTGACAGATCAACTCTGGACAGCAGCATTGAGAAATTCATAACTCGAGATCTAAACATCCAAATTCTGTGAACCAAGATTCTATGGAAAGCTATTGACGTTGCCCACAAATCTTTAGGAGGTGACTAGACCAAATTTCATATTTACCGACCCTAAAACTACAGCGAAATACAATCTGTCTACACCCGATCTGCTACCCGATATTTCTCGAATCGCAAAACTAAAAGACTAAGTGAAGGAAATCCGAAAGTCACCCTTGAAGAACCCACTGATTGTTGCAGGAACACCCACGAGATCTCCCTCCTTTCTTCCTTCTCCCACTTCTTCTCCCTTTTCTCTACCTTTCTCCTTGGCCAGCAGCACCTGAAGTGATCCTCCTCCTCTCTTTCCTTGGCCGGCAGCAATGGTGGGGTGGCAAGGGGTGTGTCGGGACCCCTTGAATTGGATTCGTTTCAAGTTAAAGGATTATATTAAAGGCATAATTTTTAACAGGGAACGAACCCAATTTTAGGTTCCTAGATATGTGTCTCACATTAGTTCCCAAGATCAATTACTAATGTGCACATATCCTGAACAACATTTGTACACAGTCATACAAGTCATACATTATACATAAAGTGATCTTACACAGTACAGATGAAGTTCATAAATTTACATAAGTGACTGGCAGTCTCAGAAAACAAAAGTTTGCAGCGGAAAGAAACTATAAACACCAAAAGTTCCAACTAAGTGTGCCCATCACCCGAGGCAATTGAGTGGAGGAAGAAACAATGTCATTTGTTAGCATCGCCATAATCGGCGCTAACGGATGGGTCGTAAACATAGACGTCCTCACCTGCAGCAAGTGATTAATTCAACTGAGTACAGAAGGTACTCACAAGGCTTACACAAACTAATGAAAGAAAGTGTTTAATAGAACCTATCCAAAGGATTAGAGATTATACATGTTAAAGGTTGTCCAAAGAAAAGGCTGTATTGGCATTAGTTTTGCATAAAGCAACAAGTTTTTCTCCTACACTTTCTAATTTGTAAACCATGTTTGGACCAGAGGACAACAAGTAAGAAAGAAAGTGGTAATCATAAAGTCAAACATATCAAAGTGGCTGTCCACTTTGATGATTCAAACCGCATGAACACCTATCATGCCGACAACCACAATTTCCCAAGTAAATTCTTATTTCAAATCCTAACGATGATGTCTATCAAAACCAAGTATTGTCTGTAACCGGGGACACGGCTATTCGAATAATTCTTAAACCCTGCAGGGGTGTACATCTTTACCCACATGACTCGACCAGCCCGTAAGCCTCCGGATAATGACACACTTCCTTAGGTGTGTCGGTTGGGTAGATCGAGATTTGGTACTTTTTAGCAAGAAAACCTTATTGAGTTAAAACACCCATGCACAACGAATCACGCTTAGTACAGGCTACTGATAGAACCTGCTAACCGGGGCACGCAAGTTGTGTTGGGAATGCCAACCCAATGAACAAAAATCTAAAACTGTGCTCACTCGCACATATTAAATTGCAATCGGATCCCTATGAACATATGATCAAACACATATGTCCTGATGTCCTCACACCACTTGTGTTCCAATTCAATAAAATCCTCCCCCTACTTGACCAAATCGGCCCCAATCCAGCATATGGAACTACGAGTAGTTCTTGGTATGATAGCCCAAAGTTCGGTCCTTAATGATCCAGACAAGACTACCACATTACCCAATTCTCGTGCACGAAGGCACCCTCACTAGCATCCACTTGTCCAGATCTAAACCATGTTTTCAATTAACAAATTTAAACTTAAATTTCAGCTTCAAGAATCTAAACAAGTAAACAAAATTAAAATAGATTCAGTGTCTCCCATGATTGACAAGTTAATCCTGTCAACCAAACTACCAATCTATTGACTTGCATGTCTAAGCATCCACATAAAGATTATATATATTTCATCACATGGTTTCTATCTTAAGTTTAAGTTTATGAGATGATTAAGGGTAAGCCGCAATGATTAGGATATAACTAACTACACTCACAATTATTGAAATATCAAAATAGCATGCACACAATTATCATTGCACTTCAAAATACTAAAGTACCAAAACTAGGATCAAAAAGATGCAAGAGGATGCTTGCCTTGATAATATTCCACTTGCTCGGTCTCAGGAGTTTCAGAAATAAAATCACTCGCGTCGGGCAAATCAGAATCTAAAAAGAGTGATAACAAATGAACATCGAGAAAAATGTCCAAATACCAAAATGCTTAAAAATGCATGATAAATTCACAGTAAAAGGTTCTGTTTCTAAGTGAATTTAGGTGAAAATTTTGGTTCAGTTGGAGTTAAATTGAAGTTTCTGTGAATTTTAAAAGGCTAAAGTTCTTGAGGTACAATTAAATTAATTAACAAATTTTTCTATAACAGGAACAAGTGTAAGAGTTATTCCAGATTAAGGTATAGTAAGAATTATAACTAACATAAATTACTTCGCTTGGTTTGGAGTTATAACGAATTACTTATGAATTTTTGAAGTTAAAACCATTCTCAGTGAAGAAATAAACTACTACGGGATTTCAAAAACATAACAAAACTTTTTATACCGATCCTCATCTAGTTCCAGGCGCTAACATGTGGGTCCTAAGAATAGGGTTTGACTCGGTCAGAAACTAGTGGTTAAAGCTCACGAGTTTCTGTGCTGGGGCCCGCACATAAGCGAAACATTATGCATTAATCACTCCGAGCTAATGATTTCCTAATCCAAACCAACATCACTAAACACTAATCAGTTTCCTATGGCTCCGGTTGGAAATCCGACAACAGGGGATCCCGCCTCGGTGAGCTTGCTCGATGGCTCATCGGTGATGCGGTCTACGGCGGTGCAAGCTAATGCCCAAAATGGATGCACAATAGCTTGCTGAATCTAATGGTGGCCAAAATATGGCCGGCGGTGAGCCCTAGCAGCGATGTGACAAAAGGATGCGGTAGCGCTACTATGGTTCGAACGAAACCACCGATTTGATGGCACATTGCGCATCTAATTACTTGCTTAAGCTCCTATGAGGCATAAAGAGGCTACTTGAGCTCAGGAGGTGACTTAAGAGGCACTGAAGCTCGCCGGTGACAAAGACCTAACGACGGCGATGAGGGTGCTACGAGGAGAGAAAATCCTAGGCAAAATCCAAGGAAGTGAGTGATAGAAATAAGTTAAGCATACTCCAAAGATGGTGTGACAAGAAGTAATTGAACAGAAATGCATCGTGCCAGAGATGAGAATGGAAAACCCGAAGTTGACCGGACATAGAGAAAACCCAAATTCTTGATAACCCTATGAATCAAAAGACAAATTGATTGAGGGGTTTTGCTCATTATATCTTAAGACAAGATATGACGCGCAAGAAATATGAAGGAGCTCACCGGAGTGAAGAAATCCATGATGGCGGCACTCCAAGTGTGCTCTGGATTGACAAAGAACAAGTTCGAATTCCCGAGGCTACAAGCAATACCAAGATCCCAAGTTAGCACAAGGATTAAGGTATGGTGATAGAAGAACAAGGGCGCAAGAAAGCTTAGGAATGCCTGAGCGAAGAGGAGAAACAATGGCAGTCCTGATTCAGCCGAGAGAATGGAGAGGTGGTTTTGATGGTCTTCTTCGCCGGAGAAAACAATGACGATCACTCGTGGCATCACCAGGGTAGGCAGTGTCAGCATGGTGAGGCCAAGTGGCAATTGCATGCATTGGAAAACACGAATGCTACGCCACCTCGCCCTCAGCTTTGCACAGCGCTGGCATGGCGCGGAGAAGACGAGAGAGATGAGACTGACTTGTGGACTCGAGTTGTCAGTCTCAGCGGCGAAATGATGCGGCTTGGTTTGAACGGTGTGGATGGTCCGATCAAGTTTCAACGGTCCTGATCGAGTGGCTGTTTGGATGGTCCGAACGGCCAAATCCATGTGGACGATTCGATTAAAATCTAACTCCTATGAGCTTCATCTCCGCCGTTGAAGCCGCTCGAGCCTCGCCTCCACCTTCATCAAGTTTGCAAGGACAAGAGCTATGCCCCCGTCACCTTGGTTTCGCCGAAGAGTCCCCGGAACCCTAGATCCGTTGATCCCGTGTCTTCTTCACCGCACCGAGCTCGCCGTCGACCACTCTTGTTCATCTCTAGTCGCCGTAAGCACACCCCTGGGATCCCCAAAGAGCCCTCCACCTCATCGTCCCTTCCACCGTCGCTAGCGAGCAGCTAAACGCCGATGACCTTGGGGTCCCGAGCCTCGCCATCAGTAGGATGAGGTGGCAAGCCACCATGGCTGCCACATCAGCCTTGTGCCTCGGTGTCACCCACGTGGCTGACACGTCGATGCCCATGTGGTAGGTTCAAATCCAAACCCTAAACCTAGCTCGGTAGACTTAGTCCACCGTGAGCCATATCAATGATGTGTGGGCCCCACATGTCAAGAGGAATTTCAATTTCCTTTTTCTTTTCAGCTGAAATCCCTCACCTGACGCAATAATTGGTTTTTCCTTTAGAAAAACAATTCCAGTATATCCTGAAATTATGATTTTCAAAATTTCATGTGATTTCAAACTTACAAAAGCCATATCTTCTTCATCCAAACTCGGATTGAGCTCATTCAAATTTCTAAATTCATCTAAATTCAAGCTCTATTTTCCTGAGATTTTTATTTAATTTTTGGAGTTTGTTTTCTCTCTGTTTTGTATTTATTTTGTTTATTTGCTTCATTTGCAAGTCGACGTTGATAATTCGGGGAATTTTGAGCAACGAGGAGTACACCAAGATCAAAACCAATTCCATGATCTATTTCAAGGCAAGTCGTGGTCCTTTGATCATATTGATCCTATGATTTCAAAAGTATATTGTTTTATACAACTACATGCTATCTTTATACAAATTGTTTTGAGATTAGCTATCACCTGTTGTCATGATGCCTCCTTCGATTATTTGAATGCCATGAATCATTTGTCACCCTAGCATGGATAATTTTAGTTGGACATACTTGTATCACCAATATGGATATCGTACAGATGCTTAGTTCAGCTTAGTTACGATGGGTTCATTATCACATGTGTCATAATGATTAATCTTGACTTAATGAAATATGGAATCATGGTGGTTAGCCACTATTGATAAAATTTGTGTACCATGATAGGGTATGTCATTGGTCTTGGTTAAACAAAATGTTTTTCGCTCGGGCGAGCGGTTATGCAGCAAGGGTGTGGATTTAACACGTTGTGGGTATGTGGTAGACTCGCCTGAGTAACTAGTCAAGGACCTAATCTTGTGCGCCATTGAACTGGGCCTTATCGTACAATCACATGCCTAGAATGGGATAGGCCTAACTTAGAAAGATTTGGAGTTTTGACATTGACTACTCAGGTGTATATGGGTGGAGGTGTATACCCTGTTAAGGTCACATTTATGAGCGAGGTTATCGTCTCTAGGTCCAACGGTGTGCGTCACACCAACGGTGAGGTTGGGGTGGTAGTATGCACAACGTGAGAGTCAATTGTTGAGATGAAATTTCTGAAAGGTTTTGCTATGATTGGAATCACTACACTGGTTATATCTTGTGGGTAAAGTGTACAACCTCTACGGAGTGTTCATTGATCTATTCGAATAGCTGCATCCTCGGTTATGGACATGTCTAGGGATTTCACACGAGAGATAGAGTTTCTTAATAAAATATGTCGGAGTGTGAATGTGACGTTCACTTGATAAATATAATGTTCGTTCGGTGAATCGTAATTCACTTGGTGGTTTCAAAGCAATTGTTCAATTTTTATTATTCTTTTCAATTACGCATTTCAATCTATTTATTGTATTTATCATCAATGTTTCTTTATGCAAATGAACCATATAGTTAATTGTTGGAAGAATAATTTTACCCTTCCACTAACGGGCCCGTTCTACAGGAAACACACACATACAAATCATAGGACTACAATTATGCTTACAAAAGACTGTAATACTCCTTACTTGTACTCATAGGCTAGCTACCCTCCCAAGGGGTATTCTCATCATTTGTACAGGCTTGGGAGCCTATAAATACCCTATGTATCTCTCTTTTAAAGGGGAGCTCTCCTGATAAATAAAGAAGCATATTAAAACTGGCGAGCCCTCGGGGAATCCCTCCCCGGAGGTTACCCCCCGTTGGCTCATCGACAGGAGTAGGGCGGTCCTCTCGGACCCCCGAACCTGTATAAACCCTCGTGTCATTTTTTACTCTCATGGACGATGGCCCGTCAGATGGCCGATGTCCACCTCCTCACTCGTGTTCGGTTTTTACACCTATAACATTGGTGCCGACCGTGGGGAACGTAGCTAATTGACGAAAGGCTATGTTTCCTACCAGAAAAAAATACTATAAGTCCACGAAGCCTCCTCTGGCTCCGGAGGGCAATGATCTCGTGGACGGCCTATCCTCTCTTTGAAAGAGCCCCAGCCGAGCACCCTCGTTGGAGATCAGGGCCATCCACCCTAGGATGGACAACGTCCTACATACCCTGGGGCTCCCACGCGTGTCTTCCCCCCTTGTGCAGGTTGATGCGAGGCCCAGCCAAAGGCGAGCAGTTCAAGACACCCTCGCAGCCAGAAGGCTAAGGATTTTGAGGCCAACCGTCACCCCCGGGATGCATGACGTCCATGCGGCGCGAGCGATGAAGGTTACATAAGGGTCAGCCTGACGCGCATCGTTAGGGGACAGCCCCAACATATAAATCTCAGATGGGCTCGAGACACTTTACCCTCGTGGTGCATAGGGTGTATGACCTTTGCGGTCTCCCTTAGCAAAAGTCCACGGTGGCTTGGGTGTTCGTTGCCTCCACCATGGCGGCTCGTGTCCTACTGGACCTAGGGCATAAGCGACCACCGTCGTGGTGCATAGGGCGTACGACCTCTGCGGTCTCTCCTAGCAAAAGTCCATGGTGGCTTGGGCGTCCGTCGCCTCCACCATGGCGGCTCGTGTCCTACTGGACCTAGGGCATGAGCGACCACCCTCATGGTGTATAGGACATACGACCTCCGTAGTCTCCCCTAGCAAAAGTCCATGGTGGCTTGGGTGTCTGTCGCCTCCATCATGGCGACTCGTGTCCTACTAGACCTAGGGCATGAGCGACAACTTAAACCCAGTACCAAGTTGATGGATGTGCTGAGTACTCGTCCCCCTTAGACTCCAGGCCACGCGTCGAACGACCTCCGGGTCCCCACACGCCTAGGTCCATTGCTTGGCAAGGGTTAACCATTCTTACGCATTCCCGATCACCACAAAAACCCCCCACCTACGGGGTAAAAGGGCTCCATCGCCCTCATATAGTTCGGTGCCCCATGACTTAGCCTCGTGGGCACCACTGGTGTGCCTGTGACTTACTGTCAGGGGCACACGTTCAAGGTACCCATGAGTTAGCCTCATGGGCATCTCTAAGTCCACTTGGGGCTACCACCCCTAGTGGCCATTCGTGCCCCACGACTTAGTCTCGTGAGCGCCACCGGTGTGCCCGTGATTTACTGTCGGGGGGCACACGTTCAAGGTGCCATGAGTTTGTCTCATGGGCACCTCCGAGTCCACTGAGGGCTACCACCCCTAGTGGCCATTCGATGCCCCATGACTTAGCCTCGTAGGCGCCACCGGTGTGCCCGTGACTTACTGTCAGGGGCACACGTTCAAGGAGCCCATGAGTTAGCCTTATGGGCACCTCCGAGTCCACTGGGGGCTACCACCCCTCGTGGCCATTTGGTGCCCCACAACTTAGCCTCGTGGGCGCTACCGGTGTGCCCATGACTTACTATCAGGGGCACACGTCCAAGGTGCCCATGAGTTAGCCTCATGGGCACCTCCAAGACCGCTAGGGGCTACCACCCCTAGTGGCCATTCGGTGCCCCGCGACTTAGCCTCGTGGGCGCCACTAGTGTGCTCATGACTTACTGTCAGGGGCACACGTCCAAGGTGCCTATGAGTTAGCCTCATGGGCACCTCCAAGTCCACTAGGGGCTACCACCCCTAGTGTGTCGACGATTGAGTCACCGATCTTACGAAATAAAATAGAGGAAAATGACACAGATCTCTTGGGAGATAATAAGACTGCTCTTTATTGATATGAACTGGCTATTACAGGGGGTGCCTACGATCAGGCAGTGGACTAATTCTAGTTACACTGAATATGATGTTTGCTATACTATTGAATCAGACTTGGAGCATGAATCTGAGGCTGATTGCGCTGCTCTGATGCTCTAATCTGATGCCAGATGATCCATCCTTTCGCCCGCGCTCCATCCTTAAATAACTTCCGAAGAGGTGACAGTTGCTCCTAGAGAAGACGTCCATTGTGAAGTGTTACGACTGGTTGGAGCAAGGCGATAGTTGATAAAGTATCAACCGTTCTGTGGTTGAGTGTCTATGAGACACTCAACCGTACGGTGGTTGTTTGTTAGTGTCTTAGGATTATATAACGTTGCGTGGTATGGAATATCCAACACACGTTCCATTCATCACACGGTAAAGAATATACCTGAAATTAGATCCGGATACCAGTTCATAGCTCCTACGAGCAGGTATCTGGTCAGAGACTAGGTATAGGACCTTAACCAACCAGGGTACCCATTATGTAACCTCTGGAATCCTTACGACCAGTGAGGTCGTTAGCCTTAGGGGTTACAACCACGAAGACGTATGGTCTTTTATTATGTATTAAAGTAATACAAAGAGATTTTAATCCTCGTCAGCTAGCCCCCGAACTTTAAATGAATAGGCCGTGTGAACACCTTCTTTCGACGAAGTCGTATTGGGTAGACCCTCATTTAATGTCGTGACATACGAGGTGGTTTGTATTTATTTTAAAGTTGTGAACCTGCCTTAGGAATCAAAGAGTTTTTCTATCCGTTGGACAAAAAGGTTTTGTCCGCTGGACTTTAGATAACTCCTCATTGCAGTTAAAGACCTGAAGCTATAAAATCCCTATTGTTGGGCTTTAGGGCTTTCACGCTTCCAGATTTTACCCCCATTCACTTCAGTTTCTTGCTAAGAATCCTTTCTGATCTCTGCTTCCTTTTCTACTAAAAAGTTTCCTCCGACCTCTATTCACCTCCTCGCGAGATCCCACCATGTCGGACTCGATCACCAAGTGGGTGGCTTCAGATCTGAGCGAGAGGAAGCTCGAGGCGCTTGAAGGAATCGGAATGCTCCTGGACAAGAACTTGATCAAGTGGAGGTCAGCGGCCGGAGAACACTTTCTGGGCCGTAAGGAAGGGGAAATCCCTATTTTCCTCACCTACATCAAGTGCGGGCTAAGGCTGCCGGCGCACAAATTCCTCTCCCGAGTTCTGGAGTACTACAGGGTAGAATTGGTGAATTTTGCTCTGAACTCCATCACCAACATCAGCATTTTCACCTATCTGTGCGAGGCGTACCATGGAGTACGACCGAATTTGAAGCTCTTCAGGTACATTTACCGGATGGCAATGTTAGGAAGATCCACGACGGGTCCTGGAAAATGCACGCTACGCCTTCACGACGGGATGGCCGATGAGTACATCCCAATGTACTCGAAATCCACGTGGTCGTCATGGAAAAAGAACTGGTTTTACATGACGGTCACGAACGACGATGGCCTCTACTTCGCCGGAAAGAGGGAGAACGAGAATACAAAGTGGAGGGGAACCGTGGAGAAGAAAGGGATGGTCGGAAGATGTGTGGAGGCTATTCAAGACCTAAGGAGAAAAGGCTTGACTTTCTGGCGTGGTGAGGGATTTCACCATGCACCGAATTAGTCCTCTGAAGCTTCGAGACCATTCCCTACTCTGGTACATTGGTCGGGATGAAGCAATCAAGGACTCAAGGGATGGTAAGTCCTTGAAGATGCTCCGACTAGTATAGCTTATCAGTAGATTATCATATAACCTTGAAATCTCTTTTGTCTCTTTTTTTTCGAAGTCCTTTCTCTTGACGAGGTCAAAGAGCGGATCAAATGATCTCGGCTGGGAGCCCGATGAAAAGCCGCATTTCCTAAGATTTTGGCGATAGTCTCGGCGAAGACAGATCGAGGAGACTTAAGGTAGATAACTAATTTTCCTATATATATATATATATATATATATATATATATATATATATATATCTCCTTCAATCTATTATTGATCTTGCTCTAATGTGTAGGCGGGGGGTCAAGGTTATATTATCCATGAGGATCGTAATCCTACCGTGGTTCCGACGGATTCCTATCCAGAGGCCTCTGGAAGAAGATGATCTTCCTAAGGTAAAAGAGCATTTGACAGAAGATATATATTTAGATGGAAAATTTCATCACCTAATCAAATTTGATTTTTGACTTAGGTGGAAAAGATGGAAGACCCGCAGAGCAAAACTGCAGAAGTTGTAGAACCTAAAGTGGTCGTTCATGACCTGACAATTGTTACTGAAACAACTGCTCTGGAGGTCGATGAAACCACATCTTCCGACCCGATGTTCAGGAACACTATTCTCGACCAGCTGGTCGAGAATATCGCGTCCAACCTCATGTTGGAGGATGTGAGGGATACAACTAGCCCTGCCGGTTTAGAACCAGTGAAATTAGTTGAGAAGAAAAGGAAAGCGAGCGCTACAAAATTTAATCCAGGGACGTTTCAAGGTCAAAACCAAAAAATCGACTAGGTACGTACAAACAAAATAGTCATATGAGTGCATACCTTTAAAAGTCTTTGTCAATTGACTTGTTGAGCTTCCTTTCTTCTTTTTGTACAGATCTTCTGGTGTTCCAGCTCGTCTCCGACCAGAACATTCCTGAGGATCAAGCAATCGAGGAAGTCCTCGTCCAAAACACTTCTCAGGCTAAAGTTCATGAAGACAAAGTGGTTGAGGAAGCCCCGAGCAAAGGCGCTGCTGCTGCTTGTTCAAGATCCAAGCAGATCCTAACTCCATCTCATGGAGGTAGACGCCCCTCAAGGTTCTCAACAAGTTCCGACTGCTGGTAATCCTCTCAATCTAACAAGTTCCTTTTGCCCTCGATTTATCGAGGATAAGGAGCTTGACGAGGTTTGGGAAGATATCTGACCGCCAAGCAAAGGATAAAAGCCGATACATTTTTTGTCGAATATAATGATGTGACAATTTGGTAAGTATCCACAACCATTTTCACAGTTTCTCCTCTAAAAAGTTTATTAGAAAACTTAAAGAAGAATGCTATTTGTGTAGCACATGGTCGAGAATTTTGCTGTGGTTGGAGGACTGACACAGCGAATAAAGAATCTGGAGAAAAAACATTTCGAATTAAAAAGTAAGGACTTTCTTCTTAACTTGTCTTCTTCTTAGCTAGTTTGTTCTTCTTCTGTTAATCAATTATTCTCCCTTATCATATTTGATAGATTTGGAGAAAATAAAAGAAGAAGACGGCTAAAGAAGCTAGAATAACCAAGCTTGAAGAAGAATGCTGTTAAGGATCGGTCGATCGCAGACGTGATTTACCAGCACAAGGAAGTCATTGGGAGCTTTGAAAAGAAGATTGAAGGTAACCGGTTGTAAACTTGACCAGTATATCATCTCTTCTAATCATACTTACTCAACACTTGTTTTACTTGTGCAGAGCAAGCTCAAATGCTAAATAAATTTAAAAAAGCTCTGGAGTTTGAGCAAGACAAGGAGGCAGCTCTTGTGCAAAAACTTGATGAAAAAGTCGTTGCACTTAACAAAATGATCTTTGATATAGGATCAGGATCGAGTCTGCCTACCTTAAGAAATCCAATGGAGAAGATGGACTACTTGGGACAACTTCTAGAAGATCTCAAGGTCCTGCTCAAAACTACTCGAGAAAATTATGCCCAGACAATGAAAGAAGCTATGGCCAGCGGAGTTAGTTTTGCTTTGGCAAAACTGAAGGCTTTCGATCTCTCCATCAATCTCAAGTCTGCTGAAGAAGATTTCAACCGCTGTTCAAGATGCTAACAAGTTTCTCGAGGAAGTAAGGCCTCTCGAGACAAGGTTGCAGAGGAAATGGAGATCGGATCTCCATCAAGCAGCAACTAGTCTAGAAATCTCCAAGAGCAGAAAATTTGTATTATAAGAATTATGAAATGTATAAAACTTACCTTTCTGTCATCAACAAGTCTTTTGTTTATCCTGTCGACTTATGAAGTTCCCATATATTCTCTAGCCCCTGACTGTTTTGTAGTAGGACTTTACTAAATAAGCAGTAAGCCAAGAAGGAGAACTAAAGTCTCAACCATTGTTTGAAGGCATATACTGATTATATGATAAAACTGATCGTAGTAATACTAGGAAACCAATTTAGTTGGAACTAGTGTATGATTTCGACTAGTTATAGATCTGTTTGTCATAATCAAAATACCAAACAAAACAGTATATGGTCAGAAGAAAAAAGACTTGCTTTGATGACAAAAGAAAATATGCAAGAATGTATGCAATAAACGATAAGTGATCTTACTTATATATAGTATCCAAAACTGATTGGAAGTACTACTAAGAACGGAAGACATGAAAAGCACATCGCGAAACGTGCTCAGGCTCAAGTCCAACTGGTAGCGAGGATCGTAGGAAAAGAACCGTCGCTAGGAAGCTCCTTCCATTGGGCAGGACCACGTGCGAAAAAAGAGAGACTTCGACTAGGAGGCTTTCCATGTCCTGACTAGTAGCCAAACGAGAGTAGAACAGAATCTTGAAATGAATAAATATAGTCTCCACAATCTTAAGCATATGAGTCACTACATGAAGTTATTTGTGTTATGCTCTAGTTACTCATATATTTCTTTGAGAAAAGAGTGTGGTCGCACGTGGGAATCATTCATGTAATGATCACGACTAGGACCCATACAGTGTGTGACTTAGAAGTTGTTGCCAAAGAGTAACAGAGATTCTTATAAAGGATATTGGAGCAGCCAAACGCCGATGACCTTCGGGTCTAGAGCCTCGCCGTCGGTAGGATGAGGTGGCATGCCACCCTGGTTGCCACATCAGCCTTGTGCCTCGGTGTCACCCACGTGGCTAACAAGTCGATGCTCGCGTGGCAGGTCCAGATCCAAACCGTAAACCTAGCTCGGTAGACTTAGTCCGAGCTATCTGAATGACGTGTGGGTCCCACATGTCAGGAGGAATTTCAATTTCCTTTTCCTTTTTCTTTTTCTTTTCGGCTGAAATCCCTCCGCTGACGTCAGCTAACGCAATAATTGGTTTTTCCTTTAGAAAAACAATTCCAGTAAATCCTGAAATTATGGTTTTCAAATTTTCATGTGATTTCAAACTTCCAGAAGCCATATCTTCTTCATCCGAACTACGATTGAGCACATTCAAATTTCTAAATTCATCTAAATTCAAGCTCTATTTTCTTGAGATTTTTTTTTAATTTTTGGAGTTTGTTTTCTCGCTATTTTATATTTATTTGGTTTATTTGTTTCGTTTGCAAGTAGACGTTGATACTTCGGGGAATTTTGAGCAAGGAGGAGTACACCAATATCAAGACCAATTCCAGGATCTATTTCAAAGCAAGTCGTGGTCCTTCGATCATATTGATCCTATGATTTTAAAAGTATATTGTTTTATACAACTACATGTTATCTTTGTACAAATTGTTTTGGGATTAGCTATCACCTGTTGTCATTACGCTTCTTTTGATTATTTGGATGCCATGAATCATTTGTCACCCTAGCATGGATAATTTTAGTTGGACATATTTTGTATCACCAACATGGGTATCGTATAGATGCTTAGTTCAGCTTAGTTACGATGGGTTCATTATCACATGTGTCGTAATGATTAATCTTGACTTAATAAAATATGGAATCGTGGTGGTTAGCCACTATTGATAAAATTTGTGTACCATAACAGGGTATGTCATTGGTCTTGGTTAAACAAAATATTTTTCGCCAAAGTAATGGGGCCAGCAAAGGAGGTTGTGGATTTAACACATTATGGGTTTGTGGTAGACTCGTCTGAGTAACTGGTCAAGGACTTAATCTTGTGCGCCATTGAACTGGGCCCTATCATATAACCACATGCCTGGATTTGGAGTTTTGACATTGACTACTCAGGTAGTATATGGGTGGAGGTGTGTACCCTGTTAAGGTCACATTTATGAGCGAGGTTATCGCTCTCCAGTCCAACTGGCAGCGCTACACCAACGGTGAGGTTGGGTGGCAGTATGCACAACGGGAGAGTCAATTGTCGAGATGAAATTTCTGAAAGGTTTTGTTATGATTGGTGATCGCTACACTGGTTATGTGTTGTGGGTAAAGTGTACAACGTCTGCAGAGTGTTAATTGATCTATTCGAATAGCCACGTCCTCGATTATGGACATGTTCGGGGATTTCACACAAGAGATAGAGTTTCTTCATAAAATATGTCGAAGTGTGAATGGTAAGTTCACTTGATGAATATAATGTTCGTTCGGTGGATGGGTAATTCACTTGGTGGTTTGTCTTGGGAAGTGAATGGGGAATTCACTTATTGTTTCAAAGCAATTGTTCAATTATTATTACTCTTTTCAATTACGCATTTCAATCTATTTATTGTATTTATCGTCAATGTTGCTTTATACAAATGAACCATACGGCTAACCTTTGTTCAAGCCTTGCATAAATACTATGTCCATACTATTTCCCTAAGACTTGCCGAGTAATTTTATGTGCTCACGGCTTCAATTTCGCGATTCATTGAAGAATACCAAATCACCAAGAGTTCTTCGCTCGTAAGTACCAAAAAGGTTTTATGATTAAGATATCGCTTCCACTGATTGCCTATGAGCATGTTGATCGGCCTTTCCAAGTGTTTTCTGTTCTGCTACAAGAGTTTATTTGTTTCTTTAGCCCTGCATGGCAAGTTAAGTAAACATTGACCATAATGTCCAGTTATTATTACTATTTGTTATTTTGAGATCTTTTTAGTTAAATCGAATAAATGGATTGTATTTCATCATTGTTTCCTGTGTGAGCTAGCTACTTATCTGGAACTAGTTCAGAATACACAAAGGGTTCCTGAATCGTATTTTTGGGTCCCGACATCGCATCAGAGTACACCTGAAGCTGCAAAGAACTAGAGCGAGGAAAAAAGAGGTGACAAGTGACAGTCCCGTGAAGATATCGCAGAACACGAAGAAGGTGACTATAGTGGAGCAGAGTAGGAGTAGAGACGAACTGACTCAGGATGTGAACTGGGTGAGAGATGTCAGGGCGAGTGATCCCAAGGTAGACAAGGCTCCCAACACGATGGCGGTAGCGAGTGGAATCCTCAAGAGGCTCACCATCGGTAGAACCAAAACCATGCTCCATAGGAGTATCCACCACACGTTGATCAGTGAGAAGGGCGCGAGTAAGGATATCTTGAATGTACTTCTCCTAGGAGAGATAGTAGCTCTCGAGCGTCAAAGTGATCTCAATCCCAAGGAAGTAACGAAGAGGACCCAAATTAGACATCAAGAACTGCTTATTGAGATGCTCCTTCACCAAGACAATGTACTGAGAGTCATCTCCAGAAATGATCATATCATCCACATATAAAAGGAGGAGCGTCCGACCCCGAGGAGAGGTGTGTACAAAGATGGTAGGGTCGTGATCACTGGCGGAGAAGCCGACAGCAGTGAAAACAGAGGAGAAGCGGTCAAACCAAGCACGAGGTACTTGTTTGAGCCCATAGAGAGAACGACAAAGGTGACAAACCATACCATCGAGGACAGAATACCTAGAGGTGGCTGCATGTAGACCTCACGTAGCTCGCCATTGAGAAAGGCATTCTTAACGTCCAACTAAGAGATGGGCTAGTGTCAAACAGATGCCACAGCAAGAAGAGTGAGCAACAGGAGCGAAGGTCTTATTGTAGTCACGACTATGCTCTTGCTGAAAACCACACGCCACAAGACGATCCTTGTAGCGCTCAAGGGAACCATCCGAGCGGGTCTTGATCTTATACACCTACTTGCACGTGATGGGAGTGACACACGTAGGTAGGGACACAAGATCCCAAGTGCCAGTACGCTCCAAAGAAGCAATCTTCTCAGACATCGCGAGCTGCCACTCAGGGTGTGCAGCAGCCTCATAGTAGGTCGTAGGCTCAGAAAGAGCAACAGCTACAAAGCCGTAGCACTCAGGTGACCTAACAGTGTGACGATCATGAAGATCGTATCTAGGAGAAGGCGGAGCTGGACCCAGCAAGGACGGAGAAGAAGAACTGGGAACAAGGCCCAGCAAAGATGGAGGCTCAACAGGGGAAGGAGTAAGCCGAGAACGGCGAGAGTAGTGCAGAGGAAAAGGTGGAATCTCAACAAAAGAACGGGAAGGAACCTCCGGCGAAGGGGAACAGGTGGAGCGGGAGGAGAGGGAGACGAAGAAGATGGAGGATGGAGCAAAACAGTAGTGAAAGGCAGAGAATTAGGAAAAATAAAAAATGAAATCGACTCAACAAGAGAATCTGACCTGACTGTGGGGGAACAAGGGTAGTAAGGTTAGGACTCGTCGAAAGTGACATCCCGAGAGATCCTCATCCCGTGAGCAACAGGGTCGTAGCAACGATAACCCTTATGCTCAAGATCAGAGCTCCAGAAAAACACTCAATCGACCGAGCGAGGGCTAGCTTGAAGCGCCACGAGATGGAAGAAGGACGAAACAGACATGGCCGAAACTGCGAAGGTGATTGTACTCTAGGACTCGAACCATAGAGACGCTCGACAGGAGTAGAACCCTAAAGAGTAGTGGAAGGATGCATATTGATGAGAAAAGCAGTAGTGGAAACAGCATCAGTCTAGAAGTGAGGAGTAACAGAAGAGGCAAGCATAAGAGCATAAGCGGTCTCAAGCAAATGACGATGCTTACGCTCAGAGATACCATTCTAAATGTAAGCACCAAGACAAGAGTATCGAAGAGTACCGCCACGAGAAAGCGACGCAAGCAAGAGATAGATACCTACCAGCCAGAGTCAAGACAAAACACACGAATGGTCAATCAAACCGAAAAGCGAACCATGGTGGCGAACATCCGTAAATAGAGAACTCGATCACGAGAGGACATGAAGTAGATCCAAGTATGGCAAGAATAATCATCAATAAATATCACATAATATCGATGACCCCCTTTCGAAACAAAGGAAGCCAAACCCCAAACATCAGAGTGAACAAGTCAAAAGGACGAGTAGAAATAGAATCACTAGAGGGATAGGGGAGCTACAGCTGCTTGCCAAGCTTGCAACCTGTACAATGTAAGGAGTTGTCCCCAGAAACAGACCCAAGAACACCATGACCTACTAGTGATGATAGACACGATTTGCAAAGATGACCCAGACGATGGTGCCACTGAGCGAACTAGGTAGTCGAGGACGCAGCAAGAACAGAGGTAATGGTAGTGGCTGACTAGCTGGTTGAGACAGCAAAAGGAAGATGAAGCCAGTAGAGCTCCCAAAGATGCTACGAATCACGGCGCTGAGGGCCAATACCAAACAGAGTCCCCGTGCGGCGGTCCTGAACACAACAAGAGTCAGACTCAAGAACAACACGACAGTCGTAATCAGTGATCTGACTAACCGACATAAGCTGCATAGTAAGCTGGGGAACATGAAAAAAAAGAAGTGGAAAGGGTGCATCGGCCTACAACAGGAAGAGAGGTACCATATGTAGTCTCTAATAAAGGAAAGAAAAAGCATGGACACATAGAAGGAAAGGGCGAATCTGTGTCATATAAAAGAAAGCACCAGAGTCCAAGATCCACGAAGACAAGATACCTGACGAGAGAGGAGGCGGAGACGAGGAAGACTACTGAGAAGCAAGAGCTGACGCAGCTTGGTTAGATCGGACCGCTCGAGTGTTCAAACTATTTTCTAAATAAAAATTTAACTTACAAGACTAAATGAATTGCTTAACTCCTCTCATATCCTCTTGACTCATCTATTGCTAAAATTTTTCTCTCTCACGGCGAACTTGGTTCTCGCTTCTTTGTCCATCTTGATGCATGCCCTTACCCAGACCGAGATTGCAACGCGAGGACTTGCCGCAGAACTATGGAAGCCGCCATAAACACTTGATATGACCCGGTAATGTCATGATGTAGCGAAGTACACGGTCAACTGGATAGATCATGGTGTGAGTTATGCAGTTCGACACCACGCCAGAGGAACACTAGACGGCCAAATTTTTGGACATCTTCAGTTAGGATCACTACTTTCTGCTTGGAATCCGAAGTCTTCACGCTTGGCCATTCTCCGAGTCTCGCAGATTCACGCACAAGAGGCCGCAGAACACTTGCTTTCACTACCATCCTGCATCCTCAGAGGAGCTAGCCTAGCCGCTCCCATCTACAAATGGGGAAGGCAGCGCCACAATGGTACACCTTGCCTAGTTCATACCAGAAAATTGGTAGCCATAGAGTGGAGTGTGCCTATGAGGCATGAGAAAGAGCCGAGAACAGTGAGAACAAGCTCTCTACGGCAGCATGAGTTCAAGATGATCCAAGAAGATCGGAAGGGAATCCGTAAGAAGATCGGAAAGGAATCGAGAAGAAGATCAGAGGAGAATCCGAGAAGATCCACCGGAGATTCGGAGGATCCACGAAGCAGGTTGCAGCCGAACCAAGTGAAGTCAGAGCCAGGAGCCATTACCGCACCAAAGACGCCGCCTGCACCAAGATCGAGAACCCCATTCGCCAAGATGCGGCTCACTCGAGTCTCTGGCGTGAGGCGCCACCGTGGTTCGCGAGACTTTCTCGAGTAGTTGGGTTAGAGTTCCATTCAATCAAGGCTTAGCTGGTTTCCTTTTCGTAGTCGCCTTAGGCGGTAGCTTGTGTGCCTAGGTTAAGTCTTATTTCCTTTTTAAGTGCAAGTGTGAAGCGAAAAGCCCTTAGGCATTTGTTGCGACCATGCTAAAACCCTAATAATAAAGTTATTTCATTTGAGTTTCTTGACTGCGGTGTTGTTGGGTTTAATCTATCCCCTAGTTTAGGTTCTTAACTTATCTTGTGCCTACCTTATCTAACCTATGGAGCTTCACTCAGATGGTTCAAACTCGCCACACCGGCCATGAGTGGATCCTGCACTCAAAGATCCGAAGGAAATGATCAAATCCTCAGGGGACGAAGGCCACCACAAGCACCAATCTTGACTTGCAGTAACTTTGGAGCCTTTTATGGCAGACAAACACAGATGATGTATGCTATGATGAACCGATGTGAGGCTATGACCAACAACAACAACAACGATCATTAGGGAGGAGCCCCACGCTCATGGTCATCGAGGTCATCCAAGTTGGTTGAATTCATGAGGACCCGTCCGCCAACTTTCTCTGGGCAAACCCAAGGAGTCTCGAGGACGAGCTGACATCGAGGCGCTAGAGCAGTGAGAGGAGCTGTTGTGTGACGTCACCGGAGGAGCCCTGGCAAGAGGCGCTAGCTCCTGAGTGGGAGGAACCTCCAGAGCCCTACGGGGGACACCCACCCTGACGACCCTTGTCCCTCCTCCGCTTGTAGCAATCCTAGTATCTGTGGCCGTCACGCTAACAATAGGTGCAGTGGAGACCCGTAGTAGAGACAACAACCACTAGTGTGCTGGGAGCTGACGGAGGGATCACGGTCGATGCTAGAGAAGCAGGCAAAGGAGCAGGTGCTGAAACAGACAAAATAGTCTGCATCTGAGCCGTGCCACGATGACGAATCTCCTCAGCACGCACACCCGTGAGGGCCTCCACCAAGCTCGAGTGCAGGTGACGAGTCAGGAGCTGAGCACACGCAGTCTCGAACTCAAGTCGAAAATGTGTTAGGAAGTCATAGAGACGGTGAGTCTCCTAGTGAGCGCAAAGTCGCACACAACAGGAACAGGTCCGGTAGACATCTAGTCCCAGAGTCAAGCTGACGCTACACCTCAGACATCTGCTGATAGAAGTTATCCATGGTGGCATCAAGCTGCTGAAGAGAATGCGTCTAGTGCACAACTGAGAGGTACATAGCATCACTTGTAGGCTGGTAGTGAGCTCGAAGCGGGCTCCTACATAAGCTATGTCATTGGAAGCTCCACTGCAACTATGGAAATGGCCACGGACATACTACCCACTAGGATGCCGGTAGCTCGAGCCTAGGTATCCTGCCATTACTCGTAGGCGTGCAACTAAGACTAGTAGAGCTCTAAGGCCTCTAGTGCAACATGGGCAACCTCCTGAGTTGGCTGATCCGCACTAGTAGGAAGAGCTGGCAGAACTAGTGGTGTAGGGCAAGGCGGACAGGGGTGCTCACCGGTGAGATGACCCCAAAGACGCTGGCTGTTGAAATAAATCCTCAGGTGAACGGCCAACTCCTAGAAATTCGTCCCGTCGAACCGAACTAGGAGGAGCGGGATGGCAAAGGAGCCTCCAGTAGAAGCCATCAGTGATGACTTACCAGATCCGGAGTCAAAAGTCGATGTGCTCATGAGATACAACTGGAGCCCCTGTTTTTTTTTTTTTTTAATAACAGAGAAGCCGAGCAAAAAAGCGAAGAAGACCGAGCTAAGACCGCGAAGCATACCGGCCAAAGCCGTAGATCAATGGAGTTGGTATGGACCACGACTCAGAGAAGATCGCATGCGGTGCTGCTGGATAGGGCTCAAAGGCTTGCCTCGACTTCACTGATAGAGGTCAAGGATGGAGAGCACGCAGAGGTCGGTGGAAGCGCCAGAGGAAGAAGGGATCTGGCGGGATCAGGCCCGGACGGCGTGCATCCACCTCAGGGCCGACGAGATCCGACGGCCAGAGAACTTCAAGAGCGTGAGAAGCTTCTGTGAGAGAATCTTCTATGGGTGAAGCAGAGGGCAACGGAAAACAGAGGAGCTAAATCAACGACACTTGCGTGGGGACGACAACGACAACGATGGCCATCACGGGGGAAACCCTAATGCTAGCTCTGATACTATGTTAAAATGAGACTTGCTCTATTCCAATGGACCAAAATATCAATAAATATGTACAGGGTTGACCATATACAAAGAACACCCTAAACGGTATATATATCAAAAAGTCATAACTCATAGGAGAGTTTCTGAGTGGGAGTGCGTAGCTTTGGGACCAGTTTCAATCCCTAACAGAAGACGAGAGAATAAAAACACCCATTAGAAAACAAAACCCCATGTTTTACAACTTTTTTCAAGGAACAACGCGTTCTTAAGCAAAATGTTTAAAAAAAACTTGGTTTTACAATAGTGTTTTCATTTCAATAGTGACACCCAAACAGGAGTATCGGATCAGATTGTACTAAAACAGGATTGCTCGCATACCAGAAGTCACATAGAATAAAAAGCTTTTCGATGTGCGATTAACTCATGTTCAACATCCACATCATTCAGTTTTCATCAAAATCATAAACCACTGAGTTTACTACCACAGCACTAAGCAAACAGCTAAATTACTGGAATTTAAATTAAGCCTTGTATCATATGATCCATTTCTTCACCCCAGATTCTCATCATCCAGGAAGCCCAGATGACTTCAACGGTACTGCAACAAAAGTAGAACAGCGATCCAAATGTTAGAGCGCTAGCAATTACTAACAAAGAATCAAAACTGCAGAAGTAATGACATGTCTTAACTGAACAATTCTCGGTCAGATCTTTCAATGACAAGCGCATAAAGGCTCTCTATAAGGAAAACATTTTCAACCACAAAAGATATGCTAGTACATAACAACAATCTTGAATACTGTATCACAACTGAGTGCTTACATTCAAGAATAACCACATAACATTATAGTGCAAAACTCATCCGCGGTGCAATAATACCACTATAATAAGACTTGGATAAGAAAGAATCAAAGTAAATGACCTAGACCAAAACTACACAAAGCGTATCAATGTGTTCAACAAGCAGACAGGCATTTATATTTTGAAGGACCAATACCACCGATTGCAAACTTCTATGGCAACATATTTTTTAAGTTACTTCAGCCCTATTTGGATGCTGTTATGTCTCATTCATCCGAAAACATTGAAGATTGGTGCAGGCATCCCACAATTAACAAAGGGAACCATGGCGATTTCGAGTTTCTACAAGGATATCAACAAACATGGCTAACGTTGTGCATTGTTCACTGCACATGACGTTTATATCGCATACCTTGATGAAGCCAATGTCCTTGGCGTTGCTGCGGAAACACTGACGGCAGCACATCAGCCCATACTTCCTGATCAGTCCATGAGGGTTCCCGCAGACCCGGCTGCCAGACACAACAGATCTGGGGTCAACGCAACCATTCAAAAAGATAGTGCTTCAAGACCACAACATCACTCAAAACATGGGACTCCATAACAAGCCGGTAACCTAAAACAGCCTAAAATCTCAGCTTTGCTTCAACAAAGACTTATGATTTTTACAGGGCATGGTTGCAAGAGATGCTTAAATTTCGAGGTGACAACAGCAAGAAACAATTTTACTCTTTGTTCCATAGCCAAACCGTTGAGAATAGCACAATAGTCCATATCAAAGCAATTTGTTAAGCTACTGGCTAAACTACATCGAACCAAGCTGGTGAAAGATTTCAGCCAGGCAACTAATCATCAAATCCGAACAACCTATCACTACGAATTAGTACCTAATCACATCGAACTAAACCAGTAAAGACTCCATATCATCCATAAACAAACAGTGCCAATCGCAGAAAAACCTAGCCCCCCTCGATCAGAGGACCACGCCACCGACTACATCGCCAAGAACAGCTACGACGTGCGCGACCAAACTAAACCCCAGATCCAGCTACGCGTCGCTAGTACATCTGCTCGCCTCGCAAGAGATCTCACAAGCAAAGTAACGAGAAGGAGGGATCGAGAGGTGGTAGTGGTACCAGACGCGGGAGCCGGGCCCGTAGTTCTTGGGGTGCGAGTTCCAGACGTTGGAGTGCCCCATCGCCTTCCGCCGCCGGTGAGAGGTGGGAAACCCAAGGTGCGCGTGGGAGCAGTAGGTGGGGTAGCGGCGGGGCGAGGGGATGGGAGGCTTATATAGGGAGACGGCGCGCTAAAACCCTAAATTGAGAGTGCACGGATTGAATTGGGCCGAGTGGGCTTTTATAGGCCTATTCGGCCTTTCTATTGGGATGGCCCGTATCCAGTTTCGGCCACAGGTTTATTATATTTTGTATCCGCAGTCCGCACGACTTGTCCTCTCCATTGTCGAAAAAAAAAGGAAAAAATAGATTCGTGATCTTGCCTCCTCCTCTGCTCCGCCGCCGACCATGTCCTCCGCCGCCGGCGCCGGCGCGCCGTCGTCGTCGTCCCGACCCGTATGAGATCCCCGGACTCTAAACTGAGCAGGCACTACTGTCTCTGTCTCTATGTTTCGCGGCCGATGCGTCCTTACGTTTGCTCTCGAATGTCTCGTCCCAGGGCAAGGAGAGGGAGGACGGCGCGGACGAGGGCCACTGCAAGGAGGGCGAGGAGGGGGTGGCGGAGGGACAAGTGGAGATGGACCTCTACGGCCCGCGGCGGGGTGGGTGGAGGCGCGGACCAGCTGCCCGCACATCCCCACCATGCCCGCGGACGACGACCTCGCGCGCGTGCCCCCGCCCATCTCGCCGTGCTCCAGGTTTGGCTCATCCTCCTTCTGCTCAAAACCTTAGGTGGTTTAGAGACGCGAATTAGGGTTCTTCGCTGCAGTTGGGCAGTTCGGGTGAACCGCTGGTATCCTCAATATTCGATTTTGGGAATAATGGCGAGATGATTGGTTTAAGAGGGAATTGTCTATTTACCACACTTTAGTTTGCCGCTTGATAAAATTTGTGGTAATAGATAATAGGAATAAGTCCAGTTTACTCCTCTAACTATCAGAAAAGTTTGGTTTACCCCTGAACTACCAAACTGGTTATTTAACGGTCAATAAACCCCTCACACCGGTTTTAAGTAACGGTTTTGCCCACGTGGCCTCTAATTCGTCCTCGTCAGCATGTCAGCATGCCAGTCATCTCCTCACCTCCCATTTTTGAATATTCCACATTTCTTCCTCATCTCTCCCTTCTTCTCTTCCTCGCCACGTCTCCCTTCTTCCTCCTCGAGATCTTGAGCACCCCGACTCCTCGGCGAATCGGCAATGGCGTGATGTCGGGCGAGACCCGGCCAAATACGCGCCAAGCAACCATGGCGCCATGGATCCCCACTCCTACACCAACCAAGCGCTTAGTTCTGTGCATAAACAAGACGCCTCGCTTTCTACCTCGACCGCCATCTCCACCATCCACGCCTCTGCGCTCCTCGCCTTTCCACACAGACCGGGACCTCTCGACACCCGCCTCGCCGTCCGCCTCCGCCTCCACCGTCTCTCGACCCGCCCGCCCTTTCCCTCGCCGACGCCGCAGCCTCCCTCGGCTCGCCTCTCACCTTGCCCCCAACACCTCCTTCCGCCTCCGCCTCTCCACCTCCCTCACTGCCGCACTGCAGGTTTCGCCCCACCGCAGACCGCGTCTTCCTCCGCCGTCTTCTCCCGGTGCACCCATCCATGCCCGCTCCATCTTCCCTTGCCACGACACCCCCCGCTTGATCACCTTCTCCTCCTCAACATCCCTCCCAGCTCTCCGCCGCCACGCCCACGCCTCCGCCGGGACCCTCTCTCCTCCGACCACCGCGCGCGCGATGATGCGCTTTGGTGTCGCGCCGCCGCATCGTTGAGGAGTTCGAGATGGAAGCGATTAAGGTCGCCCTACCTCTTCGCGTTCGCCACGTGATACGGGTCCAGGACCTCGGCCGAGGACGCGGGTGTATCGCGAGGAGGGACAAGGTTTTGGACGAGACGATGAGAGAGTTCGCTGGGTGGAGGACATGGTCAAGGTTTGGGAAGCGCTGTTTGGGCCTATGAATGGGAGAGGTTTGATCTCTTGGTCTTCCGCCAAAGTTTCCCTATGGAGGCATGGAGAACCCGTGATGGTGTTCGCACTCCTACTGTGATCAAGGGGGCGGCACAAGGGCGAGTTGGTTGCACATGAGCACCGAGCCAGCGAGTAATCGAGCCGGGCGCGGCGAGCCAGAGGCCGGAGGCAAGGCGGCGAGCGAGCGCGGCGCGGGCCGCCGCGCCGGAGGAGTTGACAAACCGAGTCGAATGAAGCGCCAAGAAACGAGAGGAGTGGAGAAATGGAGAGAAGAATGGGGAAGAAAGAGTCCAGCCGATTGGAATAGGGAGGAGAGAGAGAAAAGTGGCCACATGGCATGCTGACTTGGACAAAAGTGGCCATGTGGCATGCTGACTTGGACAAAAGTGGTCATGTGTGCAAAACCACTCCTTCAAACCGGCCTGAGGGGTTTATTGACCGGATTTCGTAAGTTTAAGGGGTTAAATAACCGGTTTTGTAGTTCAGAGAGTAAACAAACTTTTCTGATAGTTGGAGGGAGTAAACTGGACTTATTCCTAGATAATATGTCATATCTTTCCTTGCACTCTTTTTTTTGTCATTTTTGGTTTTTTTAATCGATTTTCTTTTCTTTTGGCCAAAGCCCGCACGTGAAATGACTTATTTGCCCCTCCATGGAGCTGGCTATGGCCGCGTACGAGGTGAGGAGGAGACAGAGCGACTGATGAGGATGCGCTGGGGAGCTTGCCGCCCCCTGAACCCTCGCGCCGACCACACTCCGCCTCCATCGCACCGAGTCTCCTTCCCCTGTGCCGCCGCCTTCTCCGTCCCCGGCGGCGCCCCTCAGCATCTTGACTCATGTAGAGCTATTTTCCTTTCATAAAACAAATTGTTATGAGATTGCTCTGTTCATTCACAATCTTTTCAATACACAAACCACTCCCAAGTGTGGGATATGCCTACATCCTATGGATTTTGATGATACTACTTTGTACTTTCTACCACGATAAGTTTTAAATTTGAGGTACTTTAGATAGCCATGTCTAACTTTTCTTATGAGCATTTCTCCATGCAGATGTCATCACCCTGCTGAAAACTGGCTATGCTTGATCTGCAAAGATGTGCTGTGCAGTCATTTTATCAACAAACATATGTTGTGCCATTATCAAGAAACGGGGCATTGTCTTGCCCTGAGCTTCAGGTAAATTGTTGAGCCTGCTTTTTATCGACTCTCTCTTTGATCACACAGAATTTCCCTTGGTTCCATGTAAGATCGTTCCATTGTGGTGTCGGTACTCTGGGTTTTAAATCTGTCAGACGTCTATTGTCATTTTATGTGATAGATCTGAGTATCTGACTATGCACGTTGGCCCACCAATAAGCATTTACTATTGAACTGTGTTGGTTTATCCCTACAGACATGGATTCTTAAGAGAAATACAATACATACAGTATCAGCCAATACTTTGCTACATTTGTTTGACAGGTGGAACCACTGGTCGGACCGGTGGATCAGTAACCTCACCAGTCTAGCTTCAATATATGTGCTTCTAGAATTCCATTACAATGCGAAATGCAGCCTATTTCTGCTAGCTACGTTTGAAGCAATCGCTAATTAAATGCGTGGTCATTTGCTGTTGCAAATGTACCCTGAGCTAATGAACAGTGAGATAATTGATTCAATTGAGCCTTGATTGCTACAAAGAAAGAAATAGAAAGGAACGTTCCATAGCTGCATAACCACATCATTGGTCAAAGTCTCAAAGATATGATTTTCAAATCTCCAGCGGTGAACCAAGTTATAAATATTATACAGAAGGACAATGATAATCAAAAATTGTATCTAATCTAATATTAGTATCTTCATATTAATTTATTTTATGTTGTTAAACTCTCAATCATATGCTGCCATTCCCTTGTCTTGTGTATCTGACCACATCACCACAATGTCTATGCTTCCATAATCAAGCAGTGCAGTTTAGGCCTTACTATGTTGTAGCATGTTCACATGATTTGGTTGTGGTTACTTAGCATTGTCTATGTATGTTTTGCAGTGATCTGTCAATCTGGTGTTTTGCCTGTGACTCATACCTAGACATTCAATGCATTTTAGAACTGCGCCCAGTTTATGAAGTTGCGCATCTGTTGAAATTTGGACAGCGGCCCCCTTTTCGGTCACTTGAAGTACTGAATTTGAGCAGTGGACAAAACAGAAGTTCATCATCAAGATCCTAATACTCTATATTATGTCATGATGCTTCAAACAGATTAAGCAGACAGTAGTCTACTATGAGAGGTTGCACTTGTCAAACTTTAGTACAATATAAGTCAGCTAAATCATCCTGGTTTTTCCTCATTACCTTGGTTACGACATGTTAACAATTGAAAGCTTCGTTAGATAGCCCTTGTGACATAGTTTGTTGTGTTGGGCGTGAAGCAAAACGATAAGTGTCAAAGTCTATTCACCTTTGAAGATGATAAAGTAATTATAATTGCCTTGATATTGACATCAAGAAACGTATTCAACTGCGAATATCTTTGGCTCCAGTGACTGATGTACTTTAGCTTATCCACTAAAAGACATGAAAGTGTAGGTATGTGTCATTTGACTTTAGGTTCTGAGGTAAGATATTATTCGTACTTATTTATGCAGTATTTAAAGTCAGCCTGACAGCTTGTTGTCTATCCCCTAAGGAGCTTGTAGAGGGGTCCTCTGCTGTAGAGAACAAAAATAAAAACGCAACGCGCAATATTGCACTCTGGGGCATTAGCTTGAGGAACTTACTATTTCTAGTTCAAATGCGATCTAGTGCATTGATTTTAGATTTAGCAGTTCGCGTGAGGAAAATGCATTGGCATTTCATATCGCACTGCAGGGGATCCACTTCTGGAACTTCTAGAACCAACTAGAGCATTTTGTGATGAGCAGGCTAGGAAATTCGATGCATCTGCAAAATAAGCTAACACCAGTAAAGCGATGTGCTTCTGGGAGGATAAATACTGACATGAAATCTGTCGCGTGGCTTTTTGCAAAATGATTAAGATATACTCGTTCTTTGAGTTAGTGTGATGCTACCTTTTATTCCCTGGGTTGATGGTGATGTCAATTTGCCAGTTGCCTAACATTGTCTGTCCAATCAGATGTAAAAAATATCTGCTCTTTCATTGTCACTCGCGTGCTTGGCAAGACATGGTGGATGGTCAAGCCAAGTGTGCAGCATATGATATATATATATATATATATATATATATATATATATATATATATATATATATATATATATATATATATATATATATATTCATTTGCCTTAATTAGCATTAGATATATTATTATTGTTAAACACAATCATTGCGAAGTCTCTTGCTAGTGCTTGTTTGATCATTATTCTGATCAATCTATGCTATGCACTTTCAAATCTCACTGATATTCCTGGCTCCAAACTGTTGGTAGCCGTTCTTAAAAAAACAAACTGTTGGTAGCCAATTTGGCTGAACTGATATGCTGATACGGCACTACTCTAGATTTGTCTACTTCTTTTGTTTTACTGCTATATCATGTAGAAACATCCTAGTTCTATTCTGATTGTTTTTTTGTTAACGAATTGCCACATGTTGGTGTTGAGACTACACGAAAAAAAGGAAATAATTTTGTTCATATATTATTTTCGTGTCTGGGAATTTTGTTGATAACTACTAGATATACCTTTTGGCCAACATTCATTTCCAGTCAGTTCTATAAATCATATTAAGGTTAAAAATCTGAACTAGAACCAAAAGAAGTTTTAAACTAGTTTAGTGTTCGTTTCCTCGACCCAAAAAAAACTTGTTTAGGTTTTTCACACCCTTCGGTAAATACTACTCCCTTCAGTCGCACCTTATCTGATCGTGGTAGTGGTTGAATAGTGATAATAAACTTCAAATGCTGTCTGAGCATCAAAAAGAAAAGGTGTCACTTACTGTTCCTTTTATCTTGTGAGTTATGGTACTGTATTCTGCATGATAGGATCAAATTAAGTATCTGTTGCATATATAGTTGCTGAGATGCTACATAGTACTTGATCATGTAGGACAAGTGTTGCATTCAGTTGTTGGTGTTGGACTTGGTATTCGTCATCGCTGAGGATTGGTTGGGGCACTTACCAAAAGCCTCCAACTGTTTGGTCAGATGTCCATATCAAGAACATAGCAAATGCTGCCATCACGCACTAGAGACACCAATTAATAGTTTGTTTGGACAGGGAAGGGATTAGACCTAATCTCTTCGGATTGGAAAGGATTTTAGTTTAAATTCTCTATCAATCCGAACGAATTGATTCAGATCACAATATATCCAAGCAAGTCCTAGCCGGTATCCATATCAATGGAATCAGATCCTCTGACTTGCAGTTGAACAGGTACGACATCCCTTTCGTGTAAAGATCATTCCGTGGCTTATGATGGATAAACAAACATGTTTGCACGATCGCGTTGGTGGATGGTTCGATCATGGGTTGTGGTTTGTGGATCAGCACGAATTGGCGTACGAATGGTATCTTTCTTTTATGTCTTGAAGAGGAATATTTTTCAGTCGATCACTGAAGTGGTTTTGTTGAATCATGTTGTGCCCCTAGTGTCCTAGTACTCTGCACTTGTGTAAAGGCACTTTTGTGTTGGGCATGTTAGGGTTATGCTAGATGTAATATATTTTGTCTATGATGAGGTCCACCTTACTTTTAGACGGTTAATAAAATTAGTTGTCTATGCTGTGTGTGGAGTATCTTTTAATTACTATATGAGTATACCCAAATGATAAAAGAGTATGTTTTTTTTAGGTGGTATATCTAAGGTAGGAGTAACTACTCTTAGGAGTATAAGGTATTAATCCTATACACACATATATATAGGACACCCGTTTTGTACTCATAGGAGTATGTACTCGCACTTCTAATATATCACTTAAATGAAGTATATACATAAATTTTGCTATAAACAGTAGACTTTTATGAAATTTTTTATGAAATACACTTTGGGGTATCTTACAATCATTATTGAAGTATGCCTAAATAGATAAAGAGATATCATCATACGATTTAAGTGGTATATAAGAAGTGAGAGTATATACTCCCAGGAGTACCATACCATGTTTCTCTATATATACTTCTTTATCTTGGAGGTGGGAATAAATACTCTCAGGAGTATATATATGACACTTGTTTCGTACTCTGGGTGTACGTATTCCACTTCTAACATACCACTAAAACACACATATTATACTTTTTTATTATTTTAGTATACTTAAATACAAATTATAAGATACTTCAATGCAATTTCATTGAAAAATTTTCATTGGAGCCCTTTATTTTTTCCTATATAACATTTTCATATATAAAAGAAGTATATAAAAAATTGCTATAAAAATGGACTTCAATGTTTTTTAAGGAACTCACTTTGGGGTATCTTATAATCATTATTGGAGTATGCTCAAATAGATAAAGATGTATCATCATACGATTTAAGTGGTATATAAGAAGTAGAAGTACGCGTACACCTAGGAGTATCATATTATACTTCTTTATTGCTTTTAGTATGTTTAAATATCAATTATAAGATACTCTAATGTGACTTGATTGAAAATTTTCCATTGGAGCCTTTATTTTAGTTATATACCCTTTTTCATATATAAAACAAGTATATATACAAATTTTGCTATAAAAGTGGACTTTAATGAAATTTTTCATGGAACTCACTTTGAGTATCTTATAATCATTATTGGGGTATACTCAAATAGATAAAAAAATGTATCATCATGCGATTTAAGTGGTATATTAGAAGTGGGAGTACGTAATCACAAGAGTACCATACCATTTTCATATATATATATATATATATATATATATATATATATATATATATATATATATATATATATATATATATATATATATATATATATAGTAGTAAAATCTAAACCCCAAAAGAGAGTGATACATATCAGTAGACGAGATCCTAAGCCGTATAATAAATATCATTTTTCTTTCACACATATAAACAGAAACATTAACTCCGCCTATTGCATCATCTACTACTACTAACCGAAAATTAAAATTTTGAGCTCATAGATTATTTACATTTGGAAGTTGAAGTTGATGCCAACTTCCCTCTCCGGTGTGCTGCCTATTTTCAGTCATTGTCGGCCATGGTTGTCAAGTCGTCGCCTTGGCGTCCAGGCGCCCCGGAGGAGACGCCGTGGAGGAGCACCTCGCCTTGGCCAGCTAGGCGGGCGCCCAGGTCGCCGAGTCGTCCGTGGTGTCCACGGCGTTGGTCTGGGCGGGCGCCATGTCAAGTCCAAAGAGGATAAGGTCGAAGCCAAAGGTTACCTCGGAAGCCACAACACTTGCTCGACTAGGATAGGCCCGAAGCCAAGAGGCAAGTGCCGAACTGCCGAAGGCCTTGAACCCTAACCACCGGCGGCTAGCCATCGCCACCCTTCCGCCTCACCGCCAGGTACGCCCTCTCCTCTCTGACCTCTATTCCCTCCTCGGCTCCCTTCCTCCCTATCGCGCTCGCGCCCGCTGCCACTCCCTCCCTCCATCTCATGCTCTCGTCGCCACCTCCTCCTCCTCAAGACCAATCACCGCCACTCCCGCCACCTCCTCCCGCCACTTCCTCCCATGCCACTCCTCCCTCCATCCCGTGCTCCCGCCGCACCGCCTCCCTCCCATCGCTTCTCCTCTGCTTCCTCTTCTGCTACTACTGAAGACTTCAGTTGAAATCTGATTTGCTCAGACTTGCTTCCCCTCTGCTACTACTGAATACTAGTGTAAAGAGTGAACCGAAGAGTTAAGTGTGGCTTGTGTTGCTAGTTGTTGATTGACATAATTAATACTATGTGCAATTTGATAGTGTTGCTAGTTGTAGAATGTAGACTTGTAGTTGCTACTTGCTACTTGTACTCTTGTATTCTTGTATTGATGTGTGCTAGACTGCTAGTGTTGCTACTTGCTAAGTGCTAACATGGTACTTGCTCTTGATGTCAAACAATTTGATGGAAAATCAGAGAGAACAAGGCGGCGGTGACAATGCTTGAAATGAAAAGCAGCGAGACTAAGCGATATGATCCAAGTAAAGATCCTAAACGAAGGGCAAAGTCCAAAGATCATGGGTGGAAGTATAGTTTTTGGCTAGATTTGGGCAACAAAGATAAGGTTCAGTGTAAGCTTTGTGAAGTGGTTGTTTCTTCGAGAATCAAGATACTTAAGCAACATCTTGCCAAGGGCTTTGGAGATGTAGAGAAATGCTCCAAGACAACCACCGCCATCATAAGAGAGATACAAGACTACCTTAGGAAGGGGGGCGAGGAACAAGCCAATTAATTATGATGATGATGATGTACAAGAGGCACAAGAGATCGAGGAAGTCGACCAACCACAAGAAGAAGCAACACATTCATCAAAAGGCTCTTGGCCCTCTTTTCGGGCATCCACCATAGTACCAAGGCTAACTCCAAGTTCTGGGACAGCTATGAAAAGGAAGCTAGCAGCTGCAGCTCTTCAATCCAAGAATGCCAAGAAGCCTTCTCCGACACCTCGGAAGGGAACTAAATCTATTATTAGTATGCTTCGGAAGCTTTTCCATGAGGTGGTTGAGGTAAGACATGCAAGGTGGAAGAAGCAAACATGCATGGAGCAGTTCAGCTCTAAGGTCACCAAGGAAGATAGAGAGAGATGCAATGAATACATATCAGATTTTTTTTCTACTCGAATGGTATACCCTTCAATGTTGCCAAGTCAAGGTCCTTTGAGGTAATGGTTGAGGTCATTGGACAAATTGGACCCGGCCATATTGGTCCAAGTTATCATGAGTTGAGGAAACCAGGGTTGCAAAAGACAAAGAAGAAGATAGAGGTTCGGAGGAAGATACATGAGTTAGCTTGGAAGGAGTATGGCTGCACTATCATGTTAGATGGGTGGACTGATAAAAGAGGACGACATTTGATTAATTTCCTTGCCAACAGCCCAGAGGGGACTTTTTTCCTAGAGTCGGTTGATGCATCAAGTCAGGTGGCCGATGCAAACATGCTAGCTGACTTACTACAAAAGAGAATTGAGGATATTGGCATTCAAAATATTGTTCAAGTGATCAGTGACAATGGTGCTAACTTCAAGGTAGCAGGCGGACTTCTAATGGACAAAATCCCTAATCTATTTTGGACCCCATGTGCTGCCCATTACATAGACCTCATGTTGGAGGAAATTGGTAAGATACCTGAGTTCAATAGTTGCATTACCAAAGCCAAGCGTGTCACCACTTTTATCTATAGGCATGGGAAGCTTCTTGATGCAATGAGGGATAAGACATGAGGCTATGATCTTGTGAGGCCAGCAGCCACTCGATTCGCCACATCGTTCCTAACCTTGCAGAGTTTGTTCAAACATAAGGCTGTATTGAAAAATCTCTCTTGTGGATGAGGATTGGAATAGGTGCAAATTGGCCAAGTCACAAGTGGGGAAGAATGTAGCTGAAATTGTGCTCTCTACTAATTTTTGGAATGTTGTGCAATGCTCCGAAAGAGCAACACAGCCACTAGTTACTGTGTTGAGGATCGTTGATGGTGATGAGAACCCAGTGATGCCAGAGGTTTTGGTAGCTATGGATGTTGCCTAGGAGAAAATAAAGGAATCCTTGCGGGGCAAGGCTCTCCTTGAACGTGTGATTGACATTATTGAGAGGCGGTGGACAGACCAAATGGAAGTGAAGCTATATGGAGCTGCACTGTACTTGAATCCAAATAAATTTTATGCATTCAAAGAGAAAGATAGTACACGTGCCCGAAAGCTAAGAGACAATTTCAATGATGTTCTTTCCAAGATGGTTGGTCAAGATGATGAGGAACTTGCCACAAAAATATCTACCCAAACTAATCATTATGAGAAAAAGCAAGCTTGCTTTGGAAAGGCACTATATCAAGTCAAGGAAAAATGAGCCCATGTAAGTACTCAATTTTGATTTCAATTTGGCATATTCAATTTTATTGCTTCATGAATCATGTCTTTTGCATTATTGTAGTTGATTGGTGGGATGCATATGGTGGCTACATCAGACCTTCAACAATTTGCAAAGCGTCTTCTTGGTCTTTGTGCTTCGTCTTCCGGGTGTGAGCTCAATTGGAGCACCTTTGAATTTGTAAGTAGTTACTAACTAGTAGTCTAGTACCAAGTAATATATAATAATAATTGTCTAATTGATCATTGTCTAATACTCTAATTGAATTTGTTTAATGTTCTCTTGAATCTTGACTCTTGAGTTATTTTTGTTATTATTCCTTTTAGATACATACAAAGAGAAGGAATCGGTTGGAGCACCAAAGGTTGAATGATTTGGTTTATATCAAATACAACTAAAAGATTGCTGAAAGATTTCAAAAGATGCGTGTAGAGGAGAACAACTTTAACCCGTTGATCTTTGATGAGTATGAGTGGAACACTGATTGGATTGATGCGGGTGCTGAAGATGTCCATGAGACAGAGCCAGAAAATCTGGATTGGGCACTTGTTGATGAGGTTGTGGGTGCATCAAGTGCGCTCCGTTGTCGCAACCTACCTAGGGAAGCCCATGCCACAGGTGCTCCAATTGGTTATCAATGGCGACGCCGTGGGGGTGCTGTAGGTTCAAGCTCAAGGCTGGTTGAAGAGGAAGGAGGCAGGAGAGGGGGTGAGTTTAATGAAGATTTGGAGATGGATGATGAAGAGATTGAGGATGACTAGGGCGAATCTCCTCCTACTCCTACTCATGACAATGCACAAAGTAGTGTTGCAGGCTATGGGGAAGATGATGCAATTTCATATTACGATTGTTGATGCCTTGATGGAGAGTTATATTTGTTTTGTAACTTTAATTATCTTTGACTCTTTTTGTCTCTAACTTTGTGATGCACTATGCAGTAGTAGTACTATGTGATGGTCTATCCTGGCAATGTTATACTAGTTTTTGCTCTCAATTTCATCATGTCAACTCAAAAGCTTATTTCATTTCATCATTTCAAGTTTACAAATATAAAATTACAAGTCAATGCTCAATTGCTTCAGTATTCGGTAATCATTTTACAACTTTAAATGCTAATGTTTGCTATCTTTCTCAATGGCAGGAACATATGGCTTCAATGGCTTTGATCTTGTATTCATCTAAAGTCGCTCTTTATTGTTTCTCTCTACAACTTCATCTTGGATGGGTAGTGGTGTAAGCGGTTGAATTGAATCGGATATTGGCCAAACCATATTCGTTTCCATATAACTTTAGTCAATTCGAATCGGATGTACACGAATCTGGTCGAATCGGATGTGCACGAATCTGAATTGAATCGGATTTTGGACTCAATTCGATCAAATTGAATGCCTTTCATGTTTTACAACAAATTGAAAGGATTTTTAGGAGCATTGCAATTGTATCATGAGAGCTAATAAAGCGTATCACTAGATGACTATAACTATTAGAGGCAATGTTTCATGAGAGAAACATTATAGTACCACCACTAATCCAGCAGTGTGGTGATTAATTGATGACATAACAAGAGGGCATAATATATGTTAGTTCCTACATGCACCATCCGGTTCCAAAATAACAAAACACACACACAAGCGCCTCATCAGTCTGGTCTTTGCGCTATTGGGCGCACTGCATCGCACCGAAAGTGGCCAAAGAAGCGAGCACATCGCTCTAGCTAGGCCCACAGGCCATAAGAGGCCTTGATCCCATCGGAGACATATGCACCAAGCAGGCAATTGGCCATTTTGGGAGTAATGCGGACGAGTGTTATTAAGTCGAAATCATTCGGATATTGAATTGAATTGATTGAGGTGTGCCATACCGTATTCGAATTCGATTAAGTATTCGGATCTTGAAATCCATACCGTATTGAATTCGATTAAGTATTCGGATGCTGAAATTAAATACCATATAAGGATTTTCGGATTCGGATGTCGGATATTTGGATTATCCGTTACCAACTTGCACCCTATGGATGGGGGTGCTTGGCTACCTACAAAAAGAGCAAAAGAATGGCAGGCTCATCAAGGTATGCAATTGTCATTTACCTCTCTCTAATTTGTTGTTTTAGTCAAGTACTCATCAATTGAACCGTCTTAGCTCGCCTTGCCTCGCCTAGAGGACAACTAGGCGCCCGCCTCGACGACTAGGTGTCCTGGCGCCCCTTAGGCATCGTGGTTGCCAAGGTCGCCATGACAACCTTGTTGTCGGCTAACAAGGAAGAGAGCTACGTGTCGATGGCCACCTTCTTCCACCCTGAACGCAAAGTCATGACTCAGTTCTCACGGCTATTGGTCTCTTCAGCCCTCGCCAAGCACATTGCGGCGAGGAGGAAGGAGACCGGGGGAGGAGGCAGTGGCGGCGTCGCGGTGGCAAGCAAGGAGGAGGCGGTGATGCTTGCTCGGCCAACGCGGAGCAGGAGGCGACGGCGGCGTAGGGGAGGATTAGGATGAAAAGGACACGATGCGGTCAATTCGAGACGACAGCGTGGCAAGGAAAGGACGTCTTCATCTTTGTCTCTTCCTCGTGCGTCGTCACTGCCTTCCCTCTCTTCCCCACCGCCGCCGCTTCTCCTCCATGGTATCGTCCTCCTCTCCTCCCGGTTCCTTCTCCCGTCCCCAACGCCACCTCCCCTCCCCGCTACCTCCTCCTGTCGCCGGCGTTACCTCCTCACGCCGCCTCCTCCTACGCTGTCGGATCCCCTCATCTTCATGCACGCCACCGTTGCAACCCGCAGACTGAGTGTTTGAGGGGAGCGGGATCTCAAAGGCACGAAGCGAATGCCAGACAGGTGCAGGTGGCGAGTCACGACACGAGATAGGAAGGAGTGGGACGGCGACGAATTTCGATGTGTGCATGTGAAGATGAGGATGAGGAATTTAGGAGAGATGGGAGAGGCCAATTGCGCGCACAAGAGAAATGACATTGTCCCGCTGCGCGGGGTAAGCTCCTTCAGTTTATATATGTATATATACTCCCACTTCCAATACCACTTAAACGCACATATTAAACTTCTTTATCACTTTCAATATACTTAAATACGAATTATAAGATGCTCCAATGCGACTTGATTGAAAAATTTTCATTGAAGCCCTTTGTTTTTTGCTATGTACCTTTTTTCATATATAAAAGAAGTATATACATGAATTTTGCTATAAAAAGTGGACTTTTATGAAATTTTTCATGGAACTCGCTATGTGGTATCTTATAATCATTATTGGAGTATGATCAATAGATATAGAGGCATCATCATACGATTTAAGTAGTATATAAGAAATGGGAGTACGTACTCCAGGAGTACCATACCATTTTCCTATAACATATCTAGTGCTAATGGGTAATTGAGTGATGTGTGTGTGTGTGTGTGTGTGTGTGTACGTTTTGGACATTGACACAGTCTCCAAAGTAACACTTTGCCCATCAATTTCTATAAAAACATGTTGCTTTAAATAAAAATAATTATGCATTATTAAAATATATTTTATGATGGGTCTAACAATACTAATTTCGTGTATAGCTTTTTTAAAAGAAATAATAACCAACAGCTTATATTGTGCAGATAGCCAAAAGCATGAATTGTTAAAGGTTAACGAAAAAGCCAGCATATTGGGTTGTTTGGTCTATTGTCTGACCGAATGCTAGAGTTCGAACATTATTCGCTAAGCACAATCAATATAAATGCTAATATATTCACCAATCAGATAAGAGATGAGTCATGCGTCATGATAACTGCAGTCTCAACCCAGCTTTTTGATAACTACACAATGTACTGGAGGCACCGAGAAAAATGCAGCCAAAAAGGCCGAAACAATTCAGACTGCGACAAGGCAAACAGTGAGCAAAAATAAAGCTGCACGATGGCTCGCAAAAAAAAGTTCTACTACTAGATGCTGCTTTTCCAAGCCTCTACAGCAAGCGGAGCCCATCTTTTTGACCAAACCTTTGTGCGACATGCACAATTCCTTCCCTGCCATTTTTCAAGCCGATCTTCCTTTGCATTTTATGGAATGGTCTCCTAGTTCACTGCACTGTCTGGAATTCTGGATCAGTTGGGAGTTCTCCTAGTTCACTCCACAAGCGCTACTCTAGCAACCCCATGGACGCTTTCCAACCATCAGGTATAAAATTTGCAACTCGGTGGAAGCATGGCGAATTTTCTTCGAATTCTCTACGCCACTGAATTTAAGATACCTCGTGTTGGAGAACTTGAAAGCGCGCCTGCAGAATTCCCATGTTCCAAACATATGGCTTTCCATGGAAATTTCGTAGGAAGTTGAATATTTTTTTCTCTAAAATGCCGACGAAGTTCCTGCTAACAAACAGGGCCTTCAAATAGAACTTTTTTTTTATTAATTAACCTTTTTTTAATTTTTATTTTAAAGTTAACCCTCGGCGTACTTTATTTCCAATTCTGACTCTTTTGGTCACGCCACCACCCATGACGTGACAAAACAATGCTGTCACGCCGTGGGATAAGTTCGTCAAATAGCATTTTTGGTTACGCCACTGCTGATGGCGTGATCAAACAATACTATCACGCCACCACTCATGGCGTGACAAGAGCATACCCTAGCGTGACAGCATTGTTTTGTCACGACATGGGTGGTGACGTGACCAAAGAAGTCAGAATTGGAAATAAAGTACACCGGTGGTTAACTTTAAAATAAAATTTAAAAAATGATTAATTAATAATAAAAATTCTTTCAAATATGGGAGTGAATTCGCAGGGAACTCAAAGAGTGCTTGAAAAAAAATCCCTTCTCTCCCCCCTAAGGATTATCAGGTAACTGTACACATTGGAGTGACCAATGATGATGCGTGCAAACACAAGCCCCAATCCATTGCAGCGTGGCCCCTCCATGGCTCCATGGATGAGGCGATGCGCCTCCTCAACCCAGCAAGGCGTGCTCCACTGTCTGGGGGCCCTCACTCTCATCCCTCAAGGAAGGAGAGGCTTCAAAGGAAAGAATTTTTTTTAAAAAAAAAAATCTTATTATTTTAAAAGATAATTATAAAATTAAATAGTTGATTTTTTTTTAACAAAACTAGACCCCTGCCGCCATTTGGAATGGCGATAGGCTCCTATCGCCATTTCAATTGGTGACAGGACCCTGTCGCCAGTGCAGCTTCATGTCGTCATTTGGACTGGCGACACGAAGTGAACAATGTTCCTATCGCTAGTTGAAATGACGACAGGAAGCTGTAGTTCTTGTCACTATTTCAACTGGCGACAGGAACTTTGTACTTAAGGCCTAAAAATCGGTGGAAATGTCATTTTAATTCCAGAAAAAAAAAGAGGAGAGGGAGAAGAGAGAGGAAGAGAGGGGGAGAAGAGACGCGGCGAAACCCTGGCAGTTCGTAGCAGAGGAGACAAACGGAGCATCAAATTCGGTTGGCTATTTTGTAGATACATGTTTTTGCAACTTCATACATCATTTTGAAACCTTGTCGGTTAACAAATAAAAATAGCAACATAGAATGCAATAGATTAGATAATTTTAGCTATTTTATGTAGTACATCATTTGAGCTATGTATACTTTAGCTCATCGCGTAGATATTATTTTTGTTGTAGTACTCGAATGATTTAGAATAAATCTGCAAAAATAGGAAGATACCTCAGAGAATAGCTTGGTACCTCTTTAAAATAGCATGACACATCTTAAATTGTTAAAAAAATATGGAGTTGCTACATAGGTTATGTAGAGCTTATTTTTGTTTCAATTTGCACACGGCAAATATTTTAAAAATGCTGAAGACACTTTTAAAACAAGGAAAGTAGTAAGATACCTATTAAAAATCTGTAAAAATTATAGAGTAGCTTAGTACAGTTTGTAAAGCCTAATTAAAATAATCCCAACGTAATTTTGATTTCTGTTTGTGCGCGGTAATTATTTTGTTAGTGCCAAGAATACTTTGTAAACATGGAAAATAGCATGACACATCTCAAAATTGTAAAAAAAAATCCGAAGTTGCTACATAGGTTACATAGAGGTGAATTGAAATATTATGAACTTCATTTTTTTTGTTTTTATTTGCATACGGTAATATTTAAAAAAATACTGGACACACTTTTTAAACAAGGAAAGTAGAGAGATACCTATTACAAATCTGTAAAAATTGCAGAGTTGCTTAATAGGGTTTGTAAAGCCTAATCAAAATAATTCCAACATTATTCTGATTGCCATTTGCGTGCAGTAATCATTCTCTTAGTGCCAAAAAATACTTTTTAAACTAGGGACATAGCAACATTCCTATGAAATAACTGTAAAAATTGCAGAGTAGGTTAGTAGGGTTTGTATAGCTTAATTAAAATAATCCCAACTTAAATTTGGTTTCTATTTGTGCATGGTAATTATTTTGTTAATGACGCTTCTTATTACTTTTTGTATATGTTTCGCAGTTTTTACAATGTATGCACTGAATTTTCAGGTATGATGGACCCAGGACACGCTGCGCAGTGGTCGTACAAGTTGCTTGACCCGGTCATTGACGCTCATCATCGTAGCCGCCTCAATACCATCCTCCCTCGGAAGGGCAAGGTGGCGATTGAGCTTGGTGCGCTGCGGCTATGCAAGCCATGAGGCCGTGGAGGGTGGACCACATTGGCTTTCGAGGTACGTGCAGTTACGACCTTCGCGTACTCATTTGCAACCTGACTACTTTGGGTGGACTAATGTTTATTCTTAATCATTTTTGACGCGATTTGAGGGCGGCAGGTTTCCTTCCACTGGCAAAGATGGTCAAGGCAATGTGGGAGGACGACCAGGACCGCCTGGGCAGTGGTCGTACATCCAGGCAATTTCTGTACAACCGGTGCCTCCTGACGGCGTTGGTTGACCGGTGGAGGCCAGAGACCCGACACTTCAGGACATGGCTTTCCTGGACGGGTTGCCCTGCTCCAGCTTCCCCCTAGCGGCGTACGACATCTCGGACATGTGGTGCACGGAGTTCCTAGTGAGGTTCCAGGGGGTGCTACCGCCGGACAGTGGCTACAGGGAGTTCATCAGCGTCCACGGGCCGACGCTGAAGTGGATCTGCCAGTTCTACGTAAGTCTTCGTAACTCTTGTTTTCTCACATCTATTGATTTGTGAACCTTGCTGATGTGTATTTGTCTTCTTGCAACCCAAGCGTATGGCGGAGGACGCACCTGACCACACGGTGAGGAGGCACTTCGAGGTTGTTCGGGTGGGTGATGTTCGTGGGGTCCTACGGCGATAGCGTTGACAAGCACTACATCTAGTACGCACAACACCAAGGCGGATCGAGGTGGTGGACATCCAACAGACGCTTAGGGCCCAGCGGTCTTTGTCGCGACGCACCATGGATCGCAGGCGACGCGTGCCACGTGTTCGTGATGACTCGTCCTCTCTAGATACCCGCTGCTCCTTTACCTGTGGTCCTTCGAGCGTTTTCAGATCGAACGACCATAGTTGGACCTACGAGCGTACACAGTCAACATGTACACCGAGGACGACGACATGGACTGGCTGACCATGGGTACGGTGTGGTGCCACCGACGGGTAAGTTTCCTAAACATTTATTCATTTCGGTAATTGTAAGATCGAGGAGGCCGACTAGAGGGGGTGAATAGGCGGTTTTAAAAAACCTTTTGGCTAAAACCGAGTTTTATGCGGAATTATAAATTAATTCGTTTTTGCTCAATTAAAACCTAAATCAACTAGTCTTTACTAAATGCACCAACAATATAAGACTATTGATAACAACAGCAATCATATAAAGACATGTAAGCAGTTTAAATCTAGAAATGTAAATTGCACAAAGTAAAACGCAAGGGAACAAACCACAATGACACAATGATGTTTTACTGTGGTTTTCGGAGACTTGCCGGTTTCCCCTAATCCACGTTGAGGTAAACCCAACCGCGTTGGACTGGCTCCACAAATTGAGCCAACACCTCCGAGGTAAGTCCAACCACTTAAACCGATTCACAACTCGAACCAACATCTCAATCCACTCAGGGTTGATCTTCTACCACGCGCGGAGATGGTGAGCACAAAACCACTCACAACTACCCGGGTCTTCTCACAACCTTCTTTGAGAAGATCACCGACACAACTCCTCCAAGCCATCTAGGTGTCGGCAAACACCAAGAGTAACAAGTCGGAGACGCTCACTTGAACAAATCAAGTGTCTAAGCTCAAGTGGATACACAATTCACTACTAATGCAACACATGCACTAGGATTTCGCTCTCTAAGCTCACTAAGTGCAACACATGTACAAAAGAGAGAAGCGGGCTTGCTCTTTGCTCAAGAGAATGGGAATAGCACCAGCAACCTTCCCCACAACCAGCCACACGGGGTATTTATACCCACACAAGGAAAACTGGCCGTTAGAGGAAAGTTTCAGAAAAACCAAGGTAAACCGGTCTGACCGCCAACTAATGGTCGGTCAAACCGCCCAAGCTCCAACGGCTATAAAATTAGCCATTGGATACACTACCAGGCTGACTATCCTCACAAGGACCAGTCAGACCGGACTCAACTAGTCAAACCGCTAGAGGGGCGGTCAGATGAAGGAAAGATTCTCAACAAGCTGCAAAACACATTTGCCAACTTTTAGAATCAATGCCACAAGGAATAAGGTACATGGACTTAAATCATTTGCAAAACACATTTGCAAACTAAAGTCACATGCTACAAAGATTATGCATGAGCATCAACTACTTGCAAAACACATTCGCAAATATCGACAACATGCTAACGAGAGCTAGAGAAAGCACAACAAGCTATCAACACATGACTAACTCAAGCTACTAGTCAAGACTCCTCTTAATAGCACGGCAATCTATGCTAGCAATCCGGTCTTCCAACTAAACACCAAGATCGGTAAAAGACTAAGAACATATCCTTAGCCCTAGCTAGTCATACCTTTGCCTTGCATATTCTTTTGAAACTTGATGACACACATCTTCTCTTTAAGTCCGGGTCATTGTCTTGATATGCATCAACACATGATGTATACTTCACTTGATCTCCATCAACACATGATAGATCTTTTCTTGATTTAATGATCAACTCATGATTATCTCCTCTTCGGGATCTTGATGTGCATCAACACATGATGCATCCTTTACTTGACCTCCATCAATACATGATGGATCTTTTCTTGATTTGATGATCAACTCATGATCATCTTCTCTTCGAGATCTTGAACACATAATGCATCCTCTACTCCAAGCTCTTGACTTGAATATCATCAACACATGATGATTTTCTTTTTGAGTTCTTGATATGCATCAACATATGATTCATTCTCTTCTTTGAACTTTCACTTAATGACATTCAACTCACATTCAACTCATGATGTCATCCAAAGTCTTCATCATCGTAGAACATAACCAATTTACTCAACTCATAGAAAATATTAGTCCCACAATATGATTGTTATTAATTACCACAACATACTATTAACTCATAATGGTGGGTCAAGATACTCCGATCTTTCCCTCTTTGGTAATTGATGACAACCATCACAATTGCAAATAATTGAATATAAAGTCATATGAGTATATATGAACTACACAAGTTTTATATACTCAAAGAATATGTTTCAAAGTAGAGATCCTTAAAATACGGTGGATAAAGAACAATGATCATTATTAATGAAACCACAAAACATACAGTGAACCCCCCCTATGTGTGTGCATACACAAATGTGTAATAAGAATATATGTGCATATTCAAGATAGACTTTTAGTGGAGTTCAACCTATATTTTGGATTCGAAGAATACAACAAAATATAAGAATATGATGTCTAAAGCATACCTTCATGATTTTCACTTTTTTATTCAACTGAGACTAAACAATAGGTATAACAAAAGAAGTATTAGTCTCACAAATAGATTTGTCATTAATAACCAAAATACTCTATTAACTCATAATGGCGGGTCTAGATTCTTCAATAATGTAATTAAATTTCATGTGCTAATTTTCCATTATTCTTTTCCACAGGTCACCTACACGCCGATCACCACGCATGCGTCCTACTTGGACTACGTTGCGATGTTCGATCAGCTGACAGAAGATCACGTCATCTGGACACCGTACACTTCCGAAAGGGTGTGCGTACGTGCGCATGCCTCGAGGCATGTTGAGCCTGTGCACGCGAGACCACGAGTGGTGGTACACGCGGAGGTGCTTGGTCCACGACGTCTTCATGAAGGAGTACCAGGTGCAGCGGGCCATGCGCCAATTTGGTTTGCGACAGGAGGTCCCAGCCCCCTAGGGGCAGTGGGTGCCGCTGAACGTCCATGCGTAAGTTTACGTTTTACTTCTTTCATACAATTTGTGTTACATACTTACAAAACAATCATTTTGTCTTCCATAGGTAGACTAGGAAGGGAGTACCTGCTACGACTTCCTGGGTGGACAAGATGTTCTCTTGGGTCAAGGGTTGGATTAGTGCCTTTGCTGACGTCGTCTAGGAGGATGCTCCCTATGACCTTGGGACGTACGTGAAGTACATTGAGTGGTACTCTAGTCGGACGAGGGTTCATTGCGTCAGGGTCGTGGACGAACCCCCACGACACAATGCTGCAATGTTTGACACGTACCCTACCAAGCCTGACTTCGCATTCCATCGTGTGGTATGTACTGAATAGTCCATACTTTTTATTTGCTTCGTAAGATTTTGGTTTCTAACATGTTAATTATTTGTACAAGTCGATCTGCACCGGGAGATGCACGAGTTGGCGGCCTCCGTGCATCAGATGATGCTCGGGGAGCACTTCAGCATGACGGCGTAGGACATCAGAGTAGTCATGGAGCAGTTCCTCGATAAAACGAGATGAGGGATCCAGATCGCGACTTGACATACGCTGAGGGAGCTGGTGGAACCACCTGCGTGTGAACGAGGGGTGAGCCACGATGCGTCACACCCTAGGACTAGGGCTCCTTATCCAGACGTGGTGAGCGGGTCCTCGTGGCACTATGCTAGGAGTACCTCGGTATAGTTTACAGGTCAGCATGAAACACTCATGTCATGTTCTTTATTTCGAACTCCACTGGTTACTAACGGCAAATTCCTCTTACACGTCCTGAGTTCCACCCGTACACAGGGCAGGAGTACGCGGAGCCGTCCTCTACCTTCATGCTACTAGGTATGACTACCTTGCTTGCATACGTAACATACTATTTACTGGTTTCCATCATGTTTACATGCACAACGTAATGTTTCATAGATCGTACACCGTTTTGGGATGAGTCGGACGTGTCGCACGAGGTGTCACGCTCCGGGGACTACTACTTCGACCAACATTCCAACCAAGTCTCTGTGGGGGCTTTATAGCTGCACGATGCGCCCAGACTGAGCCAACCGACGCAGGACCCCCTGAGGACACCCCCTCATGCTACTCGTGCTGGTCGGGTACCTCAACAGCCTGAGCCTTTGACGTACTCACACCAGCGCCCGCAGCCGCCCCGAACGACGCAATGGGCGACACACGGGGTACGCTCCAAGAGGGGCCATGAGTAGATATTTGTTCTTGTAAATATCAGTCATGTCATGTAAATATTAATTTATGTACTACATGTATTATGCTAGTCTCATGTTTCAATATTTCTTTTTTGTGTACACACTGCGACCACGTCGGGAGTCAGCATCGGGACACCCCACACCACCCTGTTCATAGCCTTTGCTCCACCACACCACCTTTTTCAGACCGATATGACAACACATTACAACTCTGCGACGCTTACTTTTCATACTGACAAGACTACACTCTGTCACGCCACCTTTTCTGACCAAAAAGACTGGCCCTTGTCACGCCACATGCTGCCACTTTTGTAGTTCAATTTGACAACACACTCTGACACTAACTTTTCAGAACGACAAGACCATACTCCACCATGACACCTTTTCAGACCTAAAAGACCACACCCTATCACACCATACGCTGCCACCTTTATAGACAAAGATGGCAACACACTACCACCCCCTTCGAATCAAAAATCCTCAGATAAAAGGATACCAATGCTTGGTTCACACAACTGGGAGGAAGGAGATGGAGGACTCGGCAAACATGTACAAGAGGATACTGCAGAAGCGCAAGTGGCTTGCCGAGAGGGCTAAACCCTACCCAAATAAGTCTACGAAGGATGTGCTGGTACCACCGGAGTTCCCACTCCCACAATGTGTGTGCGAAGAACCGGCAAAAATCATCGGGTCCACACACACCCGGTGACGTCCACTCGAGCGTACTACACGTGCGACCACCACCTCGTAAGCATATCTTGCACACACAAAGATTTTTCACATCATATGTCCCATTCCACAAATCCCTGATTACACACGCGCATAATGGCAGCTGGAGATGCAATGCAACTTCTTCGAATGGATCGACGTCCCGGAGATATATGATAGGGCGTTCATCTAGCAAAAGTACATGTTGAACTTTCCATGGCGAGCCGAGACCTTCTAGTGCTGGACATCTTACGTACCCGACCCCGACCCAACTGAAAAGGCATCAGACAAGCCCAAGAAAGCAGATGAGTATAACAAGGCCAAGCGGGCGGCGGACAAGAGGAAGGCTCCTGCAAGTGAGACCATCGGTCGTAATACCGCTCCCCATTGCTTGGGCATACTCCGGATCCAAGAGGTAAGTTATGTTTAGTATGCATTATAATTATTAATTTGGCCCAAAGTTATGTTATCCTAATATCATTCAACCGTTCATCCCGTCTCATAGGACATGGATGACGTTGAGACTGACCGCCGCTGCCACGGGCAGCAAGGAGACAAGGGGAAGGGAGTGATGGGCCGCCGAAACTAATGATCTTTGTTTCAATCGACTTTATTTCTATTCCAAAAAGGCGTATATATATATATCGTAGGTGTATTTTGGTTTGTTGCATTGTGCAATATGCCGTTCCTTATGCATGTAACAAAACCCTACGCGCCGTGTAATTTGCAGCTTTATTATAAAGTCTATTTCAATACACAATTGCGCTGTAAAGGTGACTTCAAATCTTGTTCTCATTAGCAAGGCAGGGAACAACATAAAAATAATAGTCCAAAATGTGTGTTCTAGAAGTAGGCACTAAATGGTCTTCGTCCCCTAAGTGACCAAGGATTGTGCATTTAGTTAGCATCGTTCAATTCTTCTTATCTCAAATCAGGTTCAAATTTTTCGGAACAAATGTTTGTAAAACATCAAAAGAAAAAAAAATCAAAAAGCTAAATAGCCCTCCTGTCGCCAATTCAAATGGCGATAGGGTCATGTTGCCAATTGAAATAGCGACAGGAATCTCCGCCACTGTTCTCATTGGCGACATGGTTTCTGTCGCCAATTGGAATGGCGATAGGGACCTAGTTTTGTAAAAAAAAAAATCAACTATTTAATTTTGTAATTATCTTTTAAAATAATAATTTTTTAAAAAAATTCTCAAAAGAAAAGATTCTTCCTTCCTATATTATTATATATCAACTGGCCTCCATATGTGTGTTTCACTTGGAAGCATTCTCATTTTTTTTTTAAAAAAAAAAGAGGAGCATTTACAATATGCTACTAGTTAGTATATATGAGCAGCTCTATCAACTGCCTAATTCGCAAGATTCTAGCTATCTGTTTGCAGGAGTTATAACTCGGTTGCTCTAGATCGACGTGAGTGTGTTATTATGTGTATTTGTTTGGCTTAGCTTCAGCTTCAACCTAATCGAACCCTCTTTCTAGAGGTAGAAGCCCTTAAATAAGGGTGCATATCTAGTGCATATAGTGTAATTGGTGCACATATGCACAAACTTTTTGTTTAGGTATCAACCTAATTCTAGAACCACCTTTAAAATTTCAAGTTCAAACTCAATGTATGTTAGAAGAAACAAAAAGAAAATTCACTATAAATAGTATGGAAAGAGGAAAGAGGAAAGAAAACAGGAAATGTTACTATTCACAGTGAATTTCTCTTTTTGTTTCTTCTAACATATATTGAGTTTGAACTTGAAATTTTAAAGGTGGAACAAAACACCATCAACTACATCTAGAATTTTTTCAGAATTTTTATGCTTATTTGATACCCAAGCTCAAGAGTCAAGATGGCGAGGTGGGTATCACAGATATTATAAGCTGAAGTCAGAAAGGATGTATAGTATTAATCAACTATCTACTAGATTTATTGCAGACTAATAGTCTTATAACAAATACAACTTCCTTTTATGTAGAGATATGTACGTATTGTAACGCCTCGCACTTTTTTTTTGGCGAAGGGTGAAGTTGGTTGTCACAGTTATCAGTAAAGTTTAACAACCGAGAGGTGGCGTGATCAAAACCTTTAAAACCCACAAATAACCTTATGTAAACGTGTAGTTAGTAGGACTCAAACCGTGGCTATTAGCCATAAGACACGGGTGTCATACCGGTTGAACTAGCCACTGGCTGGCAATCATGCAAGGTTTTAAGCTAGTTGATTAGAGAAATTCTTGTTAGGGAAAATATTATTTATTCTAATTCGTTTTGCTTATACTCATGTGAAAACAATAAGGTGGAAGCAATAGTTCTGAAATTGAACTTTGCGAAAGTTCTTGATAATATTGAGCATATAAAATGTGGTCCTATAAATCAGTTGGCAGAGGTTTTGGAGCAAGATGAATTTGTTGGGCTAAACTAGTACCTTTTTTTAAAACCTGAACTCCAACTAGTACCTAGATTAATTATTTGAAGAAATGGTGTACTGAAAATGATTAAGCAAAGTACTTTCATGAGCCTAAAAAAAACTATGTAAGATCCAAAGCAATTTAATAGTTTAGGGGGTTGATCGATCTGCACCGTACTACCACAAATCATAGATCCACAAGTGGTGTATAAACTTGGGTATCGGTATGCAGTATGGACCAATGACTACCGTATAAATTATGACCATGGAACAATGTTGATAAGCTTCATGTCCTTGTTCACTGTTCAGTACTAAATGAAATCTTCCAATATATCCTAGATTTCCGGTACAAGTGCTAGTGAAAGTAAATAAGCATCTATAACTTTCAACTACCATTAATTTCAATTGAGCCTTTGACAAGCAGTGCATTATCTATCTAAATAATTCACGCAATAATAAACTTCCAATCATGCAAGCAGTATATATCCTCAAAATCAACTTATCAACAACTGTCATGATTATTGGAATTTTAAAATGCACATAATAATGAAATGAGATTAACACAGACACATACATGCAGCATGCATGACCCATGTCCAATCTCTACTGTTTGCAAGTAAGAGATTATGATTGGCCAAGAGGTTTGGTAGATCTAGACATTTTGTTGTCTTTTGCCAAGCACAGGGAGGGAGACCCTGACATGGCATCTTATGTACTGTGCTCATGCGATGACATGACACAATCATAGACCGGCTCTTATATTGAGTGCATAATTCCAATCTGCATAGTACACAAGGCAGCAGCATCCTTTGGTGTTTGTATTTCAGAATGACTGTGCTTAACTTTATGAGAAGGGGTTTTTGTTGAGCTAACTGTCTGTATGAACTGACACTGAGATGATCGCTGACATGTGGGTCCTGTTAAATTGCGCTTTGGATTAGGCATGCTGGTCAATCCTAGTTCCACGAGGTCCATATGTGATTTTTTTTTTCCGTGTAAATAGCATTTCTCCTGTACTTCCATGTCGAAGAAGTCATCTGAATATAAGTCAGCTAAAAAAATACAGAAAATGGTACTAGATCGATAATAAATAGTGTTGTGTACGTATCACTATAACATCAATGGTAATGGTGTACACCGTATAAATGTATTGTACACGAGGTATGCAGCATTTCTACGAATAAATTAATTTGGTACCGTTCAGGAAAAGTACGTACCTTAGTGTACTGCGACTTTTTGTGTCACGTATTATGGTGAACTGTCCTGTGTACAGCTGAAGGTAGTCCACAAGTTAATGAGAGTAATCAGATCAACGTTGTATCAAGAGCACGAAAAAAATCAGAGCTATAAAATTAAAAGTATAAATATATATATATGCTAGTTTCTAGCAAGTATACTTTAAATCGTACTTGTCATGCATCCACTCCATAAACATATATAACAGAACTTTTTTATTAATTAACCTTTTTTTGAATTTTATTTTATAGTTAACTCCCGACGCACTTTATTTCCAATTCTGACCTCTTTGGTCATGCCATGGGTGGTAGTATGACAAAACAACACTGTCACGCGCCAGGATAAGTCCCCAAAATAGCACTTTTTGTCACGTCACTGGTTGTGGCGTGACCAAATAACATTGTCATGCCACTTCCAGTGACGTGACAAGAGTTTGACCAGAAATAGGCTGGCGTGATAGTGTTATTTTGTCACGTCACGGGTGGTGGCGTGACTAAAGGGGTCAAAATTGGAAATAAAGTGCGCCGGGGGGTTAACTTTAAAATAAAATTCAAAAAAAAGGTTAATTAATAATAAAAATTCTATATAACAACAATCCTTCATGACGGCTGAACTATTGCATGATTCACTACGACATCAGTTTTAAGGGTTTTTTTAAAATAAAAATGTGGTGTTTCCACTCCTGCGTGGGTGGGTGGGGATCTAAGTCTTTGGCTGAATTGACATATTTTTTATTTGTAATAGCAAAAATAGCCACCGCTGGCACAAAATTGCAAAATGGCACCGCGGCGGGCACCTACAGCGCTTCTAGTCCACGTGTAACATCCCGTTTTCGGATGTTGAATAGAATCTTTCCGTTTGTCGTCTCGGTTTTCAAAACCTATTTCAAATTTTTGTGTAAGTGCAAAATTCTCTAGTTTCTGTCTCATTTCAAAATTCGGGTTTTGAAATTCAGCTTGAATCTCGGTTTCATTTCAAATTCTCTCCTTGGGCTCGGCCTAACTCGTTTTCGGGGGTAAGCATTGAGCCGCTCTCGCACGCTCGTGCCCGCTCTGCTGCACCCTCGTGTGCTCACCTGCTCACCTGCCTGCTCTGTCCCATCACCACCCGCCTCGGGACCGCATGCATCCGAGTCCCTCAGCGACTTCCCCCTCCTCTCCTTCGGACTATAAAAGAGCCCGAGCAGCCCCTTTCATCTCCTTTCGCCACCTAGCTCTTCCTCTTTCTCACTCTTGTTGTTGTGGTTTACCCGAAGCCCCGAGCTCCGAGTTCAAGCTGCCGCGCACCTCCTCTCGGTCCTTGCCACACCGGTGCAGCCCCCTCCTCTACCCACGTCATCTCATGCCCCAAAGCTCCTTAAAGCAATCCCCTCACTCCATTTCAGTTTTGTTTCACAGGAGTCGCCACATTTCCTCTTCTCCTTCAGGCCCGGCCGAACCCTTCATCGCCGTCCTCCTTCGTCTTCAACCGTGAGCTTCCCCACTGCCGTTCGCTGTCCACCAACCTCCCCTGACCTCTCTCTCGGTCCTAGTAAGCTCCCCGTGCCATGTTCTCTCTCGTGTTCTTTCGACCGCGTCGATCTAGCAGTCGAGTCCTTCTTTTCTTTCGACTGCGTCGAGCAGTCAAATCCTTCTTTCGACCACGTCGAGTGGTCATAACTCCTTTTCAACCACATCGTAGTCAAAACCCCTTTTCGACCACGCCGAGTAGTCGTAACTCCTTTTCGACCACATCGTAGTCGAAACCCCTTTTTGTCCATGCCGAGTAGTCATAACTCCTTTACGACCACGTCGTAGTCGAAACCCCTTTTCGACCACACCGATAAGTCGTAACTCCTTTTCGACCACATTGTAGCCGAACCCTTCTTTCGACCACGTCCTGTAGTCGAAACCTCCCTCCTACCAGGTGGTCGAAACCTACTTTCCGACCAGGTGGTCGAAACCTCCTTCCAACCATGTAATCGAAACCTTCTTTCGATCAGGTAGTCGAATCCTTCCTTCGACCACGTCGAGTAGTCGAATCCCTCATTTGACCACTGTTGAGTAGTCGAATCCTTCCTTCGACCACGTCGAGTCGAGTAGTCGAATCCCTCTTTCTACCACGTCTTGTGAAGTCGAACCTCCTCCCGACCTCATGAAGTCAGATGATCAGTACTCGAAACTAAAACTTCGAGGACTCCGTTCTCCTCCGTTATAACTTCGATTTCAGTGAACATTGTTTCCAAATTCGTCTAAATTCAAGATCTTGCTTTTGGCTATGGTCTTATTTAATTTAGAGTTCATTTATTATTTCTTGTGTATTTACTTGTTCTCCTTGCTTGTTTGATCTTTTCTGGTACGATCGTCCGAGTAGAGTTCGAGGAAGCAGGACATCCCTATTTTGATCAAGCACAAGACTACCAAGACTCTCTTACCCTTAATCAAGGCGAGTCAATACTTTGATCATTTTGAGCCTACATTTTATGCAAATTATATTCCTTTAAATTACCAAAATTGCATGCTTTAATTTCCTTAAGCAAATGTATGTTATCTCTTAAGGTAGTTAAATGCCCACTTGATGATTAATTAATTATTACCCCATCCTTTGGCAATTAAATCCATTATTCCATGTCACCCTAGTAACTATGTGGTAATTTACTAGATGTAGGTTGTACTTAAGCGACATGCTAGTCATGCTTAAGTACCGGGGCATTAAAATGTCTCAACCATCATCTTTTAAATCATAAAATAGTTTTGGGCAGTCATGGGAGGTACATGACTGAAGTATTTGAGATAAATTGGTTTTCCTCCTCAAAACCCCAACTTCTATCACTACATCCAGGCGGATGGTATGATGGTGGGCATGGATGTAGCGTGAGAATGTGTGGTATGCGGTATGAACCACCCAGATGACTTTAAAGATTTAATCCGGTGATGATCACCCATTGTATAACATGTGCAACCACAAGTCTGCAAACTGTAACTTGGCTTAGTAATTTTATTGAACCCTGAAAGTTATCTCACTGTAGAGGATCAAGGTAGTGCAAGCGGTGGATGTGTTCCAGCTTGAATGGGGCACCGTGGTATGATGAAGTTGCCAGCTGCGCTAGTCGTTATGGTAGGGGCCAGCTGCGTTTGTCGTTGTGGTGAACATCCCGCACAACTTATGGGCGTAGCCCATAGGGGTGAGATGACGGAAAGGGTAAGATAATTTAAAAAGTTACTGTAATGATCTCTCAACCACACGATCACGGAATCATGTGGGGCAACGAGTTGATTATCTCTTGTGGGTAAAGTGTACAACCTCTGCAGAGTGTAAATTATTTAAACAACCGTGCCTACGGTCAAAGACGAACTTAGAAACTCACTAGAGTTAGTTCTTTTTCAAAATCCTTTGTGGATGGGATAAAACTGGTCGAGCGGATGTAGCCCTAGCTTTGGCTTGTTCTTGGGTGGTTGTACTCAGTGTTGTTCCTAAGTGGTTGTACCCCGTGTTGTTAATAGTGGTTGTAACCATATTTCAAAATAAGCATAGGTGGGGGTAACATCTGCTAATATAAATATTGCACAATTACTCTATTTACAAAACATAATTTGGTTAAAATACTAAGTGATAGGACTTTACTAATATTGATAATTGAAAACCTTGCATTAGCAAATAAAAGAACCCGAGCCACCCTTGTCAAGCCTTGTATCTAAGTTGTGCTCACTCTCGCTCCTCCCTCCAACCTTCAGACCCCGTAGATCTTGGAGACTACGACTACTACGAGGACCCTGAAGTCGATGGGTAAGGCAACGATGAAGAGTAGTGTAGTTTCGAGTAGTCTAAGTCTCGCCCCGTTTAGCTGGCTCGTCGGTGCTTGCGTACAACCGATATTGCCCAATGTCCTTGGTCAATACCAGTCGTACACAGGTTGCTCCAGTTGCTTGCATGTAGAGAGATGTGCTCTACCTCCCATTTTGCTTCCGCTGTAGTTCCCGCAGGTTTTGAGTTGTAATCATTTGGCATGTTCGGCCCTTATGTAAAACCTGACCTGATGTAGTCTATATCACTCTGATGTTTGTATTATAATGTATGGTATGGTTCACATCGTGTATGAATTGATTCATTGATGTATTCTGTGAGTGATACCTACTGATCCACGAAATAGCATAGTGTTTAACAGATGATTTGGATGGTCGAAGTCCGGGTCCGACACCGCGGAAGCTACCTGCGGCGCTTTGAGTCCGCAATAGGCCACCAGCCGTGTTCTCAATCTGTGGTGGGAACGTGCGCATGCCATCCTACCGCGGACTGTGAGTGCCGCAGGTGGCTTGTCGCGTACTGGAAACATGACAGGTGGCTTCTGCGGACTAAGAGCGCGGTAGGAGATACGTGTTGCCTGCCTAGCATATCGCGCTGCCAATTTTATCATTTGCGAGATGGGGGGCTACATCTGCTATTTTGTTTGAAAAAAAAGGCTAAATGAGCAACAAAAAAAACCCGAAGATCTAACCGAGAACTTTTTTATTTAATCATTTTTAAAAAATATTTTAAAGATATCCTCTCCATAACTTTATTTCCAATTCTGACCCCTTTGACCACGCCACAACGCGTGGCGTGGCAAAAGCATGTTGTCACGCCACGGACCTCGACGTGGCAAACGAGTGTTGTCATGTCACTTCTCTTGGCATGATAGGATTTAGTCAAAAAACGAACGCATATTGGCTCGGAGGTCTATCGTGACAGGTTTGGCTACGCTGCGGTCGGTAGCATAACAGAACAGTTTGGTCACATAACGGGTCATAGCGTGACCAAAAGAGTCAGAATTAGAAATAAAGTTAGGGAAATGTTATCTTTAAAATATTTTAAAAAATAATTAAAAAAAATTAAAAAAGGCTCTCTAACCCGAGACTTCACCACATGCACCTCACACTACACCACCCGGAGCTCATCCGTCCTCGGTTTCGAAGTCTGAGTTGAACAGAGGAAGGAAAGGCTTTATCTTAAAATTTGAAGGAAAAAATTGTTTCGAAAGGAAGTACGTATAAGAGCATCTTTAGTGTATTGAACTGACGTCGATTCAAAGTCATATCACGTAAGCATTCTAAGAACTGAGTTTGTTTTTCTCCAGTGTATTAAACCGATTCCTACTAATAACTGGGACCCATGTTACATTAAAAAAACCACAAAATAATAATATCCTCTCTCAACTGCACTATCTCCTATGTAGTTGTTTAATGCTCATATGAGTTGTTTAATTCTTTGAATTGACTCCTAAGTAGAGTCTGGTTCCATACATTTTTTTGTTGTAATAGACCCCTCTAATGTATTGAATCGATTCAATACCTTCTCTCTTCTCATTTAAACCGGCTAAAATACAACATTGGAGATGGTCTAAATCCAACTTCCGAGTCATGGCTCCAGTTTCCATTTTCCGACACCACCATACTATCCAATTTCCTATAAAAAGCGATTAACTATTTCTTATTATAATTACTGTACTGTAAATTAGAAAATTTAAGATGCCATCATTGACCATCGAACAATCATCTAACATTTCTGTGTTGGATAGATTTGTTCATAATTATGAGATGACTAGATAAAGGATTTCACTTGGCAAATTATGTCGTCTTTTTTTTTAGACGTCTAATCCAAGTAAGCATCATCACGCGTGTTCCGTTGTCTGTCTTTTTTCAGGACTTTCTGCAATTCCATTTTCTGTGATTTTTTTTATATATAAGTTAGACCCATCCAAGCATTTCAAAACTTTGCTACAGAAATTACTTTCATTTCATTTTGCTAGCTAGCTGAATCTTAGTTATCTCAAAAACTAGTTAGTGACAGCATGTTTTTTTTTCAATCAATTTTATTTCTTGACTTTCAAAGAAAAAGTGTTGTAGTATTGAACTTGACGCACTTTCGAGCTCATTTTATCGTATATCCAAGTCCTTCAAAAATAAAATTTTATCGTAAAATTCACTCAACACTGGCCGATAGGCGGGTCCTTTGCACAGTTAGAATTCACATGCACCTGTCCTACAATGAGTACTTAAGACAAATATTATTCGCTCGCGGCCTATCTGATACTCGAAGTACAAGGAATTATTTTGAAAAATCCAACTAAATTTAAACACTTCATATAAATTCAGTCTATCCCCATTCCACTCGGTTCTTAAAACGAGGACTTCTTCGCTAGATACTAGCTTGAATTTAAACAATCTTGTCAAAACTTTGAAATTTGTTCATGAATTAGGTGACACTGTAACTCTCTTTCTCTCTGTAAACTACCAGGGATAAGGGATCAAGTAACACAACTAACTAGAAAATAAAGGACAGGGATTCCAATAATACAGGCAAAATTCTGTGGTCATCATAAACAACCAAGCACCCAACAAAATCATGCCTCTGCTTAACCAGAGCACAAGTCTACAAGCATGTACAAAATCCAGCTAATCCTTTGGGAGAGGTGAGACTCTGAGAGACATGCATCTGATGGCAATGAGATGGACAATGACAGGGCTGACACCATGGTCTGGAACTAATCATGCAGTGTTGGATTTTCATACCCTGATTTGTCCAAATCCTTGGAATGAATACAAATCCCCAATGGGAATGAACAGTTTGCTTGCACTGCAGGCCTCACAAATCTAGCAGAGGGTGTGTACATGGGGGACCTGCACATGTTATTGTTACCAACTACTCCACATAACTCAGTAACTCGCTATCCAATCACATTGCACAATCTTGAGCTACGTATAAGCCAACCCAAGACCCAACTTCAATTCTGAATCTGATCAGGATTCACTGCTGGATCTAATTTTGCTGGATTCAAATCAAATGAAATCTTCGCCCACTGATTTACAGTAAGAAGTTACTTAACCTGGTAAAAAAATGATAGGTTTTTTTTTGTGCTTACATTCCTTCCGTTGTCGCAATCGGTAGGGCACCTTTATTATACTTTTCTCATGTGATGCTTAGGTAGATGTTATTACTTTGAAATTTTGAATGAGCAATGTAAGTATATATATTAGTTTGTGACAACAGGTGATGATAATCTTAATCCAATGCACATGTGAGTATGAGATCTAAACATGGCATGCCTAGTTGTCTGTTCAGTGATCCTTCTGATGTAGTGTGATCCACAAAAACATTCAAAACCAACCAAGCTACACAACGCCATGGAGAACACCAACAATTGAATAAACTACAGATAAAGAAAACCATACATATCATAACATGAACAGATACATGCACACTTGCGCTATAAACATATCGATTTGAGCTACATGACGATGAAACAACCGCGAAAATCTTGCGCGATGTAGCATCAGAGGGGGGTGCATAAGATTTTTGTGCTGCAAATGAGAATATAATAGCTGGGGCTTCTTATCTTGGTCCTATCCTTTTCTTGGCACTACATAGGAGCATCTTTGGCACCTTTATCATACATGAACTCCATTGGCCTAAGTGACTAGGATTTGTTTGGCATGACCACAAGGCCCCACCATGACAGTAAAACTAATGACAGGAGAGAATCTTAAATCCCCTCCCTCCCCCTTGCCTCACCAGATTTGATACATGCCAATCTGTTGCTTCTGAGCAGAACCAAAAGTTTTGGCCTTGGCCTAGAAGCAGCTAGCAGTAGATCTTCTTGTGAGAGGCAGAGGAGAGTGCCTTCCTTCTTCAGAGGAATTCAGCAATAGGAATCCTTAGTAGAGGTGAGCACAAAGCTCTTGATCTTCCTTACTCTTGTCTCTCATGATTCTTGTCTTCAAAAACTGCACTTCAGCTTTCATGAAGCATGATAGGTTTTCGGAAAGTTCGCAAATCTCGTTCTTTGATTGTTCTTCATGCTTTCGTAATTTCATGTGCAAGGAGCTGTTCCTCAGCCTTTAAAAAGAGCTATGGCATGTTTCAGTTTACAAAGAAACTGTAGTAGTTCTCGCTCTTGCTTCTTCTGGAATTCTGTGATCTTTTCAGAATTGCATTCTGTAATGAACTCTTTAGTAGTTTCTCTTAGGAAGCATAATGACGTTCATGCATATTGTTGTTGAATCAAACAATAGAATAAGAAAAAAAAACACATGCAGAATTATGATACACATACCCTTCCTGTTTCTTCCATATATAATTCTGTATCCAAGAATTAAACATTACTACAGTTTAAGCGTGTAAAATTTTCTCTAAAAAAAGGTGTAAAATTTGTAGATTTTATTTTGAGCATGAGGGCGTGGGATAATTTCTGTTTCCGTCGAGTGGCTCTGTTACGGTGAAAGACGGAAATTTTTTTGGTTACTTGGAGAAAGTACTGACAGCAAAACCCAAATATTTATGGAATTCTAGTACAAGAAGAGCCATGATTAAACTGTGCAACAATAAAAATCCAATCTTCCAGGTCAGACCTAAAAATACTTCACGAATGTTTATGAACATATCACACCATTATTAAGTTGTATTAAAAAATCCTAGTTTATTCTACTGTCCCACAAACATATAAAGTTAGACTGCATGCTATCTGCATTTTTCCTCCAAAATTTTGAGCAATTTTTCAGAAGAAAAAATGACACTTTTGTTTGGTATCTTAACAAGAGATCTCATGAAAAAGATATAGCATCCTCCCAATTATTTTTCGTATTGTAAACCAGTGCACTTGCAAGTGTACACGCACACAGACAAATGATTGATGTGTTAGGTTACATCACATACAACCATAAGTCCATAACATTTATGCTTTCATGGGATAATCATTTACCTAACTAATGCAACTTAAATGCCTCATCGTATCACCTGCTTGATTTAATTGTAAAGCTGGATACTCCTATCTGAGAACAAGAAACTTCTCCAAAGAACAATGGTTCAGAAGCTTCACTTGAAAGATGTTAAAACTTGACACCAGACAGTGTCCTCATCACAGACTGAAAAAGATAAGAGAGAGAATTCACAAGAACCAGACATACACAACCAGCACTGAACAAAGCTTCAATAATTGCAAATTTGCATTGCAGTCGTAGTATCTCATATCCATTGCCATTGTTGCAACAGCAGCCATTGGTACTCATTTGTCATGCTCTGATGAAACAGGTGAGAGGCAGGCACACTGTTCAGGCCAGTGAGCTGATACTTTGTGCGGATTGGCAAGCGATGGAGAAACAACATATCAAGATGGCCATCCTGAGGCAGGAACAGACATTCAGGCAACAGGTAAACCGAGTAACCAACAATGCCTGGTTAGAGATGGTTTCATCTTCTACGTTTGCTGAAAGTGTTCGATGATCTGTTCTTCTACGTCGAAGCAGGTTCACGAGCTGCATCGCGTATACCGGGTTCAGAAGCAACTGATGACGGAGATGCAGGTTGTTGAGATGAACCGAGCTCAGGCAAGCGCAGATACTCAAACCAAACCCATGGCGGAGATGGATCGTGCGCAGTGGTACAGTAACTCAGGCGAGAAGAAGGCCCCTTTCGTGGAAGACTTTGACCTGGAGCTGACACTAGCAACTGGGGCTGGTAGGACGAAGCATGATAAGCCATCCAACTCAGACTCCGAGGCAACAGTGTCGTCGTCGAGTTCTGCTGAATCGGAGCCGGGGCGGCGGTTCCCTGAGTCCAATGTAACCCTAAGGTTTCAGAATGAGAGCAAGAGGCATGATGATCAGCTCATGCAGTCTCCTTGGCTCTACCAATGTTTAAGTCTGAAGATGGCATGATGGCTTAGCTACGGGTGGCTTGTGTGTTTCAAAGTCCAAACGAAAGCACATGCATTGTTATATATGTATATCACGTACTAATTCGTTGCAACTGGAGGAATGAGCTCGGAACAAAGTTACTGACCATATGGGAGAAAAAATATACAAGAATCTGAAGAGAACATCTAAAATAACAAACGAAAAATAACGTGAAAGCATATTTTTTTTAATAAAAAAGAATTTACAGAAATATTCGTCAACAAAAGCTGTATTGTATGTAAAGATCTTCAAGCATAAACCTTGTCTGGTCCCCCTTATCTTGAAGAAAAGAACAAATTCACCTAACATCACCCATAACTGGGTACAGAGAATTTGGTAAAAACTGCTTTCTTCTGAGCTGCAGAATGAGAAACCCTGGAAAAGATAGAAGAAATGCCTAGTGTCATTCTATCATCCAGTCCAGACAAAACGGCTTCAGCCAAAAACGTAGGAAAGTAGAGGCCACGTGGACTACCCTACTGAAAACAAAAGATGCATAGGAAGCAGTTCATCTCTGTTTTAGCCTTCAAATGTCGGAAGCTTAAATGAGCTAATAGTGGTATTGACGGTCGCATCATAGCTCCAGCTAATGTCTATGAAGACTGCCTTGCAGAAATAACTGACAGATGACTCAGTAGTCATTCGGCACTCATGACCACTTCCACATCTGCTTTCTTTAAGCTAGCCATGTATGTTATGTAGATGGTCCAAAGAAATGAAAAGGAATTGCTCACCAGAGGCTGAGGAAAAAAAATACTTCAGATCAGAACTGCTGTCAAACAAGCTTTGAGCTCAAATAGGAAGAAATGAAGAATATGTCGGGAACTTAATGTTACCTGTAAATGAACGGGGATAAACTTGAAAGTAATAAAGTCACAAAGTGGCCAATATACGAGCCCACTTTTGATGGTCGGAATTAAATCCCTCTTCAATCTTGCAATGATCTCATAGATGGTCTCACCTATGAATCATATCAAGAAAGCAATTAGAGCACACAGGAGTTTGCTTACCACCAAAGTTTCAACAAGAAAGGTTTCTATTTGGTAAAGTTGGTGGGGAAGGTGTAATGCATGTAAGCTTATCTGAACATAGCTTCTCCCATAATGCTCTACAGTACATAGTGGCCATAAATTTTTATTGCATGCAAACCTTATCCTGAAATTGATAGTACTGTCAACTGTGGTCCATGATGCATAGGTCGCAGACTTTACCAGAAACTCCCTTGAAAAGACTAATTCAAAAGGTAAGATCTAGAATGAGCTGTGTAGTAAGGAGATTTTTATCAGATAAAAGCATCTCTGAAATAAAAAAAAAAACATAAAATTATGATCGTTTTTTGGGTGTACTAGTGTAGGTGCCTAGGTGGGGTGGGTGGGATGGCGGTAGAAACACTTGAACTCAAAATATTAACATCAGAATGTTAGTGAAGGGATTTTACCAAGGTAACACCATCCTTTGGGTTTTATCTGATTACTACGTTGGCTGTCAGCCAAACTAAGTTCACATGGGTAAGTACTGAAAAAAATCAATACAGGCACACCACAGCAAGGACAGACTGCAGTTTTTATGTAGTAGCATCAGTACATTTATTTGCGTAAACAAAAGGCATGGAACAATGAGTTATGACATCTTATATGGAAAATTAAACAAGGAACATTCAAATTGAACGGTCTATCTTGTCTTGTAACTTGTTTTTCAGAAATATCCATGCCTAACCTGACAAATTGATCTGCATCTGACATGGTTGGTCAAACAAACAACCAAACTGTAATTACAAGAATACCAACTGAAACAATCCTCAAAGTCATGTCACTTTTTGAGAAAATTTATTTGGTAGTACACATATTTTTTCATGTTTTGCAGATTGCCAAATTGCCAACTATACACTAGAAGTTAGCCATTTACCACTTTCACCTCCACATTTTAGCTCATTAATTATAATTTACGAAATAATATTTGGGAACAAAATGGAAAATATCAACTTGTATGTAACATATTGAAAGTACAAATAGTAAATTGTGACTTTTTATAGCACGGGTGGATTTTTGTATTCAATTTTACAGTGGGTCTGATGCAATGCCATCGGCTTTTTTACAAATCTCAAATCTCATACATTTACGTAAATATATTTTTGTACATGGAATTTATGGTCTTCGGCTTACTGAGAGGGGATAAGTCATGCGAGCCACCAAGGGTCTCAAAAAGGTCTTAGCTTGAGCATAATATATTGAAAGTGGGTATATTTGGTCATACGAAGTTATTTCTACAAATTTTAGAACGATTCTGACACTATAAAACAAACAACATAAATGGTGTTAAATTATGCAGGTTAAAAGTTTCAAGCTTTAGTCACCTGTTCACCAAGTTTGAAACAGGAAATAACCAGTTACCTCAACTAATCAGGTTAAATATACCAACAAAAATGCATGCTTTCATGGTCATTTCCCACTCGCCTCATAGTGAAATACGAAAAGGGTCCATGTTCAAAGGAAGTGCAAGTCAGCTTTCACATGAATATCTTGTTTTCGTTTATACAGTGCAGACATAATAATTAAAGCTAACATGTGCAATGTGGATCATTTCTACCTAAGACATTAATAGTCGCACCTTACAAAAATCATATAAATAGAACATTCACTGCATCAGTGGCGTACTATTGTGAATGCTGGACCACTTTTGTAACAAGATTACTGGATAGGTATATATTCATGTCTCCAAAGTTTTTTTCAATTCTTTTCTTTGAAGAGGACGAGTCTTTAGAATTTGGGAAAGCTACTACTGCATCTCAATCCCATATGTTTTGCTTTTTGGCATGAAAATTACTACAAAATACAGCAGGTTCATCATGCTGTTTTGGCGTGTACTCAAGTAGTTGCTTATATATCAACATTATCAGAGTAGAGTTATGATCAGCATATGAAAGAGCATAGTTGGAGATAATAGGGCAACATTATCAAGATAAGGTTACAGAAGAGAGTCCCAAGAAAAGTACAGTCAGGTTCAACAAATGATTTGCACACGCACAAGTTCATTAACACCCAAAAGAAAACGACAGAAAGCATTTCGAACTATCTAAGTATGTTTATACTTCATAGAGGCATATGAGCATGATACCTTGTAATCCTGCATTGTATGAGAAGAAAACTGCATTAATAATTGGTCCATAAACTGCTTGCCCTAGAAACATCTTCTTGAAGGTGTTCACTACATCCTTTTTTGGGAACATTTTTGAGACAAAGTTGAACCAAAGATGTAGAGAAGGTCCTGAGATGAGCAGCCCATAACTAGCCATACGCAGAGTCCGAATTAGATCAAGTGAATCCTCAGGACCAAGTGTGATCATCTGACGAGACAACAGCAAAAACAAAACAAATCATATGAGAAGTAATGTCCCTTCTAAGAAAACAAAACAAAAACAGGAGAAATAACAAATAGTAGCCATAGGTCCCATCCAAGAGATAATACGAGTCAGATGATGAAACAAAGTATGCAAGGATAAAACAACATAATATAAGCCTCCTAATATGCAAAAGTAATCATGTGCTCATTTCATACAGATTGTTCCAGGAGAAGATCTATCGAGTTTAAGTTTGTCCATACTAACTACAAAAGATTTTTTACCTATATAGTATATACTCCATGGTAGCTATGAACAACTGAGCATAAGGAAATATGGAAGTGCAATACATAAATTGTATTTCAGCTTCATCACATATTACAATAACTGTAAGCATAACAGTAGACATGCAATCAAGACAGAATTTCAGAATGATGTACATCTGTACCAAGTACCATATTATGTAGCAAAAGGACATGGCCATCCATTATTGGTGCCATATTTCTTTTGGTAGATTAATGGTACTAAACAACATAAATGATTAATTAGCACCAAGCTCTTACAAAGTAACAAGGGATAACTTGCTGAATGATATGGTTTATATGACGGAAACAAGCATTAGGTACGAAACCAAGAGTAAGATACAGATGAAAATGTTTATCTATAACCTTTCTCAAAGTTCTACCTTCACAAAATACAGTATATTGCAGGTTAGTTGAATGAATAGAGGCTACATCTTAGGCCAAATGCATCTGCCTGGGGAACTAGCCTACACTAGTTAAGTGCCCGCCATTTTTGTGTATATAACAAACTTATATTATGTTTCTTAACTAGCTTTGTCTATTGTTTTGTCTGGAGCATTATAGAGTGTACAAGTTTTTCTATAACCCAGCTTGGAATTCTTGAACCCTTGAGGGCCACCTATCACACAGCACCCTCCCCGCTAGTACTAGATTTTCAGCCAATAAGGTGGTAATATCTTTTTTTACAACTTCTCGTGCATAAATGAACACAAACTCACTTGAACTTTAAGACTAAATTAATTCTAATAAATGTCTGCCTGGCAGATCTCAACTCACTATACCATTTTAACTCCAAATATGAACCAGTTACCACAATTCAATCCCACAAAACTAGAATCTGAGACATTCAATGGCAAATGGAATGCTGCTTTTTTTAAAGTGGCATTTTGAGGGAAATAATCAAAACGAGATGGTCTAAACCTTTGTGTATGGAGGACAGGGAAGTCAAAGCCCACACAGGTATTTCATTTTGTACCATGTTCGTTCTTCATAGTTTATATTTATACCAGAGCCAATATAGGTAATTCTCACTAAACAATATTTCAATCATACCGTCAGTTACAACATAGTCCCTAGTCCCTACTGCGAAGCATTTACCGGCCAATACCGTCAATAACAACTTAGTCCCTACTGCGAAGCAGTTTACCGGCCAATACCATCAATTACAACATAGTTCCTACTGCAAACCAGTTAACTGGCGAATATGAAGAAACCAAATGGACAAACCCCACATGCTGGCAGCTACATGTTCAGTCACAATTTCGCTTATTCAAATGCATGATGAAAGTAATTAGGTACCACATTTCCTATTTCTAACAGGATTTTCATCCCCATTACTTCCCAGGTTTAGAATTTGAATCAACTCCCAACAATCTTATCCTGACCTGCTAATACCATTTTCGAGAAATTACCGCATGGAAATCTACACATTGTAGAAAATTACCACATCGTATTGCTACTAATAATATACTCCCTCTGTTTTTTTTTGTTTGACGCTGCCGCATGCAAATAATACTTACTAGACGTCAAACAATAAAAATCGGAGGGAGTATCACCATTAACTTTCTATAACCGATACAACCCAAACTAGATCCTTTGCTATTATTCCCCACTATCCACGTTTCTACAATCAGAACAACAAAACACCGATATTTCCTACTATCAACATTGCATTTAAAAACAAGCACATTCTCCTAAAGAAACAAACATTTTCGATCCCTCAAGCATATTCTTTCCTAAACCGTTCCAAGATTCCGGCGCCACAAAAATGACTACCAAACAGCGCTTCCCGGAGAAAGGGAAAAGGATTGGGTCTTCACGAGCGATCGGGGGGAGACCAGAATTCCACCTGGGAGGAGAGGTCGGCGACGGTGAAGATGGTGGCGGCGGTGATGCTCTTGGTCAGCACGGGCCGGGCCTCGAGCGAGCCGAGGTACCACCCGACCACCCCGGCCCCCGTCCCGATCGCGCCGCTCCTCCTGCTAGGGGCAACGAAGGTGGGGGCGAAGCGCGATGCCGCGGCGGAGGAAGGCGGCGGGGGTGGGAGCGGGGAAGGAGGGGGCTTGGAGGAGAGGAGGTGGGAGCGGACGTGGGACCAGGGGGCGCTGGGGCTGCGGCGAAGCTGGACGAGGAGGCGGCCGCCGGCGTGGAGCGCTCCGGCGGGGGCCATGGCGGCGGCTGAGGGTTCGCGATATTTTTTTTTTGAGATTTGATTATCTGTCACCGTCAAAATATGCAAATTCAGAATTTACCACTTATATGCCTATGACGTATGGTCCAGAACCCAGATATCATTCACACGTAGAGTGACAAATCTTAAAATCAGCATCTTTGCGGTGGCAAATAAATAATTATTCCTTTTTTAGAGTACACGCGGGACGCACGCCCACACATATATGGGTGCGTCCGAAACACATGATTAATCTAGAGAGGGGGTTAGAACCCCGCGAAATACGGGCACGCGCTTTGACCATTGAACGCACTCACTTGTACGTGTACTATTCCTAAAGGAGAAAATACTCGATAGGTGAGACGCCTGGGTTTTGAAACCAGACCGACTGCTCGCTCACCTGGCGAGCAAACCAACCGAGCAAGCACTCAGTCCTCGAGGGTTTGGGACTTGGAAGAAGAAAGAAACAAGGGAGGGGAAAGTGGCGGGTGGGGCCACGCGGCAGTGTCTCACTCACTACCAGATCCTTCGTTCCTCCAAACTTGGAAGTTGGAAAGTTTCGATTTTTTTAAATAGGGGAAATTGGCTACAGGGCACTGCAAATTCGCTTCACTTGCCAATGGACATCCAAAAAACGTGATTTTGCAAAAAAGACATTGTAAAAACGTGTAATTTTGCTGTTAGACACTCCTCTCATTAAAATAATATATCTGAGTGATTAGGATAGAGAAACTTTATAAAATGTCCTCAATGCCCTCAATGTGCGATTACTCGGTCGAGTCGGTTTGGTTCAACCGCCACAAAGGTTTAGCTTGGTAACTCAGAATTGCAATTCTAATGGCTTTGGACCACATGTCATAGAAAATACTAATGAACTATTAACAGCTAACTAATTGCACTTAACACTAATTGTCCTCATTTCTTCTCTCTAGGCAAACTGCAAGTATCAAGCATCAGCAAACAACAAACATCAAGCATCAAGCATCAGCATGTATCAGTAAACAACAAGCATTGAGCAAACACATCCAAAGTCCAAACCGAAGTCCAAAACACATCCGGGTTGTTCTTCGCCAAGAAAGTAGCTCCATTGTTGCTACCGCACGAATCCAGGCAACGACGACGACGGCGGCTCCAGCTCCCCACGAGCGAGAGATCGCGTCGTCCGACACCTCCGCCGCACGGCAGCGATGGCAGTGGATGCCCGCGGATGGCAGCGGCGTGAACGAGAGGTCGTCGCCGCCGCACTCGTTGAAGGGCTCGGAGCAGAGGAGTCGCCATTGCCGCCAGATTCTTCTTGCCGCCTCGATGCGGCGAGGAGCGATTCATCACATACTGATGTAGTAGCTAAGGACCGATCACACACACAAACACACATGAAGCTCACCACTAGCTCCTCGCACAAAGAAGCTCACTACATCTTCGACCTATAGCAATGGCTACCACCGCCGCCACCCTTGTTCTCCTCTTCGCTCTCTCCTCCCACTCGGCGCCAAGGCCGCCCATCCTCCCACGGCAGCCCACGCCAAGCACTTCGCCACCACCATCATCGCCGCCGCTTGCTTCGCGGCGCCTCGTCATTGGTCTTTGGTCCGCGCCACTGCAACTCCACCGTCGTCTCCGCAGCCGCCACAAACGCTTGGCCTCAACCGCCACTTCTTGCCGCGCGCTTCGTCAACGCCATAGGGGCAGCAGAAGCGCCGCCATCGACGTCACCGCCCGAGACGCCGCCGGACCTACGCTGCCAAGTACGCCAACGCCTGCGACACGCTCGGTGCTGCTAGGGACTCCATCGTGCAGCAAGACTACGACTATGTGTCTGTCCACGTGAGTGCCGCCACCGAGTACCCACGGGGGCGCCTTCGCCGGAGACGGCGAGGGCCAGGAGGAGGAAGAGGAGGCGGCGACGGGGACACATTGGGGCCGGCTGACACCTCTCCGGTCGAATCACAAGACGGGCGCAATAAAGATGCGGGCCGAAGCGGGCATGGGTGCGACGACGACATGGGCATGGGCGGCGGCGGCGGCAGGTTTGGGCGCCAAAGGGGTGGCGAAGAACTGGAGCTTTGCAGGAGCAACAACATGAGGAGGAAAAGTAACGGAGGAAGGAAGGAATAGAGAAAATAATTAGGGAGAGAAGAAGAACCAGGAAGAAATAGGAAATGGGAATGTTAGGGGCAAAATTGACAATTCACATTATTTCTCTCTCCTCCGGATCGGAAATGATATAATAGTGCCCTCGGTGTCCTACGGCAAAATTACATGTTTTTACAATGTCTTTTGGCGAAACCACGTTTTTTGGATGTCCATTGGCAAATGACGCGAATTTGCAGTGCCCTGTAGCCAATTTCCCCTTTTAAATAATATTATTTTAATAAAGAATTAAAAAAAATAGTCGATATTTTTTTTTGGCAAAAATAGGCCAATGTCGCCATTTCCATTCCAAAGGGTGAAATGTCCTTGTGTTCCCTAAATTAATAAAGCTTAATTAGGAATTTCCAAAATTAAAACAATTTAATTTGACTAATGTAAACTTCAATTAAATCAAAAACAGTTTTAGTTGGGTTTCTTGGAACACTGTCGCCATTTCCATTCCAAAGGGTGAAATGTCCTTGTGTTCCCTAAATTAATAAAGCTTAATTAGGAATTTCTGAAATTAAAATAATTTAATTTGACTAATGTAAACTTCAATTAAATCAAAAACAATTTTAGTTGGGTTGCTTGTGTTCCAAGGAATTTTATTTTATTTTTTGGATTTTTTTAGTTTATTTGGTATTTATTTGAGCTCATTTGAATTTTCAGCCTTTTTTCTAGATTCCGAACTCAATTTCTTTTTCATTTTTGCTTCGTGGGCCGAATTGGCTCGGCCCACTCTTTCTTCTCTCTTTTAGCTCAGCTACCACCAGGCCCAACCCCACCTCTCTCCCCGCTCCCCGCCCCGTTTTCCCTCCAACTACCTGCCTCACCGCTCGGGCCCAACCTCGGCCCACTTCCCTTCTCCACCGCCCCGCCCCAACTCCACCCACCAGCCCACCACACGCAAACCCTAGCGCCAGGTTCTAAGCCCACTGCCACCGACCCAACCGCCCACCTGGCTTGGGTCAGCTTGCCGCCGCTTCCCTCGCGTGCCCACGACGCATTTTCCACCACCGTCTTGGCGTCCGTGCCCCGCATAGCTCCCGAGGGTATAAAAGCCCTAGGAGATCCTTGTTTTGCGCGCCTCACAACCCACCGCCTATTGTGCCATATCCACCGTCGTTAAAACGCCAGCTTCCGTCGCCGCCCCGATCGTCTTCTCCAAGTTTGGCGTCGCCCCGCATCGACCATTCTCCGCCGTTGTCGCTCCTCAGGCTACCCCAACTACGTCACTAGAGTTGCCCCACCCTCCTCTGTCGATTGCGCCCTCCAGCTTGACGTCCCGAGCCGTCATTCACTGTCTCCATCTTCGTCTTCCTCAACTTCGATCATGCCCACGATGCATGAAACCTTCCCACTGCGTTCCTTGTCACTCCGGTGAGGTCCTCCCCAATCTATTCGTGACACCATGTGTTCCACTCCTCGATCTATCTTTCCCCTCTTTCGATTTTGAGTTTCGTTCACCGTCGCTCGAGATCTTCTCCTTCTCTCTCATCTCTGGCTACCACCCTTCACCGTTCGATTGCGCCGCCAAATATTGCCACCGCATCCGTGTCATCCCCTTCACCACCACTTCCTCTTCGCGTTGCACCCCTCCTTCGCCTCCACCGTGAGCCCTAGCACTGGCGAGCCCTCGGGACCCATGCGTCGCTGGTTCGCCGGTGACACCTCGCCGCCATGTCACTACCACCTCACCACCCTACCTTTCCACCCGACACCCCATAGACGCCATACGTACATCGCGTCAGCGATACTGACACGTCAGCATCCCTACCACCTCACCGCCAACTCGGTGACATGCATGCGCTGTGTCAGCGCCATCTGCCTCATCATCGCCCATGTGTCATGCACCCATGCACCAACCAAGATCCAAACCCGCATGGACATGGCTTACCATGAGCCAAGTCTATGACCCGTGGACCCCACATGTCAATACACTGTTCCATAGACAGAATCCATTGTGAACCCACGCCCGACTCTATGGACTTGTTCCATGGACCACAGGCCCACATGTCAGTCTTTCTTCCTTTTTCTGGAATTATTTTAATTCTAGAAATTTCTTTTATCCAGTGGGTCCCACATCTCATCCTCTCAGCTATGTTACAAAATGCCGAAAAATAAAGATTCCAAGAATATTCCCTTGGCCCCCACATGTTAGTCTCTCCCCCCCTTTTTCAGCATTTTCCTTCCCGATCAAACTTCTAAGAGTTTGTTCTTCCTCATATGAACTCCGATTGAACTCATTCAAGTTTCTAAATTCATATAAAATCAAGCCCTACCTTCCAGTACCATTAAAATTCAATTTAGAGTTTATTTTATTTGTAATTTGTAATTTTGTTTGTTTTTGCGCTTTCTCTCTCGTTAGACGTTATTGTTCCAGAATCGCTGAAAGGAGCTGAAGGTCAAGGAAGTCAAAGATCGAAGATAAAAAAAAATAGCAGCATTGCTATAGCTAGGCAAATTTTTCTGTGATTATATTGCACCCAGTTTTTCAAAAAAATACTTTGATTCAAATAATTGCATGCTAATTCAATTATTAAATGTTTTAATACTTTGGGATTAGCTATGCATCCTATTTGATTATACCCACCTTTTTTATTGTATTACCATGATCATATGTCACCCTAGCTTGGTTAATTACTAGTTGGTATTATCATAGCACCAACATGGGTTGGTTAGACACGATTAGTATGCTTAGCCATGCAACGATCCATTGATATCATTTTAATGACAAATTTATACCTAACTAACTGATTATAGAATATCTTTGTGATAATTGGTATGACACGTGTTGTCATTTTGTGGAAGCATGTGTTGCACTTTAATCAACTAGGTGGGAAAATGTTTAGATTGGGGCGAGTGAAAGGATTGTGTGAACCGGTGGCTCTATGAAGGGATCTATGTGAATAGGTTAGTAATTTGGAAGTCTTGCCTTGATCGAATTAAGGATTTAACTTTGTGCGCCATTGAACTGAGCCTTATAGTATGACCATATGCTTGGAATGAGATAGGTTGTAAGATCCCAAATTTGGAGTTTTTTAAGCCTTTTAAAAAAAATAACCAATTGAATTTTCTAGTTTAAGTTCAAGCTTAATTTGAATTTTTAGAAATCAAAATCATTTAATGTGAATAATCTAAACTTCAATTTAATTTAAAATTGTTTTATTTGGGTTCCTTGAGTTCCAAAGTATTTTTTTTGGAATTTTCTGGGAATTTTTGGAGATTAAATGCTATTTCTTTGAGCTTGATTTTATTTAATCTCTTTTCTAAATTCGAAAATATTTCTTTTTCGGGTTTTTCCTTCGGGTCGAATCCTTTTCTTCTCAGGCCACTTTTCTTCTTTCCTCTCGGCCCATTCCTTTGCCGTCGGCCCAGTTTCTTTTTCTTCCCCGGCCTAGCCGCCTTGGTCCGTTCCTTTTTTCTCTCATGGTAGCCTAGCCGCGCCTGCTTCCTCCCTCCTCTCTCTGTCGGTGGTCCCGCTGTGTCAGCCGCCATTTCAGCACCTCCTTCCTCTCCGTCTCTGTTCCTGTGTCCGTGTCTGACACTATCCCACCACCGGCCTCGACCCAAATGCTCCCTATCCAGGCCTTTAAAAGCACACCGCCCACGTCAAAATCATTGCGCTGTCTTCCTCTCCCGAAGCCCTAAGTTGCCGTCGTTGATTGCGCCTTTGTCTCGCCAGATTTGTGCCAAAGAAACCATGGCTGCCGAGGTAGTCCATCACCTGTTCCATCGCCGTTGTTGCTCCTCCATCTATGTTATTGACTTCGCCTTACTACGTTCTAGCCAGTGCTTCTTTCCTCATCCCCGGAGCGTCACCGACTCATTGTCGCTGCCTTCCCCTCTAACTCCGGCCGTCGCCTCCATCGCCAATCTCACAGTTGGTGAGTCCCTGTAACAGCCCAAAAATTCAAATTCTGAGAAAATTTAAAAACTTATTTATTTTGGTGGATTTTCTGAAATTTTCTAAAGCTCTTACTATTAACCTTAAAGCTAAAACAAAGTTAAATACAAAAACTATTAACAAGTTTAAGTTGAAATGATTTTATTTAAGTCCAAAATCATTCTAGGAATTTCGTGAATTTTTCTAGAATTTTTGGAATTTATTTGCTATTTTCTAAAGCCTCTTTGGAATTATCTCAATTAAAACAATTGAAAAAATCAAAGAAAAACCCTAAAAAGTGAATGGGCCGAAACTTGCGGCCCAAACCACCCTCAAGACGCCTTGACCAAGGCCATTTCCCAATTTCAGCCCTCCTTCAGTTCTGACTGTTGGATTACAATCCAACGAATCGCACTCACCCTCTCCTTTCCTATTTCACGCCATCGACGCGTGGGCTGCCGTCGTCTTCAACCTCGCCTTCCTTCCTCGCGCCCTTTCCTTTTCTTTTCACCGTGTCGCCATGGCGGTTTCAAAAACTTGCCAAACGATTCAAATCCGACCGCATCCCGTGATTGACACGCGATTCAATTCCTCAATCTCTCCGCCCGACACGGCCTCCCTTTCCATCTGCGAGCCCCGAATCCTCTTTTCTCGCCAAGTGCCGCCGCAACCTTCTTGCCCTCCACGCCGATCCGCCACGCCCTAGCCCTATAAATAGGTGCTCGGTGCGCCTCCTTCACAAAGAACCCAAATACCACCACCCACTCCACCTTCCTCTCGGTTTCGCCAATTCAAGTTTTATTGCCGACCACGCGTCGAGGTTTTTCTCCGATTCCGGCGAGGTCAAGGACTCCCCGTCGCTCCGACCTCACCATCGGCATCACCATCACCATGCCACCTTGCGCGCTCTCATTCGCGTTGAAGATCCTCGAGCGCCTTCTTTCGACGACCAGCGTCGCCGCCGCTAATCTTCTTCACCGACGCTTTCCGCCACACCGCCGAAAGCAACCTTGGTGAGCACCCGCCGCGGATCGCTTACCCTTTCTTTTGCACGCACCGCCCCGCCATGCGCCAGCGTAGGCCGGCGAGGAGGTCGCCGAGTCTCGACGCGGCCTCGGGCTGCATAGCCCCACATCACGTCCACTCGGCGCCATGTGCGCGCTTTTGCCGAAGTCGGCGCCTCGTGGCCGCCAGACAAGACAAAGACCACCAAGACTTCGCTCCGGTGGACCGTGTCCACTGTGATCGTTTGACCGACTGTGGACTTGGTCTTTGACCCGAGGCCCCACTGTCATAGACTCTAGAATTTTCGGTTTAAAAATAATTTAGCCGAAAATCTTTTTTCGTCTTGCGCTGACGTCATAATCCCAATTTTCCTTTAGGAAAATAATTCGAAATTCATTTAAATTTCAGATTTAGGTTTAAACTTCTAAAATTCATAACTTTTGCATCCAATCTCCAAATTGGGTGTTTCAAATTTCTAAATTCATATAAAATCATTATCTAGCCAACTAAACCAAAATTATTTAATTTGAAGTTATTTTGAATCTGTATTTAAATTTAGAAATTCTTTTAATATCAAATTTAGACTAAAACTTGTAAAATTCATATCTTTTGAACCACAACTTCAAATTGAGTGATTCAAATTGCTAAAATCTTAGAAAATTATTATCTAGCTAAATAAAATAAAATTATTTCATTTGGAGTTAATTTGATTTGTCTTTTTGGATTTATTTGAATTTCATTTGAATTTGTCGTACTCTCGCAGATAGAGTTTGACGATTAGGAGAGGTAGATCTTTCAGAGGGTTTAGAATCTCAAGACTTCAACGAAGGCAAGTTACATTCTTGACCATCTTGATCCCAGTATTTTAAAGTTAATTAATTCTGTTTTAAAGTTATTATTGCATGCATATTTTTATCCAAGTATTTTAAATTCCTGTTTTAATTCTTAGTTATGCCAATTCCTTTGTATAGCCAATACTGATGTTTGGAATGCCATGCCCTTGTCACCTTAGTAAAATAATTAAGGTAATTACGCTTAGTCATTGCTTAGACCAAAAGGTGATTTGGGAAATTTTGCCAAAATACAAAGATGTTTTGAAAATGAATCTATGGTATTGCTTTTACCATAGATGTTTGGAAAACGTTTTGCCAAAGAAAAATAAATGAAATTGGTTTAGACTTGGGTGAATTGGATTGTTGGTGGGTGCAAGTTCATGCACGGCTCAATGCAAATAATGATTGAGACCTGTGGTTTGTTTTGAAGTCGCCTACCATGTAAGGACCTGTCTGCGGGCATGGATGTTAAGCCAAACTCGTACCACCACAAGTCCGAATGGGACAGACTTGGCCAAATAATCTATATCATTTCACCATGTTTATGTCTTGGAAAGATGTGGGAGTCGTGAAGACTTATTGATTATACCCACATGGCGCAAGAGGGGTAGTCGTTTGGTCGCGAAGCCTTCGATTCTGAAACCTTAGCGGCATAATTATGTTGAAATAATGTAGGGTAAAGGCCTCGTGATAGTCGCTTAGTCGCACGCCTACTAAGCGTGTATTGGCCGACATAATAAGCAAACTATCTCTTGTGGGTAAAATCGCACCAACTCTGCAGAGTATTAATCTATTCAATAGCCGTGTCCACGGTCATGGACATGCTTAACAAAAGCCACTCGAAGTTAGTCTCGGTTTTGTTTGAAAAGACTTTGTCACCGGTTTATGAAAATGGGATTGGGAAGAAGCTCGTGTAAGGGGTAGTCCTTCACCATTTGTGTATGGAGGTTCATCCTACACTTGACATTGAGAAATTGAAATATGATTTTGATCTTATTCTAAAATGGCCTTGGAAATCACTAAGAGTATTTAAACCTGAAAATGTTTGTCTTATGCAAATAAACCCCGCCATTACCCTTTGCTCACTTTATGCATGCATTCAATCACATTTTACTGTGTAGCTTGCAAGCACAAGTGGTAGTGCTTACTCTTGTTGAATAATCTTTATTCAGAGAAGACTTCTATCAAGACGGTGAGGACATCGATGCTTAGGCCACGCTCCCCGCATTTATTGCTGTGGTGAATCGTTGGGTCTACTACTACTATTTTATTTCCATTGTGTTTTACTTTATTTGGCCTCGAGCCCGCTTTGTAATAAACTCAATAATTATTAATAAAATGCGTGATATGTTTTGATTATCACTTTTGTTTAACTGTGTACACTAGAAATCTGGACTAGTGTATGAACACAGAGAATTCGGGATCCTTCGCTCCGGGTTCGACAAAAGTGGTATCGAGCCATATCGATCAGAGGTCGTGGCCTTAGAAAATGCCTTAAGGACTTATTTTCAAAAACTAAAAGTATTTTGGGTCTATCCAAGAGTCTTCTCAACCTTTCTCTTTAAAACAATTACTAACTCATTTCCTTCTCTAAAATTGTAGATGGCCAAAAACCAACCCGGATCTCCCACGGAATTTCAGCGAGACATTGGGTTGCACTTCTTTGGAAGATGATGCAACACCGGACTACAACGCAAGACCAACATATCAAGGGTACCAAGATAAAGTGGGAAGCCAATATCATTTGGAGAGTTGAAGTGATCCTCACGCCAACCATAACCCAAACACGGATTTCCACATCATCGACGCCCAATAAGACGTGGCACCTTCAAAGGCATTCAAGACGCAGCCAGAGAAGCCACAAGACGCCTTCGCTACACTTACAACAATCGATTCCATGGCTCCGAAGTTTCACTACCATCCAATGCACGCCCGACCAGTGGATAAAGACCTTTTGCCCAAACCGAGGAAGAGGACTCTCCCGAGCTTACGATCGTGAACTTGTGCAAGGCGATGGACTATGCCTATGGAAATGCTCTAGACGACCACGTGCATCAGCTCAAGACAACCTACAAGAGGTGGAAGAAAGGTCAAGGCCGTGGAAGAAGAGCTAGCTTGCTACAAGGTCATGAGGGTAGCTCTAGTGAGCGTGATTATACCCCAATCACCCCTTAGTTGTTTCCCATATTGTAAATCAAGTAGATGCTAATTATGAGCTATCGTTACCATTGTGATAGCCATAACCAAAGAATAAAATAAAATAATAAAAGAATTATTTTAGAAAATTTTGGCTCTTTGTCTTGTGATTGTTCTTGGGCTAATTAGATTTACCCCCTTTAGAGCTTTCGTTCTATCTCTCTCTTCTAAAATCCTTAGAAACATCTAGCAGATGGTGACCACCCGCATGCGGCAAGATGGCGGTTTCAAGGTCGTGGAAACGAGAACGCGGATTATCGTGAAAATCCCGCCCAGCCAGCCCACCACCTCCACCAACCGAAGAGCCTAGTCAAGGCCAATTAATGGCCCACCAGACGATATGATGAGTTTGCTGGCTCAATCACTCGCCAGCGGCGTCGAACGCAAGCCGCAACCCACGCTCCACCTCCACCCCCACCTCCGCAAAAGTTGTCAATGTCGGAGTTCATGAGGATGCGTCCTCCGACGTTCTCCAAGAAGATCTTGAACCTATGGACGCCGACGATTGGCTTCGTGCCATAGGGAAGAAGTTGGATATTACCCGGCTTTCGGATCGCGAGAGGGTACTTTCGCCGCCACCAACTCGGTGGTCCCGCTTCAGAGTGGTGGGACAACCTCTGATCACCCATGCCAACGCTCAAGCTATCACTTGGGAAGAGTTTGTGCGAGCCTTCCGTCATGCTCACATTCCAGGGTCGATGGCATTGAAAAGAAGGAATTGGCGACTTCGCCAAGGCAACCGCCGGTGAGCGAGTACTGCATAAGTTCAACCAACTTGCTCGCTATGCCCCGCATGACGAGCGAGATGAAGACAGCAGAAAAGTTTATGGAAGGATCAATGATGAGATATCTGTCCAACCGATTTCTCAGACTTCACCGACTTCCAACAGCCAGGACAAGGCAATTCGCCAGAAGGCAAACATATAGAGATGGAGAACTGCAGCGAGGATGGCCGCTTAGAGGTTCAACTCGAGGGCAACCCAAACCTCACCTCGCTCAACCTCACCCCAGCGTGGAAGATTTCACCTACCACACCCAGAGCTTCAAAGACCAAAGGCAACGCGCCAACACTTCCTAATCCACAACTCGTCTGCTTGGAGGCCCAAATCAAGAACTCTTCGAGATTACTTGCTATCACTGTCGAGAAGGACACTTCGCCAATAGGTGTCCTAAGAAGTTACTCCCACCGCCCTAAACCCGAGTCCAAGCTATCGCGTAACCTCCGCCGCCACGAAGACAAATCAAGACACGAAGGGACGTGTGAACCACGCCACTACAGAGGAAGCTCAAGCAAAGACCGGATGTCGTTCTTGGTACGCTTTTGTTAATTCAAGACCAAAGATCACCCTATTTGATTCCTGAGCATCGCATTCCTTTGTTTCCGATAAATTTGTGGGGAAATATGGGTTACCTATCTCCTCTTTAGTTAACCCTATGATAGTCCACTCCCCGGGCTCAGAAATGAGAACCAGTTCTCTATGCCCAAACCTTACCCTTGAAATATCCGGAGTACCTTTTCTAGCGGACTTGATAGTTCTGCAATCTCAAGGTCTCGATGTGATTCTTGGAATGGATCAGCTAGCTAAGAATCGTGGATGATAGACTATGCCAATAGATCTATCACCCTCACCAATGCACAAGGAGAATCAAGAGAATTCGCACCCAAGACTTCTAACGGAGGAAGTTCCATCTGACCAAATTTTGAAGGAAATAAAACTTGAAGACATACCAAGAGTGCAAGAATACCCAGATGTTTTTCCTCGATGAGTTACTCCAAGATGCCACCGGATAGGGACGTAATGTTCTTAATTGACTTAGTCCTGTGGACCGCCCGATCTCGGCGACCCTGCTGAATGCCTACCAATGAGCTAGCGTAATCAAGAAACAAATTGAAGAACTAAGAAGCAAGGGTTATATTCGACCAAGTTCATCACCTTGGGGAGCACCGCACTATTTGTCAAGAAGAAGGACAATAGTATGAGAATGTGTGTGGATTATAGATCGCTCAATGAGGTGACGATCAAAAACAAGTATCCGCTACTCAGATTGATGATCTGCTCGATCAATTGAAGGAGCAAGCATCTTCTCAAAGATCGATCTACGATCCGCTATCATCAACTAAAGATCCGGCGTAAGATATCCCAAAGACGCCTTCACGACCAGATATGGGTTGTATGAATTTATCTTGTCATGTCTTTCGGTTTGACAAACGCCTCGCCATTTATGAATATGATGAACAAAGTGTTCATGGAATTCTTGGACAAGTTTGTGGTTGTTTTCATCGATGACATTCTCATTTATTCAACGGATGAAGAAGAACACGAGAAGCACCTAAGGATGATTTTGGAGAAACTCAGAGAACACACCGACTTTACGCCAAATTCAAAGAAGAGCGAATTCTGCTAAAGCAAGTGGCCTTCCTTGGTCATATCAGACGGCGGGGAGGAGTTGTCAGAGACCCACCAAGGTCGAAGCCGCTATGGATTGAAGCAACCAAAGTCATCACGTAGTAAGGAGTTTCTTGGACTAGCCGGTTATTACCGCAGTTCATTGAAGGATTCTCCAAGACAAAGAAGGCCTATGACCCAACTTCAAGAAGGAAAAGAAGTTTGAATGGACAGATGCTCGCGAGAAGAGTTTCCAGGAGTCAAGAAGAGTTTAGTTTCGCTTTTGTGCTAGTATTACCCGATATTCATAAGGACTTTGAAATCTTCTGCGACGATCTCGACAAGGCCTTGATGTGTCCTCGATGCAGAAGGCAAAGTCGTGGCTTATGCATCCCGCCGCTTGAGGCCACACGAAGTAAATTACCCAACTCATGATCTCGAAGTTAGCGACAATTGTGCATGCTTTGAAGATCTGGCGGCATTACCTCATTGGTAACCGTTGTGAGATTTTCACGGATCATAAGAGTCTCAAATACATCTTTACCCAGCCTCAACTCAACCTCCGACAGAGAAGATGGTTAGAGTTGATAAAAGATTACGACCTTGGAATTCATAATCATCCCGCAAAGCAAATGTTGTTGCAGATGCTCGAAAGCGTAAAGGCGATTGCAACACCATTTTGGTTCGTAATAATCACCGTAATTATATAAAGAACTAAAGCACTGAACTTGGAGATTGTCAAGCAAGGCCATGTGAATGCTTTGGAAGTTCAACCCACTCTTCAGAGACGATCGGGAAAAACAGGTTGGAAGACGCATTTACATCAAGGAAATCAAGAAGAATATGAGAAAAGGCAAAGCCCGTGATTTTCTCGAGGATGAACAAGGAACAGTGTGGTTTGGAGATCGCATATGTGTGCCCAACCATCAGAGATAAAACAATGATTCTAAAGGAAGCTCACGAATCGCCATACTCCATCCATCCCTAAGCACGAAAATGTACCAGATCTCAAGGAGAAATATTGGTGGGTCAAGATGAAGCGAGAAATCGCCAGTTCGCTTCGTTGTGATGTTTGTCAACGAGTCAAGGCAGTAACACCAAAGACCACCGGTGATGCATTACAACCATTACCAATTCCGAATGGAAGTGGGAGGAAGTTGGTATGGATTTCATCACCGACTCCTAGGACCCAAACAGATGTGATTCCATCTGGGTGATAATTGACCTTAACTAAAGTGGCTCACTTTATTCCATCAAGACCACTTACGTATGTACCAACTAGCGGAATGGTATATGGCCAAGATTGTCTGCTCACACGGAGTACCCAAGAAGATCGTGGTCCGATAGAGGCTCTCGCTTCACCTCAAGATTCTCGCAGAGTTTGCACGGCTTTGGGAACAAGACTCAACTTCAAGATCGCTTATCACCCGCAGACAGACGGCCAGACCGAACGTGTCAACTAAGTTCGAAGACATGCTTCGAGCCTGTGCCTTAGAATATGGAAAGTTTGGGACAAGAATCGCCCTATGCGTAATTCTCAGACAACAATAGCTACCAAGCCACCTCACGATGTCTCCATTTGAAGCTTTGTATGGTAGAAAATACAGACTCCGCTTCTTTGGGATGAAGTAGAGAGCATCAATTCTTTGGACCGAATTGATAAAAGAAGTCAAAGCAAGGTTAAAGCGATAAGGAACGCTTTGAAGGTGGCTCAATCTCGGCGTAAAAGTTACTGGCGATAACCGTCAAGGAATTAACCTTTGAAATAGGAAACTTTGTTTATCTCGTGGTTACTCCACTTCGAGGGGTAAAAGGTTCCGGACCAAGGGAAAACTTGCACCTAGATTTGTGGGACCTTACAAGATTTTGGCCAAGAGAGTGAAGTTGCATATAAGCTTGAACTTCCAAGCTCCTTGTCGGCGATCCACGACGCCTTCCATGTCTCTCAACTCAAGAAGTGTCTCCGAATGCCAACAAGAAACACCCTTGAGGACATTGACCTTCAGAAGACCTCACGACGAGAGCAACCAATCAAGATTCTCGATGTGGCGTAACGAGTCACTAGAAGCAAAGTCATCCGCCATGCAAGGTTCAAGGAGCAATCATTCAAGAAGAAGCCACCGGGAGCGAGAAGAAGATTTGAAAGCCGAGTATCCCCACCTTTTGCTAATTCAAGTCTCAATCTCGGGTCGAGATTCCTTTAAGGGGGTAGGTTTGTAACAGCCCAAAATTCAAATTCGAGAAAATTTAAAACTTATTTATTTTGGTGGATTTTCAAATTTTCTAAAGCTCTTACTATTAACCTTAAAGCTAAAACAAAGTTAAATACAAAAACTATTAACAAGTTTAAGTTGAAATGATTTTATTTAAGTCCAAAATCATTCTAGGAATTTCGTGAATTTTTCTAGAATTTTTGGAATTTATTTGCTATTTTCTAAAGCCTCTTTGGAATTATCTCAATTAAAACAATTGAAAAAATCAAAGAAAAACCCTAAAAAGTGAATGGGCGAAACTTGTCTTACCAAACCACCCTCACAAGACGCTAAGACCAAGGCCCCAATTTCGCGCCCTCGCTTTCGTTCACTGCTTGGATTACAATCCAACGAATCGCACTCACCCTCTCCTTTCCTATTTCACGCCATCGACGCTGGGCCCGCCTGCGCGCTCTTCAACCTCGCCTTCCCTTCCTCGCGCCTTTTCCTTTTCTTTTCACCGTCCGCCATGGCGGTTTCAAAAACTTGCCAAACGCGTTCAAATCCGACCGCATCCCGTGATTGACACGCCAGATTCAATTCCTCAATCTCCTCCGCCCGACACGGCCTCCTTTCCATCTGCGAGCCCCGAATCTCTTTTCTGCCGCAGGTCAAGACGCAACCTTCTTGCCCTCCACGCCGATCCGCCACGCCTAGCCCTATAAATAGGTGCTCCGTGCGCCCTTCACAAAGAACCCAAATACCACCACCCACTCCACCTTCCCCTCTCGGTTTCGCCAATTCAAGTTTTGCGCCGACCACCGCCGAGGTTTTTTCTCCGATTCCGGCGAGGTCAAGGACTCCCGGCCGCCCGACCTCACCATCGGCATCACCATCACTGTGCCACCCTTGCGCGCTCTCATTCGCGTTGAAGATCCTCGAGCGCCTTCTTCACCGACGACCCAGCGCACGCCGCTAATCTTCTTCACCGACACGCTTCCGCCACACCTCGAGCAACCTTGGTGAGCACCCGCCCAAGATCGCTTACCCTTTCTTTTGCACGCGCCCCCACGCCACGCGGCGCGTAGAAGGCCGGCGAGGAGGTCGCCGAGTCTGACGGCCTCGGGCTCGCATGGCACAGCCACATCACGCCCACCTCGGCGCCATGTGCGCGTTTTGCCGAAGTCACCCTCGTGGCCGCCTCAGACAAGACAAAGACCACCAAGACATCGCTCCGGTGGACCGTGTCCACAGTGATCGCTTGACCACTGTGGACTTGGTCTTTGACCCGAGGGCCCCACTGTCATAGACTCTAGAATTTTCGGTTTAAAAATAATTTAGCCGGAAAATCTTTTTCTGTCTTGCCGACGTCATAATCCCAATTTTCCTTTAGGAAAATAATTCGAGAAATTCATTTAAATTTCAGATTTAGGTTTAAACTTCTAAAATTCATAACTTTTGCATCCAATCTCCAAATTGGGTGTTTCAAATTTCTAAATTCATATAAAATCATTATCTAGCCAACTAAACCAAAATTATTTAATTTGAAGTTATTTTGAATCTGTATTTAAATTTAGAAATTCTTTTAATATCAAATTTAGACTAAAACTTGTAAAATTCATATCTTTTGAACCACAACTTCAAATTGAGTGATTCAAATTGCTAAAATCTTAGAAAATTATTATCTAGCTAAATAAAATAAAATTATTTCATTTGGAGTTAATTTGATTTGTCTTTTTGGATTTATTTGAATTTCATTTGAATTTGTCGTACTCTCGCGTATAGAGTTTGACGATTCCGGAGAGGTAGATCTTTCAGAGGGTTTAGAATCTCAAGACTTCAACGAAGGCAAGTTACATTCTTGACCATCTTGATCCCAGTATTTTAAAGTTAATTAATTCTGTTTTAAAGTTATTATTGCATGCATATTTTTATCCAAGTATTTTAAATTCTGTTTTAATTCTTAGTTATGCCAATTCCTTTGTATAGCCAATATTGATGTTTGGAATGCCATGCCCTTGTCACCTTAGTAAAATAATTAAGGTAATTACGCTTAGTCATTGCTTAGACCAAAAGGTGATTTGGGAAATTTTGCCAAAATACAAAGATGTTTTGAAAATGAATCTATGGTATTGCTTTTACCATAGATGTTTGGAAAACGCTTTTGCCAAAGAAAAATAAATGAAATTGGTTTAGACTTGGGTGAATTGATTGTTGGTGGGTGCAAGTTCATGCACGGGCTCAATGCAAATAATGATTGAGACCTGTGGTTTGTTTTGGAAGTCGCCTACCATGTAAGGACCGGTCATGCGGGCATGGATGTTAAGCCAAACTCGTACCACCACAAGTCCGAATGGGACAGACTTGGCCAAATAATCTATATCATTTCACCATGTTTATGTCTTGGAAAGATGTGGGAGTCGTGAAGACTTATTGATTATACCCACATGGCGCAAGAGGGGTAGTCGTTTGGTGCGAAGCCTTCGACACGAAACCTTAGCGCATAATTATGTTGAAATAATGTAGGGTAAAGGCCTCGTGATAGTCGCTTAGTCGCACGCCTACTAAGCGTGTATTGGCCGACATAATAAGCAAACTATCTCTTGTGGGTAAAGCCGCACCAACTCTGCAGAGTATTAATCTATTCAATAGCCGTGTCCACGGTCATGGACATGCTTAACAAAAGCCACTCGAAGTTAGTCTCTGGTTTTGTTTGAAAAGACTTTGTCACCTGGTTTATGAAAATGGGATTGGGAAGAAGCCTGGTGTAAGGGGGGTAGTCCTTCACCATTTGTGTATGGAGGTTCATCCTACACTTGACATTGAGAAATTGAAATATGATTTTTGATCTTATTCTAAAATGGCCTTGGAAATCACTAAGAGTATTTAAACCGAAAATGTCTTTGTCTTATGCAAATAAACCCCGCCATTACCCTTTGCTCACTTTATGCATGCATTCAATCACATTTTACGGGTGTAGCTTGCAAGCACAAGGTAGTGCTTACTCTTCTTGAATAATCTTTATTCAGAGAAGACTTCTATCAAGACGGTGAGGACATCGATGCTTAGGCCACGCTCCCCCGCATTTATTGCCCGTGGTGAATCGTTGGGTCTACTACTACTATTTTATTTCCATGTGTTTTACTTTATTTGGCCTCGGGCCCGCTTGTAATAAACTCAATAATTATTAATAAAATGCGTGATATGTTTTGATTATCACTTTTGTTTAACTGTGTACACTAGAAATCCTGGACTAGTGTATGAACACAGAGAATTCGGGATCCTTCGCTCCCGGGTTCGACAGTCCCCTTGCTTCCTCGTGCACGTCACACTGTGTTCCTTGCCGTCCTCTTCTGATCCCCTCCCTTCCCGTTGTCTCTCCGCCACCGTGATGCCCCGTCCTCGCCACCCTTCGTCTCCGCCGCCATCCCCATCATCCTCCTCCCACCCCAAGTTGCCTGTCGCGTTCCCCGTGCCGCCATCGAGCCTTTGCTCCCCTCCATTTTCTCAAGGCACCACCGAGCCGTCATTGCTGTCGTGCACCTGAAGCTCCCTCACCGCCGCCTCTGCCTCGCTGCTGCCCGCGCCGCGCCACCGCCGCCTAGAGATTCCTCGTGCCGCCAACATCCCATTTTTGTCGTCACCGTCCGCCGTCACTGTAGTGCGCCAAAGCAGCGCCAGCGCCTCCTCTGTTTTTCCCTAGCTCCTTCTCTCTCCTCTCTCTTCCTTACATGTGGGCCCCCTATGTCATTCTCTCTCTATGTCTCTTTCTTTCTCTATCACTTCGGCCCCACACGTCATTCTCTCTCTTTCACTTGCAAGTGGACCCCATTTGCTAGTGTCATTTTCTTTTCTTTTTCTTTTTCTTTCTCGGGCGAATGAATATTCCAGGAATATTCTTTTATCTCTTTTTCCTTTTTCGGCAAATCTTCCGAGAGTCCGTTCTCCTTCATTTGAACTCTGTTTCACTCTGTTCAAGTTCCTAAATTCCTATAAAATTGAGCTGTTTTTTTAGAGTTGGTTTTTCTGTTTTTGGATTTTATTTGATTTTTTTGGATTATTTGTGTTTCCTCTGTTTTCTCTCTCGTTTAGACGATCTCTTTCAAGAAGCAGGAGTAGGAGCATGTTTTGAAGGTCCAAGTGCGGTAACTGAGCAAAGCCAAGGCAAGTCGTAATCCATTGATCATATTGAACTTATGTTTTCAAAAGTATCTTGTTTTACATTAAATTGTATGCTACTTTCATATCAACTGCTTTTAGGAATAGTTAATTACTTGTTTATCATTATGCCTCTATTGATTATTTCAATATCATGAATCATTTGTCACCATAGGATGATCATTATTAGTTGGACATATTTGTATCACCAACATAGGTATTGTAGAGATGCTTAGTCATGCTTAGTTGTATGGTGCGCTCATGTCACTTGTTCAATAATGTTAATTTGACTTAATGAGATATGAAATTATGGCAGGTAGCCACTATTGTTAAAATTGTTGTGTCGTGGCAGGGTATGTTATTGGTCTTGGTTGAACAAAATGATTTTCACTCAGGCAAGCGATCGTGCAGTAAAGGGGGTGCGGGTAGCACATTGTTGGGATGAGGTAGACTCACTTGAGTAATTGTCAAGGACTTAATCTCATGCTCCATTGAACTAAGTCATATTGTACAACTACATGTCCAGTATGGAATGGACTTGGCTAACTAATTAGCAATGTCTCAATTTTGGTTCTATTTTGGAAGTGTGAGTTACGGGGTAGACGTATACTCACAATGGTGCAAGAGAGGGGCCTTGTCTAGTCAGAAAGACATTCAATGTTGAAACCTTAGCGGGCAAAACTACGTTGAGAAGGAGCTTTTTGTAAAGGCCTTGTGACAATCACTTAGTCATGCACCTACGGAAGTGTGTGATCGGATATTATAAGTTAATTTATCTCTTATGGGTAAAGCTGTACAACCTCTACAGAGTTAAAACTATTTAAACAGCCAAGTCCCTAGTTATGGAGAATGCTCGGGGATTTCACACGAGAGGTAGAGTTTTTATAAAAATTAGCCGAAAGGTGAATAGGAGGTTCATTTGGTGAGTATGATGTTCTCTTGGTGGATGGGGAATTCATGTGAGAACCCTAAAACTCAAACTAATCTAAACAATGCTAATCGGTAAAAAGCAATAAAGTAAATTCATTCAAGCAGTGAGAAGCAGTAATCACAAACTAATAATGAACATATCGCAAAACGAATTAATATAAGTTTATGTCAGCAGGAGTGTACAAGACATCTAAATCTAAATTACAACATCGTTACAAACATTAAGTCAAGTACAAGAATTCATTACAAGCGGACATACAACATTAATACATTCTCTAGGATAAGTTACAACATGAATTCATTACAAGCGAAATTAAAACATTAATATAAACTCAGAATTTATTACAAGAATTAGTTACATCAGATCTAAATAAAAATTACAGCTTGTACATTACAAAAGAAAAGTAAAGTCTTGCATGCTTGGTCACCGAAACCTGGCCTCCATGTCCGTGTATCTCCAGCAAGTTGAGCTATTCCCCGGCCAATCCAAAACTCTGCCTGCATTTCCATCGTCCGCCAAAAGCCAAAAGACAAGTAGCAAACCCAAAAGCGATAAAATTGAATTAGAGTAAAGAAGAGTGCCATCAGAAAGATTGAAGTTTACCGAGGTTCCCAAACTGTCCAGGTCCGGTCGGCGTCCTCTCACTTCAGTGGGTTTCATCACTCGGCATTTACCCAGAATCCAACACCCACTTTTTCCCAACTTACCTTAACCACAGAAAATCCGACAAATAGTGATCTATGGACCATTGGTCCACAGCTATTTCCCAACCAAACAGCAACATCAAAGAAGGAATGGATGAGGTAAGGGCAATATGGGCAGGGCACAGGAAGGGGCAAAGCCAATAGCCAACCACAACCACAACCAGCCACAAAGAACCAGCAGCCAAAGCCCCAAATAAAACCCATTACCCTCAGCCAAGCCACATTCGTTCCTCCAAAGAGAGCCAACAGCACCATTGCCATTCCAAGGCAAAGTAAGCAAGCCAAGCCACTACCCCACCTTACTCTCCTCCAAAGGAACCCAACCAGTAGCCACCAAAGAACAACCCCCAATGTCCACCCACAGCAAGCCAAAGCCAGAGAGACAAGAAGCTAGGAGGCAAAGAGCTGGAGGAAGCGACCAGTGAGCGACCACAACACCAGTGAACAACCACGACACCTAGCGGACAACCTCGGCAAACATTCCCCCGACCAGCAAACCAACAGGTAAGCCCACATGCCCACCAACCCCTTCTAAAACCCTGACATCATCATCACACTGCACTAGCACAACACACAGCCCACCGACAAGGCAAAGTAACCAAGAGAGAAATTCACCATGCCATACTCAGGGTAGACACCACAATGCCGGTAGCAAGACTGTAAGAGTCATCGCGTGCCCTCGGAGCGAGGATGAGCTCCCCAGCGCAACACCCCCACCCCGAGTCCCATCAACGGCACCCTAGCTAGTCCTATCCCCCCAAGAATGCATGGTTAAGGTAAAATAGATAAAAGAAAAGCTAACTAAGAATCTGCAGAAGTATGAACAAGGGAAAATGAGAATATCTAGTTAAGTTATGGAACCAAGGCCGAAGCCAAGAGCCATGCCACATCTGAGCCGACCAGAAGCTCAACATATCCAAGGAGCCAGCATCACCAGTCAATCACCAAAACCACCACATTTCCACCATAGCTCAGCCTACCCAAGGACTACCATCACAGAATCCCCACCGAAAACCCACCCAGGCTCAACCAGCCCAAGGGAACCAGCACCACCATCCAACCCCTACCGGCAAAATCACCAAGGACCCCAAATCGAGTAGGGGCAGATCGGCACAAGTTGATAATGGAGAAACAAAGTTTCAATACAAGTAAAAAGAGGTAAAGGGAAAAACCGCCGTGTAGTCGAGTAGCGGTAGAAGTCAAGGACTGGAGGCAGGATCGAGGCCAGAGTAGGAGTAGGAGATGTTGAAGGAAAACAAAGCATCGGGGAGAAGCAGTTAGGAGGGCGGTAGCAAAAACCAACCAGGAGTCCACCAAATGGAGCCAGAGGCTGGAGGCACTGATCCGAGGGAAGACCACTGGAGGGGAGCCGCCAAGAGCCATCAACACCTGAGGCAGAGGGTGGAAGTAGTGAAGGAGGCGACCGCAAGAAACCCCCAAGTAGACATGGTAAACCACCCAAGGAGCACCAATCACCAATCACTAGGCGACGCAGATATGGGAAGGGGGAAGAGACGCCGACAAAATGGAGCCGTAGGGAGCCAGCGGCACTAGGGAGCCACTAAATCCGAACGAAGGAGGAAGAGATCCACACGGGAGAGAGAGCCATGGGGGAGAAAGGGGAAGGGGAGAGGAACCGAGAGAGGAGGCTGCGGGTGAGTGTGCGTGAGTGTGTTGTGTAGTGTGAGTGCGTGTGTTGTGTGTGTGGTGTGTGGTGTGTATTTGTGTGTTGTGTGTGTTTAGTGCGTGTGTGTGATGCGTGCAATGTGGCTGTGTGATGTGCTGTGTTTTGTGGTGTTGTGTGTTTGGTGGTATTAGGAGTTGTGTGTGTGTGCTGTTGTGTGGAGTTGTGTTTAGTATGTGTGTGCTTTTGTGTGAGTTTAGCATTTTAGGTTGGTAGTGCGGGTGCGTATAGCGTTTTATGTTGGCGTGAGGGCATACATCGCTAGAATAGGGTCGCCTATAATTAAGAAAACCCCGGGGAACCAAATAAAAGGAACCGTCAATTCCGTCGCAAGCTAGCCCACGCTAAGGACAGGCACTTGTGAGTTCTGCAACCGTAGAGTCTAGAGCTAACAGGCCATAGGAGAATAACCGTTGGGGAAATGCTAATCTAATCGGGATCCAAAAAATGGTAATTAAATTAAATTATGTTCAAAAAGAAAATCAACTAATTAGTGTACGCATAGTAGTACCAAAAGTAACTAAGTATTTATTTATTATTCGTGTCTGCCGTATATTTGTAGAAGATGATCCGACTTAGGCAAAAGTAGTTGATCCAGATTTTGTTGGTGCCGATCTTTACTACGAATATGAAGGTAAGCCTATCTCTTGAACATCAACTTAGTTATATTAAAAGTAAACATTACTTTCTGTATAATTATACATATGTGCATGAAAACTATATCTCAAAATCAAATCGGATAAAAGAAAGAAGAGAAAATAAAAGAGATGAACATGCAAAAAGAGTAGTCCAGCTGAGAAGAGCTATTGAGCGGTAAGAGAAATACTAGGCTGGTAAAGGGGGTTGTGGCAGGAAAGAGAATAGGGAAGAGGCGGGACCCTTTACATATGGATAATATATAAGGACCTACAAAACTCTCATTCGGATAAGGGGATGTATTTAAGTGCCAACCATTTTCCCATTTCGGCCGGTAGAAAATGCTACCTTGTTACATAATTATACTCTCCACATCGGTAAGTAATAAAATGTGTGAGTTATGGAGGAACCCAGGACCGGTAGGAAGAGTCTGGAAGTGGGGGATCCAAGGCATTATAGTAGCGCAAGGTGGAGTGTTTGGTGCGGGGATGCCCAGCCCAACCAACATTATGGAAACTCGGTGGAGGACTGGATGAGCGCCCTAGGACACCGACAAAAATAATGGGTGGAGACTTAATCACATAACTTGAAAAACGTTCTGTATTTTGAACTTGACACTGCATCAATGAAATACGGGAGACCTAGCCTAAGAGAGCTCAGAGTAGTTATGGGTAAAGTGGTACAAAGCCTGCGCAGTGCTAAATAAAACCATGAATTCATGCCTGTCTCCTGGATTGGAGTCTACGGTGACCGCTAGGGGTCTATCTTCTCACCGAGTGACAAGTAGTCTTTTCAGAATTAAAACTTGCCATGTAAATCTTGGTAAATTATTTTCCAGAAAAAGAGTGGAGTTAGAAAATGTGATAACGAACAGAGATGAATCATACAGTGCATCTTTGCTATTAATGCTTGTTGAGTACACCAGTACTCATTCTTTCTATTATTCTCCTTTGTTAGATCCTAGTCTAGCCGGGAACTATACCGAGTGAGGTGAAGGATACACACGTGCCGAGGAGTCCACAGAAGGCGAGGGCCTTACTACGAGGAGCAGGGTGAGGTGGACACCTTATTCGGCGAGTAGGTGACCGGTGGAGTAGGGCAGGCAAGCGAGGGGGTCTGCCCTGTTTTTACCATTGTATTTAAATACTTGTAATACAGATCATAGCCTTACGTGGCTAACTACTGTAATAAAGTACAATTTCTATCTTATTGCTCTGCTGTGTTAACTTTGGTAAGGCTTACTATTCGTTAGAGCGGTGTCCTACCAGGGAGGCAAATAGTAATCTGTATGCCTAAGTGTGATTACCCTCGGGGTAATGACACGGGGCGCTACAATTCACTTGGTGGGTTGGTTAGGAAGTGAGTGAGAAGTCCAATTGTTGTTTCAAAGAAATTATTTATTTATTGTCTTTTCAATTAAGCTTTGCAATCTACTTACTATATTTACTATCAATACCTGCTTTCTACAAAAGAACCATACAAGTATTCCTTTGATCAAGCCTTGCATGAATATTAATTGCATACTATTCCCTACGACTTGCTGAATACTTATGTACTCACGTCTGTCAAGCTACTCAAGAGTTCTACGAAGAGGAGTTCCATGAAGGATTTGCGAATCATGATGCGCTCTCCACTCGATTTCCTGTGGGTGTGTTGAATGGCCTCTTCAAGTTTCTTTTTCACTACAAGAGTTTATTTGTTTCTTAAGCCATGTGTGGCAAGTTAAGTAAATGTTGACCATAAGGTCTAGTTATTATTACTATTTGCTATATTGTTATCTTTTTAGTTAAATCGTTGAATGGATGGTATTTCATCGATGTTTCCTTGTGTGGGCTATTCACTAATCTGGGACTAGTTCAGAATACACAGAGGGTTTCAGATGTGTAAATCCGGGTCCCGACAGAGGTGGTATAAGAGCCATATCGACTGTAGAACACAACCTTAGTTAGCATAGTCATCTTAGTCAAAAACTTCAAAACTTATTTTCTAAATCAAATCAACTTAATTGGCTTAAGTAGTTGTTCTTTTCTCATCACAGACTATTCTTTTCTCATCTTATTCTTGAGATCTTGTTTATTGTCTTTGCTAAATTTCGCTTTATAATCTTAGTTTGACTTTCTTGCCTCATTAATTTCTTTAGATGGCTCGAGTGTTTCGTGATAAAAGAGGAGATTGACATGGAGTTCTTCTGTGTTTGTTGCAGAGTTTGGGAAAAAGAAGGTGTCCAACTTATTTCACTAAGGAGGAGAAAGTGAAGAGGCACAATATTGGATTCAAGACGAGTGTGTACTTCATCGTGAGGATTGGAAGTCAAGTCAGTCATCATAGTATGAAGTGTCACAATGAGCTTGAGGACTTGTCGGTACTCAAAGTTGCCCGCAAAGCTATTCGAAGGATTTGCAAGCTGCACAAGATCATTCTGACCAAGTTAATTCAGAAGTATGTGATGCAAGTAGTGTCCATGCCAGTTGTTCCTAGGCAAGAAGAAGAGTTGGTAGAATTTTTGGTTCCATCGCCAGTTTCGTTGCCATCACCTACTCCACCCAGTCAAGAGGAAAGGTGTCGAATCACCGACAATCATTAGGAGTATCTTCATCGTTTCATCCCATCTGTTTCTCAAGAGTCTCCGTCGTCTTCCCCAGCAGTTTGCAATTCGTGGGTGTTCTACAACGATTTGGAGCAGGAGTTTTAGGAGTCTTCTTTGTCCAGTCCAGAGTGGGAGCCGTCAGATTAGAGCTTTAGTAGCGTAGTTAGATCGTTGTTGCTTTAGGTTTTATTTGGTTGAGTATAAGTGGGAGCTGTAGTTTTGCTGTCAAGCATTATGTTGTAGTCACACTAAGACTTTGATTTGAAGAGTCTTTTTTGTTCATTTATAGCATTTCAGCTATGTTTCCTTTGTCTTTTTTCTTTGGATATAATCTATTTTCCCTAATTAGTTGTTCCTGTCTGTTCCTCTGTTCTTTCTCATCTATTGTACTTTTCCCTCTTACCTATCGTGTTTTTCCCTCTTATCTATTCAACCTGTGGAGAATCATCATAGATGGTTGACACTCACAACACAACATGTCGTACTCAACCAGAGAATGTTGATGCCAATGTCAATGCTAGTGGACAGTCACCAATGCCTAGAGCTGCAGATCCAAACATGGGACAATTGCAAGTAGCTCAGACTCAACTCATGAATGCAATGATGTAGAACATTAACAATATGATGACCCAGCAGAATCAGACCGCCACTGTACTAGTCAATTTGTTGAATCAGAATAATCAAGCAGTTGTTGTACCGCCGCCAGTTCATCAACATTCCAAGTTAACAGAGTACATGATAACACATCTGCCTACATTTTCTCATTCGTCATAACCTTTGGAAGCAGAAGATTGACTTCTCTGTTGTGAAAAAAGCTCGCCATTACCCAATGCAATGACCGTGAGAAAGTTTTTTATGCCTCACATCTGTTGTAATGTACAACCGTAGAATGGTGGGAGAACTACAGTACCGCCCATGAGAATTCGCAAGCTATTACTTAGAAAGAATTTTCAACAGCTTTTCGCCAAGCACATGTTCCAGATGGTATAGTGAAAATGAAGAAGAATAAATTTTGTGATCTACAGCAAGAAAGCATGTCCTTGAGTGAATATCTTAACAAGTTCACTCAACTTTCTTGTTATGCTCCAGAGGATGTTGCTACAGACAATGCACGTCAGAAGCGATTCAAGCGTGGACTTATTCCCAGTCTAAAGTGCAAGTTGTCGGTAATGACCATGTGGATTTCCAGTATGTGGTTGATAAGGACGTACTTGCGGAAGATTCTCATCGTGAGTTGGAAGAATATCACAAAAGGAAGATGATACAATGTGGAGTTCATCAGAACCAATTGCAGAAAGCCCGAACCAACATACAATAGCCTATTCGTTTCAATAACTCATCTATCGATTCAGACCCTGCGCACCATCATCTCATTCAAGAATCTCGAGATTTCACGCGTCAATAATAACAAAGAATAAATATCAAATTCAGAGGACCAACAATCCAGTTGTAGGAGTTACGTATTTCAACTACCACGAGACAGGTCACTTTGCCAACAAATGTCCATGGAAGCAAACTCCGACGCTGATTCCTTTCAACTTGGGTGCTATACCAACCAAGACTTCTACGTCAGGAGTAGGAAGAGGAATACCTCAGACTCCAAGTCAAGCCGTTAGGACTCCACCACCTTCAGCAAGAGGAAGACTAAATCATGTCACTACAGAAGAAGTTCAAGCAGTTCAAAACGTTATTTCGGGTAAGTCTCTAGTTAGCCCAACGTTCGGTGCAAGCTTTGTTTCACTTAGAAGACAAATCCACTTGGAGGACTTAGCAATGTTCTTGTTTTGAACCTATTCTTTAGTCAATCCGAATCTCGAGGACAAGATTCCATTTAAGGGGAGTAGATTTGTAACATCCCAAATTTGGAGTTCTTTTGAGGCCTTTAAAAACAAAAATAACCATTTGAATTTTCTTGTTTAAGTTCAAGCTTAGTTTGAATTTTTAGAAATCAAAATCATTTAATATGAATAATCTAAACATCAATTAAATTCAAAACTATTTTCTTTGGGTTCCTTGAGTTCCAGAGTATTTTCTACAATTTTTTATGAATTTTTGGAGTTTAATTGTTATTTCTTTGAGCTTGGTTTTATTTAATATCTTTTCTAAATTTGGAAATCTTTCTTTTTCCAGATTTTTCCTTGGGGCCGAATCCTTTTTGTAACATCCCAAACTCGGGTTTGTATTTCAAATGTATAAAAATGAGGGAAATTTAATTTTTTTTTGATGCATCATGATGTTATTTGAATTTTCTAGAATTTCTTTCAAAGGTTTTATTGATTTTGAAAACCTAATGCTTCAATTGACTAGAAGCATAATCCTTTAAAACTTTTAAAACCAAATTTTGTGATCATCCTCTGAAATTATTTTTACTAGGTTATAAATCATCCTAGTGACTCCTCTAAAAAATTTCCTAATTTTCATATTTTATTTGCTATTTTAAAAGGGCTAGTCAAACAAGTTAGATCCTTGCTCAAAACCCTAGTACTGAACCGTGTAACATTTCTAGAGAAAAATCCAATGTATGAAAACCTCTGGAAATTTTGTACAAGGTTAATCATACGGTCAGTAACCTCCCATAAAAATTTTAGAATTTTTGGAGTTGATATTCTACCCCTAAAAATTCCTTGGACTCTCAATCTTTTCAAAAAACTCAGCTCAGCTTCTGTTTGGACACATTTGGACCGTTCGATTTGATCTCGAGTCGTTCAGACCGTTCAATCTGTTTGTGGCTGTTTGGACTGCCGAACTTGTAGTGCACTCGGACCATCCAATCTTGTGGTCCGATCAGCCCTCGGTCGGTTCGAACATTCCGATCGCACCAAGCAGGTCCGACCCAACCTACTCATCAAACCCAACCGCTGACTGGTGGGCCCCAGTGCTCAGCTCTTCGTCTCCATGTCGTGAGCAGCGCTGCGCTAGGTTGCCCGCGCTCGCCATGGCCGCTCCGTGCATCAGCGCCAACAGGCAAGGCCCGCCCCTGGTTTTTGACACACGCACCTAGTATCGTTGCCTCGCTCGCATCGCTGCACCCACTCCCATCACTTCACTATCGCTCAATCACCTTGGTTGGCCCATGTCTGGAGCCATGGACTGAGCTCACCTTTGCCGGCTTCTCCTCGCTCCCTCCGTCACCTCTGGCTATAAAAGCCCCTAGAGCTTCTCCATTTTCCTTTTCGCAACTCTAAGACACTTCCTAACTCTCTCCCACCTTTCTTCCTCCTTCACCAAGCAGGAACGTAATTGGAGCTCAAGCTCTAGAGCTCTGGCTAAGACGCCACTGCTACGCCCGACCGCCTCAGTGGTTCCTTTGCAATTCTATTCATGTCACTTTGCGTCCCTAATCACCATCGTCAATTCCCTTAATCCAATTTTGGTTTTCATTCACAGGAATCATCGGATTTTGGATTTTCTTCTCTTCGGCCAAAAACAGTCGAATTCGTCCCCATCTCCGGTGAAGTGTTTCATTTCCCAATTGCTCGCTCGAGCACCATTTATGGGCCTCACCGATAATTCTCCTACCTCCCATTTCCCTCTCCTTCCTCAAGGCATCCCCTCCATGTCGACCTCACCGCCACCGTTTGAGGTCTTCGCCGATAGCTCAACTCCGGCGAGCCTTTCTTTTCTGCGTCCCTCCGGTAAGGTCCTTGAACCTTACTGATTCTTGTGCGCACGCTAGATTGATGGGAGCGTCGTCATAGCTCAGTTGTCGTTTTTCACCATTGCTCCTCCTCCGCCTCACCTCGTCGCACCACCGCTCCAGCTCATATCTGGTGATGATCCGGCCACCGTTGATTGTGCAATAGGACCAGGGCTCTATTTTAACTCTTAGTCCGTGCCGCCATGGTCTTCCTTGTCGGCGACACGCCAGGCGAGCTCATGGTCGGAGCGTGCTCCGTTGTCGGAACAACCGACCACACTGTAGCTAGGTAATTAGCTTTTAATCACTATCCTAAACATCATTTATTGTGTAGATCCAGGTTTATTTTAGCATTGTGTCTCACTGACATTCGGGACCCACCGTAAGAATTAGTTTTCTTTAGGTTTGAGTGATAAAGAAAATAAATATAGTAGGGCCTTTCGGTCAGTGACTATGGCTAGATTTAGTTTTGGTATAAAAAGGTTTAAATGTTTTTATATTTTTCGAAATGCTTTATTTGTGTACTAAAAATTGTGTAAACTTCAAAATTTCAGAAGTAATTCATTTTAACTCCTTTTGCATGATTCAAATTTTGTTGGTTTCCATTTTAAATGTACTTTAATCTAAAATTGGCTCAAATCTTGTATCTATCCCAGAAATTATTGCTAGAAGAATTACTTTCAGTTTAGCATTATTTTTGCTCTAGAAATCCTTTTGAACTTCAAAAATGCATAAGTATTTCTCTGTAACTTAAAATGGAGTGAACTCAAGCTTGATGGATTCCTCTATTATTGTATTTTAATGTAGGATAGTTTTTAAGTATGTTACTGTCTCTGAAAATTTGGCTTTACAATTGATTTGTGCACTACTTTCATGGCTTTGAAAAATCCTGGAAAATTCATTTTAACTCCAAATGAAGTGAATCAAATTTTGTTGCTCTTAGAATGTCATGCTCTGTCTATCATTAAATTTTCATTTTCACCAACTCTCTAGAAAGATTTTGCATGAATAGTTACCGAAAGTTGCAATTTGTAAATTTTCCAAATCGAATGATTTTTGTTTCTAAATTCATTTAAAATTATAATCTACCTTCTGTGAAAATTTCATGACTTTTGGATGATTTTAAATTTTGGAGTTTATTCGGCATTATCCGTTCTTATTGTTTCTTCTCGGTTCTTTCGATAGGTTCCGACGAATTTGCTGAGTACGAGAGTGATCCTCTGCAGCAAGTGGGTTATCTCCAGCAAGGCAAGCAGCTCTTCCTTTGATGCACGTTGATCCTATTATGTTCGCATGCTAATGTTTCAATTTCAATTGTATGTATGCATGCTATGTTGACAAGTATTTTCTCGGTTCGTGATAGTTTACCTGAATAGTTACATGAATTGTAGGTAAACATCCATCCTTTACCACTAAGCCTAGGTTTATATCCACTGTGATTTAGAGCTCGATGGATAGGCTCTAGTCACTTTGTGTTTAGTATGCGAGTTGTTGTTGCTTAGCCATGCCTAGAACGGTAGTCTGGGGATCATCGCTCCAGCGATGGTCATTCTATCATCACTATAAATTCTTGGGTCAGGGTACTCATGTATATAATGTATTCGGAAAACTAAAACTAAAAACAAAATATTTTAGACTTGGGCACATTGGTTGGATGGTGTGTTGTTGGGTGTGTGCTTGGTGCCCGAGTCAATAAGGACCGAATTACTTGTGTCACTGATCCAAGCACTATTGTGTGCATCCACATGAGGGACATATGGGACCCCTCTTGAATTAGTACTTTGGCATGCGTTAGCTCCGAGTCGCAGGTGGTGGTTGTGTGTTGTGTATAAAAAGAAATGTGTTGTTGTTGGGTGTGCGAGGGTGCGTTCCTATCTAGGTTCTCCACACCGAGGGGCATCCGTAGTTGCCCTAGGCTTTACCTTGAGGGGTAGTTGACCTAGGCTTTACCGATAACTCTGACACAACGTATGGGTTTCTATCCATACGGGCGACTCGTAGTTAATGCATTATATTGGAAAACATCTCTAGGACTTAGCTCTGCCGGCATACCTAAGGAAGTGTGCTAAATAGCTTGGCAAAAGGAGCGGTCTGACATGTGGGTAAAGTTGTACACCCCTGCAGGGTATAATCTATTCGAATAGCCTCGTCCTAGGTTATGGACATGCTTAGTTAGGTCGTGCAAGAATTAGACTATAACATTTTTGATAAAACTTAAAAATGGGTGGTACGAATGGGTAATTCGTGCTATGTTGTGGTGACTGTTGAGAAGTCACCTCCAGGATGTTAATTATGTTTATAATGTTGTCTCACTGTTATTTAAACGAATAAAAATAGTTTTGTCAAAATGCCTTCAATCTATTACGCTATTAGAAATGAAATATTGCTTTGTGTTTAAAATAAACTCTATGGCCTTCTCCTTTGATTCAGTTTGCATGTAGCTATGTATAGGTTTGTTATTTGTATATCAGTCTTAACGAGTACAATTTTTGTACTCAGTTGCAATGTCTAATTACTGCAGAGGAGGTTGATCCCCAAGGGATCAACTATTGTGAGACAGACTTCGTACATGACGACTAGCTTTGCGGCCCGGTCGGTTGCCTTGTGGGTAAGGGCAAACCGGTTGGCTTTTGTTTATCGTCATCTTATGGCTTTTGCTTCCGCTGCTACTCATTTGGCCGTTCGACCCCTTTTGTAATAACTCTATTATGTGTATGTTTTCTGTGATGTTGTAACTATGTCGTTATCAGTATTGTAATCTTGTATGGAATTGATACATGATTTTGTGAGGTGTATATGTACTGCTGTCCTGGGAGGTACATGGTACACCGAGAGTCAGGATATTTGATTTGTAATGCCTCCTTCCTCCCTGTCTCTGTTCTTGTGTTCATGTCTGACACGATCCCGCCACCGACCTCGACCCAAATCCTCCCTTCCTGGGACTTTAAAAGCTTGTCATCCGCGTCAAAATTGTTGTGCTATCCTCCTCTCCCAAAGCCCTAAGCTGCCGTCACCGATTACGCCTTCGTCTCATTGGATTTCCACCAAAGAAACCATGGCCACCGAGGTTCTCCATCGCCCATTCTATCACCGTCATTGCTCCTCTGTCCGTGCTGTTCCGCCGTTGACTTCGCCTCGCTGTGTTCTAGCTGGTGCTCCTTTCCTCGTCTCCGGAGCATCACCAAGTCGTGGTTGCTACCTTCCCCTCCAACTCCGGCCGACGCCTCCATTGTCGATCTCGTCATCAGTGAGTCCCCTTGCCTCCCCGTGCGCGTCACCCCGTGTTCCTCGCCGTCGGTGAGTGTTAAATAACATAATCATCGCAGGATAAAACCAAGCCAATCACCAATAAGAGAGACAATAGATGGAGACACAGTATTGAGGAACCTCTGTTGGACCGAAAAGGCGACTAGCGGGGGGGTGAATAGGAGCACAATCACTTTTTCACCTTGATCAGATTCAATACTAATTTCACTCCAATAGCTATGAAAACTATGAAGATCAATACACAAGCACAGTGGAAGACTTGTATTGAATCCAATCAAAACCCCGAAGCAAATAGACCAAAATCACAAAATCTCAAAACATTAAGGGTTGGGCGGTTAGACCTCCATGTAGTTGGCGGTCTGACCTTTGGAAATAGGTCAGACCTCTAGCTAGTTGGCGGTTTGACATCTCGTTCAATGAACAGTAAAATCAGCCCGAACTCAAAATCACAAATCGGTCTAACTTTTGATCCGTGACTCCAAACCTTACCAAACTTGAGACATACATTCTCTAGGATGTCAGAAACCTATTCCAATCAAGGATCGTGAAGATCCATGCCAAAGTTCTGACCTTTTTCCGTTTGAGTGAAGGTTCCTCCAAAACCGAGTCAAAACCAAAATATGATCTAGAAACTTGCTCGTGGGTGATTGATGATCAAGATGATCCTAGATGTATTCCCACATGTCATAGCAAGCTAAATCTAGGCCAGAAACCAAAGGAAAACTCGCGGATCGAGGAAGGCCCCAAAATCACAAAATAGAGAGCAAAAACGCAAATAGACTCATCTTGTGAAACCTTGCTTGGATTGATTTGAGATTGATGTTGGTTTACAGCCACTCCATCCAGGAGGACAAAGGCTCAACATATGAGCACACAATCAACCCAACTCTCTAGAACCCTAACCTCTCCACTACTCTCTCCTAACCCTAAAACACAAAATAGGGTTTCTCAAATGAAAGGGTTAAAGGTTAAAGGAGGTGCTGGCTAGCACCCTCCCCTATTTATAGTGGAGGCTAGCTTCTAGAAGAGTAAACCCTAATGGGCACCCGTTAGGCCCACGCACAAACGGGTTTCACTTACGCACGTATTTTAAAGCACCGTCTTCATCTCCTCTTGACCTAAACCGCTTCTCCTTGCGTCGTCTTACGCCGCGGGTTAGCAAAAGGTCACCAAGGCGGTATTTAGGTGAAATTACCAAAATACCCCTTCTCGATCCTTTTCCAAAGACCGAGTCCAATCTTCATGAAGCAATCCCATGCTTCGCCACGTGTAGGTTGATCAACGGTTCTCATCATATCAGCAAGTCTCTCCCATCTGGTTCCTACCGAAACTACCATGGTACCTGCACCGACCCCTGCGCAGCTTGATCCAACCCGTCGCACCGAACTTCCCGTTCGATCATCCTTTTCCATTTTGCGTCATTCTTGAATCCATTGACTTCACTCGGCATCCTCGATCGTTCTGGACCTCAGCTCTGAAGCCTAGTCCTGATCATCCTCGCTGTTGACCGTCATTGACCTCCAAGCAACCTACACAACAATAGACCAAGAAATTGTTTCCGAGAACAAGTTCTTCGCAACTTGACCCACGTTAGTCAAAACATGCATCATGCAACACATATGCACTGAAACCCTTGAATATGACATAACCAAACAATCATCGGCACCGAGTTGGCCGATGAACAAGCCAAAACCGGTCAGACCACCACTTTGGCCGGTCTGACCGCCCCCTGGCCGGTCTGACCACCACTTATTGGCCGGTCTGACCGCCTAGCTGGGACTTAGCCAAATTTCCTCCCTGGAAATCCGAAACCTACTAGAATTTTAAATGAATAGAACTTTTGACTCGAAACTCCAAAAATTATGAGACCAGGGAATCGTCTCTCTTGCCTATGCCCTCTATTTTTGGCCCATCTCCAAATCAAAAATCCATTTTGGATGGTCTGACTGATTTCCAAAGGTCGATCTGACCGCCACTCAATGGCCGGTCAGACCGCCACTTGCCTGACAGCAAAATGAACTTCGCCGAAAACGCGTGTTCGATAAACCTTCAACGCCATTGCCAATTGTATCATCATCCTAAGATCGTGAGCATATCCCCATGATATCCACAATCTCCCCCTTGATGAACACATTGGTAATTTCCCAAAAATGTAAGTTTTGAGGTTTGAAAATAAAAATACTCATGTTTCACGCAAAGGCACAACTTGGTCCAAATGTAAGAAAAAGCAATGGAAATGACCAAGTTGGCTTCAGAATGGCATAGGCAAGTGAGATCAAGCAAAAGAAAGCAAGAAAGCTTCAATTTTCATAAAGGAGTCAAAATTCTCACTTAAGGTCTACATGAAAAAACAATTGTTCAATTTGACCTTTGATCATTATAAGGTTCCAAGAATTACAATTCAAGTTCAGAAATGGCAATACGACCAAAAGAATGCAAAATAAAAGCTCCCCCTCACTATGATCGTCATTTTTCGCAAAATTTCAATTTCTCCATTTTTCTCCAAATAGCTCCCCCTTTCTATTTTTCTCCAAATAGCTCCCATTTTTAACATTTTTGTTACATCTTCTCCCCCTTTGACAATGGAGTCATCAAGGAATCACGCCTTCCTCTCGTCTAGAGATGATAAATGCATAAATGAGGAAAAAATATAAGAAAGAGCATGCATGAAATGCAATGGAGTGGTTCTATTTTTTGTATTTTTAATTTTTTTAAGTACAAGAAGCTTTGGAGATTACCCAAAAGAACAAGCTAGCATTTCTACCATTACACAATACATATCAAGCCTGAAAGCGCTAGCAAAATCATGTTAATACATATATATCAAAGCTAAGCTAGAAGGCTCAATATAAAGTGATGAATTTTAATAATTTAAGCAAAGCTTCAAATCTAGCAAGTTCATCAACAGGGATCCTAAAGTGATAATTGCCATGTCAGAATGTTAATGTGAGATGAAGAAGCTAACAATGACCACTTAAGAGACAAAAAAGTTCTGAATTGAATCATTTTGCTCAAATTAGCTCAAATGCCTAATTTTTACAACAGTTTTCATTTGCAATGAATATTGAAGTTGATAAAAGGCCTATCTTAGTGGAGAAGATCCTGGACTAAGAGCCATCCACAAACTCTTCCTAAGCTTTAGCCAGAAGTTGATTAAAGGTCTATCTTAGCGAAGAAGATCTTGGACTAGGAGCCATCCATAAACTCTTCCTAAGCTTCAACCAGGGCAACAAATCTTGAGGTTCATGTCAATTTTGACAAGCAGTCCCCATGAGATCGTCTGGATCATCAAACTATCTCCAAGTTTTTGTCTTGGACATGCAGTCTCGTGAGAGTAGTTTGGCACAATTTCACCACAAGACAATCTTGAAATGTGATTTTTCATTTTGCACAAGAGCAAATTTAGATTCTCAGAAGAACAACAAGCTCAAGTAATGATCAATTCTAGATTCAAGAGCTAACAAAGCAATTTTGACAGGGCCAATGTCACAAAAGGAGCACTAATTGCGCAACTAGCTAAAAGATCCACAAATTGCAAATTTCTTTTAGTTCAAGTTGTTTTAAAATTCTAGATCATTTAGCAAAGACTTAGCTACACATGTGAAAGCATGATAATTCTAGCAAGTCAAAGAACTAGACATGACATTGAGCAAGAATTGAAATACTAAAGCTTAATAGGGTAATAAGCAAAGCTTTATCAATTAAAAGACAAGCAGTAACGCTTATATTACAATGCATCTTTTTGTGATTTTTATATGAATGTAATATGATACAATGAGATGCAAGAAAAGCTCAAAAAGCCTAAAAAGATCAAAAAGATCAACAAGTTCAGAAAAGATCAAGGAACAAAGAAAGCTCAGAAAAGAACCAACTCCCCCTCAAACCAACCCATAGGGATAAATTACCCCTAACTCACTCCTCAAGGGGGCAAACCTAGTTGGGTCTAAAGGTTTAGTGAGGATATCAGCTAACTGAGCCTCGGACTCCACAAAATGTAGTACAATATCACCCTTCTCTACATGGTCTCTAAGGAAGTGATAGCGAATGCCTATGTGCTTGATCCTAGAATGTTGCACTGGGTTTTTAGCAATATTAATGGCACAAGTGTTATCGCAGAGAAGAGTAACACTAGCAAAAATTAACCCAAAGTCCTTAAGAGTGGACACCATCCACAAAATCTGACTACAGCAACTAGCGGCAGCTACATATTCAGCTTTAGCAATGGATTATGCAACAGAGGACTACTTACTAGAAGACTAAGATACAAGAGAAGTGCCTAAGAAGTGACAAGTGCCTGAGATACTCTTCCTATCTAGCCGACAGCCCGCAAAACAGAATCAGAAAACCCCCGAATGTGCAGTATAACCCAGAAATAAACCATCAAAAGTTCTTGACTCAAATTTATCTAGGTTTCCTGTCTTGAGAATAAAACACTTAGATCTAAAAACTCAAAAATGAGAAACAGAGGGTTTTCTACCAAATCGAAGCTCATAAGATGTCTTGCCCAAAGAAGGTCTCAAGAAGACACGATTGGCAATATGATAAGCTGTAGCAATAGCTTCGGCCCAAAACCTCCTCGGAGTGTTATACTCATCTAGCATCGTCCTAGCCATCTCGACTAAGGTTCTGTTCTTTCTTTCCACAACGCCATTTTGTTGAGGAACATGTGGAGAAGAGAACTGATGCTTAATACCGCGCTCAGCACAAAAAGAGGCAAATGAGGCATTCTTGAACTCCGTGCCATTATCACTGCGAATCGCTCTCAGGGCACCAGGAAGTTCAAAAGCCAAGTGAAGAACAAGATCATGAAAATGATCAAAAGCTTCATCCTTCGAAGCAAGAAAGAACACCCAAGAGTATCTCAAAAAAATCATCGACTATGACAAGAATATACCATTTACCACCGACTGACCGAACCCTAGCATGACCAACAGCATCCATGTTAAGCAACTGACCAGGTCCGTCAGTCATGACCATAGTCAATGAAGGGTGTGAGGCGGCAACTTGCTTGCCATGCCTGCAGGGCGCACATACAGCATCCTTGATAGCTTTGAGTTTGGGCAAACCTCTCATGAGATCAAGGCTGCTAACTCGCGTCATATGATCAAAACCAATGTGCCCCACACGACGGTGCCAAAACCAGAACTCGGAAGAAGATGCAATCAAACACTTGAGAGATCCAGCAAGAGATTCAGAAAAGGCAGCTCCAAAGTTCCTATCAACTCTAGAGATCCCAAAAACAAGCTCACCAGCTGAATCAAGCACACGACAAGTATTTTTCTTAAATCTAGTCTCATAGCCATCATCAAGAAGCTGTGAGACAGAAAGCAAGTTGTACCTTATCTTGTCCAGAAGAGCGACGTCCTTCAGGATGAATTAGTCGTTCACCCTGATCGATCCCGTTCCTTCAATCCGCCCCTGTGTATCATCTCCAAAGGTGATGAAGTCATAAACCACATGTTCTCCTCAACTGAAAAGACTACACCAAAGAGACAGAAGAACTCTATGCCTTGGTAAAGGGTTAGTGAGATATTATCTAGAAAAACAGTACTGAGACTCACAACTAGCAAGAATAGCAGTAGATGATCCAAAGCTCATAAAAGTATATAATCAACAATTCAGGGCATGAGCATGAAGATAGATATATCAATTGCAACACATGCTATCCAAGATATGATAAAGTTCAAAAAATCCTTAATCCATAATAAGGCATAGGAGCAAGCAAGCGCATAGCATATCACACAACATACAACCAATCAACGGTAAAGCATGCTAGTGAAGCTATGGCAAAGCTCATGTATCCACAATTAACAATAAGGCACAAAACCATGTAAGCATAAAATTTGTTATAGAACAAATCATGGATAATGTATGCTAACATGGATATCAAGTAAGCATGCAAATACATAAAGCAAAAATCAACAAGAACAAGATAATAAATGTACAAAACAGCACAAGCTCATGATGACAAAACCAAGCTTATACACCCATGAAAACAATGAATAACAATCCAACCCATGGATACATAAGCAAGGTACTAGCAAAGGCATGATGAAAGATATCATAAGAGTAACACATGCCGATATGATACAAGTGAGCACAAAGAAAAGTACAACACACCAAGTATGAATAATCATGAATGTAAAGGCATGAAGGTGTAAGATAGCTCACAAAACATGTGAAGACGTCGATCATAAAAGCACATGCCTCTTGGAGGCCATCATGAGGATGGAGAACCATCAAGTGTCCCGATCACGTGATGAAGCAAAAGACCAGAACCTTTTAATTCCATGTTCTCCAACCCATGTCCCCGGTACCTACACATGAGAAAAGCAAGATGTTCAAGTCTTAGAACCCGAAGGGTTAGAGAGCAAATACTTGGGAACCCAAACCTTGGACACACGACCATTAGAAGCAATTAAACCATTATGTGAGTTAGCATGATGCAAATGATGGTTCATGCAAGAAGATCCAACACCATCCTTGGAGGCACGCCGCTAGTGGACAACTCGATGAGGAAAACGAGGTCCATCTCTAGAAAAGCGACGATGGCCTTGCTTGAAAGCACCATGATGAGAACCAACAAAAGCACCAAAGGAACTCACACATCCTCGCCGTGGGTGTGTACCTCGATGAATAAAACGAGGTACACCTCTTGGGAAATGACGGAAATCCTGCCTCGGGGCAGCTCGTGGACTAAAACCAAAACCACGGAAACCGAGTCCATGATGCTGTCCAACACCACTAGAAAAGGTGTCAAAGACGTCATCAACAGAGCGAGTCCTTATGCTAGGCTCTTTAGTGTGCATGTCATGAGAAAGACTATGTCCACTAGGAGACTTAGAAGCATGAGCTCGACGCATGTGTTTTGCACGCCGAGAATAGAAATCCACAAGATGTCCATCCTTCTCACAGAATGAGCAATGGTGTAAAGGTCTACTAGAAGACACGGTCTGAGAGGATGAAGTACTATTATCGCTCAAAAGAGAAGTCCCTTGGGACAAGCTGGAAGAACCAACATCATAACTTGCCCTCGTGTTGGCACAAGGCTCACACATGCCATGAGATGAGAAATATGTGTGCCTAAAAGCTCGACGGCACATTCGACACCGGTGTTTGATACGGCGGAAGCAAAACTCAACAATGTGTCCATCTTTCTTACAAAAAGTGCAATGATACTTATCTTTAGGAGATATAGTACCATTTGAGGAAGAAACACTCTTGTCTTTAGAAATCTCTTGGACAACACAAGAAGAGTCACAAAGAGTCGCTCTTGCCAAGGAAGAGCTACTCAAGGCAATAGCACAAATGCCAACATCAAATGATTCATGTTTAGCACGAGAAGACTCCAACTCCGAATGCAAAGAAGCAAGAGAAATCTTAAAAATGTCAATCTCGGAGTGGAAGCAAATACAAGAGTCACATGACTTGGCGCTTATATCATCGCGTAATTTCTTCGAAGACTCAACCTCGCTTTTCAAGGCAATGCAAGATGTGCAAGAAATTAATGATGCTTTCGTATTAAGTATGCAATTCAAAGCATCAATTTCATTTTCTAAACTAGCACAATTCTTGCAAGAGACTAAACCATCCTTAAGCAATTTTTCATGCTCTAAGCACATGCTACAAGAGCTAGCTTCAATTTCAATAATTTCAACTCTAGCATTCTCTAATTGCTCAAGGTGAATAGAATTAGTCAATTTTAACTTCTTAAATTCAGCAAGCATGCCTACACAAGAATCACAATCATTTCTAGCCATGGATCTAAAATTGCCTATTTCTAACTTAGCATTATCAAGCTCATGATGTAAGGCAACACAAGAATCACATGACATAGAAGCATTTGATTTCAATAATTTATTTTCATATTTTAGGCATGTAAGAGAATTATTCAAGTTATCCATATTTACAAGTAAGGAATCAAAAGCATACATGGAGGTTTTTAATTTGGCGAGCTCATGAGACAAATCACCCTTTTCTTCTAGCAATTTCATTTCCTTCCTAAGAGCATGCAATTTAAGATCAAATGACAACAAGCCATCAATGAGTTTTTCTTTGCTCACCTTGCTTAGCTTGAGTAGGGGATCATCCTTGCATGACTCATTATGATCATCCTCGAAAAGCTCTCTATCATGATCATCCTCGATAGCTACTCCACAAATGCCAATGGGCTCCTTCTCCTCGGGCTCCATGGAGAACTCATGTCTGAAACTAGAGCACATATGGGTAAAGTGGCCACAAGCGCCACATATACCACAAATTTGATCTCTAGCAAACCATCTCCGAAAAGATTCATGCCTTACATGGTCATTGACCAAACAGTCACAAGAAGAAGAATTAGAAGACTCACAAGACCTTCTACTAGTTGCTATGCGCAAAGATCGGTAAAGATCATAAAAGAGCAAACCTCGCTCTTATACCACTTGTTGGACCGAAAAGGCGACTAGAGGGGAGGTGAATAGGAGCACGATCAATTTTTCACCTTGATCAGATTCAATACTAATTTCACTCCAATAGCTATGAAAGCTATGAAGATCAATATACAAGCAGAGTGGAAGACTTGTATTGAATCCAATCAAAACCCCGAAGCAAATAGACCAAAATCACAAAATCTCAAAACATTAAGAGTTGGGCGGTCAGACCTCCATGTAGTTAGCGATCTAACCTTTAGAAATCGGTCAGACCTCTAGCTAGTTGGCGGTCTGACCTCTAGTTCAATGAACAGTAAAATCAGCCCGAACTCAAAATCACAAATCGGTCTGACATTTGATCCGTGACTCCAAACCTTACCAAACTTGAGACATACCTTCTCTAGGATGTCAGGAAACTATTCCAATCAATGATCGTGAAGATCCATACCAAAGTTCCAACCTTTTTTTGTTTGAGTGAAGGTTGCTCCAAAACTGAGTCAAAACCAAAATATGATCTAGAAACTTGCTCGTGGGTGATTGATGATCAAGATGATCCTATATGTATTCCCACCAAAGAAAAAATCGCGGATCGAAGAAGGCCCTAAAATCACAAAATAGAGAGCAATAACGCAAATAGACTCATCTTGTGAAACCTTGCTTGGATTGATTTGATATTGATGTTGGTTTACAACCACTCCATCCAGGAGGACAAAGTCTCAACAAATGAGCACACAATCAACCCAACTCTCTAGAACTCTAACCTCTCCACTACTCTCTCCTAACCCTAAAATACAAACTAGGGTTTCTCAAATGAAAGGGTTAAAGGATAAAGGAGGTGCTGGCCAGCACCCTCCCCTATTTATAGTGGAGGCTAGCTTCTAGAAGTGTAAACCCTAATGGGCACCCGTTAGGCCCACACACAAACGGGTTTCACTTACGCACGTATTTTAAAGCGTCATCTTCATCTCCTCTTACCCTAAACCACTTCTCCTTGCGTCGTCTTGCGTCGCAGGTTAGCAAAAGGTCACCAAGGTGGTATTTAGGTGAAATTACCAAAATACCCCTTCTCGATCCTTTTGCAAAGACCGAGTCCAATCTTCATGAAGCAATCCCATGCTTCGCCACGTGTAGGTTGATCAACGGCTCTCATCATGTCGGCAAGTCTCTCCCATCCGGCTCCCACCAAAACCACCATGGCACTTGGACCGACCTCCGCGCAGCTTGATACGACCTGTCGCACCGAACTGCACGTTCGGTCATCCTTATCCATTTTGCGCCATGCTTGAATCCATTGACTTCACCCGGCATTCTCGATCGTTTTGGACTCCATTTGGGTGATAATTGACCGGTTGACGAAAGTGGCATATTTCATTCTAGTCAAAACCAAGTATAGTGGTGACAAGTTAGCAGAGTTGTACATGGCCAGGATCGTCTGTCTCCACGGAGTACCCAAGAAAATCGTGTCCGACAGAGGTTCCCAGTTCACCTCCCGGTTTTGGAAAAGTCTACATGAAGCCTTGGGAACCAGACTCAACTTCAGTACAGCATATCATCCTCAGACAGATGGCTAGACAGAACGTGTCAATCAGATTCTTGAAGACATGCTTCGGGCCTGTGCCATAGATTATGGAAGAAGTTGGGACAAGAACCTGCCCTATGCAGAATTCTCGTACAACAACAGTTATTAGACCAGTTTACAGATGTCTCTGTTCAAAGCTTTGTACGGTAGAAAGTGTAGAACCCCTCTCCTTTGGGATCAGGTAGGAGAGCATCAGTTCTTTGGACCAGTGTTGATCAAAGAAGCTGAAGGCAAGGTTAAGGCAATAAAAGAACGCCTGAAAGTGGCTCAGTCCCGACAAAAGAGTTATGCTGATAACCGTCAGAGAGATTTGTCCTTTGAGATAGGAGATTTTGTTTATCTTAGAGTTACTCCACTCAGAGGAGTAAGAAGGTTCCAGACCAAAGGAAAACTCGCACCCAAATTTGTGGGACCTTACAAGATTTTGGCAAGAAGAGGTGAAGTTGCATATCAGCTTGAGCTGCCGGCATCCTTATCTGCAGTCCACGACGTCTTCCACGTCTCACAATTGACGAAATGTCTCAGAGTGCCAACAGAAGAAACACCGCTTGAAAGCATCAATCTTCAGGAAGATATCACCTATATGGAGCAGCCAATCAAGATCCTCGATGTGGCAGAATGAATCACCAGAAGCAAAGTCATCCGTTCATGCATGGTCCAGTGGAGCAATCACTCAGAAGAAGCACCTGGGAGCGAGAAGAAGATTTGAAAGCCGAGTATACCCACCTTTTTGCTGGCCAAGTCTGAATCTCGGGGTCGAGATTCCCTTTAAGGGGGGTTGGTTTGTAACAGCCCAAATTTTCAATTTCAGAGAAAATTTAAAACTTATTTATTTTTGTGGATTTTCTAAAATTTTAAAAGCTTTGCCTTAATTATTTTAAAGATAAAACAAATTTAATTGCAAAAAACTATTACCAAGTCCAAAATGTCTTTGAGAATTTCAGTGAATTTTCTCATAATTTTTGGATTTTATTTACTATTTTCTAAAGCTATTTTGATTTATCTGAATTAAATCAATTGGAAAATCGTTTAGAAATCCCTAAATAGTGTTTGGGTCGAATCTATGTCGGCCCATTCCTCTTTCCGCACACGCATGGCCCAGTCGGCCCAACCCTCCCGCGTGCCCTCACCTTTCATCGCAACCGTCGGATTAAAATCCAACGGCTACGAAGCACCCGCTTCTTTTCTATTTTTGCCGTCACCGACAAGTAGGCCCACTACAAGGTCGTCACCTTCCCCTTTCCTTCTTCCTCGCGCTACTTTCCTTTTTCTCGCGCCCACGTACGCCATGGCCGAATTTGAAAAGCTTCCATACACATTCGAATCCGGCCGCATATCCCTAATTGACACGCGCATTTAAACCCTGGTTTCCCTTCGCCTCCGACACGGCGCTCTCTTTCCTTTAGCTCGCCCTGAATCCCCTAATCATCGCCGGCGGCTTCGCGTGACCTTCGTGCTCACCACAGCTATTCAACCAAGCCCGCGCCCCTATAAATAGAGCCTCGGGTGCGCCCTTCTCTTCTCATCCCAATGCCCCAAACCATCTCCCTCCAATCCGTCTCTAGAGCCCGGATTTTGAAGTTCTTCGTCGGCGGCTAAACTTCGGTTCTTCTTTGATTCCGGCGCCCCCGTTGACACTTCGTCCTCGTCTCTGCCACCGTCGGCATCGCCGCATCATCGCGAAGCCGATGCTCCCACCCATTCGCCGCAAGGATCGCCAGAACCTCTACTTCACCTTCGACCGCATGCCACCGCCGGTAAAGACCTCACTGTCGGCCACCTCTTCGCACTCCACCACCGTGAGGTAGTGCATCTAGTTCCCCGTCACTCCCTCGTCACATTGTACACCTTCGTTTGGCTCGCCATGGCGCGAAGCGCTGGCGAGACCGAACCCTAGCGCCGCCGCTCACCGTGCTTACGTGGCTCAACCACGTCAGCGACAGGTCAGCACCACCTAGGCGCTCACACCTACGTGGTGCCAGGATGGCGCCAGGTCACCTCACCCAAGCCGCGCAGCACCCCTGCGTTTACTGTGCGGTGCACCGGGTCCGCGGTAGACCTTTGACCAACCGTGGGTGTGGTCCATTGACCACGGGTCCACCAGTTAGTGTCCCAAGGATTTTCGGCTTAAAAATAAATCCGGCCAAAAATCAGAAAACCCTGAGGGCTGACATCATCAGTGCGCAGTATTTCGTTTTTTTTATAGAAAAATAAATCAAGAATTCGTTTAAAATCCAAAATTAGGGTTTAAAACTTCCAAGAACTCGTATTTCTTCATACGAACTCCGATTTAGGTGATTCAAATTTATAAATTTGTATAAATTCAAGATCTAGTTAACTAAACTAAAATTATTTGATTTGGAGTTAGTTTGGTTTGCCTTTTTGAATTTATTTGAATTTCAATTGAATTTGTTGTACTTTCGTGTATAGACTTCGACAACTCCGGAGAGTGTGATCCTTCAGAGGACTTAGAGTGCTAAGACCTCGATCAAGGCAAGTTATACCATTAACCATATTGATTCTAGTATTTTAAAGTTATTTAATTCTGTTTTTAAAGTTATTATTGCATGCATAGTTTTATTCAATTATTTTAAATTCCTGTTTAAATTCTTAGATATGCCAATTCCTTTGTATAGCCAATATTGATATTTGGATTGTCATGCCCTTGTCACCTTAGTAAAATAATTAAGAGAATTATTCTTAGCAATTGCTTAGACCAAAAGTTGATTTGGGGGAATTTTGCCAAAATATAAAGTTGATTTAAAAATGTGACTATGGCATTGTTTTTACCAGAGTGTTGAAAAAATGTTTTGACAAGGAAAAATAAATAGAATTGGTTTGGACTTGGGCGAATTGGACTGTTGGTGGGTGCAAGTTTATGCACGGGCTCAAATCAGTGAATGTTTGAGGCCTAGGGATTATTTTGGAAGTCGCCTAGTCATATAAGGACCGGTCTGCGAGCTGCGGATTGTTAAGCCAAACTCGTACCACCACAAGCCTAGAGTGGGGACATACTTGGCTAATTAAGCTATATTATTTCACCATATTTATGTCATAGAAAGATGTGGGTGTCGTGAAGACTTATTGTTAATACCCACATGGCACAAGAGGGGGTCATCGTTTGGTGCGAAGCCTACGATTACGAAACCTTAGTGGGCATAATTATGTTGAAATAATGTAGGGTAAAGGCCTCGTGATAGTTGCTTAGTCACACGCCTTCGGAAGCGTGTAATGGCCGACATGATAAGTAAACTATCTCTTGTGGGTAAAGTTGTACAAACTCTGCAGAGTAATAATCTATTCAAATAGCCGCGTCCGCGGTCATGAACATGCTGAGCAAAGCCTTTTGTGGATTAGTTTTGGTTTTGTTTTCAAACTCAATGGTTTTGGATGTTTTTTTATCCAAATGGGAATGTTGGGCAAAAAGCCTGGTGTAAGGGGGGTAGTCCTTCACCATTTGTGTATGGAAGTTTATCCTACACTTGAGATTGATGAATCAAAATACAAATTTGATTTTAACTAAAAATTGCCTTGGAAATTATTAGGAGAATTTAAATTAAAAATGTTGTCTTATGCAAAACAAACCCTATCGGTCTCACTTATTTACTTATGCATGCATTATATTTCTGTATTGGGTGTAACTTGCGAGCACGGAAGTTGTGCTCACTCTTGCTGAATAATCTTTATTCAGGAGAAGACTTCTATCAAGACAGTGAGGTCCCAGACACTTAGGCTACGCCCCCAGACGATTGCCTGTGGCAAGTCGTGTGGCCTACTACTACTACTTTGCTTCCGTTGTGTTTTACTTTATTTGTCCTCAGGCCTTTTTGTAATAAACTCTGAATTATTATTAATAAAATGCATGATATGTTTGTGTTATCACTTTTGTTTGACTGTGTACACTAGCTATCCTGGACTAGTTTATGAACACAGAGAATTCGAGATCCTTCGCTCCCGGGTTCGACAACAATCATCACCACCGAGTTGGACGATGAACAAGCCAAAACCGGTCAAATCGCCACTTTGGCCGGTCTGACCGTCCCCTGGCCGGTCTGATCGCCACTTGTTCGTCAAATTTCCTCCCTAGAAATCCGAAACCTACTAGAATTTTCAAATGAATAGAACTTTTGACTCGAAGCTCCAAAAATTATGAGACCAAGTGTAGGAGAATCCCCTCTCTTGTCTATACCCTCTATTTTTGGCCCAGATCCAAAATCAAAAATCCATTTTGGCCAGTCTGACCAATTTCCAAAGGCTGGTCTGACCGCCACTCAATGGCCGGTCAGACCGCCACCTTGGCCAGTCAGACCGCCACTTGCCTGACACAAAATGAACTTCGCCGAAAACGCGTGTTTCGACAAACCTTCAACGCCATTGCCAATTGTATCATCATCCTAAGATCGTGAGCATATCCCCATGATAACCACAACCTCTTTATTGATTGTTGTATATTTCTTTGTACAAGGGAGGTCCTATTTATATATTAAACCCACCTGGGGTACTTTTGTTATTATGCCGATCAACCCCTTGATCAAGGGTTTCTTAACACTCCCCTTGGGTGAATACCACGTCATGCACATGCCTCATTCAAAACTCCTCCCAAAAAACCAGTTGGAAAAAGGGGATTAGAGAAAAGAGTACATTGTATCCGCAAGTTGTATTGCATTGTTGCCTCGTTAAAAACCTTTATGTGAGAAATCTTTAGGAAAAACTCACTAAGGGAAAAAGAGTGCAACCTCTCTAACTTTTGGGTTAATATTCAGGAATAAGGTAAAACTTCAGGACCTTAAGTAGATTATGATTCAGGGGTTTCTCCCATGATCTTTGATGATGTTAATGCCACATGACATCTGGATATGGCTAATCACACGTCTGAGCCAAACACATTCACGTGAGGCTTCATATAATACAATAATTTATGAGTGGTTTGTAGAAGTAGCTACCAAGGTCTACTTAAATGACCACCAAGAGATGGCTACACCACCAAATAGAAATACAAACTCGGTATGAGAGTTGACACTATGGGGATCAAACAGATAGCAGCATCCGTATATCCCACCATGGTCAAGTCTTGGTCCTTCCGGTAAAATAAGCCAAGATCTTGTGTACCTTGGAGATATCTGAGAAGAGTCTTTATGCCAGCCCAATGCCTTCTGGTTTGAGCTACACTAGGCTTGTTGATTAAGGTGAGAAGATCGAAGCCCTAGTTCAAAGGATGGTGCTCGAAGACCAGGACTACAAGGCATTATCGGAAGATGAAGGATCCAATGACGAGGATGTTGTGGAATAGTAGGCGGTTCCATCCGGGTGGAACACATACCAATTCAACAACCTCGTCATGGACGAAGGCTCCAGTGTACCGTGGGAGTACAACCAGAACAAGGTCAGCAAGGAGCCATGTACAAATACAAGCAGGCCGTGCAGGAGGATGTCAAATTCTGAGCCATGTTGCTGCAACGTACATTCACAGTAGTGAAGTCCAACCCAAGATGCTATGACGTGATGTGCGACATGGAGGGATGCCCTAGGCGAGTGCACGCATTCTAGCCTAAGTGGGACATCTACTGGAAATGCTCTATAGTAGTCCCTCACACATGTGTTGTCACTGAATCAATGCAATCCCACAAGAACCTATCATCAAGCTTCATCGCGAACATCATGTACGGCGAGATCGTTGATAATCTGGATTTCGAGCCATGATCCAACATTTGAGAAATAGAGGCAAGGTTCCAGTACACAATCAGCTATGCTAAGGCATGGAGGGCAATGTAGAAGGCATTGGAATCAAGGTATGGTACGTTCGAGGACTCCTACCACAACCTGCCCCGTCAACTCCGAGTCATACAAGACAGGAATCCTGGCACTCATGTGGACCATCAAGATGACACACATCCACGGTGGGCCGAGAAGAGGGTACTGAAGTGAGTATTCTTCGCCTTTGGTGCATGCATCAATGCTTTTCAGCATTGTCATCCGATATTGTGCGTGGATGGCACGTTCCTGACTGGAAAGTATAAGGGGCATATACTTATTGCAATTTTGACGGACGGAAACAATCAGGTTCTTCTCGTGGCCTTCACAATCATTGAAAGTGAGAATACGAACAATTGGTTATGGTTTCTTAGGAACGTGAAGATTTCTAGTGTACAGGGTCGTCCTAATATATGCGTCATACATGATCAACATGCGAGTCTATTGAGTGCAGTAACTAAGCCACAACAAGGGGGAAACGAGCCACTTCCGTGGGTGGATCTACAGAGCAGGTGGTGCATGAGGCACTTGGGTGCAAACTTTTACTGGCAGTTCCACAACAAGGACTTGATGAATCTTTTCAAGTAGTTGTGCAACCAAAACCAGCAGAGAAAGTTCGATGCACTTTGGAAAATTCTAGATGAGTGGACAAGGACGCACAAAAGGGAGGTAGTGAAAAAGCCCACTACAAGCACGGACAATCTCTCCGAGGCATTACCAGAGTTACCCATATATGGTCCTGGTGTGAGGAGGAAGACGAAGGGGAGGTAAAATACTTTCTCAGACTGGATTGAGAACGAGCCTAAGGTGAAGTGGTCGTTGCTACATGACAAGGATGGTGCTCGGTATGGTGTCATGACAACAAATCTAGCTGAGGTGTACAATTGGGTCATGTGTGGCACCAGATGGCTCCCTTAAGTTGGTATTGTGGAGGAAATTCTCTGCGGTACCACAAATTACTTTATTGACCGAAGCAACAATGCATCACTCTCCATGGCAAATGACAGAGTATTGTATTCCGCCATGATCACCAAGTACATGGAGGAGAAGAGCAAGAAGGGTGAGATACACCAGACATTCAAGATGGGCACAAGGGAGCATCGCTTCTAGGTACTTTGTAGGGAGAAAGGACGTCATGGGACGAACCACGAAAGGATCAACCACGAGTGCACACTACGCTGCACTAGTTGCATATGCACTTGCAACAAGACACTTCTTCTGCATAGGCTATGCTCACATGTGATGACCGCATGTTCGACGGTGGCGCAGCATCCCGACCAATACCTTTCTAAATATTTCACCAAGGAAGATGTGATGTAAACCTGGAATACAAAGTTGTATAGTTATGGTGTGGTTGGCTATTTCACTAGCCATCCTACCTAGGAGCAACTGATCTGGGCCACGGACATTGCTAGGCTGAAGGGAAAGATTGGCCAACGACAGATACGGCATATCAGGAATGACACGGATCAAGCAAAAGTCGGGCGTCGTACAAATAAGTGCTCTATTGCAAAGAGTCTAGGCATGCCTTCAAGAAATGCCCTACGAGAAATGCACAAGATGAAGGAGAGGTTGGTAGTTCGGACGGCGCCACGGGGACCTCATCTAACCACCCCACTCGACGCGGGCACCGTGGAGGTCGACATGGTAGACATTGAGGCCACGACCACGAGAATGGTTTGTCTTGTTGAAATATGTTGTGTTGAATGTTTTGTAATATCATTGTGGTTTTCAACAAACTATGTGATGACTGACGAGGATTATTGACTAGTCAATTATCCGAGTATATATGTATTTGCTTATTTATAAATAAGCCAGGTTTTCTACTAGACCCAAATTAGCTTTCTGGGCCCAAGATCAATTAAGCGGTCAGAAAGTGGGCCTGAAAGCCTTTTTCTTTGACTATTCTCAAAACCTCTTATGGACGTTTGGTTGGACATCCTCTATAGGTTTCTTCGGCCCTCTCCTGGATCTCTCCCCCGTAGAGGTGATCCTGGAAAGCGGTTACCCATGTGTGGTTAATGATAACTACACGTGGAGAGAATATATTGGTTGTAATATTCAGAAATATAACGGTCCTCACGAAGGGACGCAACGGTTGACTTGAAGGGACACAACCATTGGATCAAAAAGGCACCACTACAACAAACTGCCGACGTTTTGTAGACTATAAGAACCCGATCTATGTGCTTTTGTAATCCAGATCCCGATCCAGACCATAATCCACGTTTATTCACAATCATTATTCCTATAATCAGAGCATACCCTTTGCAATATACATCACCATTTTTAGTCCTTTGGCGAATAGATAGCAATCTCCATTTTTTTTTCTTTATATTCTTGTTTGTCCGTTCTGTAACGAGAGTCCCAAACGTCGACAGCTGGCACCGTCTGTGGGGATTGTCGTCATCACCATCGCTGACTCAATTTTGGTAATGTGTCTCGTGCTTTGCTCATGAATCAAAACTTGCCTGCGTGGAGAGAAGAAAGCATCCTTGACATTTCCGACTACGATGACGACATGGAGGAAAATTTCGTCCTCGTATCCGGCAATGCCCATGGTTCCTCCGGTGCCATTACCGAGGCACCGTCTCCCGTCGAGTCCACACACGCTGACTCTACGTCGGCCGAGCCTTCGTCCACAAGAGTCACTGTGGACGAGTACTATCCCGAGCCTATCTCATTTAGAGTAGTAGATTCGGAAGGTTCCTAGAGCCCAACGCATCATGATGATCTCGCTGGCGGCCTCCATGTTGAAGGCCTAGAGAGAACATCTAGGGAGAATGTTCTCTTCACCCTACAATACAACTCGTCCTCTTTTTCAGAGGATGACTGCATGTTCATCCCTTCTGCATGTTCTGGCGGTCATCAGGTCGCTGCCGTTAGTAACAATCAACCCAATGCCACCAATGATCCTGAAACATCAGGGCAACGCCAGGAGCGGGAAGAACGGGAATGCCTCCAACATGAGGAGGAGGCCCAACAAGCCGAGATACGTGCCGCCACACAAGCGCACATCTCGTAGGTTCGCAGCCACTACTACTGAGACACCCTAGGTTGTGCAGCGAGGGTGCCACAACAAGCAATGCATACGTCACCGCCACGGGCAACGATGGTAAGGGATTCAAATGCCTTATCAACCCCCACGCAGGAGGATTCCCTTGCGGAGCGTGTTCGTTACTTAGCGAGCGCCATCGCACACCCTCCGAAAGGATTAACTCCAGAGCAAGGAGTGCAAGTAATGCATGCTATCGCATGAGAGCTACAGGATGCCGCGGAGAATATCTCCACCTGATCGCATACTGTGCTTTCCCAGACGGACTCTCGCTTAGAAGGGTCCTCACTTGGAAGACGAAGGCAAGGCCAAAGTAATGGTGCTCCTAGCCATCACGTCCAAGGCCAAGGTGAGCATGATACCCATTTTTCGGAATGTAGTAGGCGTCCTAGATCTCTTGCTGGTCGTAATGGTCATCACAATATACAACAATGTGTTGGACTTTATGCAGGTTGTAAAGCCTTTTCTCCTAGACTAAGAAATGTTACTTGGCCGGAGAAGTTCAAGCCGGGAAGTATGGAAACTTTTGACGGGATGCAAAATCCATCATAGTTCCTCTAAGTCTACACTACCGCCATTCAGGCTGCTGGAGGCGATGATAAGATAATGGCTAATTATTTGCCCATAGTTCTAAAGGGTTCTGCTAGGAACTGGTTGTTCAACCAGCCTGCTGGATCCATATATAACTAGGAGGTGCTTTGTAATTCATTGCAAAACAACTTCAAAAGTTGTTTTGCAAAATCGGGGAAGGAGGATAATTGTCACAGCCCCGGGTAGCAACCCCCGGAACCTACTGTGCACATTAGACCAGTCCCACGATCAGTCGCTAGTCCGCACAGTCTCAACAAAGATGTGATCATAACCATACAACAAACTAATGAAGAAGCAGACAAATTAACGATAATAACAACAAAAGACCATACGGTCAAGCTTGTTTACAGAGGTGCCGCGCAGGGCTACAAACAGCGGAAAAAGCAAAAGAACACATGGAGGCCACACGACCTGCCCACAGGCAATCGAGTGGAGGACATCCTAGAACGCCTAGTCTTCAAAGACCTCCTCTTCGAAGAGGTCGGAGCACCTTGGGAGGTCTTCATCAGCTGCTGATTAACCAGAGGGCACAAGTCGTGAGTACTTTGAATGTACTCAGCAAGCCGTACGGAATTGTATGCAAATATCATTCATGCAAGTCTTGACAAGGAGGCCTTTATGGTTACTTTGCAGAAAGCAATGTTGACTTGAAATACATTAAGTAGATTGCAAGGCACAAGTTAAAAGACTAGTACATAAGTAACAAGTTCTCTTTTCTCTGTTTTTTTAAAAACAACACACGACCACCCAGGTCACGTGCCCAGACCACTCACGACCACCCTAGTCATCAGCTAGACCACTCACGACCTCAGTCGTGAGCCAAACCACTCGGAACCAAACCCAACAACAAGTTTTGAGAAAGATCTACCCCTTGCGTGAAATCACCAGGCATGTCCATAACTGGGGACACGGCTATTCGAATAGATTTTTCACTCTGCAGAGGTTGTACAGCTTTACCCACAAGACACGAGTTCTCTAGTTGGTTGGACACCCGTCGATGCCCTTGCTCACTACCTTAGGTAAGCAGTCTAGAGCTTGTGACAAGGCCTTTACAAGGTTCTGTTTTGACTCGGTTCCGCTCGCTAAGGTTTCGCCTTGCTGGCCCCCTCTTGCGCCAAGTGTGGGCGTAAACCCAGGTCCTTCCACACTTCCACCAAAATGGAACCGAATCAAAGCATTGCCAATTAGTTGGCCAGGTCCACCCCATCCTGGACATGTGGTGGCACGGTATGGCCCGGATCAAACTCTTACAAGGTTAAGTCCTTAGTGGGTGCTCAGGCGAGACCTCCTCCTCCCAGTGTGCGTATAGCACCCCCTTTACTACACGATCACTCACCCGAGCAAAAATATTTTGGGTTCAACCCGGCCAATGACCACCCTAATCACGTCATAACAAATTTTATTAGCGGCCACACAGGCCAGCGGCAACGCTTGCAAGACAACACATGCCAAGACAAATAAGTGCCACAAATTCCATAATCTCTTAGTCAAATTTAACATCTTTGAGATAGGTGATCGAGACAACGCATAACTAAGCAGGTCTAAGCAAGAGTACGCACCCACGTTGGTTATCATAAAGAGGTCCAACTAAGGTTACCCATCCTATGGTGGTCCAAAGAATACATGTAAACATGTCGAACACAAGTATTCAAGGAATCATAACGCCAAGTACGTGATTAGCTAATTCCCAAATCATTTTTATACAAATAGTCATGCATGTTGATACAAAACAAAGTATTTTTTGCAAACTAGGTTCAACATGATCAAAGGTCTATGACTTGCCTTCGATGAAGAGCTGGGGGTCATCTATAGAGGTCGCCGAGTCCATGAACTCTTCTGAGAGACCAGAATCTACACGAGCGAAAAGAACCAAATAAATACAACAAATTCAAATGAAAACCAACACTACCAAACAAGAACCAAAAGAAAAACACAGAATTAAAAACGGCTCTCGGGAGGAGGTCCAACTGAGAGGGAGAGGTCGAAGGAGATCCATAGGAGGAGGTTCAAAGGAGAAGATCCTGAGGAGGAGGTATGAGCAGATCAAGAAAGTTGGGGAAGGCTAAGGGGGATAAAAGAGGGCTGCTCAGGTTTTTATAGCCGGGGAGAACAGGAGGAGCGGCTGAGAAACTTTGAAGCACACGAGATCAAGGGTAGGTGGCGACAGATTTTGAGCATGGCACCTAACGCACAAACAGCTACCCGGGGACAAGGAATCATGAGGCAAGAAAGATTTAATGCGTATAACGACATTTGATGCTAAGGCCCCTGTGAGAGCGATTTAGGTCTCCGACGAGAGCAGCGCCGCGATGAGCGGGAGAAAAAGGTTGAGCAAGGCTGACAGGTGAGGCTAGTCAAAAAGGGGGGTCATGACCAAAACAAGAGGTCATGACCCAAAGGGCGCACATGGACAAGGGGTGCACGTGACCAAGAGGAGGTCGCAGACCAGAAGGGTGGTCTTTACAAAAAGATCAGGAGGGTGGTCGCGGCACAAAGAGGTGGTCGCGGCCTAAAGGGAGATCGTGGCAAAACGACAAAAGGAGGAGGTCGCGGCCACAGAGGGAGGTCGCGGCACAACGACAAAAGAGGAGGTTGTGGCCACAGAGGGAGGTCGTGGCAAAACGACAAAAGGAGGAGGTCGCGGCCACAGAGGGAGGTCGCGGCAAAATGATAAAAGAGGAGGTCGCGGCAAAACGACAAAAGGAAGAGGTCGCGGCCACAGAGGGAGGTCGTGGCAAAATGAAAAAAGAGGAGGTCACGACCACAAAGGGAGGTCGCAGCAAAATGACAAAAGGAGGAGGTCGCGGCCACAGAGGGAGGTCGTGGCAAAACGACAAAAGAGGAGGTCGTGACCAAAAAGATGGTCATGATCCAAGGGATGTCACGTGACCAAGGGGAGGTCGCGGCCACAAAGAGAGGTTGCGGCCCAAGGGCTGGTCGCGGACCAAGAAGGTGGTCTTTGCAAAAAGACCAAGAGGGTGGTCTTTATAAAAAAGACCAGCTCCAGGACCACCGGGGAGGTCCAAACGAAAGAAAAGGTCTGGACTGAAGGGAGGTCCAAACGAAGGGAGGTCTGGATCCTCAGATCCAAACGAAAGGAATCAAAGAAAGGCGCGGTGAGGCGGGGCCGTCCAATTTTGATCGGGCGGTTCAAAAAGAGGTGAACGTTCGGACTGGTTGAAAGCGCCAACCAGATCGGGCCATTCAACACAGATCGGACGGTTCAAAACGAAGGGGACGTTCAGACTAGCTGAACATCTAACAGGATCGGGCCGTCTAGCACAGATCGGACGATCCGCAAGGAAAGGAGGTGTGGAGCTGGCTGCGTAGGGAGAAAGGAACGAGCAGAGAAGGGGAAAACAATACCAGAGAACATTAACAACTCCAAAGGAACTAAACTCAAATTAATTGAAGTTGGATTTAGTCACTTTAAACACCTTAATTCCAAAATCTCCAGTTAAGCTTTAGAACTTCAACAAATCTGAATGGTTATTTTTGTTTTGAAAATTTTCAAAAAGGCTCAGAAAATTGGGATGTTACAATAATTTGCATAGGCTCCACCAAACCCCTGACGAAAATTTATGACAGTTTGTAAAACATTTTATAGAAGTCCACAATACTATCCCAAATGTTTCTGATAACTCTGTGATTCAAGCTTTTAAATAGGCAGTAAGATATTGAAGGTTCACAAAAGACCTCAACATCAGCCCGCCTAGGTCCGTGTCAGAACTCTTTAACATGGCCGATCAGTACTCCGATGCTAATGAGGCAGTGGAGTGGAACCAAATGGTGGATAAGGAGACCACCCCTCCTTAGCCAGGCCTCAAGGATGTCAAAGAAAAGAAATCCAAGAGGTTCGAAGGCTCCACAAGCAGCAAAGAAAAACCCAAGAAGAAGGAGAAGGGAAAGTCCAAGCAGTCCACCAGGGAGGTCACAGCCATTGACCGGCGACCACCCTACAGCAAAAACAAGAGTCCTTGGACCAAAAGGAGGCAAAGAGGTCATTCAAACGACCGTACTACCCCACAATCTACGAATACGTCTAGGAGCAATGAGCACTGGTGCCCATTGCATAAAGTTCCTGGTCATGACCTCCCCAACTGTTGTACTTGGCAAAAGCAGATGGAGGGATACTACATTAGGAAAGGCCCAATACCTATCCCACCAGAAGACAGCGGACCACCAGTGGTCCAAAACAATGACAAGGACACGGAGATGCCATTTCAAAGTTCGGATCACCACGTCAATGTCATTTATGGGGGTTCGGCCACCTACACCTCCAAGCGGCAGTACAAGGCAGCATGGAGGGACATAAATAATGTTGAGATCCCACCTAGTCATCCAGAATACCCCAAATGGTCAGAGACCTCCCTGACCTTCACTAAGGAGGACATCCCTAAAGTTATGTCTACTTCTTATAAATTACCTTTAGTGGTTTCTCCTACCATAAGTAATTGCAGAGTAGGGAGAATATTAATAGATAGTGGTAGTTCTTTAGACCTGTTATTTATTAATACTTTAGATGAAATGCAAATTCCTCGTTCTAAGATTAAACCAATGACAAGTCCCTTCTATGGGATAGTACCAGGTATGTCTATTACACCAATAGGGCAAGTAGTGTTACCAGTAACCTTCGGCACGGCTACTAATTTTTGAACTGAATTGATCACTTTCGAAGTGGTTGATTTTGAGTCTGCATATAATGCAATTTTGGGAAGACCATCTCTAACAAAGTTCATGGCAGCTACACACCACGCCTACTAGAAGATCAAGATCTCTAGGCCAAAGGGCATAATTGTGGTGCAAGGTGACCAGGCTGTCGCACTTTCTTGTGATCGTAAGTTGTTAGAACTTGTCGATCAGTTACCTTTGAAAGATCTTACTATAAAGGATAAAACAGGGAAGGCCGTGAAAGTCAAGGCTCCTCCCCAGCCCAATGAGCAGGTAAAAATAGTACTACTCAGCCCCGAAGACCAATCCAAGACAGTCCGGATTAGCGCAAAATTAAGTGAGAAATAGGAAGATGAGCTCCTCACCTTCCTTCGGTCCAACTCGGATGTCTTCGCGTGGAAGCCATCTGATATGCTCGGAGTCCCAAGAGAGGTGATTGAGCACAGGCTAGCCATTCAACCTGAGAAAAAACCAGTCAAATAAAGACTAAGACGCTTCACCCTGAATCGTCAAGAGGCCATCAGAGCAGAGCTCGACAAGCTCCTTGAAGCTGGCTTTATTTGGGAGGTAGATCACCCTAAATGGCTTGCAAATCCGATCTTGGTCAAGAAATCTAACGATAAGTGGCGCATGTGCGTCGATTTTACCAGTTTAAATATTGTTTGCCCAAAGGATGACTTCCCTTTGCCTCACATTAATCGGTTAGTTGATTCTACTGTGGGTTGCGAACTGATGAGTTTTCTTGATGCTTATTTCGAATATCATTAGATCAGTATGGCGAAAGAAGATGAAGAAAAGTCTACCTTCATCACACCCTTTGGCGTCTATAGCTATATCAAGATGTCGTTTGGGTTGAAGAATGCTGGAGCCACGTACCAGCGTTTGATGCAAAAAAAAAACCTTTAGCAGTCAGTTGAAGCGTAATTTAGAGGCCTATGTAGATGACCTCGTTGTAAAAAGTAGTACTAAAAATGACCATTTGAAGGATCTCACAGAGACCTTCAAAAATGTAAACAAACATGGAATAAAGCTTAATCCTAAAAAGTGTACTTTTTGGGTTAATTCTGGCAAGTTGCTTGGTTTTCTTGTTTGTTCTCATGGGATTGAAGTTAATCTAGAGAAAATTTGTGCCATTGAACAACTACGACCACCTTCCACTATGAAGGAGGTCCAAGCCTTAACTGGTCGAATGGCGGCCCTTAGTCGTTTTATTTCTCAATCAAGAGAACGTGGTTTACCTTTCTTTAAGGTGATCTGCAAGACTAATAAAAAGTTTCAATGGTCCGAAGCAGCTAACAAAGCCTTTGAAGATTTAAAAGCTTATCTTTCAAATCCTCCAGTATTAGTCTCGCCTTTAGAGGGTGAACCTTTACTAGTTTACTTGGCAGCAACACCAAATGTGATCAATGCAGTACTTATTGCACAAAGGGAAGGGTCTCAACGACCCATCTACTATGTAAGTGAGGTCTTACATGGACTGAAAGAAAGATATCCTGAGATCCGAAAGCTAATTTATTCTCTTCTGATGACTTTAGAAAACTGAGACATTATTTTCAATCTCATAAGATCACAATGCCTTCATCTTTTTCCCTTGGAAATATACTTCATAACCAAGAAGTAACAAGTCACATAGCTAAGTGGGCAGTAGAACTTGGAGAATTTTATCTTCATTTTACTTCCCGAACAGCAATAAAAAGCCAAGTCCTAGCTGATTTTATGGTTGAATAGACGAACACTGAGGATCAACCTCAAGTTAGTCCTGTACTAGACGACCATTGGGCATTGTATTTTGATGGCTCTCGTGAACTTAAAGGCTTGGGGGCCGAGATTTTGTTGATAACATCACAAGGTGATCAACTTCAGTATGTCATACAGTTTATGTTCCCTGCCACTAACAACATGGCAGAGTATGAAGGACTTCTAACCGGGCTTCGAGCAGCCAAATCCCTCAGAGTCCGTCAGCTTTTAGCAAATGGAGATTCACAATTAGTCATAAACCAAGTAGCAAAGGAATATCAATGTTCTGATGAGATAATGCCTCAATACCTGGGTGAAGTGAGGAAGTTAAAAAAATACTTCAAAGACTTCGAAGTCCAACATATACCCTGCAAGGAAAACTCCGTAGCGGACCAGTTATCGAAATTGGGTTCCTTATGAACACCTGTTCTAACAGGTGTTTTTCTTGAATACCTTACAAAACCTTCAATAGAAACGGGTTCGACCACCTCAGAGGTCGGAGTCATCGAGCAAGATGCGGAGTGGATAAAACCATTGATCACTTATCTCGCATCAGGGACATTGCCTGATGGTCCTCAACAGAAGGATAGGTTAATTCGAATGGCACACATGTACAAGCTGGTCGGAGGGTCATTATTTAGAAAGGGAGCACATGGTATTCTCATGCATTGCATATCCCAAGACTCCAGGATAAAAATTACTAAAAGAGATCCATGGGGGCTTGTGTGGAACACATGCATCCTATATAACCCTAGTTGGCAAAGCTTTTAGGCAAGAATATTACTGGCCCACCACTATGCAAGATGCCATGCACCGTGTTAAGACCTGTGAGCAATGTCAATTCCATGCTATACAAGTGCCCCAACCTTCTTATCAATTACAGACCATTCCCTTGTCATAGCCTTTTTCGACTTGGAGTATTGACATAGTTGGACCACTATTGCAAGCACCCAATGGGTATAAATTCTTGTTCATGGCCATTGGTACATTCATTAAGTGGATAGAAGATTAACTAGTCATTCGTATAACGACTGCGGTAGAAAAGAAATTCTTCATACGAAGCATTGTTACAAGATTTGGAGTACCTAGTCGTCTTATCACAGACAACGTGAACCAGTTTATTAGTGACGTGTTTCAAGATTATTGTGATGAAATTGGCACTAAAATCTACTTTGCTTCCATGGCACATCCACAAAGCAATGGAACGGTAGAAAGGGCCATTGGTCAGATTATGCAAGGTATAAAAAAGTGAGTCTTTAATCGCCTTAAGGCATGCTAAAAAAATTGGATGGAGGAGCTCTTCTCTGTCCTATGGGCATTATGCACTACTACCAGTAGAGCAACTGGTGAAACACCATTCGCACTAGTCTACGGTGTAGAAGCAGTGCTACTTAGTGAGATTCAGCTAGGTTCAACGCATACAGACCTCCTAGATCAAATATTTTAAGGAGAATTGCGCGAAGACGACGTCAATATACTGGAAAAAAGACGTGATCGAGCACTATCAAAATCGGCTGCCTATCTGCAAGGGCTGAGATGCTACTATAATCGAAGAGTTCATCCAAGAACACTTCATGTGGGTGACCTAGTCCTGAGACGAATCTAGAACCAAGCCAACTTGAACAAGTTGTCCTCTAAACGGGAGGGTCCGTATAATGTAGTCTCTGTCACTAGGCCAGGATCAATTAGATTAGCCATGGAGGATGGTCGTGTTCTATCTAATACATGGAACATTGAACATCTTCACAAATTCTATGTATAAGTATCTTCTTTCCCATATCATATAAATATACAATTCAATTGTCTTTTTTGCTGTCAGTATCATATTAATTTTTTGGCATAAATCTTTACTTATCATTTCGTATACATGGTCACCATCTTTTTTGTTATTAACATGAATGCTTATGGTTGATCAATTTTGCTACTGGGTCATAGTGTCTTTACTTATCAAATGGCCATCAGTATACATTCAAGAAATAACAACTTTTTGGGACCTCTTCTATAAGCCAATTCTCATTGCATAAGAACCCAACAGTTTGGCTCCATCTTCATGAATACACACTAGTCCGGATCATTGATTTTGTGAAAGATAGCCTAGTCCTAAAGTATTTGTTTGCCCAAAATAGTTCTCCCATTGACGGACAAAGTGTTCCAGGCGGGGGGCTACACATAACAAAATATAAGGAATTCAACTTGCAAAAATAATTTAATTTGCAAAAACAAGTCAACTTCTGATAACTAATTACAATTATCCTACACCAAATCCTTTCATCATTTCATACACTGAAAATGTATAATTACATTATTATTGTTGAACGCTTGAGCCAGGAGCACTTGAAGGGATGGCAGGAGCACTAGCTTCAATGTTTTTGATGATCTCCGCCACCACTGGTGTGATCTTGGCTTGAGCTACCATACCTGCTTCTTTTGTTTTAAACTTAGGCGCAGGAACAAGCTTCTGGAGATCAACGAAGTCTCTGTAAAGAACATCAATCTTTAATAACACTCGGTTTAAACCTTGACCCATTGCTCTAGTCAAAGATTGATATATAGTAGTCTTCATAGCAGGTATGTGTTTTTGAATATATGCAATTTGGGTATAGATATCATTCCTAAGGTCGTCTATGGTCATTTTGGTTGTGAGAGGAGTTACCGGAGCCTTCAGATGCTCTGCGATTTCTCATAGAGAAGCTGAGATTCGAGAAAAGCTATTTCTCGTAACCATAGTGATTTCCTTGTCGCCTTTCATCAAGGTATGCACCTTCTTTTTCAAGTTCTTGCACGACAGTGAAACTTCATGTTTTCACTTCCTTCAAGTCTTGAATCTAAAGATCTTTGTTAGAAGAGGTCTTCTGAAGATCCTCTTTTGTCTTTTCTAGTTCTAAGAAAGAACAAAAAAAGAGAATAGAATTCACGCATTGCAAATAATGACGAGGTCAAATGATCTGTAAGAAACAAAGAGAGGTTCTTTACCTTTCTTCTCCTTAATGAGCACCTTGTTCTGTTCAAACTGGTTGTGGCTTTCTTCAGATTGCCTGCCCAAGATGTCTTCTAACTTTTCATTCTTCTGATTCAAGAGATGGATCTCTTCAGTCTTCTCTGCTATGACCACCATGCTCCTCTCAGATCTTTTCTCCGCCTCAGATAATTTTAATTTGAGAGTGCGAAGTACAGAATCAACATTGTCTTGTCCGGCTTTTGCCAGTAAACACTCCCTATAGTGTAAATAAAAGCGTAAATAAATCATTTAATCAGAATCTTATGATTGAATAATAACTTTAGGTACGTACTTCTCTTTCTCCTCTGCGAAAGTTTTGATCTCCTCAATCATGTCAACATTGACTTTCCAACACCTTTTGACAGACGTCATGAGGTCTTGGAGGTCCTTCTCAATTCTGGAAGGAGAACTTTCAAGAGGAACTTCATTCTCGAATTGATCCAATTGAACTAAACGAAAAACTCTTCTGGTTGGATCAGACCCAGTATCTTGCGACTCCTAAGACATTCTATGAGTCAGGTCTATACTGATATATTCAAAGTAAAATTATCAAGATAAAAAATTTACCAAGATATGATCATATTCGTCTTGAGTTTCAATGGTCTCATAGACCACCTCCTCTGACCGCGCGATCTCATGGTCCGCTCCTATTGTAGTGGACCCACGGACCACCTCTTTCGTCTGATCCTCTTGGCAAGTCCTTTCTGTTTGGACCTTCATGTCCTGTGGCATCCCCTTGGATGTCCCAGTAGTCGTCGTCATAACATCCTAGACCACTTCCTCAGTGGTCCTAGGAGGTATTTCCATTTGCAGAATATTTTCTGCTAGGGATTCCTCTATCGTCGGTACAATTGGTGGTGAAATTTGCTCTTGAGCTGTCAATTGTCCCCTTTTCGGGTCTGATGGTAAAGAAAGGCTAAAAGAAAAGAGAGTATTGGTCATTGAGCCAAAATCATAAGGTTATCATCAAAGTACTTACTCGATCTCGAATTCGCTTTCACTAAAGAGCGACATAAAGTCCTCATTCACAGTGAAGGTAGGTTCTCTCGTTTGCTCTAACGAGGAGGGAACCAAGGCCATGGAGGTCCTCGACCTTGGAACCCTCTGAAGAGAGACCTCCTCTTCGAACTCTTCTGACCATCCTTCACCTTGGACCACTCCAGCCAAGAAAGTTGATATAGAAGACATTGGCTGGGGGTTAGAGACATATCGAGAATCTGAAGTCTTAACTTTTGTTTTCAATACCTCGCGGGTAGAAGGACTCAAAGGAGTTGGAGTTGGAATTGAAGCAAGAGGTCATGGTGGAATTGAAACTGAAGCTGGTGTGGGTTTCGTCTTCTTTGGCGTGATAGGAGGCCTGGAAGTAATCCTTGCACTCTTTGCCAAAGGAGAGGAAGAGCTCGCACCGACATCTGAGATGGGACTTTTTTTGGTGTCGTCTGTCCAGAAACATACAAATTAGACATGGGAAAATTTACTTCTCATGTCTAGATATTTCTATGAATGCTTACCACTGTGCGATCTTTCCTAAGCGATAAGGTAGCTCCAATCAAGCTTGGGGGTTGCACTTCTATATCGATCGGTTCCTGTTCTGGAATCCGATCCTTTAACAAGACTGAGACCCTGTATAAGATTGAGGAGGCCGACTAGAGGACGGTGAATAGGCGGTTTTAAAAACTTCTTTGGCTAAAACCGATTTCTAATGTGGAATTGTAAATCAAATCGGGTTTTCACAATTAAAACCTAAATCATCTAGTCTTGACTAAGTGCACCAACAATATGAGACTATATAAAAGATAGCAATCATACACATACACGTAAGCAATTTAATATAGGAAATGTAAATTGCAATATAGTAAAGCACAAGAAATCAAACCACAATGACACAACGATGTTTTATCGTGGTGATCGGAAACTTGCCGGTCTCCCCTAATCCACGTTGAGGTAAGCCTAACCACGTTGGACCGGCTCCACAACTTGAGCCAACACCTCCGAGGTAAGTCCAATCACTTGGACCGGCTCACAACTTGAACCAACACCTCGATCCATTTGGGGTTGCTCTTCCTCCACTCCGGAGATGGCGAGCACCAAACCACTCACAAACCGCCCGGGTCTTCTCACAACCTTCTTGTAGAAGATTATCGGCACAACTCCTCCAAGCTGTCTAGGTGTCGGCAAACACCAAGAGTAACAAGTCGGAGACGCTCACTTGAACGAATCAAGTGTCTAAGCTCAATGGATACACAATCCACTACCTAAGGCAACACATGCACTTAGGGTTTGCTCTCTAAGCTCACTAAGTACAACACAAGCACATAAGAGATGAGAGGGCTTGCTGTTGGTTCAAAGGAATGGGTAATTGCACCAGCAACCTCTCCCATAGCTAGCCAAAGTGGGTATTTATAGCCCACACACAAAAACTAGCCGTTTAGGAAAGATTCTGTCGAAAATCAGCCAGGCCCAGTCAGACTGCAGGCCAACGGCCGGTCAGACCGGCCATGCTCCAACGACTATAAAACTAGTCGTTGGACCATGTTCGAACTAACCGCTAAGCAAGGGTCGGTCAGTCCGCGCCAACCCGGTCTGACCGGCCAACACATCGCGGTCAGACCGGCCAACAGAAAAGGGCATTTTGAGAAAAACACACTCTCTGGAAAAAGCCGACCGGTCATCGACCAGAGAACCGGCCATCCGCCGACACATGCCTGGTCCGACTGTGACCCAAAATCCAAAAACGATCTTCCTAAAAAAGTCGATCACAAGAACCTCATCGGGTCCGGTCAGACCGGCCAACACATGGCGGTCAGACAAGGGTCCGGTCAGTCCGGGGTTCCTTTTGCGGTCAGTCCGGTCCAGGAACCAAAAGCTGATTTGAGCAAATTGCTTCAACTCAATTTGCAAAACACATTTGCCAATTGATGAAAGATGCAAACAAGGGCTAAAGGCATGATTCTCAACAAGTTGTAAAACACATTTGCCAACTTTTAGAATCACACCACAAGGAATAAGGCACATGGACTTAAACTATTTGCAAAACACATTCGCAAACTAAAGTCACATGCTACAAGGATTATGCATGAGCCTCAACTATTTGCAAAATACATTCACAAATATTGGCACTATGCTAGCAAAAGCAAGAGCAAGCACAACGAGCTATCAACACATGACACACTCAAGCTACTAGTCAAGGACCCCTCTTAATAGTACGGCGACCTATACTAGCAATCCGGTCTTTCAACCAAACACCAAGACCGGTAAAGTACTAGGAACACATCCTTAGCCCTAGCTAGTCATACCTTTGCCTTGAGCATCCTCTTGAAGCTTGATGACGCACATCTTCACTTCAAGACTGGGTCATTGACTTGAACGCTCATCAACACATGATGATTTGAATTGATGACCAACTCATGATCATATCTTCTTATAGATCTTGATACGCTTCAACACATGATGCATCCTTTACTCTAAGCTCTTGACTTCAATATCATCAACGCATGATGATCTTCTTTACTTCGGAATCTTGACTTGAACATCATTAACACGTGATGATTTCCTTCATCCCGAGTCTTGACTTGATGATGATCAACTCATGATGTCATCCAAAGTCTTTATCATCATGGAACATAACCTATTCATCCAACTCATGTAAAATGTTAGTTCCAAAATATGATTGTCATTAATTACCAAAATATACCATTAACTCATAATGGCGGGTCTAGATTCTTCAATCTCCCCCTTTTTGGTGATTGATGACAATCCTCTTGCAAATAATTGAAATTGAATTATCATGAGTATATATCAACTACACAAGCTTTATATACTCAATGATACATTTCAAAGTAGAGATCCTTAATATAAGTGGATGAAAGAATGGGATCAATACTAGTAAAATGACAAAACATAGAGTGAACTCCCCCAAATGTGTGCATTCAAATATGTGGAATGAAACAAAATACACATATTCATGTTTGACTCTTGGTGGAGTTCATTCTATATTTTGGATCCAAAGAATGCAACAATTGAAAAAATATGACAATATGCTCATGCTCATGAGAAAACATTCATTCATAAAGATCCATAAACCATTTTGGGCAAATAGCAAATTAGGTTTTCCCATATAATAGTTTACTCATTTTTTAAGTAAGCCCAAAATATTTAATATGTTTTTCACAAAGAAAAACTCCCCCTTACACAAAGGTTCTTGTTGACATTCTTTTCTTCTCCTCTGACACACAAAGGCTTTCTCCATCCAATCAATAACTCCCTCTTTGTCAGCCCTTTGAAATATATCCATCCAAAACTCATGATGACTTCAACCTCTCTTATTTGACCATTATTTGCAACCAAATTATTCCCCTTTGCACCAAAAATGTCTCTATGTCTTCATGTGGATCACACTTGAGAGATAGTCATTAAACATCACTTGGATACCACGTGTCGACAAGACTTGAGTTTGCAAAGTGCTTGAACTTCTCTTGTAAAGATCTTCAAAGAAAGCATCTAAAGAGAAGAGAGACAGAGAATCCACTCGTACACGGAGAATACATGAGCTTGGTCAATGGAGGTAAGATCGGCAAGGAATAAAATTAGATATCACTTGAAGGGATATGTTGATATCACTTGAAAAGATGAATCTCATTGCCGAGGTCAAGAAGATCAAAAGGAGCTACCACTTGAAAGAATATCACTTGAAGGGTAGCTTGCAAAGATAACAAAGATCAACTTGACTTTGGGGAGCAAAGAGAATGGTTGAGGAAATTGAAAATCAACAATTTTGAACAAAACAGCCAAAACTCTGATGGTCCGGTCAAACCGCAAAGAAGGCCATGTTAGATCAAGCTTACTACTACGACAGCTAGGAGATCGGTGGTCGACCCACGAGACCTAAAATGACAAATGATTCGGGCTCGATTTGGGAGAAAAGAGAGAATTTGTTGTATTTTGCTCCAAACTTTCACAAACAACCAAATAAACATATTTGGAGCATTTCCAACTTATATAGCCATTAAAAATCCAAATCTTAAATAGTTTTTAAGAATTAAGCTTTTGTTTTCGCAAATGAAACTTATTTTCATGAAATTTCTCCAAAAGATGCTAAAATGAGCATATAATGAAATTTAGTACATCCAATTTTATGTATGAGTCATTAATACCATTGTGGACCTATTCATGTGAATAATTTAGGCTCAAATGGCAATACTCACTTAAGTGCTAGAAAGTGACCACTTAGGTCAAAATAGGATTTTGGACGAGTTTGAAGTCAAATAACTTTTGCTAGGTTGGCCTTTTGAAAATCTTTTGAATATTATTAAATGGAAGCAGCGGACCTTATGGTCGAAGTTTACATAGTTTGCCACGCAGGGCTTAAAAGACAAACAAAACTCTTGCAACGAAAATAAGATAACTTATGGTGGCCATCCGACATGCCCACAGGTAATCGAGTGGGGAGTGCATCCTAGTTTGCATTGTCTTCAAAGTACACCTCCTCGTAGAATTCTGGATTTTTGGATTCTTCCTCAACAACTGATTGATAATGCCATAAAGCCGTGAGTACATAAAGTACTCAGCAAGTAGTAAGGAATAGTATGCAATTAATATTCATGCAAGGCTTGAACAAAGGAATAGCTGTATGGTTATTTTGTAGAAAGCAATATTAATAGTAAATAGATTGTAGATCATAGTTGGAAAGATTACATAAATAAAGTAAACAACTGCTTCGAAACAACCAGTGAGCTACCCATTCACTTCCCATCCGTTCCAGCATCCAAACATATTATGAAATCTCTATACCTCGTGTGAAATCCCCAGGCGTTGTCCATAACCAAGGACACAGCTGTTCGAACAGTTTTAACACTGCAAAAGTTGTACAGCTTTACTCACAAGAGATAACTAACTTAATATGTCGGCCAAGACACGCTTCTGTGGGCGTGCGACTATGTGATTATCACAAGGCTGTTACAAAGTTCTGTCTTAGCTCAGTTCTGTCTGCTAAGGTTTCACCACCGAATGGACCTCGCACCCATTCAAGGGCCTCTTCTTGCGCCGTTGTGAATATCCCTCACAGAATTCACGCTTCCAAAAACAGAACTAAAATCAAGACATTGCTAATTAATTAGTTAGGTCCATCCCATACTAGACATGCGGTTGTACCATAAGGCCCAGATCAATGGCACACAAGATTAAGTCCTTAGTAATTACTCAGGCGAGACGACCTCATCCAAAACAATGTGCCTCACACACCCTATTTACTGCACGATCACTCACCTGAGCATAAATCATTTTGTTCACCCAAACCAATAACAATCCCTGCCATGGTACAAAATTTTATAACAGCGGCATCGCACCACAATTGACACAACAGTGACATTGCATCACAGTTGCACGACAATGGCATCGCGTCACAATTCCATATATCATTAAGTCAAATTTAACATCATTGAACATGTGATCATTAGCTCATCGTAACTAAGCATGACTAAGCATCTCTACGATACCCATGTTGGTGATACATATATGTCCAACTAATATCAACTCTTCCTATGGTGTCAAAGGATACACGGCATACGATATTCACAATATTCAAGGTGGCATAAAGTCAAATAGGTAATTAGCTACTCCCAAAAATAATAGTTATAAAATTAGCATGCATGTTGATATAAAACAATATAATTTTGCAATAATAGGTACAATATGATCAAATGTCTACGACTTGCCTTCGTGGAAGATTGAAGTTACTCCTGCAGACTAGTCCAAGAAGGCTTCGGTAACGTCGAAGTCTATAAGCTCAAAACGAGACAAATAAATTATAATAAATCTAAATAAAATCCAAAAAATTATAAAATAGGTACTGATGGAGAGATATTGAATTTATATGAATTTAGGAACAAGAATTGACAGAATCCGAGTTCGTATGAAGCAGATCGAACACCCAGAAGTTTGATGGAAAAGGAAATTGCTGAAAAATGGGAAGGAGGGGAATATTCCCTGGAATATTCCATTTCAGAATTAAAGGATTAAAACAAAAGACTGATAGTTGGGTCCCACTTGCGAGAGTGAGTCATAGAGAGATAGAAGGAAGAAAACAGAGAAGAAATAGAGGAGGGAAGTGGCGCTCGGGCATACGGTGGCGGTGTGATTTTGACGGCGATCTTGGCAAGGCGTCGAAGCAGCAATGACGGAGCGACTTCAGTGCATGGGCGACGGTGGCGGTGATGCTCCGACGGCGAGCGACGAGGGGCGGCACAGGCACCAGCTCGGTGTGGGCTCGGGGAGCACGCTGGGCCGCTCGGGGAGGTCGAAGGATGTCCGTGGAGGTGGGGCGACGACGGTCGATGATGGGGAGATGGTGGCGGTGGCAGCGACTTGGTCCAGGGACAATGCAGCCGAGAGGAGGTGGGGGATGGGTAGAAGAAGACTAGGAACACGACATGACATGGTCCAAACAGTGAGGAGCTCACCAGATAAGAAGATAGGGCGACAGAGGAGATTCGGTAGGGGAAGACAACGAAATTCCGACGATGTGCTGCAGCAAACGCGGAATTGAATGAGGGGAAATGTCAAGGTATTCGGGAACACGAGGTGACGCAATTAGGAGTTTAAAAACCTCATCGGTACGACGAGAACGCGAAGCGGGGTGGCGGCCGACGCTGGCGCAACGAAATCCAATGGCTTCGTGGGGAGATAAAGGATGGGGATTGAGGCAAAAAGAAGACGAGGGCAAGGCGAACACGATGCTCCTTAAATATGCACGAGAGGGGCAGAGGAGACGCCACGGGCGCGGCTTCGATGGCAATGACAGAAGCAATGGTTTTGGCTCCGACTTGAATGCGATTTGATTGATGACGAGTTGCAACGAAAAACGACCGGAAATTGGGACAGTGATGGTGACCTTGATGGCGCACGAGCACGACGTGGGCGGCGGGAGTGGCGCGGCGCAAGACAAAGCGTGACGCTGGGTAGCCTGGGCGCATGGCACGACCGACGCGAGGGCGGCACGCTGGGTCGGGACCAAGGTAGGTCAAGCAATTAAGGACGAGGGCGATGGCGAACCGAGAGCAACAAGATGGTGTGGCTAGCTCTGGTGTCACTCGAGGCGAGCAAGGAGCAGGGGAGGAACCAACTCGAGGCAGAGGCAGAAAAAGAAGAAAGAAAAGAAAGAAAAGAAAGAAAAAAAGAAAAAAAAGGAAGGAAGGAAGGAACAAGAAAGAAAAAGGGAAAAGGAAGTGGACCGGAGAAAAAGAATTGGGCTCGGTCCGAAGATAAAACTGAGAGATAATTCAAATTAGGAATTTGAATTCAAATCTTTGGTGGAGATTAGAATTGAGATTCGAAATTTATTTGAGATGAAGGTTTGAATTTCAGATTTGATTTAATTACCATAGAGATAAGCAAGAATCTAAATAAAACTCAAACTTTAAAATAATTAATTTAAATTAAATTTTACAACAAAGGAAAGAAATTTTGGGAAAACAAAAAGTAATATAATAAATTGAACTCAAAGAAATAGCAAAAGAACTTGGAAAAAACTAAGAAAATCCAAAAAAAACTAGTTTTGAATTTAATTCAAGTTTGATTTATTCATATTAAATCGTTTTAATTTATAAAATTTCAAATTAAGCTTTAATTAATTCAATAAAATTCAAATAATTCCTTTTATTTTGAAAATTTCTAAAAGACCCGAAATTGGGATGTTACAGTCTGGATGTAAATTCGAGTCCCCACAATATGTCATCTACATATAAGATCAGAAAAACAAGTGTGCTCCTACTAACATTTTTGTAAACACAAGAATCGTCTTCATTCTTGATGAAGCTAAATCATTTGACTACTTCATCAAAACGAGCATTCCAACTCTGAGATGCTTGCTTCAATCCATAGATAGACTTCTGAAGCTTGCATATCTTGCTAGCTTTTGTGGATCGATATAACCTTCAGGTTGTGTCATGTACACATCCTCACTTAGGTTTTCATTAGGAAAGTTGTTTTGACATCCATTTTTCATATCTTATAATCGAAATATGCAGCAATAGCTAGAATGATCTAGATAGACTTAAGCATAGTGACGGGCGAGAAAGTCTCATCATAATCAACACCTTGAATTTGCTTGTAACCCTTTACCACTAATCGTGCTTTATGAATGTGAATATTTCCATCCATATCTATCTTTATCTTAAAACCCCACTTGCACTGAATGGTTTTAACACCATCAAGTCAATCAACCAAGTTCCAAACTTGATTGTCATACATGGATTATATTTCAGATCTCATGGGTCCAAGCCATGACTTAGAGTCTGGACCCATCATCGCTTCCTCACAAGTCTTAGGCTCACCATTATCTAATAATAAAATATCATGCTTATACCTTATAGGCAATTAATGTGGCCTTTTAGATATATGTGGGGTTGATGCCTCTTCTACCGGTTCTACAATATTTTTTCATCCTACAGATGTTCAGTAGGGTTGAAACATTTTTCTATGTTTCCCAAATTTCTTCGAGTTACACCTTGCTCCCACTAACTCCTTTTGAGAGAAACACTTTAATTTCCTTATGATACCCCACAAAAATCATTTATCTGACATAGCCGTGAGCTTACAAGCGTCAAACATTTTACATATGCATCACAACCACATATCTTGAGGAAATACAATCTAGAACACTTCACAGTCCATATCTCATACGGTGTCTTCTCTACTGCTTTTGATGGAACCCTGTTTAATGTGAAAGCAACTATTTCTAGAGTGTGCCCCAGAAATACAATGAAAGATCATATTGGCTCATCATTGACTGAACAATGTCCAGTTCCATCACTCAGAGACCCCATTCCATTGAGGCATTCCCAGCGGAGTTAGTTGTGGAACAATTCCACATTGCTCAAATATTCACCACCACGATCTGATCATAGAAATTTAATTGTTTTGCCAAGTTGATTATGTACCCCGATTATGAAATTCCTTGAACAATTCAGACTTATGCCAAATTAAGTAGATGTAACCATATCTACTAAAGTCGTCAGTAAAAGTTATGAAGTACTGAAAACCACCTCTAGCCGATGAGCTCATTTGTCAACATACAACCGTATGTACAAGGGCCAATAAGTCACTTGCCCTCTCACTTATACTCGTGAAATGCGTCTTTGTCATTTTGACAAGTAAACAAGATTCACACATTTCACATGATTTAAAATCAGATGAGTTTAGAAGATAATGTTTATGGAGCTTCATCACGTGCTTCTCATTTATATGACCTAGACGATAATGCCAAATAAAGGTAGGATTCAAATCATTAGGTCGAAACCTCTTAGCATTAATGTTATAGATAAGCACATCTTCAAGATTAAAAACATATAATCCATTCACCAATGAAGCATGACCATAAAGCATATCATCTAAATAAATTGAACAACAATTGTTCTTTATTCTAAACTCATAACCTTCTCCTACTAAATATGAAGCAAAAAAAAAAATCTTTAGGAAGGAATAATTATTTAATTCCAAAACTAATCCTAAAGGTCAAGCTAATGGTAAAGTTGTCAACAGCCAATGCAGCAAGTCTTGCTCCATTGCCCACGCGAAGATCAACCTCGCCTCTGAGAAACCAATCTGGTATCAAATACCCAAGAACATGTAGGAGAAGTAGCTAGATTAATTTCTATAACATTTATAGCTGAAATGTACTCCTTATCAGCCCCTGTATCGTATTACAAATATAAGCAGCCTATCCAGTACCAAATACCCAAGAACATGTAGGAGAAGTAGCTAGACTAATTTCTATAATATTTATAGCTGAACTAGAAGTCTTACTCCCCTTGTTATTTTTCATTTCTGCCAAGTACTTCTAACAATTCTTTTTCCAATGCCCAATCTTATGACAATAGTAACATTCTATGTCAGGCTTAAGACCTAGCTTGAGCTTCTTAAGCTTAGCTTTGAGACTCATGATCTCATCCTAAGTCTTACATGTGCCCTTTCCTTTGCCCCAAGACTTACCCTTCTTGAAGCTAGTAGTCTTTTGAACCATCATCACACAACTAGAGCTTTTCTTGATGCTCTCCTCGGCACTCTTAAGCATGCCATGCAATTTGGTCATTGACTTCTCCATGACATTCATATGAAAATTCAAGGTGATTAGCTCAAAGCTCGCAGGGAGTGATTAGAAAATCACATCAATAGCCAACTCTTGGCTAAAGGGAAAGCTAAGCTTTTCCAATCTCTCAATGTGACCAATTATTTTAATCACATGAGGACTGACCGGGCTACCATCTAACAACCTGCATGAAAATAATGTTTTGGGGGTATTGTACCTCTCTACCCTTGTCTGGTCCTGAAAGATTCCTTTCAGACTCACAATCATATTGTGTGCATCTGTGGTCTCATATTGCTTCTAAAACTCAGAGCTCATGGTGGTAAGCATTAGACAGTGTACATCAACTGCTTCATTACAATGCTTCTCATAAGCATTCTTTTCAGCACAAGTAGCATCTTCATTTGGTTCGGTGGGATAAGGACACTCTAGAATAAGTTCCTTCTTTTCTTGTTTGAGAATAATTATTAGATTACGAAATCAGTCAATGAAGTTTGTTCCAATCAGTTTTTTCTTTCTCAATAATAGATCGCAAGTTAAAGTTAGGTGTGGGGGAAGTACTAGGTGCCATGATCTACAACAACAAAAAATATGTATATGCAAAAAAATAGCACTATGTTTATGTAAAATCTTTTATTAAACAATTTAATAAAAGAGACTCCCACTATATGTTTTAAACTAATTTTTCCCTCTAACTTCATATAGTGGGTTCAAGATCAATATTTCACTAAGTCCTAGTGAGTTTTGGCATCACTGCTAGAAACCTAGTGACTTAGGTAATCAACCCCTTGCTAATCATACCCCACATGACTCTTATTTGTTGGGTGACATCAACATGCCACATCGACCAATACTATGCCCCAAGGCCCAAAATCATTTTGATAGCATTGTCAAGTTAAACCAATACTATGCATGTTAGTGTCCGACACCCACCCCATCTTATTAAGATAGTTAATGGCACCCTACTTTGATAGATCTATCAATTAACGATCAGAACTATGATAGGTGTAGCAATAGGAAAGGCATCAAGTTTTACTTAATTTTTCTTCACGATACTATTCTATCATGTCAAAACATCTAATGATAGAAACATGAGTAATAGCATAACAAGAACATAGATAAAGATTCACACATAATCATATTAAAATGTGACATAGTATGACCCTTAACATGGCAATCTCAATCACCATGCTTCCTGTCCACCGAGTCATCGTGTTTGACATCACCATATTTATCTACTAAGCTATTACTCCTAAAAGCTAGTAACGGATTACATATAAGAATATCAAGCATCATATATCGACATGCAAGTTGTTATACAATAATATGTAGCCCCATGACTATAATTCAGCATGATACGCATGCCATAAAAATCATACATGTATCACATACACAATAGGCACACTATTTACATCAATCCCTGCAAAAGAAATGGTATACATGGAATCTAATTCTATCGGACGATATGACCCGTAATACTATACATCATCACCACAAAGTTGATAGAATGATCTCAGGACTGATCAACCCATTCTATAGTTAATCCAATGCTCGGTTCCTCACCAAAGATGCCGAAATGATTTCAACTTCGTTCTCCCCCCTCTCCCTGATCTCACTTCTTGTGTTGATACTTTTCCCGTGTACCTTTCTCACAAGTATAGACCGTGTGAGCTAACAGTGAGTGTGACGATACAAAAGACCAAAATTCCAACCTGTTAGTTTACCGGCGTGGCACACAGCTTCCTTTTATTAAACAAACAAGTGGGGTGGCAGTGGCATAATAAGAGGCTTGTTATATTCACCGGCATAATATCTCTATCGGGGTAACACCACCCACCAAAAATCCCCTTCTAGGGTTGCTAGTGGTGAAAACGGGCGAGGTGAACTTGATCTCAGGAAATCGAGCGTTGGAGGAAAAATGTTACTCACCATTCACATACATAGTACTTGTGTGCACCCTAAAACTCTTTGAAAGCTGCTCCACGGAGAAAAGCATAGAGAGGGTGGCTAGCATTTCCACGCCGCTATACATTACCTGCCGATGGACTTTTTCTCAGCACAAGAAAGGCTCTACGATATAATGTATGATATGTGTAATAACAAGTTAACAACCACTTGCTTTCTGAAAAGGAAAGAAAAAAGCTTTTTGCAGAATCTCATGCCCCGTTTGGAATACGGCAATTTTTTTCAAACTCCTATAGAAATTGAATTCTCTTATGAATTCTTTTTTTATGATTCTAGAAGCTCAAGATAACTGCATATGAAAGATTTGGTGTGAACCATGCCTGGACTGGGACTGGCATAGTGGCATGTAGGCCCACCTGAACTGCACTTTGGGGCCCACATGTCATTAAGCCCGTAGACAGTAGATACTAGATACATGAACATGTTTCCAGGCAAGGCACTGCTCTTTCTCCTTAAAGCTGACGTTTCATCCGACGGAGTGTTACCATTTCCTAGACCTTGGAGTCTATTGCCAGGAAAATCTTGATTTTGGCTTCATACTCCAGGCAAATGAAGGAACCTCAACATCGAATTGAAGCCGTGTCATCAGGTAGCTTGGTCACCTTTCATACATAGTCTTCTCAAAACTGCTAGACAGAAAACGACTTTTGTGCCATTTCTCAAAAGAGAGGAAAGAGATAAAGAAAGAAAGTGACATTAGAGTTGAATATCCAGAGCCAACTAGATAATGGTCACCATTTGACTTCAAGCACAAGCTAATAACACACTACTGCCATAGTACCACCATTGGAAGTAGGCCGATTCCGGCAAAGGCAGCAGTCTGGCAAGCAGGCAAGGTGCCAAGGTATGCAACTACGCCCTCCTAATTTTGTAGGTTATGATTCTCTGAATATGTGTTCATCCGTCACATTTCCTCACTTTGAGTTCGTAAATTTTATTGTGTTCCTCTTCGAATTACATGAGTCCATGTTTTTCTCATCTGGAGAAGTTAGAACAAAATGATTAAGACGCTGACAAAAATCGGGCTAGTCTGGCTACTCACTATTGGCTACGCTAGCAGATGATCAAACTAGCTGGACCAATTACTATTATCTGAATTAACTCTAAATTGTGCAAACAAGATGAGTTGAATTATTTTGCAAAGAGAGAAATCTTTCTGACAAATAAAACCTCTTGCGGGGAAAACCATCAACCTGTTTGGATAGGGGGTCTTTTTTGAACTAAATCCTAAAAAAAATCCCCTCATCCAAACACCCCTTTAAGTCTCACGACTTCTTTTGAAATTCTAGTTTTTTTAATGCCGTAACTAACTTTTAAACTAATTCTTCAATCTATTACAATAAGTACTGAACATGATGATTGCAACAAAAACATGACACTAAAAACACCAAGATTAGCAGAAATCTCTTCTAAAAGTAAATCAGTTCCAAGCTAGTATTCCACTGCTTCCCCGTTTCTCTGTCTACAATGTCGACGGTGGCAACACTGCGCACTATTAATCTACTAATCTTGCTCATTCGCCTTGCCTATGTTATTACAAAGGGTATTGCAGAGGCCAAGGAAATGAAGTTTACCGCGCTCATGTTGCTTGTAGTAGCTGCATTGTATTCTGGAGCTCACAGAGCCACCTGCTCCACTGACTATGGAGATGGGATAGATCGCCCATCTTTGCTGGATTTCAAGAAGAGTATCTCCTTGGATCCCTATGGAGCCTTAGCCTCCTGGAATCATAGCATCCACTTCTGTCAGTGGAAAGGCGTCTCCTGTCGCAATGAAAAGCATCCGGATCGTGCCACTGCCCTGGACCTCGCTGACCAAGGTTTGGTTGGCTTCATATCACCTTCTCTTGGTAACCTGACACTCCTTACAGTGCTCAATTTGTCGCAAAATAGCTTCACCGGCAGAATACCTCCTAGTCTTGGTCATCTGCACATCCTGAAATTCCTGATCATGGGGAACAACTCACTACAAGGAAGAATTCCCAATGAACTCGCCAACTGCACAGGCTTGAGGGCTGTATATTTGTCTAGGAACCAATTGGTAGGAGAAATACCAACCGAAGTCACATCCTTGTCCCAGCTTCGCAGTTTAGACCTGTCGAGAAATAACCTTGCTGGAGTAATCCCGTCGACACTGGGGAACATCTCAGGTTTGAATGAGCTTATGACCACAGAAAATTACCTTGAGGGAAGAATACCGAATGAACTGGGACAGCTGTCTCGTTTGACACTGCTAGCCCTAGGTAGAAACAAGCTCTCAGGTAGAATCCCACAAAGTGTCTTCAACCTGTCTTCCCTCGAAATACTATCCCTGGAAGGGAACTACTTGAGCATGCCATACTTGCCATCTAATATCGGCACCACACTCCACAACTTGCAAAGGCTCTACTTGGATTACAACCAGATTGGAGGGCCGATCCCTCCTTCGTTCTCCAATGCTTCGCGGCTTGTGGATATTGATTTGTCCTTCAATTCTTTCGCTGGTTATGTGCCGACAACTCTTGGAGGTCTAGGAAAACTCTCGTGGCTGAACCTTGAAGGAAATCACATTGAAGCAAATGACACACAAAGCTGGATGTTTATGGATGCACTGACAAACTGTAGCTCTCTAAATGTGCTTGCACTATACCAAAATCAGCTAGAGGGAGAGCTACCAGGTTTTGTGGGCAACCTATCCTCCCGGCTTCAGTACCTCCTCTTGGGTCAGAATGAACTTTCAGGTTCTGTTCCTACCAGCATTGGCAACCTTCAAGGCCTTACTAACCTGGGACTAGAGTCCAACAATTTTGATGGCATGATAACAGAATGGATAGGGAATTTCAGAAACATGGAAAAACTATTCTTGGAAAGCAACAGATTTGTTGGGCCAGTTCCACCATCCCTCGGCAACCTTTCTCGACTTTGGTATTTGGCCCTAAAATCAAATAAGTTTGAAGGGTTTGTACCGGCAACAATTGGACAACTTCAGCATTTACAGATTTTGGATATTTCTGACAACCACCTCAATGGTACCATGCCGATTGACTTGTTTAGCCTTCCTGCACTGATCTCTTTCAACTTGTCGCACAACTATCTACACGGCACACTGCCTATGGAAATTGGAAATGCAAAGCAAATCATGGAGATAGATATCTCATCAAGCAAGATATATGGAGAGATACCGCAGACTCTTGGTCATTGTGAATCGCTTGAGAATATTGTAATGGACAACAACTTCCTTCAGGGAAAAATCCCTTCATCCCTCAGAAATCTGAAGAGTTTAAAGATGCTCAATCTTTCTCGCAATAACCTGTCTGGACCTGTGCCAGGTTTCCTTGGTAGTCTACAATTTCTTTCGCAATTAGATCTGTCATACAACAATCTACAAGGTGAAATCCCAAGAAATGGAGTCTTCGCAAATGCCACCGCCCTCACATTGACCGGAAACCATAACCTTTGTGGAGGAGTTCCGGAGCTCCACTTGCCTCCATGTCCTGTTGTTGTGCCTTCCAGGAGGAGACTATCTCACTCACTGAAAATCCTAATCCTAGTAGCATGCCCAATACTAATTTTGGTATTGCTTGTCAGTGTGCTCCTTTTTCACAGGAAGAAATCGGAACAAAAATCTTTGCTGGTGCCTTCAGTCCTTGATAAGCATCTACCTCAAGTCTCGTACATGGATCTTGCTAAAGCTACCGACAATTTCTCCTCATCCAACTTGATTGGAAAAGGAGCGCATGGCTCCGTATACAAAGGTTTCATCGATCACCTCAATACAGTTGTGGCTGTGAAGGTCTTCAACCTTGAAATGCAGGGAGCACTACATTCTTTTGCTATAGAGTGTCAAGCTTTGAGAAGCATAAGGCATCGGAATCTTGTGAATGTGCTAACCGCTTGCTCGAGCATAGATTCAATGGGAAACGAGTTCAAAGCTATTGTTTATGAGTTCATGCCTGCAGGGAATTTGGATATGTTATTGCATTCACAGGAACACAATGAGCATTCTCCTTGCCATCTTATCTTGATCCAAAGGCTAAACATAGCTATCGACATCGCGAATGCATTGGATTATCTGCACCACAGCACACAACCTGCAGTTGTTCATTGTGATTTGAAGCCTAGCAACATCCTTCTAGATGATGAGATGACAGCTCATGTGGGTGACTTTGGCCTAGCAAGACTTCGCGGAGATGTCGGGTCTACTTCAGTGGGGTGCTCGACGAGCTCCTTTGGATTGAGAGGAACAATCGGCTATGCTGCTCCAGGTTGGTCCCTTACAGAACTGCTAGAATACAACACAGTGAGTTTAAAACAATTTAAAACAATTATGTCTTCTGTATTTTCAGAATATGCAATTGGTGGCCGCATATCAACTTCTGGGGATGTTTATAGCTTCGGTGTTCTGCTCCTAGAGATGGTTACCGGAAAAAGGCCCACTGATAACATGTTTAAGGAAGGTCTCAGCATTGTCAATTTTGTGCAAATAAACTACCCAGATCAAACAATGCAGATCATTGATGCGCGTCTGCAGGAAGCTGATCCTTTGCAGAAAGCAACCAAAACTTCATGTGGTGGAAGAATGCATGGGTGTCTGCTAGTGATGCTAGAGCTGGGGCTTGCTTGCACTCAGCGATCCCCGAAGGAGCGACCTAACATGCAAGAGGTTGCAAGAAAGTTGCACACAACCAAGGTGGCCTATCCTGGTGATATGGCTTACTGACTGTTGTGGTTGTGTCAGCATGCTAGAGTATCATTCCAGTTCAAACGCATAATTCACTACTGCAACTAATTAAGCTAGGCACTCCATTCTCTATTCCCATCTTCTAGTAAGATTGTGTACCCAATTCTCTATTACATTTATGCTAAGAGTTGAAAATGATTACCAATGTATTCTGTTAATACAGCAAGAATCACCTAGAGTGACGCATTCGAAAACACAGGTAAACGGAACCAATTTTGCCATAACATGTTACTAGAAACATTCACCATTTCGACAACCAATAAAACATGAACTCTAAAGACCATACAGGCTTACAGCCTTACCGCACAAGCACAAATTTCATCGATCAAAAAAAAAAACTGGTTATTCCTCGCATTTCTATGCCCAAAATAGCTCCACCAGCAAGAATTTCAGCATCAACATTGCATGAAGAACACCTCCCATTCCCACCTAGTAGTATACAATAATACCTAAATATCTCTTCTTCCCCAAACAACCCGAAGCACATCTCTGTTCCAAGAATCGCTAGCTATTCGGCGCTGAACCCGAAAGGCCCAAGTCCCAAGAACTCATCGATTGCTACGAGCCGAAGAGCATGTAACATCGGAACATCTTCTACCCTACACGCCTCCTAGTTGCCTCCTAGTTTCCGCTGCAACAAATGTGAAAACAAAGGGGGAAAAGGCGAGGCTTTTCGTAACATCCTAATTTTTCAGAGCTTTTTTTAAGTTTTAAAAATAAAAGAAATCATTTGCAATTTATTGGATTAATTTGAAATTTTAAAAAATGAAAAACATTTTAAATGATTAAAATAAACTTCAATTAAATTCAAAATTATTTTATTCAATCTTTTCGGGTTCCAAGGATTTTTGTGGAATTTTCTGAATTTATTTTATTTTTAGTTTTTCCTGGATTTTATTTTTTTTTCATTTTTCTTTTCTTTCGTTCTCTCTCTCTCTCCCTTCGTCTTCTTCCTCTGAACGCGGCTCTGTTGCTTCTCTGTCCAACCGAAACCACCATTTTCATTCTCTACACTTGGAACTCCATTTTCAATTCCGTCAAAAGCGTTACAACCCCATCATCATCACCCACGATCCCCAGCCATCAATTGCACGTTTTATCCCACGATTTCATTCAATTTTACATTTTCCTGTCGACGTTCATTGCAAACCGAAACTGCCCATTTATTCCCATGGCGTTCCTCGTCGACTCAATCGTCGCATTAGCATTATAAAGGGAGCACCGCGTGTTCCCATCTCCCCTTTTCGATTTGCCCCAAACCACAGCTCCTAACTCCCCTCCAATTGCCCGGAACGTTCGACGCCATCCACCTCCTTCCCAAAGACCGACGACGACGCAACCGCATTGATCTCTCTCTCTGGTGATCCTCTGACCAAACCAATCGTGTCACGTCGTGTTCCCGGTATCACTCTTCCAATCCCCACCTCATTTGCGAAATTCCATCGTCGTGGAGCTCCGGCACCGTCATCACCATTTTTGTGCCAACGGCCACCGAGGGCGCACCTCCTCGGCCATTCTCCTGCCTTTCCGTTTGTTGCTGCACCATCCCCACCCCCATGCATAGCCCATGCTCATGCTATCTTCCTTAGGACTTCACCGGTTTGCCGCCGTCGCTTGCTGCGCCATCGCCTCGCTCCGTCTCCGCCGTCGCCGCCACCACTATTGGGTAGAGGACCTCGTTAGGGTTCCATTTTGCCAATTCGCTAGCCGCCCCGCCGCCTGCCTCGCCGGCGCCGCAGCCTTCCTCGTGCGCCTGGAGCATTGCTCTGTTCTGCTTTGTGTTGAGAGCCCTCTATAGTTGCTCTGTGACTATGAAGCAACCAAAACATCATGTGGTGGAAGAATGCATGGGTGTCTGCTAGTGATGCTAGAGCTAGGGCTTGCTTGCACTCAGCAATCCCCGAAGGAGTGACCTAACATGCAAGAGGTTGCAAGAAAGTTGCACACAACCAAGGTGGCCTATCCCGGTGATATGGCTTATCGATTGTTGTGGTTGTGTCAAGATGCTATTAGAGTATCATTCCGGTTCAAACGCATAATTCACTCATCGCAACTAATTAAGCTAGGCACTCCATTCTCTATTCCCATTTTCTAGTAAGATTGTGTACCCAATTCTCTATTACATTTATGCTAAGAGTTGAAAATGATTACCAATGTATTCTCATTATCTGACAAGAATCACCTAAAGTGACGCATTCGAAAACACAGGTAAACGGAACCAATTTTGCCATAACATGTTACTAGAAACATATCACCATTTCGACAACCAATAAAACATGAACTCTAATGTGACATCCTAAATTTGGCCTTTTTCAAAATTTTAATTTAAAATTAGTTAATTCAAAATATTTGGACTTCAGTTAGAGTTTGGGCATATACTTACATTGCTGATCAAATATTCAAATTCGCAATTGATCATCTCAGTTATAATTCTTCGCCAATTTCTGAAAATCAAAATTTGCAATTGGAATACTACGCGAAAATTCTTTTCTTTTCCTTCCACTGTTCCTTGGGTCTACTGTTCCTTGGGCTGGCTCCATTGCCGGTCGACCGTTGCAACCGAACCAAGCCAGCAAAAAGCCACTGCTTTTCTTCTCTCCCCCACCCGACAGCACCACGCCACCGCAGCCCTGCGCCCATGACCGGCCGAACTCGATCGCCACGCGCCCCATCCTGTGCCACGTCGCAGCCATGCAAGGGCGTTGCCGCCGCTCAAGCCATCGCCATGCCCTGGCCGCCTGCACCGCACCCGGCGCCGCTGCTCCCGCACGCGCCCATCCCCGCGCCGAGCGCTGCACACCGCTCGGCCATGCCGCCCCGCTCCTCCCATTGTCGCCTATAAAAGGAGCACTCCGGCCTCCCTACTCCTCTTCCTCCTCCTCCATTCTCCCCTACCTCCATTTTCCCCTGCGCCCGAAGCTTCACGCCGCCGCTGCATTCGCATCTTCCTCAAAGCCGGCGCCGCCGCCCATCGCCCAATCGGCCGCTCCGGTGAAGTAACTCCCCGGCCAACCGCGTCACCACGCGCGCCCAACCCTCCTCTCTTCATCCCCCTCATCAATTCGTTGGTTGCCTCACCGGAGAACGCCGCCGTCGGGAGCTCGCCTTCCCCGCCACCGGTCGCCGCCGCCGGGTCTCCTCGGCCACCCCAAGCAAAATCGGCCGGCCCTCAACCTTCCCCGTGGCCGCGCCGTGCCCGTGCGCGCGCTACCCGTCGCCGCCAGCCACCGGTGAGCCGTCGCCCGCCGCCGCCGTGCGCCTTTTGAGCCGTCGGCGCCTCCACCGGCCACGCCGGCCTGCACCGTTGCCGGCCATCCCCTTCCCGAGACCCCACCTCTCCATTTGGCCCCTGCCCGATTCCCCCTGGCCCTCCCTCGCCGGCGCCGGCGCCGACCGCCGCTAGAGCCGCCTGCGCGCATGCCCGAGCGCCGCCTCCCTCCCCTGTCTCTCTCTCTCTGAACTGTCTCAGTGAGGTGCTTTAAGCCAATGGCTCATGGGACCCACTACCCATAGACTCAGGGTTTGTTTGGTTGGTGCTCTGGATTTTATGTTTAGAAAAAAGTGGTGTCTGGAGGTAGTCTGAAAAGTAGATAATTTTTATCTAGCCAGGTAAACCTGAAGATGAGTTGTTTGGTTAGAAACATGTGCCTGGAATTGATGAATAAAAAATAGAACGTTGGATCAAATGGATCAAATAGTCAACGGTGGATCGAGCTGCCTAGGAGGCCTGGCTCCCAAGCGCTCGTTTCTCATGCCTGATCCTAGCGTTGTGCCTGGTAGCCGAGCAAACAGTGCAGAGGTAGCAACCAGTGAGCTGTGCCGGCCAGACAAGTTTTGCCGAGCTCGGAAGCAAACAAACCCTCAATCCTCCCACCTTCTAGCTCTCTCGCTCACTCACACATAGGGCCCATTTGTCATATGCTATGCCTATCGGAGAAAAATCAGAATGGCATATTCCTAGAATATCCTTTCTCTCTCGATTTTCCATAGATTTCTTTCTCGGCAAAACTTTCGGACATTCGTTCTCTTCCATACGAACTCCGATTCCACCGATTCTTATTCTTAAATTTATCTAAATTCATAATCTCTCTTTCGGTACTAATTTTGTAATTTTTGGATTTTATTTGATTTTCTTGTATTTATTTGTCTCGTTTCATGCGTGTAGAATCTGACGCCGCCGAAGCCAATTTGAATCAATCTGACGCCATGACCTCAACTGTCAACGAAGGCGAGTCTCCTTTGACCATTTTGTACCTATGATTTTAAATCATGTTTTCTGTTTTAAAAGTATAATGCATTGCTATTTCACATGAAATGATGAGTTCAATTTGTAGGTTGTTAGTTAAACCTAAAAGTTGTTAATGTTTTCCTTTGATATTGCTATCCTAATCCATTGTCACCCTAGTATAGCAAATTCACGATATTGATTACAACATTGTGGATTAGTTAAATGCGGTAGAATTGCTTAGACATGCTTATCAGTTAGGATCACCCATTGGGAGGAAACCCTTATTACCTTTTATGCAAATCATTTTAGAAATGTATGACATTAGGTAATATCAGTATTTGGAAAATAAAATAAAATGATGAAAACTTGTTTTAGACTTGGGCAGGTGGTAAGATCAGGCGGGTGCAGCTAAAGCACGAGAACTGGGAATGTGGTAAGTTCCGCCCAAGTCATAATAAGGACCGATGCTTGTGACTATCTAAACTAAGCAATACCGTACAATCACACGTCCAAAGTGGGGAGGACTTGGCTGACTAATTTACCGAGTCCAAGCATTAAACTCGCAGGCTGTAGTTATAGGTGTCTCTTGATTATGGTAAATGAACCTCCATATCTTGAGATGTGTGAATATGGTAAATGTACCTCCATAAATTGGGTCATGCACACGATGGTAAATGTACGTCCATGTCTATCGGGGCTTGTACCGGACGATGGTAAATAAACCTCCACGTTCGGGCATATTATCCCCCACAATGGTGAGCTCCGGGTCGATGGTAAATGAACCTCCATGACTTGGGGTCAAGCTCACCGGGCGAGCTGGTGTTAGGATAAAGTATTGTAAAAGCCTTGTGATAATCTCTTAGTCGCACACCCTCGGAAGTGTGTGAGCGGACATTATAAGTTAATTATCTCGTGTGGGTCAAGCTGTACAACATTTGCAGAGTGTAAAACTATTCGAATAGCCGTGTCCACGGTCAATGGCGGGCTCACATGGCATATTTTTGTTTTGATTTCAAAAGACTAAAATTTTGGGAACCGGGAGCAGTTGGGACTCTCGGGTGGTTTTCTGGCAGCTAGAGCCCAATCCTTTAAACCCTGGCGGCTAGAGCCTTGATTTTAGTGGTTGGTAGCTAAAACCTCCACTAGTGATATAATTAATTTAATTATTGAAATTGCATTTGTCAAATGTGCTTTATGTAAAATGTTTGAAATATAAAATATTAAAGAAACCTATAAGCCCAATTGTTAAAGCTATGCATATGCATGTTTCCCAAGACTCGTGGAGTATTTTTTGTACTCACATGCTACATTCAAAACAAATCTCAGAAGCCTTCAATAATGCTGAGAACGAATACAACTACTACGCCTACGGGTACGACGAAGGACATCTGGAGTACTAGGTTGTGCTCCCCAGTCAAATGCCGGTGGGCAGTTTGATGGGTCATCACTCGAAGTTTAACTTTTGTTGTTTTCGCTGTTGTAAAACTCAAGGTTTGTTGACCTCTTTTGTAATAAGTGGCCTAAAGGCTCGTACCTTGTTGTTCCTTCCATGTTAATCGTAATTCGGACTTGTTATCAACGATGAACTATATGCACTAGCTACTGATCCAAGGACTATTGCAGAAAATACAGAGGGTTCTGGATTAGGAAATCTGGGTCCCAATATCTAAAGACCATATAGGCTTACATCCTTACCGCACAAGCACAAATTTCGTCGATAAAAAAAATTGGTTATTCCTCGCATTTCTATGCCCAAAATAGCTCCACCAGCAAGAATTTCAGCATCAACATTGCATCAAGAACACCTCCCATTCCCACCTAGTAGTATACAATAATACCCAAATATCTCTTCTTCCCCAAACAATCTGAAGCACATCTCTGTTCCAAGAATCGCTAGCTGTTCAGCGCTGAACCCGAATGGCCCAAGTCTAAAGAACTCATCGATTACAACGAGCTGAAGAGCGTGTAACATCGGAACATCTTCTACCCTACACGCCTCCTAGTTTCCACTGCAACAAATGTGAAAACAAAGGGGGAAAAGGCGAGGCTTTTTATAACATCCTAATTTTTGAGCTTTTTGAAGTTTTAAAAATAAAAGAAATTATTTGCAATTTTATTGGATTAATTTAAAGATTAATTTGAAATTTCAAAAAATGAAAAACATTTTAAATGATTAAAATAAACTTCAATTAAATTCAAAATTATTTTATTCAATCTTTTCAAGTTCCAAGGATTTTTGTGGAATTTTTTGAATTTATTTTATTTTTGGTTTTTCCTGGATTTTCTTTTCTTTTCCTTTTCTTTCTTTCTCTCTCTCTTCCTTCGTCTTCTTCCTCTGAACGCTGCTCTGTTGCTTCTCTGTCCAACCGAAACCACCATTTTCATTCTTTGCACTCAGAACTCCATTTTCAATTCCTTCAGAAGTGTTACAACCCCGTCATCATCACCCACGATCCCCAGCCATCAATTGCACGTTTTATCCCACGATTTCATTCAATTTTACGTTTTCCGTCGACGTTCATTGCAAATTGAAACTGCCCATTTATTCCCATGGCGTTCCTCATCAACTCAAGCGTCGCATTAGCATTATAAAGGGAGCACCACGTGTTCCCATCTCCCCTTTTCGATTTGCCCCAAACCACAGCTCCTAACTCCCCTCCACTTGCTCGGAACGTTCGAAGCCATCCACCTCCTTCCCGAAGACCGACGACGACGCAACTGCATTGATCTCTCTCTCTCCAATGATCCTCCGACCAAACCAATCGCATCACGTCGTGTTCCCGGTATCACTCTTTCAATCCCCCACCTCATTTCCGAAATTCCATCATCGTGGAGCTCCGGCACTGTCGTCGCCATTTTTGTGCCGACAGCCACCGTGGGCGCACCTCCTCGGCCACTCTCCTACCTTTCCGTTTGTTTCTGCACCATCCCCACACTCGTGCGTAGCCCATACTCATGCTATCTTCCTTAGAATGCCGCCGGTTTGCCGCCATCGCTTGCTGCGCCGCTGCCACCACCACCACTAGGTAGAGGACCTCGTTAGGGTTCCATTTTGCCTGTTCGCTAGCCGCCCCGTCACCTGCCTTGCTAGTGCCGCAGCCTTCCTCGTGCGCATAGAGCCTTGCTTTATTCTGCTTTGTGTTGAGAGCCCTCTATAGTTGCTCTGTGACTCTATGACACCAACGTCCTACATGTCGTTGTTTTATCTTTATTTCATTCTCTGTTGATTCACTAGCAAGTGGGCCTAAATGTTATTCACACAATTTATTTGCTCTGTAAAATGTCAGAAATAGTAGAATTCCAGGAATAGTCCTCTCTGTTAATTTCAGCAATTTAGTTTTTGGTAAATCTTTCGGATGTTCGTTCGCCTTCATACGAACTTGAATCAGTCGATTCTTTCTCCTAAATTCATCTAGATTCTTAATCTCTCTAATGGTACTAATTTTATAATTATTATATTTTATTTGATTTTCTGTTATTTATTTTGGTTTGATTCGCGCGTGTAGAATCCGATGCCGCCGACACCAGTTTGGACCAATCGAACGCGTTAACCTCAACCTACGACGAAGGCGAGTCTCCTATGAACATTCAGTACCTACGAATTTTCAATTGATGTTTTCAGTTTTAAAGTATTATGCATTGCTATTTCACATAAAATGATAAGTTCAAAGTGTAGTTTGTTAGTTAAACCTAAAATTTGCTAATGTCTTCCTTTATAATTGTTACCCTATTTTTTGTAACCCTAGCATAGTAAGTCTATAATATTGAATACAAATTGTGGAATAGTTAAATACGGTAGAATTGCTTAGACATGCTTTTCAGTCTTGATCAACCTTTGGGGGAAAAACCATTATTACATGTTATGCTATAGTTTGGAAAATGTTTGACATTAGGTAATGTCAGTATTTGAAAAATAAAATAAAATGGTGAAAATCTGTTTAGACTTTGGCGAATGGTAAGTTCAGGCGGGTGCAGCTAGAGCACGAGAACTTGTATTGTGTTAAGTTCCACCCAAGTCATATTAAGGGCCGACGCTTGTGACTATCCGAACTGAGCAATATCGTACAACCACATGTCTTTAATGGGAAGGACCTAGCTGAATAATTTACTATGTTCTAACATTACGCCTGCAGGCTGTAGATGGTAGGAGTTACCTAGGTAGTATAGACGATTGTAATTGACGTCTATTTCGATCGGGGCTTGTGTCGGGCGATGGTAATTGACGTCCATATCTAGGCAGGTTATCCCCCCCACAACGGTGAGCTCTGGGTCGATGGTAAATGATCGGGCGGGCTAAAGTTAGGATAAAGTATTATAAAAGCTTTGTGATAATCGCTTAGTCGCACGCCTAAGGAAGCGTGTCATGGCTGACATTATAAGTCGATTATCTCGTGTGGGTCAAGCTGTACAACCTCTGCAGGGTGTAAAACTATTCGAATAGTCATGCCCATGGTCAAGGACGGGCAAGGTGCGTTTTCACATGGTAGATTTTAGTTTTGTTTTTAAAGAATTATTTTGGGAATATGAGAGTAGTTGAAACTCTTGGATTATTGTTCTGGCAACTAAAGCCAGTTGGGCGGCTGGAGCCCTACTCATAAAAACCTTGGTGGATAGAGTCTTGATACTAGTGGTTGGTAGCTAGAACCTCCACTGATGAGTTAATTAATTTAATTATTGAACATTCATTTGTCAAATGTGCATTATGAAAAATGTTTAAACTTAAAACATTGCTTTGTGCAAAAGAACATTATAAGCCAAATTGTTAAAACTATGCATATGCATTTTTTCCAAGACTCGCGGAGTACTTTATGTACTCACATGCTACACTCAAAACAAATCTCAGAAGCCTTCAATGACGCTGAGTAGGACTACGACTTCTTCGCTTGTGGCTTTAATGAAGGGCATCCGGAGTACTAGGTTGCAATCCCCTGTTGAATGCCGGTGGACAATTTGATGGGTTACCACTCTGAGTTATCTTCTGTTGTTTCTGTTGCTATAAGACTCGAGATCTTTTGACCTCTTTTGTAATAAGTGGCCATAAGGCCAGTACTCAGTTGTTTATTAATGTTAATCTCTGATTCGAACTTGTTATCGATGATGTTTCCACTGTGTGCACTAGCTACTAATTTGGGAATGGTGCAAAAATATACAAAGGGTTCGGCATCAGAAATCTGGTTCTGACAGAGTTGGTATCAGAGCCGAGTTGACTGTAGGGCGTGATCTAGTTAGAATGGCCGCTAGTAGGAAAACTTTGAAATCTATTTTATATAAAAAAAATATTTATATTGTGCTATCTTCATCTTTTCTCATCTTTCTATCCTTACCTTCTTCTCAGAATTCTTCCTTACCTAGTTCTTCCTTCATCGTTTTACAATGTTAAATGGATCATTTTTCCCTTGCAATTTCTATAGTTGGTCAACGTGATTCTTACCATTACGTTCAACACTACAGAAATGGAGCCATCAAGAGAAGATCGTAAAGTTGTCAGTCATCTCTACCCTCCAAGAACAATAGGCATGATGCATCAAAGACTGTGAACAGAATATGTGATGTCAAATAAGCCATATAGTCTAAGATGCAAAGGCTCATTCTGTGTATTGAGTCATTTCACCGGTTTAAAAGTATCAAGTAGACGATTTTCTTTGAGTTGTTTTCTGTTACAAAACGCTATTTTGATTTTCTATAAAGTATTTGGATCTTGTGGGTTGTTGCAAGCTCCCTTGTTTTCTCGTCCTTGCTTTTCCCTCTTGCAGCGCCCCGTGTCATTACCCTAGGGGTAATCACACTTAGGCATACGGATTACTATTTGTTTGCTCAGTAGAACACTGCTTCAACGAATAGTAAGCATTTACCAGAGTTAGCACAGCAGAATAATAAGATAGAAATTGTTCTTTATTACAAACAATAGCCACACAAGGCTAAGGTTCTGGATACAATTATTTAATTACAAAGGGGAATACATTTCCCACGCTTGCCTGCTAGGTCCATCCGGCAGTCTACTCAACCCACGAGTCAAATAGGGCATCCACCTCGCCCTTCTCCTTGTGACCAACGCCCTTGTCACCAGCGGCCTCCTCGGTACCTGAAAATCCCTCATCCCACTCGGGATAACTCCCGGTCAGACTAGGATCAAAGCAAGGGGAGAGATAGCAAGAGTGAGTAATAGTGTACTCAGTAAGCATTAATAGCAAAAATACATCTGATGACTCTACCTCTTGTCCTTATCAAATTCCTACCTCTTCTCTTGTTCTGAAAATAGCCATCAAAATTTGGATTGCAATTTTAATTCTGAAGAGAGTACTTATCACTCGGAGAGAAGATAGACACCTGGCGGTTCTCGTAGACTCCAATCCAGGAGACTGGCATGAATTCATGATTTGATATAGCACTACGCAGGCTTGTACCACTTTACCCATAGCTATTCTGAACCCTTTAAATGAGCCAGGTCCCCCGCATTGCTTTTGATGCGAGTTCAAGTTCAGAATACAGAATGTTTTCCAAGTTATGTGATTAAGTTTCCACCCATTACTTTTCGTCGGTGTTGACCTTGTCACGGTGCTGACCTAGTCATCCACCGAGTTTCAGTAATGTTGGTTGGGACGCTAACCCAACACTCCACCATGCATTACTATAATGCCCTGGACCCCCCACTTCCAGACTTTTTTCTACCGGTCCTGGGTTCTTCCCTAACTCAACCCATGTAACATGACTTGCCCGCTGTGGAGAGAATAATCACGTAACAAGGTAGTACTTTCTGCCCGCCGAAACGGGAAAATGGTTAGCACTTAAATTACGGCCTCTGATCGAGTAAGAGTTTTGTTGGTCCTTATATTTTAACCATACGTAAAGATGTCCCACCTCTTACCTCATCATCATCGTCGTCGTGTTCCCCTGCCCAGGGCCCCTTTACCAACCTAGTAATTCTTACCTCTTTCCTCTTTTTCATTCTCATTTCTTATCGTCTCATTTTCATCTTAACCTCATTTATTCGATTTGATTTTAGAAATATTTTTGATGCAATACATATATGATACAGCAATATACGGTTTATATTTAATATAGCTATATTCGTATTCAAGAGAGTAGCTTGCCTTCAGAATTGGAGAAAAGATTGTCGCCGAGGAAATCTGTATCAACTACTCCTGCCTGCATCGGTTCGTCTGCTGCAATTTATACAACGGTGCGAATAATAAATCAATAAGTAAATACTTAGTAGCAATTGGGTGCTACTAGGTGTATATTAGTCAGATGATTCTTTTCATTAGTGGATTTTACTTTAATAACAACTTTTGAATCCCTGCTAGGTTAGCACTCCCCCAGTACGATCGTTCTACGGTCTACAGGCTTTAAGATTGAGGTTACCGGTACTAGCTTTTAATCGCATAGACAAAAATACTAAATGTACTCGCATGCAACTATGTGGATTAAATTTATTCACGTAAATAAACCTAATTGATTTTATTTAAGCACGTACGCACTTATTCATTTCTTTAAATAGACTCAGAGTTGATTATTTAAATTAACCTATCATGATTAAATCATTTCTAACGTACTAGAATTATTTGTCTAATATAGTGAGTGTTATCGGCGATTAATTTTATTTATAAAGTCTTAGATTTATTTTATGATTTTTCCTATTTTTACTGTCTACCGGTCTGGTTACCGTTATTTTACTGTACAAGGTTTATAAATCCATTTTTCTAATGATTTGACCGAAACTCACAGGTAATGTGCCAAATTATTTATCTAACGCAATGGCAATTTTAATAGATTTATTTTACCTCATTTTCTCTGCTTTTAATTTTTCTACCAATCGATCTATTGTTAAATATTCTAACGCAGATTAAAAATCTATACTCTTAGCGATTCGTTCGAAAATCGCAGGTATGCTACGTACGCGCTCCCTCTATTTATTAGTAATTTTTTTATTTTACTTTATCTTATTTTACTTTTTATTGTTCAGTCTGGCCCCAGGCTATTTATCCGTACGCGGGTTACTTAAATTCGTTTGGTTCAACATTGCCGACAAAAAATATTACTAGCGTTCCTTTTTACTGATAATTTGCTACCCCTAATCCTTGCCATATTTTTATTTAACTACCCTTTCCCTAATTACTAATTCCTACACTTATTTTCTATAATCTTTCCCACCTAACTTTTTCCTAAGGAAGCAACTTACACCTGGACGTTCGATTTGAGACATAGGATCGGACGCCCGGGTCTGCCGCGCTGTATGTACTCATAGTTTAAGTAGCACAGTAGCCTAGCTAAAAGGTATTGATTCTTTGCTTAGTCGAGTACTCAAGCCACGCATACGACTAGGAGTCGTATGCATGCATGTATTTATTTTCTGGTTGCTTGCGTGGAGATAAAAGGCTCCATGGTGTGGTGGGCATGGGAAAAAATTACAATATTGCCGTAAACACTATGTAATATTTTTTTTCTACAGATGCAACATTTTTTTCTACAGATGCAACACTTGCAACATCCCTGGACAACGGTTGCAACATCCTAGGACAATGGTTGCAATATCCCTGAATAACGGTTGCAACATCCTAGGACAATGGTTGCAATATCCCTGGGCAACGGTTGCAACATCACAAATCAAAAAACAAAAAAGCATGTTTGAGTACATGTCTTATGTGGCAAGATTATTAGAGATAGAATAAGAATCGGTTAGGATTTATATCCAATATGGTTCCCTTTCATATCTAGTCACCTCGTACTATATATGCCTCGAGGCTCAATCAGTACATCCAACAATTATTTCGGCAATTCTATCTTCCTTAGCGATCACCAACTACATTTAAGTCCGACGTCCGCCACTGATCCTAACCATCATGCAATTCCAGACACCAGCTCATGCGTGTATATGTATGTATACATGAGCTTGACTACAATAACAAGTAGTAGAGTGCTATAAAAACCACCATCCCGTTTGCAAACAAGAGGAGGAAAACTAAGCTGATCAAGCTACTACTATGCAACACAGCACACAATGAAGCCGACCAAAAACACATGCAAATTGCGCTCCCAAGAATGGGCATCATGTACGCACATGGAGACTATGCATGCACGCATAGGTCACACAGACTCGAACTCCCTCCCGTAAGACCGTACGATACAAGCGTCCTAATCGGACGTATGTGTGGGATCGTTTCCGTTTTCCAAATCCTTACTCACTTTTCTCTCTCCTCACCTCATCCACTCGTTTGGCAGTGAGCTCCCAGGCTCATCCTTTGCTTCTTCTCCCTTTCTTGCTCTCCTTTCCTCCCTTCATTCTTCTTCTAATCTTCCTGATGTTTCTTGCTCCTGGCCGTATCTCTCCATGGTGCCTCCTCCTCTGGCATCCGACCTCGCCTCAGTTTTTTTGCACCGCTTCCGCTGCCGCCCTGCGCCTCCCGCTGCCCCTTCTTGCTCTCGGCGCGGCCGGATGGCCCGACGCTACTGCCTCTACTAACTCGGCCTGGCTCTTGGTTCCTGTGCTACCGCTGCCTGCTAGCCTGCCGCTGTCGCCAGTTCTCGCCTCTGGCCTGCCCACGATGCGCCCAGCTCCTCCCTGCGTCGACTCCCTGGTGCCGCCCTTTGCGCCCTACGCCTCTTGGTTCAGCCGCCACCATGGTCGCCCCACCATGTGCTGGCCCACCTCCAGCCCTCCAGCTCCACTCGGCCCACCACCAGTGCCTCTCCTCTAGGCCCGGCCTGCGCCCGTGGCTCCTCTCCCTATGTTCGGCCTGTGCACAGTTCCCCCCTCTAACCTCTCCTTTTTATTCTTGTTTTGCTTTGGTTCTACTGATTATGCTGATTTCCTTTTACTGATGTGGGTTTATTGTGCTTATGCATGAATAATGGATGTGCTGGATGTGGCTATTAAGGCTTGCTATGGATGATGAGAGAGAGATGGAGGTGGGTGCTACCGTGGTTGCACTAAGATACTACTACCTTACTCCCTCTCTGTCCCCCCCCTTGCTCTGTGATGAAATGGTGGGATGAAGATATTACCTAGTGAGTTAATGGCAATGCCATGGTGGGTTCGGCTTTGGGCAAAAACAGAATGGGAAGGAAGGGTGGGTTTGTTATGGTGCTATTTCTCTCTATAATGGATTTGTGATGGACGATATTGTACTGTTAGCATTCTTGTGAAAAGCTAAGTTCATGTTGGGGGTTTCCTATGGGATAAAATAACAGTGGGGGCTTTTACCTTAGGTTGGTTGGTTTGGTTCGGGAAGGGCAGTGGTGGTTGTCGTGGTGCGCGCTGATGCTCCTTTGGTTGCTTCAGTTCCTGTCGGCTTGGCATCCTGGTGGTGGTTGATGGTTCGAGGCTATTGTTGTCGCCGTTCCCGCTCCCTTTGGCCTTCCTCTTCACCTTGTGCCCCCCCTTCTCCTCCTGTGGTTCTCTTTGTGGGTTGTTTGTTTGTTGGCAAGGTGGGAGGGTGGTGATGGCTTTGCTTGCTAACTTGGTGAGGGTGGTGGTGCTAGCAATGAGCTTGCTTCTTGCGGGTGCGGCTTATTCTTGGTTTGGCTAGAAGGGAGAGCTTGTGAGGAAGGAATGCCTCTCCTGGTGTTTTGCTTGTGCTTGTGAATGGGAGAGATGGCTCGACTGGGGGAGAGATCATATGGGGGAGGCTTCAGTTGCCCTGCCCTTATCTGTTGCCTGTGCATTCTCTTCTTACCATGATCCTATCCCTTTGCCTTCACTATGAACTATTGAAATAATAGCTATTGATCTAGGAAGTGCTTCTAAGACTTTGCTCTGGATTTTCTGCGGTTCAGTTGAGTCGGTATAACGTGGGTGTTGGGTTTCAATTAAACGCCAGGTGATGAAACCTATGGAAGTGAGAGGTGTTGACTAACCTAGGTTGGTTTGGGAACCCTACTGAGATTCAGCGATCTAACGACAATCTTCTTTATTCTAATTCTATTTTAGCACTTTTGGTTTGCTATATATTTTCTAGGTTTTTGGCGGACGATATAATGTGGATTGAGACATGGTTCGACGGGCGAGGCGATATATGGACAATGATTCAAGGAGGGCTTCGGCGGAATGCAATGCAAGAATTTATGTTGTAATTTAATTAAATGTTGTAATTTATATTTTGATCTATTGTAAATCAATTTTGTAATAAATATCAAGTTTGTAATATATTACTTTTGCTTTGTAAATAATTTCTTGCATGTTGTTGCAATAATCTTTTACTTTCACTTGTAATTAATTTGAGAGTGTAAAAGTGTTTTATTATCACTTTAATAATTCATATTGTAATTTCTGGAGGTGGATTCTTATAATTTAATCCGTGCTTGTCTTTAATGTTCTAATATTCACTTGACATGAATTCTTGACAATATACTTTTATATGAAATTGTTTGGTCATGTGTTCGATATCAACTAAGCTTATGTTTTGTTTTTATTTAAGTGAATTTTATTTACTGCCAATTATTGATTAGCGTTGTTTTAGTTTAGTCGAAATTTTCTGGTTCATAAATCCGAGTTTGCAATGACGATGAAATTTGAGTTTGTTCTGTGCCCAACCCATTGGTAAATACTGTGTTGATTAGTTTATTTTACTGTGCAATACTGTTTAACGTTACTTAGCTTAATTAAATTTTCAGGGTTCTCACACCTCTCTTCCCCTGTTAACCTTGGTCCGCTTAGATGGAAAACCCTGGAAGAGGTCGCAGAGAAACCCACAGAGGAGCCCATGGAGGAGCCCGCGGAGCCGTCCAAGGCCATGGTCGTGGAAGAGGTCGTGGCCAACCACTTCCTCAGGAGTCAGTTTTGCCGTAAGCACCTCAAGCACCGCAAGAACCTCAAGTGCAATCGGAACAACTCTTCGAAGAAGAAGAACCTTTACCGCCACCACTTCCTGATCAGCCCCAAATGAACATGGAGCAGATGATGACCATACAACTACAACTTCTACAAGCATTTGCTCAAAACCAGATCAATCAGTCTGTGCCAGCTCCTGCCCTAGTTTTTCCGCCTCCATCCAGACTGGGAGAGTTCATGAGAACCAGACCGCCCACCTTTGCCGGTTCAGTTGATCCACTAGAAGCTGATGATTGGCTAAAGGATATTGAGAAGAAACTTATCTTAGCACAGTGCATTGACCAAGAGAAAACCCTCTATGCTGCTCACCAACTTAAAGAAACTGCAGGAACTTTGTGGGAAAATTTATGTGTAGCCCATCAGAATGTCCAGGCTATATCCTAGCATGAATTCACTGTTGCTTTCCGCGCAACACACATTCCTATGGGAATGATGGAGATGAAAAAGCAAAAGTTCCACAAACTGCAGCAAGGCAACTTCAGTGTGTTAAAATATCTCAATCAATTCACTCAGCTGTCAAGGTATGCACCGGAAGATGTTGCAATTGAAGGAGCTAAGATATGGCGTTTCATGGAAGGACTTAACCCCAACCTCAAAGCGCAACTGGAGTCAAATGACTACCCCAATTTTCAACAGATGGCCAACAAAGCTCTTGTGCAAGAGGGTGCAAAAGGATGCTTAGCGTCAGGTGTTTGAGTCCTAAAAACGAAAATTGGCTTTTCAAGTGTAGTATGGAGCCAGCAGTTCCAGACCCCGAATGAACCAGTCATACTACAACCTGCTGTCAGCAGACAATGCACCTAGGACTCTAATGCTAGGACCCTGTTCAGTCATGCAGGGATTTGGCAATAATACTGGTGTTCAACCGTAGCAGAATAGGACGTCATCAGCAGGTATTCAGTGCTTTCCTTGGCATGAGATGGGGCATTATGCCAGCAATTACCCTCAGAAACGTCGAGCCGTTACTCCAGTTCCTTTTAACTTGGGAGCTACACCATCCAAGACCCCTACGTAAGGATCAAGACAAGGAGGGTCTCAAACTCCAAGTCAAGCCATCCGAAATTCAGTGCCATTTGCAAGAGGACGACTGAATCATGTCATAGTAGTGCAAGCTCAATCAATTTAGCATGTCACACCAAGTAAGTTTGAATCAGTTCAGCTTTCGTTTCAGTTTTGTCTCACTCAAAAGAGAAAGCCGTTTGGTTCAGTGAGCAAAGTCCGTGTACCCCGATCTTTTTCCCTATCTGTCCGAATCTCAGCGTCGAGATTCCTTCTAAGAGGGGTAGGTTTGTAACATCCCAATTGTTATAGACTTTTTTACCATTTGCAATTTATTGGATTAATTTAAAGTTTAATTTGAAATTTCAGAAAATGAAAAATAGTTTAAATGGTTAAAATAAACTTCAATTAAATTCAAAATTATTTTATTCAATCTTTTCAGGTTCCAAGGATTTTTTTTTGGAATTTTCTTGAATTTTTGATTTTATTTTATTTTTTTGATTTTTCGGATTTTCTTTTCTTTTCTTTCTTTTTCTCGCTCTTCCTTTGTCTTCTTCCTCTAAATGCTGCTCTGTTGCTTCTTTGTCCAATTGAAACCTCCATTTCCATGCTTTGCACTCGAAGCTCCATTTTCAATTCCGTTAGAAGCGTTATGACCCCGTCATCATCACCCACGATCCACAGCCATCAATTGCATGTTTCATCCCACGATTTCATTCAATTTTACGTTTTCCCGTCGACGTTCATTGCAAATCGAAACTGTCCATTTATTCCCACGGCGTTCCTCATCGACTCAAGCGTCGCATTAGCATTATAAAGGGAGCACCGCGTGTTCTTATCTCCCCTTTTCGATTTGCCCCAAACCACAACTCCTAACTCCCCTCCAATTACCCGGAACGTCCGACGCCATCCACCTCCTTCCCGAAGGTCGGCGACGACGCAACTGCATTGATCTCTCTCTCCAGTGATCCTCCGACCAAACCAACTGCGTCATGTCGTGTTCCCGGTATCACTCTTCCAATCCCCCACCTCATTTTCAAAATTCCATTGCTGTGGAGCTCTAGCACCATCGTCACCATTTTTGTGCCGTCAGCCGCCGTGGGCACACCTCCTCGGCCACTCTCCCATCTTTCCACTTGTTGCTGCACCATCCCCACCCCCATGCGCAGCCCATGCTCACGCTATCTTCCTTAGGACGACGCCGATTTGCCGTCGCCGCCGCCACTTGCTGCGCCGCCACTACCTCACTCCGTCTCCGGCGCTGCCGCCACCACTATTGGGTAGAGGACCTCGCCGGGGTACCATTTTACCAGTTCGCCCGCCACCCTACCGCCTGCCCCGCCGGCACCACTGCCTTTCCCGTGCGCCTGGAGCCTTGCTCTGTAATACTTTGTGTTGAGAGCCCTCTATAGTTGCTCTGTGACTCTATGACACTAAGGTCCCACATGTCATTGTTTTATCTCTATTTCATTCCCGGTTGATTCACTAGCAAGTGGGCCCAAATATCATTCACACAATTTATTTGCTCTGTAAAATATCAGAAACAGTAAAATTCCAGGAATAGTCCTCTCTGTTAATTTCAGCAATTAAGTTTTCGGGAAATCTTCATACGAACTCCGATTCAGTCAATTCTTTCTCATAAATTCATCTAGATTCTTAATCTCTCTAATGGTACTAATTTTATAATTATTACATTTTATTTGATTTTCTGTTATTTATTTTGGTTTGTTTTGCGCGTGTAGAGTCCGACGCCGCCGACACCAGTTTGGACCAATCGGACGCGTTAACCTCAACCTACAATGAAGGCGAGTCTCCTTGGAACATTCAGTACCTATGAAATTTTAAATGATGTTTTCAGTTTTAAAGTATTATGCATTGCTATTTCACATAAAATGATATTCAAAGTGTAGTTTGTTAGTTAAACCTAAAATTTGCTAATGTCTTCCTTTATAATTGTTACCTTATTTTTTGTAACCATAACATAGTAATTCTACAATATTGAATACAACATTGTGGAATAGTTAAACACGGTAGAATTGCTTAGACATGCTTTTCAGTCTTGATCAACCTTTGGGGGGAAAACCATTATTACCTGTTATGCTATAGTTTGGAAAATGTTTGGCATTAGGTAATGTCAGTTTTTGAAAAATAAAATAAAATGATGAAAATCTGTTTAGACTTGGGCGGATGATAAGTTCAGGCGGGTGTAGTTAGAGCACGAGAATTTGTATTGTGTTAAGTTTCGTCCAAGTCATATTAAGGATCGACGCTTGTGACTATCCAAACTGAGCAATACCGTACAACCATATGTCCTTAATAGGAAGGACCTAGCTAAATAATTTACTATGTTCTAATATTACACCTGCAGGCTGTAGATGGTTGGAGTTACCTGGGTAGTGTAGGCGATGGTAATTGACGTCTATTTCTATCAGGGCTTGTGCCGGGCGATAGTAATTGACGTCCATGTCCGGGCAGGTAACCCCCCCCCCCAAGCAACGGTGAGCTCTGGGTCGATGGTAAATAACGTCCATGACTTGGGGTTAAGCTTATCGGGTGGGATAAAGTTAGGTTAAAGTATTATAAAAACCCTGTGATAATCGCTTAGCCGCACGCCAAAGGAAGCGTGTCATAGCCGACATTATAAGTCGATTATCTCGTGTGGGTCAAGCTGTATAACCTCTGCAGAGTGTAAAATTATTCGAATAGCTGTGCCCATGGTCAAGGGCGGGCAATGTGCATTTTCAAATGGTAGATTTTAGGTTTATTTTTAAAGAAATATTTTGGGAATCCGGGAGTAGTTGGAACTCTTAGATTGTTGTTGTGACAGCTAGAGCCAGTTGGGCGGCTAGAGCCCTACTCATGAAATCCTTGGCGACTAGAGCCTTGATACTAGTGGTTGGTAGTTAGAATCTCTACTTGTGAGTTAATTATTGAACATTTATTTGTCAAATGTGCTTTATGAAAAATATTTAAACTTTAAATATTGCTTTGTGCAAAAGAACCTTATAAGTCCAATTGTTAAAACTATGCATATGCATTTTCTTAATACTCGTGGAATACTTTATGTACTCACATGCTACACTCAAAACAAATCTCAGAAGCCTTCAATGACACTAAGGAGGACTACGACTTTTTCGCCTATGACTTTGATGAAGACATCCGGAGTACTAGGTTGTGCTCTCCAGTCGAATGCCGGTGGACAATTTGATGGGTCACTACTCGGAGTTATCATTTGTTGTTTCCGCTGCTGTAAGACTCAAGGTATTTTTTTGACCTATTTTGTAATAAGTGGTCGTAAGGTCGGTACTCAGTTGTTTATTAATGTTAATCCGTGGTTCGAATTTGTTATCGACGTTGTCTCCACTGTATGCACTAGCTACTGATCTGAGACTGATGCAGAAATACACGGAGAGTTCGGATTCAGAAATTCAGTCCCGACACTTTTAGCGAGTGGGCCCAACCTGGGAGGAGTCACCATCGACGGCGATGATGGCGGCGAGGTTTCCGGTAGGGAGCAGCGCGCCTCTGCCGTTTTTTTTTTTGGAGAGAGCCTCTGCCGTTGTTTTTATTTTTCTTTTTGGAGAGAGCCTCTGCCGTTGTATTGGTTGAGAACGTTTTTGCAGCCGTCATTGAATTAGATGGATGAAGAAGAAAGAATGCAAGTGTACCACCCGCGCCTACTGATAAAGTGTCTTTACTGTGCGACGCAGGCTGATCGGGGAAATCACTCTAGCACCGATTTCTCAACAGAAATGCTCAGCTGCCGCCGGAAAATTGGGTCTCATCGCACGTATGCGTACGTAGTGGTGTTGAACTTTTATTTTGCTGCATGCATACACGTGTACGTATGTGGATCGCGTCTAGCACGTCAATCATACATGCTCGTCATTGGTTTTGTCTTAGGATCCCCTAAAATTGTCAGATTTGGGTGGCAACAGACTCCAATGCTATCTATGGTCACGAAATTTCCATGTCACCGCTTGCAATGATGTGCTCAATTGGGTAGATGGTGTCATGCTTGTCATCTTGCTCCTCTGTAGACACAAAGTTGGAATACCAGATTTGCCCGTTGAGGTCTTGTTTGGGAAGTCCAAATTGCTTTTATTCTAGTTGTTGTTCTGTTCTTAAACGTTCAAGGTTCCTCTTTGCTAATAATGCTAGCTACAGCATCAGTTGTGCTGTCTCATGATTCTACAAGTAGCCAGAATTGACTTCAGATTCTGGGAGCATCAGTTCCATGGTGTTTTGTCCAAAGGGGCCCAATCAAGCTCAAACCCTCATATTTGTTGCTCAACTGGAAGCTAGCGACTGCGAATCAAATCATTCGTAATCCTCCAGATCAGTAATAAACACAGTTTATCGCAATGTAAGGCTGTCCAATCGTTCATAATCTACCAAATGTGCAATGTATGTGATATTGCCCTGACCATGGTGGTGGCATTGCACCTACAAGGCTACAACTAGTGTATAAATACCAGGGTTAGGGAGGAGAGAGGTACCACCAAGCAAGAAGGAACTGCCATCAGCTGGTTGACACCAAGGAGCAGGACATTTGGAACACTCTTAAGCTAATAATTTTAACTTTTAAGCTTCTTGCAAACATTATCATACTGATTCTAACCTTGAGCAAAAAGAATCAGCTTTAAGTTTGTTTCCCCTGCTATTATGGGGGAAGCAATCATGGAAGATCATAAGTTCATAACACTGCTCGATTTTTTTCATGTAACTTCTAAATCAATTAGACTGTGCTCATATTCAGACCATTTCTAGAGATAATGGCTGGACTACATATAATAAAGGAATTAGAGTTACTTAACAAAAGTAACAATAAACATTAGCAAAGTGTACTCAACCAAGAGAAGATAAATGGATAGCATATTAGGCCAAATATGAAGACCATTTATCCTAGTAGAAACTCCCATTCATTATCCTCATTCTGGTTACAACGAAAATGACTAAGTTGATCAAAACATCGTAATGCTACCAAGAACTGGCAGGGATGTGATTAAACAACAATTGAGGGGACAACGGTAACATTGCTTCTGCGAATTATATAATGGCAGCTATACTAGCCATAAGGACGAGACTTTTCAACAGGATCTGGCGAAACAAGCTTCGGTGCTTCATCTCCTTCAGACTTTTTCTGAAATTCAATGCCCTGAAACTGGACTCTTGAAGATCGATACTGACAACCATAAGCGTTGCCAAAGCCCCATCCTAGCCCAAGACCAACTCCGCATCCCCCACCTATTAACAAAGCCGGATTTTCATTCAATACCAAGAATGAGGTGTACTCCTTTCGCGCTACACGACGTCATATAAAAGAAAACGGAGGGAGTAGTAAATAAGCTTAGTACCGATGCCCAAGCCAAACACATTCAGAGGCATTCCTGTGATAAAATAAGCAAAACAAAAGCAAGTTATTTTCTTACCATGAATGGAAAAGTAGACGCCAAAAGAAATGCCTACAACTTTAACAAAGCCTAACAGTCTAAAGCTCCCCCAGAAACAAATGAAGCAAAGAAATGGTTTCACCTCCGAACCCCCACCCGACTCCAAATCCGCACCCGACGCCGAACCCTGCACCGAATCGAACAGAGAGAAAAGATCAAGAAACCTAAAACGAAGCAGGCAGCAAGATCCGAGTTTCCACTGATTCTATCATCGAGAATCGAGTCGCTCACCGAGCCCGATCCCGGGGCCATTGAAGGTGGTGACCACCATAGATGGCTTGGCTTCCGCCGGTGGCGCTCTCGGATGGATGAGGAGAAGGGAAGCCGAAAGGGAAAGCAACAAGCCAAGGAGGAGAGAGAGGCTTCGCTTCAAGACGACGAGCTGACGTCAGCGACTTAATGGCCCGAGTTGGATGGGCTTTATCTTGGGCTCCACCCACCTACCATGCCCAGTGGCATGACCAGAGGCCCAACTCCGCTGCAGGATCCTAGCACATCACCGACAGGTGGCCCCATAAAGTGGGACCGGATTTTGGGGCCCACCGTTCAGTGATTACGTTTAACAGTTGCACTAGCAAATTATCCATTTCTAGCCCTTCTCCTTTGTGATTAATCTTACCGTTGCCTCCCACGAAGTGGATAAGGTTTTTCAAACGCGCGCGCTCGCAGCGATCCAAACCGTCCAATCGCTCCGCCTCCCGCATCTGACGGCCAACGAGCGCCCCGCCCAGTCTACTACTACTCCAAGACCGGGACCTCGTCACCACCACCACAAACCCTATCCCCAAACCACACGAAAACCCTACGCACCCCGGCGATGTCGGCGACGGCGGCGGCCATCCGCTCCGGCGAGCTACTCGCGTGCTCCGTAGCGCTACGACGGGTTCCCGTGGCGGAGGCGGTGTCGTTTCGGATGAGGGCGCCGGCGGTGAGGGTTGTGGCGATGAAGGCGGCGGCGGCGGCGGATGGGGCGGGTGCGGCGGAGGGGGGAGGGAAGGGGAAGGGGAAGAAGAGGGCGGCGAGCGGGATCATGAAGCCGAAGCCGATCTCTCCGGAGCTTCGGGAGTTCGTCGGCGGCGCGGAGGAGCTCCCCAGGACGGAGGCGCTCAAGATCATCTGGGCGCACATCAAGGGCAACAACCTCCAGGTCAATCACCCCCTCTCTCTCTGCGTATGTGCTTATGATTTTTAGGTGCAATCCGTATCATAGTGTATTATTTAGCTATGTGGCATGAGTTTGTGTGTTTAAAACTTCAACTAATATTTGATTGTGCTATGCATGAATTACTTTATGTAATCCGTGTTCTTCTCGTGTGGAAAAAATTAATTACTTTATGTAAGTATATGTTCCATGGCTGTGATTTGTATGATTAGTTCCGTTGTTTTTGGACAGAGGTGCTTTTAATTTTTTCTGTAGATTTGGTAACTACAATAATTTGATGGGAAATATCGTGTTGTGGCATTGCGATGCTTGTTTTTTCCCGATGTGTTGTAGGAGACTAGAAGGAGGAAGTAATGACATATGTGGTCAGCACCAGCTAATAGGTGAGGGAGGATGTCTAATGCAAGCGCTTGCTGCCATGGGCCATATTGGTGGCCCTGAGTGTGAGCCTATGCTTGACTATTTGTCTTATTTAATTTAGGCTGGCACGGTCATTTGAGTTCTGAACTTATGCTTTACCAGTGTCCTAGTATAACTGTTTAGGAGTGATTTGAGGGTCCGACGTGCATTACTGTGAAGGTGCATTCTGGTCTGTATGGAAACTATAGGACTGGCGTTTCTCTATCATATGCACATGCAGTGGCGAATCTAGGATGAAAAAGGAGGGTAGGCTCAAAGTCTTGAACGACTAGACTAATTTGTAATAAATATAGTCTTGTATTCTTATGCAATCAAATTCATATATGATACATGAATAAAAACAAAGCAAAAAGAGAGAAATACACTGAAGGTACCTTGCTAATGGAAAGTGTATCATCAAAACATGTAAATATGGTTCCAGTGGATAACAACATATACATTAAAATTAGAAAAATTAGTAATACAATAGTAAATTGTAATTAAATGATCATGAACATTCAAAATAAAAGAACCATATCACTAATTACGCAACGTTCGTTTCTTTATTATTGCAAACCTACAAATTAATTGCTAATTGAGTATATACAATGATACCACACTATATTCTAACAAATTGCTAATCGATTAATTGAGCAATGAGTTCTGAGTGTACAGTATAATACCAGTATAGTAAGAGGAGAGACTTCACACTTCAATTCTCAATTCTTGGTGCTTCAGCTTCAATAGCAGATATGCTACAGATGACGATATGAATTCCACTAGCTTACTCTATTGATCAGCTCACACTGGCTCACTCAGCGGCTCATGCCCAGCAGCCCAGATACCCTCATCCCTCAATCCCTCACCCTATTTCTCTACCTCCCCCTCCAATGCTCCTCCTTGGAGCTTGCTTCTTCTCTCCCTCCACTGGCCCGGCCCTAATAGTGCTTGCCTTTGTCCGCCACGGCTTCTTGCCTCCCCAGCAGCCCTTGCTCCTCCTCCCGGCTCGCTCCTCCTCCTTTGCCACGTGCTTCTTGGCCTCACCACTTTCGGCCCTTGTCTGCCCCACCAGTAGCTTTGGCAGCATGATCCCTGCGCCTCCTCAAGCCCTTCGTCCCCAGTTCGCCCGCTCTGCGCGCGCGCGACTCAGTCTGGGTCCGTCCGTGCTCACGCCCGAAACTCTGGGCCGTGCCAGCGCAGTCTTCCCTGCGTCCCGCCCGTCTCCGGCTGCTTCATAGTCATCTTTATGTTAAGCACCACGTCTGCAAGCCCTCTCGGGCTTGCTTTGTCCCCACTGGCGCCGCCCTTGCCACCGCCTCCCTAGCCTCCTCTCGGCGCCTGCTCCTCGGTTCCCGACGGCTTTGGTGGTGAGCTCTCGCCCAGCTCGGCCTCGGATGCCCTCTCATACGGCCGTCTCGGGTGAGCTCAATCGATTGGGGAAATAGGGAATCGATTGGGGATTTGGTACTACCGTGTGGGACCAGTGGGGACGTGGGTGGTGGGTGGACATGAGTTGGGCCTGGGCAAGCCGCAAGGCCCAGACGCTTTTGCTCCCGTTTCTTCTTCTGGCCTCTTGCTTGTTCTTCTTCTCTGACGCAGGTCACACGACGCAGCCATGGGCGCCGCCGGCCGGAGGTTGGACTTGGGTTGGGGGAGTGTTCAATCGCCGGTGGAGGGTAGGCTTCAGCCTGATGAAGCCTACCCGGTGGATTCGCCCCTGTGCACATGTAACTGACAAAGATTAATAAATGCACAAAGCCATCCAGTACATGAGAAAACACCCTTGGTCCAAACTCCACAAGAGGTGTCAAACTTCAGTGTTGCATTGCACGTGCAGAAATCCAATTTCATGCCCACGCCTACAACAGAGATAATTAAAGAAATGGCCCCAAATTAGGATTGTTGCATGTTTGGACCATACCTTGCCCAGCTCAATTACCAGAAAGCCCAGCGACTGGGCATCTTTCACATTGCAAGCTCAGTTGCCAGACAGCTTGGTTACCACTTACCAGGCACATGGGCACATGGCACATTGGCCAGCTCGGCCATTGTGTTTCAGGTGTCTGGATCACTCGACTGCCAACATATTTGTGAATTTTGTGTACCCTTTTTTACTCCTTCAGAGCCCAGAAAATTGAGGCTATCATTACTCTGGAATTTCAAGTAGTGAAGGACTGATGGTAGAAAGGATTGGAATGCCATTTTCTTTCTGTTGCATAGTAAGAGACATGGGTTCATCATATTGATTGGATGGAATCATTCAACCCTCTTTTATGACCATGCTATCAAAAAGAAAAGGAAAATGGAGAGCTTGTAAAACACTTCTTAACATTACAACATCCTGAAATCTTAGCACTCTAACAAGGATATGGCAGATGCACAGATGGAGATGTTAGAATAGGACTCTTTTGTATTTCCTTATCTGTATATGGAAACCCTCTTTGTACATCTCTCTATATATTGCCCATTAGGTCCTCTTGAATATACACACAATATTCACAACATGGTATCAGAGCAAGGCTCTAACCTAGCTCCTTCCGCTGCCATCCTCGATGTCATTGCTTTCCAGACGGTAGCTATCCATGCTGCGTGCAAAACTCGCTCATATGCCGCCGCCATTGTCACTTGTCTCGCCATCGATGCCGCTTATCGTCGTAGACTGCCGCCGAATCCTTGTTGCCACGATCATTGTCACTTGCGAGCTGAGTTCGCCTTCTTAATCGCTTACCAGATCGCCGTCATAAGCAAAAAGCACGCTAAGCCGCTGTCGCCTCGACGGCCGCTGCCCATACCACGCTTGCGCCTGATCGCCGTCCATGTAGTGCCGACGCCGCTTATCGCTCGAATAGGTTGTCATCTGTGCCGCTAAGGACCGACGCCACCGAACCATCCTGGCCGCCGTCGCCGCTTGCCGCCGCCGCCCGTCTCATTGCCGCTTTATTGCTTGCTTAGCGGAAAACCCTCTGAAACTCTGTTTTTTTTTGGTTTGGTCTTGTGGCAGTCAAACAACCTTTGACTTATAGTGTGGCCGTGACCAAAAACAAAAAAAAACCAGTAAGTTGCTCTAACCGCCGTGCTGTCCAGCGTCGCCTGTTAGACTTTGTTGCCTTGGTCATTTGTCTGAGTCGGTAGCGCCATTGATAACCATTACTATCACCGCGATCCCATTCTCGGGAACAAAGCTTAATGGGACGAACTGCAGGTTGTGGTCTTCACTCATGGAGATCACGCTCGATGGTCTCCGCCTCTGGGGATATGTTACTGGGTTCTGGATTTTGGTGCCTCTTTCCACATGACACCGGACTCCACATCTCTCACTTCAGTAGGACCTCCTATTTTTCCTATTTACATTCGAGACGGTGGCGGTACTCCTTTGTCCGTCATTTGTCGATCACTCTTTGTCTCTTGATTTTTACTTCATTTGTTTCCTATGTTCCGACTTCTGTGCGGCTTCTCGGTGGGTCACCACGATCTCGGTTGTAGGGTTGGTTTTGACTCACACTTGTTTCATCCAGAATTAAATGAGCGAGGATGGTTGTTGGATCGGCCGGCCGTAAGGGATCGTCAGGGTCTCTACATCCTTGATCGCCTCCACCTTCCGTGCACTTCAGTTGCTCCTGTCACCTCTACGTCTCCTTCCACCGCCACTGCTGCCACCACCTCTGGCTTTTTTGCGCAGTGGCATCACCGTTTAGGTCACTTGTGTGGGTCCCGTCTTTCTTCATTAGTTCGTCAGGGTGTTCTTGGATGTGTTATTGTTGACACGGCCATATTTTGTCAGGGTTGTAAGCTGGGCAAGCAGCTACAGCTTTCTTATCATTCTAGTGAGTCATTGTCTTCTCGTCCTTTTGACTTAGTTCATTCAGATGTATGGGGACCTGCGCCTATTATCTCTAAAGGCGGGCATAAACTTTATGTGATCTTCATTGATGATTATTCCTTTTGACTTAGTTCATTCAGATGTATGGGGACCTGCGCCTATTATCTCTAAAGGCGGGCATAAACTTTATGTGATCTTCATTGATGATTATTCCCGTTTTACATGGATTTTCCCTATGTCTAATCGTGGTCAGTTTCTTGCGATCTATCGTAGTTTTGCAACGATGGTTCGTACTCAGTTTGATTCTCCCATCCGTACTTTTATTTGTAATTACTTTGGCGAAATCTTCGCTACGGCGCTTTTAGACAGTTTCTTTCATGAGCAGGGCACTCTTTATCAGTCTTTTTGTCCAGGTGCCCATGTTCAGAATAGGGTTGCTGAGCGCAAACATTGTCATCTGATTGAGACTGCCCGTACTCTTCTCCTTGCCTCTCACGTTCCACCGCATTACGGTGAAATTTGTTTTATGGTCAGATATCTCATCAATATCACTTTCCCTTCGCTCTTCGAGTGTCGATCCTATAGAGTGTCTCTACTCTCGAGCCCCCCAGTACACTCACCTTCGTGTTTTTGGTTGTATTTGTTTTGTTTTGGTGCAGCCTCATGAACGCACTAAACTATCGCCCCAGTCAGTTGAGTGCGTGTTTCTTGGTTATAGTTCTGAGCATAAGGGTTATCGTTGCTGGTTTTAGAATAGGACTCTTTGTATTTCCTTATCTATATATGGAAACCTCCTTGTACATCCATATATATATTGCCCATTGGGCCCTCTTGAATATACACACAATATTCATAACATAGTATCAGAGCTAGGGCAAACATAGCTCTTTCCGCCATACTCTGCGCCGCCGCCAGCATGCGCCGCCATGCATGCACCCGAGATCGCTTCGATGTCGCCGCCGCCAAGACGGTCATTTGTCTTGTGCTAGTGTTTGCTCGCCATAACGACGCAAGCAGCGTCGTCGACGACTTTGCCGTATTTGTCATCGAAGCAACGTCGCCGTCCGTTGCTTCGACGACGCCATGCCGTCTTGATCGCCGAGCCCATCGATGCCGCTCTGCTGAGGCTATCGCCGCTAATCTCGTCGCTGCCGATCGCCGCTTCCTAGCCGATCGATCCGCCGCCATGGATTGGATCGAAGATACCAGATTTTTAGAGGCTTCTAAACTGTATGTGTATCGGTTTCTTATAGAAACTAGATTTTTTTTTTAAAAAAAGTACGTCGATCTAGCAAGGCGTCGTTCGCCGCTTTGTTAGATTCGTTGCCTTGTTCATTGCGTCGTCGGCCGCCCAAGACCGCCACCGATGGCTTCCGTTCCATCCGCTACGATCCGATTCTCGGGAACAAAGCTTAATGGTACGAACTACAGGTTGTGGTCTTCACTCATGGAGATTACGCTAGATAGTCTCCACCGGGGACATATTCTTTGGTACCGACCTTGTCCGCTGTCGCTGGTTGACCTCCTCCCAGAACTGACCTACTACAGATCTCCTCTGAAGATGAGGCGCCAAGAAGAGGCGAGGCGCCGCCTAACTGGCGATGAGGACTTTTAGTATGTCATAGACGCTTTTGAGCGTTGGTGTGATGATGAGGCACGTGTTGAGCCATTACGGTGGTTAGTGTCGGCGACTCCATCGGCCGGACATTGTTGATGCATGTGCCACTCGTCGATCTCGGGAGTACTTGCGCGGCGATACCGGCAGATCAGCGATGCTCGATTCTTTTCACCGGCGTGAGTTGGAGGCAACCGCTAGGAGGACTCCTCCGTCGGCGACTTCTTCCGAGTTCGGCGATCTCGGTGCCAACTGGATGGGCTGGCTTCTTCGCTCTGCTAGGAGTGTCATCAAGTGCAGAAGGCAGATCGTGATCGCCTTTGCCTTTATGACTTCGTCTGCCGTCTTCGCCCGAGTTTGAGCTGTCGAGGCTCAGCTAACTGAGCCTTCGCCCACGACAAACAATCACCGAGGCTATTTCGACGCTTCGTCTTTGAGGCTTTGCCGTGAGTTAGCGGCCGATTTGTTCCGATCATGCTTGCTACCCTTTTTTTCGACTTCTGAGCGGTTTACGCCCGACTACGATCTCTCCTCGGTGTCTGTTTACGCTCTGTTTTGCACCAACGGGGTTCATGCAATTATTGCAAGAACTTTGCACGACTACGGCGTTGTGTGGTGTGGAAAAGCGAAGCAGGGCGCGTGAAATTTGGGCGATCGAGGCGAGGAGGCCCTTCCTCGACGGGAGGATAGACCAGCACGTCAGGGCCTTCTCTGCAAGGTGACTATGTTCAGCAGTTCTGCTAGGCTCTACTTTAACAGCTCTCTCACAACACATCATGTTCTGCTAGTCTAGCTCAGACATCTCCTCCAGGTACTTCTTGGGTTCTGGATTCTGGTGCCTCTTTCCACATGACACCGGACTCCACATCTCTCACTTCAGTAGGACCTCCTATTTTTCCTATCTCTGTTCAGACAGCTGACGGTACTCCTCTGTTTGTCAGCGGTTAGTGCACTCTTTTGTCCACTGATTTTTCTGTTCCAACTGTTTCCTATGTTCCCCAGCTTACCGTGCAGCTTCTTGATGGGTCAGCTCATCGATCTCGGCTGTAGGGTTGGTTTTGACTCACACCTGTTTCATCCAGGATCGACAGACAGGGACGGTAGTTGGGATTGGCCGGCGCCGTAGGGATCGTCAGGGTCTCTACATCCTTGATCGCCTCCACCTTCCGTGCACTTCAGTTGCTCCTGTCACCTCTACGTCTCCTTTCATCGCCACTGCTGCCACCACCTCTGGCGTTTTTGTGCAGTGGCATCACCGTTTAGGTCACTTGTGTGGGTCCCGTCTTTCTTCATTAGTTAAATCGGGGTGTTCTTAGGCGTATTCTTGTTGACACTACCATGTTTTGTCGGGGTTGTGGTCAAGCAAGCAACTTCTGACTTCCTTATCATTCTAGTGAGTCATTGTCTTCTCGTCCTTTTGACTTAGTTCATTCAGATGTATGGGGACATGCGCCTATTATCTCTAAAGGTGGGCATAAACTTTATGTGATCTTCATTGATGACTATTCCCGTTTTACATGGATTTTCCCTATGTCTAATCGTGGTCAGTTTCTTGCGATCTATCGTAGCTTTGCAACGATGGTTCGTACTCAGTTTGATTCTCTCATCAGCACTTTTCCTTTGTGATTCTGCTTTGGCGAAATCTTGCTTACGGCGTTTTAAACGGTTTCTTTACGGCGAGGCACTCTTTACGATCTTTTGTCACGGTGCCCATGCTCGAGAATAGGGTCAGCGAGCGTAAACATCGCATCGATTGAGATCGCCGCTCTTCTCCTTGTCTCTCACGTTCCACCATAGTTACGGCCGAGGTCGCTTTTACTGCTATATGTCTCATCAATATGCAGCCTTCCACTGCTCTTCAGGGTGTCAATCCTATAGAGCGTCTCTACTCTTGAGCCCCCCAGTACACTCACCTTCGTGTTTTTGGTTGTACTTGTTTTGTTCCGCTGCAGCCTCGTGAATGCACTAAACTATCGACCCAGTCAGTTGAGTGCGTGTTTCTTGGTTATAGTTCTGAGCATAGAGGTTATCGTTGCTGAGATCCTTTTGCTCGACGGATCAAGTTTTCACAAGACGTTGTCTTTGACGAATCACGACCTTTCTTCTATCGAGATTCGGCTCCTCCTGTTTCCACCGTTGAGTCGATTTCATGGTTGTCTCTTTTTGACTCTTCACCCATTTCTTCACTATCACAGTCTTCCCGGTGCATCTCCGGTGGTTCATACAGATCCTCTGCCTCCGTCTTTGCCTCTGCGGCACCGCGTCTTGTTCTTCTTGATACCACCATCTCGTTTCTCTGGTATTCATTACTCTAGGTGTCCTCATCCTTCACCAGTCCCCTCCCCCGGTATCTTGGCGACACCCACATCTAATTCTCCTGATGATGCTCCTTGTTATGTCCTTCGTGACCGGGCATCCCTTCGACCTCCTGATCATCTTGGATTTGCTCCGATAGCTCATGCTCTCTCTGTCACTAAGCCTAGTTCTTATCATGAGGCTGCTCCTCATTCCGAGTGGTAGCTCGCTATGGTAGAGGAGCTTGATGCTCTTCGACGTACGGAGACTTGGGATATTGTACCAACACCTGTGCATGCTCGTCCGATCACGTGCAAGTGTGTGTACAAGATTAAGACCCGGTCTGATGGTACTATCGAGCGCTACAAGGCTCGTCTTGTGGCTCGTGGTTTTCAGCAGGAGTACGGTCGTGACCACGATAAGACTTTTATACATTGCCCGTATGACCCTTTGCTCGCACTTTTGTTGCGATTGTTTCTGTTCGCCAGTGGTCTATTTCTCAGCTGGATGTTAAGAATGCATTTCTTAATGGTGTCTTGCATGAGGAGGTCTATATCTGATCACCGCTGGGTATTACATTCTCGATAAACACGTCTGTCATCTTAAATCGTGCTCTTTATGACCTCAAACAGGCTCCTTGTGCTGGTTTGCTCGTTTACCTCGATGATTCTTCTTTGTCGGTTTCCTTTATCGGTTCCTATGATCCTGCTTTTTTGTTCATGTCTCATCTCGGGGTAGGACACTGCTTCTTCTGTATGTTGATGATATGCTCATCACTAGTGATGATTCCTCATTCATTACGTATGTGAAGAAGCATCTCGATGCGATTTTGATGGTGATCTTGGTTCTCTTACGTACTTCCTTGGGATTGAGGTCTCTTCCATGCCTGAGGGCTATTACCTCTTCCAGTGAGTATGTCTAGGATCTTCTTAATCGATGCGGTCTAGCCGACACTTTCGCCGCTAAGACTCCCATGGAGCTATCCCTACAGCTTCGTGCCACTGATGGTGATCTTCTTGACGATCCTACTCGAAATCGCCATCTTGTTGGGAGTTTGGTGTACCTTGTGAGCACTCGTTCTGATATTGCTTATGCTATTCATATCTTGAGTTAGTTCATGGCTCATCCTACCCATCTTCACTACAGTCACCTTCTTTGTGTTCTTCACTACTCGCGTGGGACTATCTCTCGTCGTTTGTTTTTCCCTAACTCTACCTCACTGCAGCTTCAGGCGTACTCCGATGCGACTTGGGCTAGTGATCCTTCTAATCGTCGTTCTCTTTCTGCTTACTGTGTTTTTCATGGCTTCTCCTTGATTGCTTGGAAGACTAAGAAGCAGACTACAGTTTCCCGTTCGAGTGCAGGCTGAGTTGAGAGCTATAGCAGCAGTGACAACAGTGGTTACTTGGTTGAAGTTGCTACTTGCAGATATTGGAGTGCCTGTGATGGGACCTACGACTCTTTTGTCTGACAGTACATGTGCTATCAGTATTGTCCGGGACCCAGTGAAGCATGAGCTCACTAAGCACGTTGGTGTGGATGCTTCATACACTCGCTCACAGGTGCAGGAGGTGGTACTTGCTTTACAGTTTGTACCATCAGAGTTACAGGTTGCTGACTTCTTCACGAAGTCACAGACTAGGGCACAACATTTGTATTTTCTCTCCAAACTCAGTGTGTCTGATCCATCATGAGTTTGAGGGGGGGGGGGGCTTAGAATAAGACTCTTTGTATCTCATCTATATATGGAAACCCTCTTGTACATCACTATATATATTGCCCATTGGGCCCTCTTGAATATACACACAATATTCATAACAGCTGGGATCCTTCTGCTCGACGAATTAGGATTTCACGAGACGTTGTCTTTGACGAATCTAAAACTTTCTTCTATCGAGATTCGGCCCCTCCTGTCTCCACCGTTGAGTCGATTTCATGGTTGTATCTTTCTGACTCTTCACCAATTTCTCCACTATTACGCCTTACCCCGCATCTCCAATGGTTCCTTCTATACCTCGCCTCGGTCTTTGCCTCCTCGCAAAGACCGCCTCTTATTCTTGGCAAAGACCATCGTCTCGTTTATCTGGTATTCACTACTCCAGGCGTCCTTGTCCTTCGCCAGTCTCCTCTTCTGGTATCTTGCCGACACCCATATCTGATCCTTATGATGATGCTCCTCGTTACGTGCTTCGTGACCGGACATCCCTTCGACCTCCTAATCGTCTTCAATTTGCTCCGATAGCTCATGCTCTCTCTGTCACTGAGCCTAGTTCTTATCGTGAGGCTGCTCCTCATTTTGAGTGGCAGCTCGCTATGGCAGAGAAGCTTGATGCTCTTCGACATATGGAGACTTGGGATATTGTACTGACACCTGTGCATACTCGTCCGATCACGTGCAAGTGGGTGTACAAGATTAAGACCCGGTCTGATGGTACTATTGAGCGCTACAAGGCCGTCTTGTGGCTCGTGGTTTTCAGCAGAAGTATGGTCGTGACTATGATGAGACTTTTGCTCCTGTTGCCCATATAACTACTGTTCGTACTCTTGTTGCGGTTGCTTCTGTTCGCCGGTGGTCTATCTCTCGGTTCGATGTTAAGAATGCTTTTCTTAATGGTATTTTGCATGAGGTCTACATACAGCCACCACCTGGGTATTCTGTTCCCGGTGGGCACGTCTATCGTCTTCGTCGTGCTCTTTATGGCCTCAAACAGGCACCTCATGTCTGGTTTGCGCGTTTTACCTCAGTGATTACTGTTGTCGGTTTCACTGTCAGTTCCCATGATCATGTTTTTTTTGTTCATGTCTCATCTCGGGGTAGGACACTGTTTCTTCTGTATGTTGATGATATGCTCATTACTGGTGATGATTCCTCATTCATCACGTGTGTGAAAAAGCATCTCAATGAACAGTTTTTGATGACTAATTTTGGTTCTCTTACGTATTTCCTTGGGATTAAGGTCTCTTCCATGCACGAGGGCTACTACCTCTCCCGGTAGTATGTCTAGGATCTTCTTGATCGATGCAGTCCGACCGACACTTTCGTCTTCTTGAGACTCCCATGGAGTTATCCCTACAGCTTCGTGCCACTGATGGTGATCTTATTGAGGATTCTACTCGGTATCGCCATCTTGTTGGGAGTTTGGTGTATCTTGTGAGCACTCGTTCTGATATTGCTTATGCTGTTCATATTTTGAGTTAGTTCATGGCTTGTCCTACCCATCTTCACTACAGTCACCTTCGTGTTCTTCGCTACTTGTGTGGGACTATCTCTCGTCGTTTGTTTTTCCCTAGCTCTACCTCGCTCTGACGAGGTGCGCCGATGCGACTGGGCTAGTGATCCTTCGATCGTCGTTCTCTTTACGCTTCTTGTGTTTTCTTGGCTCCTCACTGATTGCCTAGAAGACTAAGAAGCGGTGCGATTCCGTTCGAGTGTAGAGGTTGAGTTGAGAGCTATGGCGGCGATGTGATGAGGGTTACTTGGTTGAGGTGGCTACTTGCAGATTTTGGAGTATTTGTGATGGGACTTACGACTCTTTTGTCCGCAATGCAGTGCTATCGGTATTGCCGGAGATCGATGAAGAATGAGCTACTTAAGCACATTGGTATGGATGCTTCATACACTCGCTCACAGGTGTAGGAGGGAGTACTTGCTTTACAGTTTGTGCCATCAGAGTTACAGGCTACTGACTTCTTCACGAAGTCACGGACTAGGGCACAACATTTGTATTTTCTCTCCAAACTCAGTGTGTGTGATCCACCACGAGTTTGAGGGGGGGGGTGTTAGAATAGCACTCTTTTGTACTTCCTTATCTGTATATGGAAACTCCCTTTGTACATCTCTATATATATTGCCCATTGGGTCCTCTTGAATATACACACAATATTCATAACAGGAGACATGCAGTTTACATAGAGGGAGGGAGGGAGGGAGGGTGGGAGCTTGTTTCAATGATTTTTCAAGGGAAAAGCCTCATTATAATTCAAACTTAACTAAAGAGTTGACTCTCTCAGTCTCAGTGTTGGTAGGAATAATTATACGCACACATACATGAATACATGACACACGGTCCGATACGTATAGCTGCATGGACCACAAGCAAAGATGCTTTTGTTGGGAACGTGTTCACTGAACATCTATAATGCACGGATACGCGATACCAGTACGGATACGGCGATGCCCCATTTCTCCGAAAAACCTGACACGGCGATACGGATGTCTCTCTCTCTCTCTGTGTGTATATATACACACACACACACGATTTTGTAGGCACAACACAGCTTTGACCTCAAACAAAACAACATCCTAAGTTCGTAACGAGCTGTGGGCTGTGGCACATCTAACTTGAGAAAGGCAAAATGTGGCTTCAAACCTAGCATCTCCGTACATCAACAACAACTACTGAATCACTTGGATTCTGGCTAATTAAACTTATATAGCCAATATACAATATGAGACTTGGCTACTCTGCCTACAACCCTACATCAACATCCTAAGTATCTTCTTTCCCCCGCTTCACCTTCTTTCCCCCACCGGCCACGTTGCTACTTCACTTTCTTTCCCCCGCTCATCAGATCTGAGAGAAGAGAAGGGAAACGCACTTGGCTAGAGGCGCCGGCCGCTGGAGAGGAGGGAGCACCGTCGGCCGCTCGAGAGGATCGATGTCGCCAGCCGCTGGCTGTAGAGGAGGTAGCGCGGAGGAGGGAGCGCCAAAGGCCGCCAACCGCTAGTTGCCTGGAGGCGCATGGGTCTGGACTGCGCATGAGAGTCGGGACTGACGGGAAGGAGGTGCAGCCGGGCAAGAGCAAGGTTAGGGCATCTCCTGCGATGGGCCTTGGGCTAGGAACAGTAGGTTTTTGTTTTGGGCTGAGCTTCTTTTCGGACAGTATCGGGGATGTATTTTTTTTTAACGCAAAGAATTCCGATACTTCCCGATCGTGTCGGGGCGTGCCGTCGTGTCGGGATCTGCGTCGCGTGGCTTTGGGGCCGTGTCGGTGTATCGGTGAACATTCTTTGCTAATAGATTCTAAATTGTAATCTATCCATCATGATCTTTTCAAATTGTATAGCCTGCATTTTATGATGAACTGCGCCCATTAATTAGTGTTCCTTTAATAGCGTGTTTTGCAAGACTGTTTTCTGTATTGTCCTTTGCAAGACTGTTTACTATATTGTCCCATAAGATGCTCACAAACTAGTTAATGATTGTTTCTTCTATATAAGACAATTTTATGCTATATCCAATAAGAAGATACTACTAAGATAATTGACTGTCTTAGCTCTAGATTTCTAGTTAATGCATGTATTGTTTCCTGACTGGCCATCATATTTCTATCATTATCGTAACACCCCAGCCCAACACTGAATCTGGAATGCCACTAAACTACCAATTTAATTTACATCAACTTACAATAAAATTACAGCAAGCATCTCATTAACAAAACTGTCCACGGGACACAATAAAATATGAATAAAGATTGGACAAACCTAAATAATTAAACTAAAAGCATAGCAAGATAAAAATCCACAAATTGCGCATAACCAAACGAATAAACACTATGGAATGAATATACAAGGCCTATTCAATCATCTAGGATTAAATAATATATCCATCGAACTCTAAAAGTTATTCCATCATAATGAAGTAAAGGTTTCCTACTAAACTATAAATTTTTCTGTAAATTTCGACAGAGTTTCACTTGAAACAATGACCATTGAAGGGATTCAAAGCAAACTAACATGTATGAACATGATAACCATGTAGTGAAAATTTAAATCATAATCATAAAAGTCCACATGAAAAAAAACTTGATTATCTCTATTACAAAGGAAACCATTCACCGCGAAGGATGAACACAATCGTAAAATAAAAGTCATTAATAAGGTTTCTCCAATTAAACTAACTTTCTAAAATCATAACTTATGATTTACAACTCTAAAAATCATGATCTTATACTCTCTGGAATCCTTAAGATGTTATCTATTTTTTTTATGGAGATTGAAACTCCAAAATAACCCATCTTCTATTTTTAATCTACAGGTTTATGCACGCTGCCAGAACCCAACGAACTGATCAGACAGATAACTTGCAAAAATCATAACTCACATTCTACCGCATCAAAATTCGCGATCCAGTACTCTAAAGAACGCTAACAAAATTTCCCATCTTTTATCTAACTAGACCGAATTCTAATTCCGAGTCTAACTATTCCAAATCACCCTCGCAACGCTCTGCCTTAATCTGGACGAATCTGGACAGAAAGTTCCTCTACCTTCCCAAAGACAAAATGATCTACAAAATGAAAAGCGATTAACCACATACACTTCTAAAGGTTCCAGATCGTTACCCACGGAGACGAGAAGCCGAACCACGATTTTCCCGCGAGATTTCTCTCTTTTCTTCATCCTTTTCTTCTTCCCTTTCCCCTTTTTTCCCTTTCTCCTTTCTCTTCCTCCTTCCCTTGTTTACGGCCTAAAGACAAGGTAGCAGAGGCCTTGAGGAGGGCAGGCGGCAATTACCGCCCGGGAGAGAAGGGGGTGGCGCATGGGAGGGGAGGGCTTAGGAATTGGCTGCCCCTCTCCCTTTTGGCCGGTTGCCCTCATGGGCCAAATGTCGTGGGCCGAAAGCCCACGGCCCAGGTTCTCTAACTTAAGCTAAAATCCCCCGAAACTATTGTTAAATCCATTTTCTAAATCAATTCTCCTCCCTAAAGCATTTTCCTCTCTTAATTCTATTCGGAATATTACATTCTACCCCCTTTAAACAGAATTCGACCTCGAATTCTACTCGCTGCACTACTCGAAAGAACAACCACAATTGGAATTAACAACAGATAACACGTACCTGTCGTGAACAATTCTGGATATTACTCGCGCATGCGAGCCTAACTCCCAAGTGGCATCTCTTTCAGACTGATGTGACCAAAGCACCTTGGCATACTTCAGCGTTTTGTTACTCAAAACTCGCTCTGATTCCTCCAGATTTCGCACTGGCGAGGACTCGAACGTAAGATCTTGCTTAATGATCAACGGCTCTAGCGGAATCTCATGCTCTGGATCTCTCAGATACTTTCTAAACATAGAGACGTGAAATACATTGTGTACACCGTGCATGGACTCTGGAAGGTCCAAGCGATAAGCCAACTTCCCAATTCGTGCCACAATCGAGAATGATCCAACGTACCTCAGGCTAAGCTTTCCTTTGGTACCAAAACACACAATGCCTCTAGTGGGAGATACCCTCAAGAGTACCAGATCTCTCACCTCAAACTAAAATTCTCGCCTCATCAGCATAACTCTTTTGTCGGGTCTGAGCAGCTAACAAATTTTGCCTAATCTCTGCCACTCTGTCAACAGTCTGTTGAACCCAATCGAGACCCAGTACTACCCGCTCTCCAACGGCATCCCAGCACAACGGAGACCTACACCTTCGTCCATATAGGACCTCAAACGGTGCAGCTCGAATACTAGTACGATAACTGTTGTTGTAGGCGAACTCTGCTAGTGATAGGTGATCCTCCCAACTCCCCTTCCAAGACAAGGCACAGGACCTAAGCATGTCCTCTAGTGTCTGAATAGTGTGTTCAGACTGTCCATCTGTCTGAGGGTGAAACGCGGTGCTAAGACGAAGCTGCGCGCCCAAGGCACTCTGCAAGCTCTCCTAAAACTTGGAGACAAACTTGGCATCACGATCGGAAATAATAGTCTTAGGCATACCGTGTAACCGCCCGATCTCTGACATAGATAGGAGTCAAATCGTTCGCCGTATTTGTCGTACGGATGGGAATGAAATGCGCGGACTTGCTGAAACGATCCACCACAACCCAAATAGCATCCTTCCTTTGCTGCATGCGAGGTAAACCAACCACACAATCCATGGATATATCATCCCACGGCCATACTGGAACCTCCAAAGGTTGCAACAATCCCGTTGAATACTTATGTTCTGCCTTGACTTGTTGGCAAACACTACAAGAAGCCACATACTAAGCAATGTCAACCCTCATCCTTTTCCACCAGAAACTCTTCTTTAACTCTTGATACATTTTTGTCTCACCAGGATGTTCGGTGTACAGAGTACGATGAGCTTCCTCTAGAATATCATCCTTGACCTGAGCCTTCTGTGGCACACAAAGACGACCTTTAAACCATAATGTACCAAACTCATCTATGCTGAAATTCCCTTCTTTGCCCTCATCTAGACGCTTCCTCACCTACTAGATTATCCGATCATGCTGTTGTGCTTCCCTTCCCGCACACGCTCTGGAATAGCAGACTCAAGAAGCAAACGAGTCTCGGCCTGAACGGTGCCCACAAAACAAAAAGAGATCCATACGCTCAAAATCAGCAACAAGACAACTGAGAGCAGGGGGTGTCGCCTTACGACTAAGAGCATCTGCAACTACATTTGCCATGTCTGGATGATGCTGGATTGTGAGGTCATAGTCCTTGATCAATTCCAATCACCCCCTCTGCGTCAGGTTCAGGTCTTTCTGAGTGAAGATATACTTGAGGTGTTCAGGTCTTTCTAAGTGAAGATATACTTGAGGCTTTTCTGGTCCGTGAAAATATCACAAGACTCACCATACAGATAATGACGTCAAATCTTTAGTGCAAGAACTACTGCAGCCAGCTCTAGTCGTGGGTGGGATAGTTCTGCTTATGTTTCTTCAGTTGCCTCGACGCATAAGCAATCACTTTGCCATCCTACATGAGCACACAACCAAGCCCAACTCGAGAAGCATTAGAATAGATTGTGAAACGCTTCCTAGGCTCAGGAAGAGTAAGAACAGGAGCAGTCACCAACTTCTCCTTCAAGGTACAAAAACTACGCTCACAATCATCTGTCTACTGGAATTTAATACCTTTCTGCGTTAGCTGAGACATCGGCTTGGCAATTATAGGGAAACCATTCACAAAACGCCGATAATAACCTGGTAAGCCTAGAAAACTCCCCACTTCCTTGATCTTGGTTGGCCTTTTCCATTCCACTACTGTCAAGATCTTGCTAGGATCAACATAAATGCCTTCCTGGTTAATCACATGACCTAGAAATCCAACTTATGTAATCTAGAACTCATATTTCTTCAATTTGACATAAAACTGATTCTTCCTTAAGGTTTCAAGAACAAGCCTCAAATACTGCTCATGCTCTTCTTTGAACTTGGAATAAATCAAAATGTTGTCAATAAACACCACCACAAAGACATCAAGGTACTAGTGCAACATACTGTTTGTTGCTTCCATAAAAACATCAGGGGCATTAGTTAGTTCAAAAGACATAACCTTATACTTGTAATGCCTATACCTCGTGGAGAAAGCTGTCTTTTCAATGTCCTGCTCCCGCACACGGATTTGATTGTACCCAGATTGAAGGTCAATCTTTGAGAACACCTTAGCTCCCTTCATTTGATCGAAAAGATTCTCAATACGGGGCAAAGGATATTTATTCTTGATCGTCGCCTGGTTGAGAGCGCGATAATCGACACACATGTGCCAACACCCATCCTTCTTCTTTGTGAATAGAACAGGCACTCCCCACGGTGAGACACTACGCCAGATCATTCCTTTGGACAACAAATCATCCAACTGCTTCTTCAACTCATCCTGAAAGGGTCGAGCCAAACGATACGGAGATAAGGAAATAGGACAAGTACTAGGAACAAGATCAATCCGGAATTCCACATTCCGTTCTGGAGGCATTTCCGGAAGCTCTGCAGGAAATACATCAGGATAACCACTCACCGCAGGAATCTCCTTGATGCGCAGAGAAGAACTCGGCTTCGCGTCAAAAGACCATAGCAACCCAATCCTTGATGTCTGTCGGCCAGGAAAAAAACTGGCCAACACAAAGAGAGAATCGGACGTTGCACTACCCTGAAAAACCAACTCTTCTCCATACGGGGCTTGCAAAGACACGGTCTTCCAGAAACAACAAATCTTGGCACGACAACTGAACAATCAGTCCATGCCAAGGATAACATCAATAGGCGCTAGCTGAATCACCATCAAGTTAGCAGTGAAATCCTCATCATCGATGGTAACAGAGTAGCCTGGACAAACTATAGAACTAGAAATGAGCCCTCTCGGAGAACTGACTAGAACAGATTGAGAAATATGCTGCAAACCCAAGTTCGCTCTCCTAGCAAACTCTAGTGACACAAACGAGTAGATAGCCCTTGAATCAAAAAGAACGAAAGCCTCATGGGAATCCACAAGTAAAGTACCTGTTGTTAGGATAGCCTACTGTCTCAGGTTTAGGCATGGCGTAGACTCCAAATAGCGCCGAGGCGGAGGACGCCTCGACACTCGGCGAAGAAGTCGAGAACCCGCGAGGTGTGTGGCGAATCGAGGCGTGAGACGGTCGAGGTTCAGCAGAACCCAACAGGAGGCGCCGAAGGAAACGCTGCAGGAGGAGCCCAAGCTAGAGGATATTATGGCATTGGGGCAGCCGCCAGCATCTGAACTGAACCTTGAGACGGTGCGGCCGAAGATGCCGCAGGAATTGTCTCCCACCTTATGATGCTTGAAGGATTCTGCTTTCAGACCGTCATCTTATGGTCCGTCAGGCCACACTAACGACAGATCCCCGTAAAGGAGCACTCAGAAGCACGGTGCCTATCACCGCACTTGAAACAGATCATACTGCTTTGAAAAGGTCGCCGAAATCGTATTTGGTCTCCCCGAACCTCTTGGGAATGGGTGTTGAGAAGACCCGCCCACCATCAAAACTCCTCTTGGCCACCACCGGAAGGCCTGAGAACCACTAAAGCTGTCTCTCTTTAGTCGGCTCTCTCTCTAACTCCATACCCTTGGCTTTGATCGACCCACGAGTTGAAGTCCATAAGCCGTCGCCCCGGGATGTGGCAATACTCCTGATTAAGTCCCCTACGGAACCTCTTTGCCTTCTCACGGTCATTACCGGCCACAGCTGGCACAAAACGGGCTAGGTTATTGAACCCCGCCTCGTACTCTGAAACAGACAACTTTCCCTAGACGAAGGTCAACAGGGAGTGCTCCATCCTCTCAAGGAAGGACTCTAGTAGAACTTTGCTCTGAATTGCTCGGTGAAAAGCTCCCACGTGATCGGTCCTTAGACTGGGCTCCTAACTGACAGAACTCTCTCCCACCAAATGTCCGCCTGACCCTTCAGCTGGAAGGCCACGAAGTGTGCCCTCTGCTGAGAGGTCATCACTAAAGCTCCTAACTGTCTCTCCATGTAGCGAAGCCAATCTGCTCCTTGGACCGGTGTGCCCGCTCCGTCGAAAGTGTCCAGACGGAAGGACATCCACTCACGAAGGCTCATTTTAGCCTCTTATAGAACCGGTGCAGCACTAGAGACAGCAGCAGGTGCGACTGCAGCAGGAGGGGTTACCTGCACGTGTTGACGAAGCTCTTGAACCTCCCTCTGAAGGTCCTGCTGTGGTGGCGGTGTGCTGAGCACCGATGGTGGCCGAAGCGGTAGGCGACCTCCTCGCGCATCATCAACAACCTCCTTAGCTGGGGGTGGTGGCACCACCGGACTGTGTCCATGACCACGGCCACAGCCTGCTCCACGACCACGGCCTCTATCTCTTGCCATTACTAAATACCAAAAGAAAAGACAACTAACAATTTAGCTCAAGTACAACAGTAACATCAATACATAATCAAATCAATAACAATCCAACATCCATCATAATGAAACATACTAACGGAAGCGCAAATGCAATGCATGACCCAAATCTCATCTTACTGTGCACAGTGTGTCAAATTTTTAATTGATTAAACAGATAGGTTAATAATTCATTCACCACGGACCTAATGCCCGCTCTGATACCAACTGTAACACGCTAGCCCAACACTGAGCCAATGTAATATCCCTAATAGAATTAAGAGAGGAAAATACTTTAGGGAGGAGAATTGATTTAGAGAATAGATTTAGCAAGAGTTTTGGGGAGATTTTTGCTTAAGTTAGAGAACCTAGACCATGGGCTTTCGGCCCACAGCATTTGGACCATGAGGGCAGCCGACCAAAAGGGAGGGGCCAGCCAAACCCTAAGCCCTCCCTTCCCATGCGCCACCCCCTTCTCTCCCGATCCGCCGCCCTAACCCCACTTAAGGCTTGCCGCCTTTTACCTTCTGTTGTCGGCGAAACAAGGGAAGGAGAAAGAGAAAGGAGAAAGGGAAGAAAGGAGAAACGGGAGAAGAAAGGGAGGAAGAAAAGAGAAATCTCGCGAGAAAAATCGTGGTTCGGCTTCCCGTCTTTGTGGGTAATGATCTGGAACCTTTAGAAGTGCCCGTGGTTAATCGCTTTTCATTTTGTACATCGTTTTGTCTTTGGGAAGGTAGAGGAACTTTATGTCCATATTAGGGCAGAGCGTTGCGAGGGTGATTTGGAATAGTTAGACTCGGAATTAGAATTCGGTCAAGTTAGATAAAAGATAGGAAATTTTGTTAGCTTTTTTTAGAGTACTAGATCGTGAATTTTGGTTCGGTAGAATGTAAGTTATGATTTTTGTAAGTTATCTGTCTGATCAGTTCATCGTGTTCTATGCACGCGTGCATAAACTTGTAGATTAAAAATTGAAGATGGATTATTTTGGAGTTTCGATCTCCATAAAAAAAATTAGATAACGTCTTAAGGATTACAGAGAGTATAAGATCCTGATTTTTTAAGTTGTAGGTCATAAGTTATGATTTTAGAAAGTTACTTGTTCTGTTTTGTATAGAACCGTATTCAGAGAAGAAAACAAGGTTGTTTTGGGTTGCGATTAGGAACGGTGTTAATTATTTCTTTTGTAATGTTGTACTGCTCTTGTATTGTTTTTTTTAGTGTGTTTATGAATGCTCAGGTGGTGGTGTAAATCAGGGGGCAAAACCCTCTACTCGTCATCTTCCGTCATACGGTTGAGGCAAGTGCAAGTAGTCGGTAACAAATGCGGAAAATATTCATGACTTGTTAATATTCATGTTTTTGCGGTTGGATATGCTATGTACTCATGTTGATTAAGTAAAAAAGATTAATGGTTGACAACAACCATTTGAATCATTTCATTGATCCTTGATACTTGGTTTACGTGGTAGCCAAGTAATGATAATTTTTTAGATCTCCATCATGTTTTAGATGGGCATAAGGTCCTCACACTCGTGGAGTGTAGGCTTGAGGTTCCTATGCTAGAAGGCACAGGCTTTGGTATGCATCGACGGATGCATACTCCGCATTACCGGTAATTGCAAGAAGAAAAGAGAAGTGCATTCGTGGCATTTCCATCACATGAAAGTAAAAAATGAAAATTTATGAAACCACCGTGGTTGGTTGTGTCAGCATTATTTATATTCAGAATCTGCTCATAAGGTTTTGTTTATTGTATTGGTCGTAATTTGCTGAGTCGAGGACTCATACTTGCTGCTTATGTTTTTTTAAGGTACTTCCTGAGAAGGCGACATGCATGGGAATGAGATAGAAATTTTGGTGCACTACATTTTGCTATTCATCATGACAAATAAATCGGCACTTTAAGTTTAATTGGAGAAACCCTATTAATTACTTTTATTTTACGGTTGTGTTCATCCTTCGCGGTGAAATGATTTCCTTTTTAATAGAGATAGTCGTTTTTTCTTCTTGTGGACTCTTATGATTATGGTTTAAATTTTCACTACATGGTTATCATGCTCATACATATAAGTTTGATTTGAATCCCTTCAATAGTCATTGTTTAAGTAAAACTCTGTCGAAATTTAGAGAAAAATTTATAGTTTAGTGGAAAACATTTACTTCAATACGATGGAATAACTTTTAGAGCTTGATGGATTTTGTTTAATCCTAGATGATTGATTGGGCTTTGTATATTCATTCGATAGTGTTTATTCGTTTGATTATGCATAATTTGTGGATTTTTATCTTGTTATGCTTCTAGTTTAATTATTTAGATTTGTCCAATCTTTATTCAGATTTTATTGTGACCTATGGACGGTTTTGTTAATGAGATGCTTGCTGTAATTTTATTGTAAATTGATGTAAATTAAATTGTTAAGGTAGTTTAGTGGCATTCGATGCTCAGTATTGGGTTGGGGTATTACAATTATGCAGTGCAGCTTTTCCGTAGTACAGAACATCTCAATGGCTTAGCCTTGCAACAATATTTTCTGTTTTCATGGAACAAACATTTTTTTGTTGATTCTATTTCTTTTTGCAACCAGGATCCAAATAACAAGAAGATAATAGTCTGCGATGAGAAACTGAAGAAGATATTTGGAGGACGTGATCGTGTTGGGTTTCTTGAAATCTCTGGGCTGCTCAACCCTCACTTCCAGAAATGACAGGATTTTGTAAATCTTGCTTTTTTGTACTAGCTATTACTGTTGTATCAGTATCTTTAACTGAACCTGGTATAAAGGCCCCCGTAATGCTGGTTTAAGAATGGTAAACGCGTTCCCTGAACACACATCTTCATCTAGTATTGGCAGTGAATGGTTCGCTGGCATTTGGCTCCTCATTAATAACGTGTCCTTGATCATTTATGTTTACATCCTATTCACCTACTATCTTAGACCTGAGTGGTGGATCATCATATTCTTCCGTATGTTACATGCTTTTTATCCTTTTTTCGATGACAGCTAAAAGCCAAAGAATTATCTATGATAACCGGGGCCTACAACAAGGAAAAGTATGGTTCCTTGTCTCTGGCTTACTAACGTTACTAATGATTGCACTGCTGGACTGCAGACTAGCAGCTATGATGTATGATTGTATCCCAACTGTTCATTTGGCAGGAAAGAACATGGGATATTTACTTGTACAAGCTGCTCATTCAGACCAAGCCCAGGAGAAAGAATGTCATCCTTCAGGTCGACGCGAACGGAGCATTCTCAAGTTGGTTGATGTCCTCGACGATTTGGTGTCCTTGCTCACTCAATTCTGGATCTGTGGATGGACTGCAATGCGAGACACCCCATGCAAAATTACAGGCCGTTCTTGAACAGGTGAGCTGCTTCACATGCTCCAGTTTTGTGGTCTCCAACAATTTCCATGGTGCTGGTATCAAATCCTGCTTACAGAGGGTACAGAGGCTCGTCATTTGTCAAGGGTAAGTTATCATTCTACTTCCCCATGTTCGTGCACTAAGATGACTTACCGGACAAGCCTGTGTTCCACCATGCCCTAGTCATTCGTTTCATCGTAAATTGTCTGTGAAATTACCATTTCACCATTGATCATTTCTGATTTTAGCCTTGATACCATTCAAATGATTAGCACCTGGGTAAATTAATAATGATCTCCGAAAGGTATTATGCGATGGACCAGAATGATTCCTCTTTCTCATCAGTCATCACACTAACCAGAATTAGTGCGTCGATGATCAGAGCACATGTCGGTCAATGGTGGTCGCGTAGGGGTTGGACAAAGCTGGTGTCACCTTTGGATAGCGGTGGCCTTTGACAAAGACTGCTCACTGGTTTCTATTTAGAATCCTTGTTGATTATCCGTTTGGGCTTTTTGCAAGGGACGTAGATCTCTACAGTGCAGTGCAGGTGTTTCGTGGCGCATCGCTACAGTCCCATGCGGCTGTACCTTCTGCACCCTTGGATCGACAACTAATGGCAAGATTCATTATAGGGCATCGTGTTTGTGTGGCATTTGTCCAGGGACACCGTGAAATCGTGAATTAGTTTAGCGACACTGCGAAATCATGGCCATTTGCGTTTTTTTTTTGCTCATTTGGCATGCTTTGGCAACAAAATAGAAAAATGGTACCGCGGATGTATATGCAGACGATATGTGTTGCCTATGGCGCTCCCGGAGCATTTCTGGTCATGCGGTGACAAGACAGCATGCGCGGTACGGTCACGCAGTTCGCGCCCAGTTAGTTCGCGGTCTCAGTTTGCGGCAGGTCGTCTTCTGTGGTGATTTTGTGAGGCAGAGGTGCTGTTTTTGCCATTTTGTTCACGAGGGCTAATTTTGCTATTTTATTTCAAAAAAAGGCTAAATGAGTCAAAAACTCGGTCATTTGCCACTATTTGGAATACAGGAATTTCGCAGAAAATACTTTAATTCCTGCAGGAATCAGAAAAATTCACGCGTTTCAAACCGGACCCAAAGAAATGTGGTATAATTGTAGCGTGGACATTGTGGATGAGTAGCACATACTATTCGGGTGCTGTAGCAGCTACTGCAGTGACCACATGAAACCATTGGATTCCAGATCATCCAGATGAGATCCTCTTTCTAGTTTCTACATTCTTAATTTGGGCTCGCCTATTTTGCGCATTTAGTAGAGCATTTTATCATAGCTAGAGAGCGAAACTATTAATGTAAATAGAAAGAAGAAAAATCATACCATTTACAATATATTTTTCTACACTGTAAAGATGTATAAATAATGGCTCGTACGACCAGTACTTTGTAATTTAGCATATGATGTCCTGTTTCTAGGTTTCTTTGGGAGGTGGTACCATGAAGGTTCAATTTTCATACGCACATTGTCTTGTCCTGTTTATGTACTTGATTTACTCATAACATGTTCAAAATCACAATAACAACATTGTCAAATCTGTAAGGAAGTACCAGAGCAAGTGAATGTGCATGCTATGCGCCGTTAGGAAATTGAGTGACGACTCTACGAAATCCGTAATCAACAGCTCATACAGGGACATTGCAACATAAGGCATAAGGCTCCACAAGATTTTCAATTTTTGCTCTCTGTGTGCGCCCCTTATTCCTCCGGGTAATTACACTTAGGTATGTGGATTACTATTTGTTTGTCCGGTAGGACACTGCTCTGATAAATAGTAAATCTTACTAAAGTCTACGTAGCAGAATAATAAGATAGAAACTGTACTTTATTTAGCCTGTATTACAAGTAGTAATTTACAACGGATAAATGGGACTAAGTCCCTTCGTTTGCCTTCCTTGCTCCATCAGTATTTTACTCGTCCCCCGCGCCGAATATGGTGCCCACCTTGTCCTGCTCCTCGTGATAAGCGTCCTCATCTCCTGCGGTCTCATCGGTACCTGCGTGTCCTTCGTCCTACTCGAGATAGTTTCCGGCCGGACTAGGATCTAACAAAGGAAAATAATAGCAAGTTTCAGTACTAGTATACTCAGCAAACATTAATAGCAAAAATGCACTGAATGACTCATCTCTGTTTGTTGTTACATTTTCTAATTCATCTATCTTTTCTGGAAAATATTTTACCAAGATTTAAGTTGCAATTTTAATTATGAAAAAACTACTTGTCACTCGGAGAGAAAATAGACCCCCAGTGGTTCCCGTAGACTCCAATCCAGGAGACATGTATGAATTCATGATTTTATTTAGCACTGCGTAGGCTTGTATCACTTTACCCATAGCTACTCCTAGCTCTCTTTGAACTGGGTTCTCTTGCATTTCCTTTGATACGGGTTCGAGATTAGAATACAGAATGTTTCCAAGTTACTCCCTCTGTTTTTAAATACATGACGTTTGACCAAGTGTGCAGTCAAACTTATCTAACTTTGACTAATAATATATGAAAAACTATTTAGATTGATCATGAGTGAATAGTATCCTTAGATTTGCCATGATAAATATTTTCATAATATAATAATTTTGTAATTTTTTACTAACAAAATCATATGAAAAGTAATGGTCAAAGTTATATAAGTTTGACTGCACGCTTGGTCAAACGTCATGTATTTAAGAACGGAGGGAGTACGTGATTAAGTCTTCACCTATTACTTTTCGTCGGTGCTGACCCCGTCACGTTACTGATTTTGTTATCCACCGAGTTCTGGTATTGTTGGTTGGCCGGCCCTAGGGTCCCAACACTCCATCGCGCGGTAGTATATTATCGCCCTGGATCCCCCACTTCTAGGTTCCTCCCCATATCTATTACCCAATGTGGAGAGTATAATTATGTAATATGTAGTATTTTCTGCCCCCGAAACGGGAAAATGGTTGGCACTTAATTTACGGCCCCTGATCCGAGTGAGATTTTTGTTGGTTCTTATATATTAACCATATGTAAAGGGGTCCCAACTCTTCCCTCATCTCCCGGGCCCCCTTTACCAACTATGATATTAACTCTTTTCTCATCTTTTTCATCTTCTTCTTCTTTCATTTACCCGATTTAATTTTTGAGACATAGTTTTCATTCACATATGTATATTAATATAGAATGTAACTTTTACATTTAATATAACTATATGGATGTTCAAAAAATAAGTTTGCCTTCGGAATTGTAGAAAAGATCGTCGTCAACCAAATCGTTATTAGCTACTCCTGCCGCTGTTGGTTCGTCTGCTGCAATTATATGACGACGCGAATAATAAATAAATAAATACACAGTTGTTTTTGGGTGCTATTATGCACACAATAGTTAGATGATTTTCTTTTTAGTAGATTTTGATTTTTATAACATTTTTCGGATGCCCCGTTAAGTTAACACTCTCCAACTACGATAATTTTAATTTACCGGCTATAGGAATCACTGGTTGTCCATTCTCACGTTTTATCGCACGAAAATCAAATACTAAGCGTACTCGCATGCAACTATGCCCATTTAACTTTATTCATGCCAATCGGCCTGATTGATTTTACTCAGGCGCATACACATTTATTTACTCGTTTAAATAAACTTGGTGTTGAGTAACTTAATTAATCAATCACGATTAAATTATCTTCTAATGCATCAGATTATTTATTTTATCTAGTGATTTTTATCAGCGATTAATTTTGATAAATATTCTCAGATTAATTTTTACGCATTTTTCCATTTTTATTATCTACCTACTCTCATTGTTATTTATCTATCTGAGGTTTATAAATCCATTTTTACGGCGATTACTTTGAAACTTCATGATAACGCGTCAAATTATTTACCTAACGTAGTGACGATTTTATTATATTTATTTTACCTTATTTTCCCCGCTTTTAATTTTTCTATCGGTCGGGCTGCGGCTATTTATTCGTACGTGGTTCACAAAATTTATTCGGTCTAACAAAATTCTCCATGACGATAGGCATTAATACTGGCGTTTATTTCTATTGCTAATTTACTATTAATAATACTCATTAGAAATTACCTTATTAGTTAATTTCTAATTTTTACATAATCCTTTTTATTCCTAATCTCTTTCTTAACCCCTCTCTTCACCTAATCCTCATTCTTTCTCTCTCTTATCCACTTCTTCGAGCCGAAACCAACTATGGCCACTTACTCCTTCCTATTGTCTCTTCCTTCCTTATCTTCTTTTGCTTTTGTTTCAATCGGCCAACGGCCCCTAGTGCATAGTTCCTTCTGCATTTCCTTGCCCCCATTCCTCTTCTCTCTCTCCATTTCTTCATGGTTCCTCCCGGGGCTTCCTTCCTTCCTCTCCTTGGCACTTGCTAGGGCCGAATGGTGCCCTGGGTGCCTCTTCCCGGCTCGGTCCATGGCCCCGCCTCACTTGCCGTCTTTGTCGCCTGGTGCTCGCCTCTGGCCCGCCCACGGTGCGCCCAGCTCCTCCTCGGCCGACGTGGCCTCTGGGCGCCAGTGATGCCTCGCTCGGCCCTCGGCCTGTGCCTCCCCTCTGGCCTCTCGGCCCACTGTACCCGTGCGCCTCCCCCTGTGGCTCGGCCCCTGAGTTGCGGCAGTGGCAAAGATGTCGGCTTCTTCCTCCCCAAGATTTATTTCCCCTTTTTATTATTTGGTTTTAGTCTTGAGTTTTGATTCTTGTTCTGATGTTGTTTGATGGTGATGAGGACATGACCCCTATGGATACAATCATATTTGCTATGCTTGCTGTTCCAATTACAAGAGCTCGTACACTTTACTTAAAATATCAGGTGAGCTCATTTTTAGGAGTGTCTTTATGTGTTGTTATTTTTAGGAATAAAAGACAGAGAGTGGCTGATTTGCAAGAGTTCAAGCTGGACACGTTCTGGAATCCAATTCGGCCTCCGGAGATAGCACCGACTTCAAACGTGCATAACTTTCACATACAGAGTCCGTTGGAGGTCCACGAGTACTTGATGGAAAGCTTATCTCGTCCTCTTTCCAACGGATCCAGCCCTACCTCCAAATTTGTTCAGAGCACTTCGGAATCATCGAAAGAAGATGCTGCGTCACCTGTTGGGGCCGTGGGCCTTGTAATTCGGATTGAAACCCTAGGCCCGTACTGTTCACACGTGAACAGTACCGCCGCCCGTTTTGTTAGATTAAAGTTTAACTTTGCTACTTTATACACTGTCCTCTTATTCGATGAGTACAACAACGACATTGTTCTTCAGAACCCCACTTATCAATACAATCTTAATTCATATTTGCAATTTCAGATTGCTTATTTTTTTTTGTTCTTGCTTGTTCTTCGATGGCATACAGGAATTGAACAACGTGTTCAGGTCAACTGTGTTCTTGGCACGGTTGATAATGACTCGGAGTGTGGTTTAGCGATTGCTTGGTGTTCTGGTCGTAACTGGTTAGAAGCCTACATCGTCAAAGTCGTACCCCCACAAATCAACGTATCATTCTATCGAAAGATCGGGACAACATTTGTCTCATCAGGTGGTACCAGAGCTTACGTTGACCGGTAGGATTTCTTGTATCCCTAGTTAGTAGATTGGTTTTTATTTCCCATAGTCCAGAAAAAGTTTCCCTACAAAAAGAGTTAATTTCCGTTGTCCCAAACCTCATTTGTGCTTTTAGCCTTTTCTAGTTGCTGGTCATATCCTTGATTCCATAAACTCCCAAAAAAAAAATCCCATGTCCAAAACCATCTAGAACACACCAAACCCTAATTTCCAATTTTTGGCCAGAAGACCCTTGCCGCCGCCACCAAAAAATGCCATAACTTTTGTTTCCATTATCATTTTGAGTGAAACCACAACCATTAGATTCATAACTTCATTATCCATCTGCCTGTAAAATTTCGCTTCATTCCAGTCAGGAAGTTAAAAGATGTCTGAGGTGAAAGTTGACCCAAATTTCTGGTTTGAATATGCAATAGTCTGTAGTTGTGATTTTTGTATGAATTTTTCGGTCAGTTTTCATAACGTGGCCCGAAAAGAACAATTGTAGAAAACACCTTCAGGAAACACAGAAAAAAAGAATCATCGAAAAAGAGGCATCTGACAAAAAAGTTACGGCCAAAAGACCGACTTACTGTCTAATGGACAGAAATATGTAGTTTTCATATTTGGGTCAATCCTTGTGCTTTTCAATTCCAGATTGCATTCTATTGAATTATCTTGTGTCTACCACTCCTATACATTGTTATACACTTGTTTTAGCCTTCTTCCATCATTCGTTGATTAGCAACATAGGCTAAGAGCTAGATACGAACTATAATTCAATTCCATGCAATTTCTGAAATTAACTGATTGTTCTCCATTGCTACATATCTAGACTTCCAAGCTACACTTTCTACTAATCGAGCAAATCACGTCGAAACGGCCCTTGCAATCGCTTTACTCATCATTTGAGTCAAGTTACCATGAACCAGCCACCGGTTGCATCACCTATTTTGCTTGGTAAGAACTTGGTATAAGTTTGAGTGTGAGCGACTTTTTGTACCTCCACCACCTAGTAGTTGATAGGATTTGTACACTTGTGTATATTTTCTAGCTGGCTACTAACAATGGCAGATTTGAGAAAGTTGGTAGATTACGATGACATCGTGGGCAGATTTGAACTCAAAGGGAAACAACTACCGTCATACATCTTGCCACTCACCGTTGAGAGTACGTCTCTGGACTACTTACTATGGGTTACTATGTTGGACGGCTACTTTGAAAGATAGAAACTTGATCCTCATGAGAAGATGGACATGGCAAGAATGGCGTTGATCGGTGATGTTCAACATTGGTGGTCGAATCTCAAACACCACTACATGTACACATGGGAGGAGATGAAAAAGAAATTACGACGTTGTTTTGTACCTCTACCACCTATGGCTGCAAGCGAGGTGCAACCTAAGGTAACTGAAAATGCTGACATTGTTTTGGCTCCTATTCCATCTACAGATACCGCCGAGACGCTTGAAGAGATGAAGGATGATCCAGCTCATCTTATGTCATTAGAGAAGTTTGAGGTATCTACAATATCTGATGAGGACGATAATGACAAAAGTACTGATTTGATGCTACAACAAGACATAGAGCAACCTTGTGAGTATATACCTGCTGTAGTGCAATCTTTTGATATTTCTTGTGTTGACTTGAACGAACCATGTGCTGATCTGAATTCACATAATTTTGCACATGTCGAATTAATTACACATAAGGAAGTACTTGATAGAATATCCACTGTTGATGCATTGTGTTATATCATGCTAAATGAGCCTGTTAGTTTGGAATGTGTTATGGTGTAACACCCTGGTTTTCTGAGCCTTTTTGAAAATTTTGAAAATAAAAGGAACCATTTTGTTTTGATGAGAATTCAAAGCTTAACTTGAGATTTTCAGAGTTTGGGTGTTTAAAATGACTAAACCGAACTTCAACTAACCCTAAAGTTTGGTTCTTTGGAGCTGTTAGAGCTCTTGTGTTGATTTCCCTTGCCTCCGCTTGTTCCACTCTTTCCTTGACTCAGCCCTTTCTTTCCAAACCCCCCCTCTTGTTTGACCTCATGGACCTCCCTCGCATTTTGTTGATTCCTTTATTTGCAGACCACATCATTGTTGGCTTGAATCTCTTTGGTTTAGACCTCCTTAGGTCTAGACCTCCTCTCTAGTTTCTCTTCGGTTTTGACCTCTCCTTCGGGTCACAATTACCCCTGAGATGTGAAGGGATACGGGTAGGCTACGATAGCAACAAATCAAAATTTCTACCACGTAAACCAGGAAGCCAAGCAAGAAGATGATCACAGATCATTACCACTAGACGCGCAGAGCAGCGGAAGAAGCGTCGGAGCATCCTGGTCCGACGAAGAGCGCGTCGATGTACTGGTCGTAGTCGATCGTCCAGCGTCCTCGTGAGTTGATCGTCTCCTCCAGCACCTCTGCAGTTCCTTGCGAAGATCACGGATCGTCCTTAAGCGCAACAACGTAGAAGCGCCTCTATGGTATCCACACGTCCAGGGAAGGAAAAACCGTACGCCGGTGTGCTAGCACCAAATCGCACGACAAGGCTCTCAAGAAGATGGCGGCTAGGGTTTCAGTAGGGCAACTCACGTCAACTCTCACTTCCCAACAGCCTCATGCATCTCCTTATATAGGCCCGTGACGGATCCTATCCAAACACGCTTTACGAATCGTATTCATACTGGTTTGTTCCAACCCGTTAAGTGTGTGACCCGTTAGGTTCATGTGTAGTTCGGTTGTGACTCGGAAACCCTTTCCGCCACGAGTCGAAGCGGTTCCTAGCAGACATAACGATTCCCGAATACACACAAATTATATCGGACGAACCTTAATGCAATATGATCTACGACCGTGTCCTCATCACTTATGACCGTGTCCTATCTCTATACTGACCGATTCGTATTTGATCACGACCAACTCGTAACTCCTTACGACTTGGTTTCGACCACTCTGTGATTACGTTCGACCAGTCTACGACTTGCTTGTATCTCCATACGACCAGTCCGTAACTAGTCGAACTAAGCGACCTACTCATGTATTCTTCTTTTGCCTCACAATATCTGGTTGAACTCCAGGTGAGATGTTGTGTCATCCATGGACTGTTCAATGCTTTCTCGATCGAGTATCGGATAACCTTATGTGGTCGAACTCTTGACCATCGATGGCATGGCCATGCACTTTCTTTATCCGACCACTTCAAGGGCCCAGAGATATCTCTCTGTTATGTTAGGAGGACAAATCCCATATCCCACCAGTCACATCCTACGCATGTTTCATAGCATACCCAAAGCTACCTTTATAACTACCCGATTCTGAGTAGCGTTTGGCAACCTCTAAGAGTGCTATTACACATGTAGGAAACCATCTTGATCTCGTGTCTAAGGATTATACATCATCATTGCTTGAGACCAACTAACGACACATAGAATCATAACAATCTCAATAGTGTCTCAAGGTGGGTCTTATCCAACACCATGTTCTCTAACACGTGTCCACATTATCGATTCGATATCCCTATATCCATGACCGGTGAAACATGGTCATCAATCAATACATGTGCTGGTCGTAGAGTTACTAGTGTTCCGACCAGTGACTTTCGACCAGGGATACTTTTAGAACGACATCATCATAAGTTAAAAAGAGCTTCACCAACAAGTCACATACTCGTCAATCTTCATGACTGATGATTCATTCAAGGAACAAGATAACATATTATCAAATATTGTGAACATAATGAAATATAAGCATCTCTATGATTGCCTCTAGGGCATATTTCCAACAAGATGTCCTAAGCTCGGGTTTGTGTTTCAAATATCCTTGATCTCTGAAATCTAAACTTTGGGTTAAATTCCCCCTTCTGGACCTCTCTCTTGCTTGGACACTCCTTGTGCCCAGACCTCTCTCGTGTTCATTTGGACCACCCTGTGTCCATTTGAACCTTTCTTTAGTTCATCTGGACCTCCCTGTGTCCACTTGAACTCCCCTCTTGTTCATATAGACCTCCTATGTTCACCTACAATTTCCGTGTGTTCCTTTGGACCTCCTGGTGTTCATTGGAATCCCTTCTGTATTCATTTGAACCTCCCCGGGGTTCATTTGAATCTCCCTGTATCCCTTCGTCCCTCCCCGTGTCCTTCAGGACCTCCCTGTGTCCTTTAGGACCTTCTCCTCACTTATTTGGACCTCCCCGTGTCTTTCAGGACCTCCCTGTGTCCTTTAGGACCTCCTCCTCGCTTATTTGGACCTCCCCGTGTCCTTAAGAACCTCCCTGTGTCCTTTAGGACCTCCACCTCGCTTATTTGGACCTCCTCGTGTCCTTCAAGACCTCCCTATGTCCTTTAGGACCTCCTCCTCGCTTATTTGGACCTCCCCGTGTCCTTCAGGACCTCTCTGTGTCCTTTAGGACCTCTTCTCGCTTACTTGGACCCCCCTCGCGTCCGTTCGAGCCTTCCGCTTGATCCAGACCTCTATCGCTTGTGTACCGTTCGATTTGTGTTGGACGGTTTGATCTTGTTGAGACGTTCGGATGGTCTGAACGTCCCACCCTCTCTGAGCCCTCAGATCTTTGCTGGACGGTCTGATCTGTAGAGGCGTTCGGTCGGTCCGAACGTCCCAACCATTTTGGACCGTCCGATCCAGTTCAAGGGCTGAGATCTAGCGTTAGCTCTGGAGGGTCCGAATGGCCCAATCACCTTGGTCCGTTCGATTGAAATCTAATGGCTCCCACTTCTCCCGCTTCTTATCTCGCTATCGCTCACCTCCCTTGCTTTTGATCTGACCGTTAGGACCTCCCTTTGGAGATCCTAGCCGTCAGGACCTCCCCTTACTTTTGATCTGACCGTTAGGACCTCCCCTTACTTTTGATCTGACCGTTAGGACCTCCCTTTGGAGATCCTAGCCGTCAGGACATCTCCTTGCTGTTAATCTTGACCGTTAGGACATCCCTTTGGAGATCCTAGCCGTCAGGACCTCCTCTTGCTTTTGATCTAACCGTTAGGACCTCCCTTTGGAGATCCTAGCCATCAGGACCTCTCCTTGTTGTTAATGTTGACCGTTAGGACCTCCCTTTGGAGATCCTAGCCGTCAGGACCTCCCCTTGTTGTTGATCTGACCGTTAGGACCTCCCTTTGGAGATTCTAGCCGTCAGGACCTCCCCTTTGAGAGATCTGACCGTCAGGACCTTCCCTTGAGAGATCTGACTGTTAGGACCTCCCTTTGGAGATCCTAGCCATCAGGACCTCCCCTTGCTGTTGATTTGACCGTTAGGACCTCCCTTTGGAGATCCTAGCCACCAGGACCTCCCCTTTGAGAGATCTGACCGTCAGGACCTCCCCTTGATTTGATCCGACCGTCAGGACCTCTCCTTGATTTGATCCGACCGTTAGGACCTCCCCTTGCTTTTGATCTGACCGTTAGGACCTCCCTTTGGAGATCCTAGCTGTCAGGACCTCTCCTTATTGTTAATCTTGACTGTTAGGACCTCCCTTTGGAGATCCTAGCCGTCAGGACCCTCCCCCCCCTTGCTATTAATCTGACCATTAGGACCTCCCTTTGGAGATCCTAGCCGTCAGGACCTCCCCTTTGTGGATCTGACCGTCAGGACCTCCCTTTATGGATCTGACCATCAGGACATCCTCTGTGGGTGAGGACCTCCCTTGACCTCTGCGGGACCTCCTCAAGGTCTCCGCAGGACGCCCCCTTCGGGCTTTGACTGGCCCCATTTGTCAGTCACGCCCACTTTTCTTATCCTTTGACCATGTCCTTGGCACTTGGAAGTCTGCAAGCATTTAATGCTTGTTGTGTCGCATTAAATGCTATTACCTTTTTACAACACTGAGCCATCCTTTGTCTCATATTTTACCTACTCCCATCTCTTCCTACACCTGCTCTTGACCTCATGTGCCCTTGGACCTCCCAACAGCTCTGGCAATATAAGCTTGGGCAGCTCTTCCTCTTTACCTTTTTCTCATTTCCACTCTTTGGCTCATCCGACCAGCTCTTAGACCTCCTTCCCAGTTCTCTGGACCTCCCTCCAACCGTTGAGCCTCCTTTGGCCAGCTCTCGGGACCTCCTTCCAAGCCTTCGGACCACCTCCTCCAATCAGCTCCTTCAGACCTCCTCCTGACCTTCAAACCTCTCTGTTGGCTTAAGTTTTATGCTTCTTTTGAGTTCTTTTGGATTTTGCTTGGCCTTGGTTTGATTTGCGCTGTTTTAACGTGTAGACCCCGGCGTCTCTGGAGGGTTCGAAACTCTGTGAGGAAGTGAACCAGTGAAGCCTTTCAAGGAGGAGGCAAGATACACCCTTGACCATGTTGCACCCATTATTCCAACATATCTATGTTCCATTTCAAATGTTAATGCATGCTTACTTTACTAAGTATTTCAATACCTGCTTTTACGATCTTAGTTATGCCTAAATCTCTTGGTATGGCCACTGCTATCTCTGGACCGAACATGATTGTCACCCTAGGCAAAACCTGGCTAGTGCAATAGTATGGGCCAGGACCTTTTCAAAAACAAAGCTTAGTCATGCATAGATAAAGAATCTTGATTTGAGAAGTTTTGGCCGAAAATATCACTTGTCTAAATGATTTGAACCATGGCATTGGTGTGTCATGGAGGCCCCATGGCATTGTTATGTCATGGCGATACCCATGGTATTGGTGTGTCATGGAGGATTTATAAATGTTTTGGCAAAGCAAAGTATAATGGAAATGTGGTTTAGACTTGGGCGAAGTTGGTTGTATGGTTGGTGCATGTCGATGCACGGGATCGTGCCTTTATGGTTGACCGATGCCCTTGGGTTTGTGGTTAGTCGCCCAGGTCAGTTAAGGACCGGTTTGCGAGTGTATTTTGCTACGCCTCACCGTGCAACCACATGTCCTGTGTGGGCGGGACCTGGATGACTAATTTGCGGAGTTCCATCGCGGTTGATCCTGTTGGTACGTGGGATGGTCTTTTATGGCCTGTCTTTTATGACTATGTCTTTTATGACTATTTTGTTACCCATCTGGCTCAAGAGGGGGCCCTCGACCTCTATGGAGTAGCTATCCGTAGGGTGGGGTGAAACCTTAGTGGGGTGGACTGCGGTGGAACGATGCTTTGTAAAGGCCTTGTCACGGACTCTAGACCACTTACCTTTGGTAGTGGGTGGTGGCACCCCGGATGCCAAACAAACTAGAGAAACTCGTGTCATGTGGGTAAAGTTGCACACCTCTGCAGAGTGTAAAACTATTTGAATAGCCGTGTCCGCGGTTATGGACATGCTAGCAAAGCTGCTCAAAGTTAGATCTTGGTTTTGTTTTCAAAGGACTTGTGAAAATGGTTTTGGAGTTTCTATCCAAATGGGTTTGGGCAGGGAGCCTTGTGACAGGAGGGTATCCTTCACCACTTGTGATGAATGTTATCCAACTAAAAACTGAGATTTGAAAATGCATTTTAATTATTGTAATTGCTTTGGAGCTTAGTGCTTATATTTGAAATAAACTTGGCTTTGCGCAAACTAACCCTATTATGCCTTCCTTTGATTATCCATGTATGCATATCATTCTGTTAATTGACGAGTGTAACTTACGAGCATGGTTGTTGTGCTCACTCTTGCTTGAAATTAATCTTTTGAGCAGGAATGGAAGCCTTGAGGTGATCTTGCTGCGGACCTAGAGGTCCTAGACGACTAGGATGCGTCCTCCAGCCGATTGCTGTGGTGTATCGGGTGGCCTATTGTTTATCTTCCGTTGTGTTTTGGTTGTTGGCTTGTAAGCCTCCCCTTGTAATCAACTCTATTGTTGTTAGTAAAGCTTGTGTTGAAGTTATGTTATCAGTGTTGTTACTGTGCGAGCTAGCCAGTGATCCTTGGGACTAGCTCAGTTGGCATAGGGGACCTTGGAGTGATCCCAGTCCTCCACGACCACCCTCGGGTCTGGTCGTGAGTGGTCCTGGGGTGATCTCAGCCCTCCACGATCTCCTCTGGTGTGTCGTGGGAGGTCTTGGGATGACCTCTGACCCCCACGACCTCCCTTGGTCTGGCCATGGGAGGTCCTTGGGGTGCTCCTTGGCTCCACGACCTCCTCGGGGACTCTCCCCGGACGTCCAGGCGGTTCTACCGGACCTCCTGGGCGGTCCTAGAAGTCCTCTCGGGTGGCTCTGCTGGATCTCGTGGGAGGTCCGGATGGACTTTCTGGTTGATCCAGGAGGAGTCCTCGGGTGGCCCCGGGTTGGGCGTTACATATGGATAAAGTTTTTAAAATTTCATCTCTAAATTCTCTATCTAGCACCTGCACCTACTGTTTTAAATTAATTGGAGATTATGGTGTAGACAGTCAATTTCTTGTATATCGAGTATGCATAACTTGTGATCACAGGGATGAATTGAAGCTTGATGTTTTGAACAACAATTCTTGTATGCTGAATCTTGTTCATTATGAGAGGAAAATAAAATTTAGTGATCATTCAATCCCTATGTGTTTATCTCTTATTGCATCATCTAGTATGGACAATCTAAATAATGATGTTGAAGTTTGGAAGAACTTACAAATCTTTTCACCCTTGCTAGATAAATTTTCTATTGCTCGATTGAAATCTAATTATATGGATGAATTTTGTTTGATTCCAAAAGTTGTAGATTTGCCCATATGTGCTACCACTGCAAGTTTACAACTTCAGAGATTTGAATTGCATAAATGCTTCACTTACATTTGCAAAACTAGTTGCAATAATTGCTGTGTGATAAATTTTGTTTTACTCATTAACATATATGATTATTTTTGGGGTGATAATACCATGAGCTTTTATGATCACTGTTTTGTAACATTAATTGTGCAACAACGAATAACTATTAAAACAGATGACATATACATATACCATGCATACACCTTGGCTTCTTTGTTGCTCTATTTTCAGCTTATCAAAAGCCAAAGACAACTTTGTTTTCAAGAAGGGGAGGATGATGAGGATATGACCCCTATGGATACAATCATATTTGCTATGCTGGCTGTTCCAATTATAAGAGTTCGTACACTTCACTTAAATTATTAGGTGAGCTCATTTTTAGGAGTGTATTTATATTACATGAACTATATGATATTGCCTAATAAATGTGTTGTTATTTTTAGGAATAAAATACAGAGAGTGGCTGATTTGCAAGAGTTCAAGCTGGACACGTTCTGGAATCCAATTCAGCCTCTCGAAACAGCATCGACTTCAAACGTGTATAACTTTCACATACAGAGTCCGTTGAAGGTTCATGGCTACTTGATGGAAAGCTTATCCCTTCCTCTTTCCAATGGATCTAACCACACCTCCAAATTCGTTCGGAACACTTTGGAATCGTCGAAAGAAGATGCTGCGTCACCTGTTTGGGCCGTGGGACTTGTAATTCGGATAGAAACCATAGGCCCATACTGCTCAAGCGGTTACTGTTCACATGTGAACAGTACCATTGCCCCTCCCTCTTCCTCCTATACATAGTGTCCACCACCCTTATGGTTTGGTGGGTTTTGTTAGATTGAAGTTTAGCTTTTCTACTTTATACATTGTCCTCTTTTTCGACGAGTACAACGGTGACATTGTTCTTCGGAACCCCACTTATCAATACAATCTTAATTCTTATTTGCAATTTCAGATTGCTTATTATCTTGTTCTTCGATTGTATGCAGGAATTAAACCTTGTGTTTGTAACATCCCTATTTTCAGAAGTTTAAAAATCTTTTTGAGTAGTTTAGCTCTGTAGGAAAATTCACCAAAGTTTTATTGGAATTAAAATAAATCTTAATATGGACTTTCAAAAGCAAAACAATTTAATATGATTAATGTCAACATCAATTATTTTCAAAATTATTTTATTTGGATTCTAGGTGCTTGGATATATTTTCTAGAATATTTTCAAGTCTATTTGTTATTTTCTAATTTCCATTTGCATTTTTAGTATTTTCTAAAAAGGAAGATGTATTTAAATTCTCAGCAAAAGCTTTGGGCTGAATCTCTAACCTTAGGCCCAAACCTATTCCGAGCCACTCACTTACACATCTGACGCATTCCCTCTCTCCTCCTGCTGCGTCTGAGCGATCCCACTGCCGATCCACGTCGCGTCGTGTGCGATGCGATCGTTCCCGAGCCACAATCACTGGAGTGTAGGCCCCGCGGAAGCACTGTTCATTGTCCACCTCCTGGACTCCTCATCCTGTGTCCGCGACACCGCCGCACCGTGTTCCTCGTGGATTCTCCTTTCTCCGGCCCTATTTAAAGCCGCAACCGCATCGAAAGGAGGGTAGCAATCCCTCTCCTCGGAAACCCTAGGTCGCCTCTCATTTCACACCGTTGTTGCGACGAATCGAGCCTTTGAAGCTCTGTGCTGCTGAAACCTTCCCTGCCGTCTTGCGCCGCCGTTGGTCAGCCTCAACTTCCTTCGTCCCCAGCATCGTGGTCGCCGCCGCGTGTTCTACCTAGTGCGCGCTCGATCATCGTCGGAGGAGCCTAGCATCGCCTCGCTGCTGTTCAACCGCACCGCTTCGCTGCTCAACCCGTCGCCGTCGCCGCGTTGGTCATGTCCGGTGTCCTTGAACCACGTCATTGTGTTCGCCGGAGCACCGGCTTTCTGTAGCACCCCTCCGCCGCTAGTGAGGAGCCTCCAATCGTCGGCAACCCTCCAGCCCAGAGCCTTGACCGCCGGCAAGCCATCGTGGCACACCAGTTCACCGTCCACCTCAGCACCACATCAGCTCCTGTGCCCGCATGTCGCCTTGTGATCAGCCACGTGTGCGCATATGTGGCAGATCCAAACCTTCCACCAGATCCTAGCTCTGTAGACTTAGTCCAGCATGAGCCATCTCGCTGACGTGTGGGTCCCACATGTCAGGAGGAATTTCCAATTTCCTTTTTTTTTCTTTTTGGCTGAAAATCCCTTGCTGACGTCAACTAAGGCAATAAGTTGTTTTTCCTTTAGAAAAATAATTCCAGTAAATCCACAAATCCTGATTTCCAGTATTTTATGTTATTTCAAACTTCCAGAAGCAATATCTTCTTCATCCGAACTCCGATTGAGCCCATTCAAATTTCTAAATTTAAGCTCTATTTTCCTGATATTTTTATTTAATTTTTGGAGCTTGTTTTCTCTCTGTTTTTATTTATTTGGTTTATTTGCTTCTTTTGCAAGTAGACGTTGATACTTCAGGGATTTTTGAGCAAGAAGGAGTACACCAAGATCAACATCAATCCCAGGATCTATTGCAAGGCAAGTCGTGGTCCTTTGATCGTATTGAACCTATGATTTCAAAAGTACATTGTTTTATACAACTGCATGCTATCTTTATACAAATTGTTTTGGGATTAGCTATTGAATGCCATGAATCCTTTGTCACCCTAGCGATGGTTAATTTTAGTTGGACATAATTGTATCACCAACCTGGGTACTGTTTAGATGCTTAGTCATGTTAGTTACAATGGGTTCATTATCACATGTGTCATAATGATTAATCTTGACTTAATGAAATATGGAATCGTGGTGGTTAGCAACTGTTGTTAAAATTTGTGCACCATGACAGGGTGTGTCATTGGTCTTAGTTAAACAAAATGATTTTCACTTAGGCTAGCGGTTGTGCAGTGAGGGTGTGGATTTAACATGTTGTGGGATTGTGGTAGACTCATGTGAATAACTTGTCAAGGACTTAATTTTATGCGCCATTAAACTGGGCCTGAACCGTACAAGCACATATTGAAAGCATCTAGGCCCCTAAAAATTGTTTTGGTAATTAATGACAATATGTGAATATGGGATTAACATGTTTATTGAGTATTTACAAGGTTAAGTCCTAATGGTGAAAATGACAAGTTGGAGATGTATGCTAAAGGATAACATGAAGATCAATATGGTTCAAAGACAAGGTACAAGTAGTTTAGGATCCTTTTTGTTTTTACCGGTCTTAGGAGAAAAGGATGGAATACTGGATTTTAAGTTAAATGTCGTACTATTAAGAGGGATCATGACTAGTAGCTTGATAGCATGTTCTTATACCATTTGGATCAATATAGGATCATGCATGCACTTAGAATTTAATTTGAAAAGCCAACTTTGTATTGTCAGGATAATCAGTAGTACCGACGTTAAGTCGGCAGTACTACCTCTTAGTGGTATTACCGGGATAGTGGTGCGATACTACCGCAACCCAATTGTACTAGTTGGCGGTATGTAAATTCCAGAGTGACACAATTTTGGTTGGTTGCAAACCCTGAGAGAGGTAGTTCTGGAGATTTATCGGCGGTACTACCACAGCGCGGTAGTACCGCACTTGTTCAGCGGAACTACCGCACCCCGGTGTTAACGAAAATGCGGCGGTACGTTTTTTTCCCAGTAGGTACCCTTTTGGGACTCTCGTAAAATGTTAGTACCGCTCACATTTTTCGGTAGTACCGGCCAATGGAACTACCGCATGTTCCATGGCAGTAGTACCGCACTGCGGTTCAAACGGCTATGTCAGAGGGAGTTAATGCCTCTACGATAACTGTTACTATGCGGTAGGTAAGGTGCAGTAGTACCAGTCTTTGGTTGGTTGTAGTACCATATTTTGCTAAAAAGTTGGGATTTCATGCTATCAAGCTACTACGTGGGCTAGTGAAGACCGGCAAGTCTTCGATACCACGAAAAAAAAGTCCATTGTCTCATTTGTGGTTATTTCTTGTCTTTACTATTTCCACATTTACAATTCTAACATTTATTCTTGTGTAGAATTGCTTAGCTAGAATTGTATCTAATTTAGACTTAGCTCATAATTGACTTAATTTGTTAATTAGTCAAAAGTTTTAAAACCTCCTATTCACCCCCCTCTAGTCGGTTATCCTTGATCCTACACATATCCTGTATGGGCGGGACCTGGCTAACTAATTAGGAATGTCTTAATTTCGGTTCTGTCTTGGAAGCATGAGCTTCGGGGTACGTATACTCACAATGGCGCAAGAGGGGGGCCCTATCAAGTCGGTAAGACATTCAGTGTTGAAACCTTAGTAGGTAGAACTGGGTTAAGAAGGAGCTTTGTAAAAGCCTTGTGATAATCTTTTAGTCTCACACATTCAGAAGTGTGTAAGCGGACATTATAAGTTGGTTATCTCTTTTGGGGAAAGTTGTATAACCTCTGTAGAGTGTTAAAAACTATTCAAACAGCCGTGTCCGCGGTTATGGACGTGCCCGAGGATTTCACACGAGAGATAGAGCTTCTTTATAAAATATGTTGGAGTGTGAATGGGAAATTCGCCTGATGAATATAATGTTCGTTCGGTGAATAGTTAATTCACTTGGTGGTTTGTCTTGGGAAGTGAATGGGAAGTTCACTGGTTGTTTCAAAGTAATTGTTTATTTATTCATTATTATTTTTAATTATGCATTTCAATCTATTTATTGTATTTATCATCAATGTTGCTTTATGCAAAAGAACCATACAGCTAACCATTGTTCAAGCCCTGCATAAATACTATTTGCATACATTTCCCCATGACTTCCTGAGTGCTTTATGTACTTACGACTTTACGACATTGTTGCTCAGTTGAAGAATATCAAGCTGCTTAGGAGTTTTTCGCCCAGGAGTACCTTGAAGGTTTTACGGATTAGGATGCGTTCTCCACTCGATTGCATGTGGGCATGTTGATTGGCCTTTCTAAGTTTCCCGTTCCGCTGCAAGAATTTATTTGTTTCTTTAGCCTTGCGTGACAAGTTAATTAAACGTTGTCCATAAGGTCCAATTATTATTATTATTATTATTTGTTAATTTGAGATCTTTTTAGTTAAATCAAATAAATAGATGGTAATTCATCATTGTTTCTTGTGTGATCTAGCTACTGATCTGGGACTAGTTCAGAATACACAGAGGGTCCTAAATCATATTTTTGGGTCCCGACAGAGGTGGTATCAGAGACATATCGACTTTTGAACGCAATCTTAGTTAGCATGGTCGTTTTAGCTAAAAGCTTCAAAATTTATTTTCTAAATCAAATCAACTTAATTTGATTTAAGTGGTTGTTCTTTTCTCATCTCAGTCTATTCTATTCTCACCCTATTCTATTCTTTCTCATCTTGATATAGAGATCTTGTCTCTTGTCTTTTCTGAACTTTGATTGTCTCTTGTCTTTTCTGAACTTTGATTTGTAATCTTAATTTGACCGTCTTGCCCTGTTAATTTGTTTAGATGGTTCAAGTGTATCATGATCAAAGAGGAGATTGGCATGGAGTTCTTCAGTGCTTGTTGCAGAATTTGGGAACAAGCAAGAGTGCAACTTACTTCACCAAGGAAAAGAAAGTGAGGATTGGAGGTCACATCCATCACAACAGTATGAAGTGCCACGACGAGCTCGAGGACATGTCAGCAGTCAAAGTTGCCCAAAAGGTTGTTCAAAGGATTTGCAGATTGTACCGGAGCAGTTTGTCCAAGTTGATTAAGAAGTATGTGATGCAAGGGGTCCGACAGGACTACCTGGAGGCCTGGGAGGTCCTCCAAGACCACCTGAGGAGGTCTCCCAGGACCACCAGGAGGTCTCCAGGACCTCCCCAGGAGGACTCGAAGGTCCACCCGGAGGTCCCCCAAGACCGCCCGAAGGTCCCAGCCTCTGTGCACCATGAGCTAGTTCTTGGATCAGTAAGCTAGCTCGCACAGACTTACATTGGTGACATCACAACCATACAATAAACTCAAAGATGAAGCAGACAAATTAATATTATTAACAAAAGACCTTATGGTCAAGCTTGTTTACAGAGGTGTCACGCAGGGCTAACAACAAAAGAAAAACCTGCAGCGGAAACAAAAACACGTGAAGGCCATTCGGCAAGCCCACAAGCTACCGAGAGGAGGACGTCTCCTATGCGTAAGATCTTCAAAAGAGCTCCCCTTCAAAGAGCACAAGACTTCCTGGATCTCTCTCCTCTGCTGATTAAAACAGAGGGCACAAGCCATGAGTACTTTGAATGTACTCAGCAAGCCGTGGGGAAAATGAATGTAAATAATATTTATGCACGGCTCAACAATGGGGAGCTGTAGAGTTAGTTTGCAGAAAGCAATATTTGACAGTAAATATCATAAATAGATTGCAAAGCTCAAGTTAAAAGAGTAATACATAAGTACATTTATTTTGAAAGGAGGTTGTGAACACCAGCTCACTCTCAAGACCTCTCTGGAGCACCAACTTCAGAGTTCCCATGACCACTCGAGGAAGGTCTGGTCGCACCCACGACCATAACCTCTTCCACGACCACCCTAGAGCTCCAAGACCTCTCCAGAGCACCCACCCTAGAGCACCCTAGACCACTCTAGGGTTCCCAAGACCTCCACGACCAACTATGGACATCACGAGCACTCGGAGCCACCCAGAATACTCGCCGATATCCATAATCAACCGTGGAACACAAATTTTTGGAAAAGTCTACCCCTCGTTCGAAATCTCTGGGCATGTCCATAACCGAGGACGCGACTATTCGAATAGATTTACACTCTGCAGAGGTGTACAACTTTACCCACATGAGATAATCATCTTATACTGTCCACTCACACACTTTCGAGGTGTGCAACTAAGAGATTATCACAAGGCCTTTACAAAGCTTTGATCTGGCTCGGAGATGCCCGCTAAGATTTCGCCATCCTAGGGTGCGTATAGCAGCCTGTGGCCCCCTCTTGCGCCAGCGTATCAGCACGCTCCACCACAACAGAACCGAACCATCTCATTGCTAATTATTTGGCCAGGTCCACCCCATCCTAGACATGTGGTTGCACGGTATGGCCCAAGTCAATAGCTCACAAGGTGAAGTCCTTAATTGGCTGCTCAGGTGAGACTTGCTACGACCCAATGTGACTCCACTGGGGACTAGCCCCTGGAGCACCCACTACTCACTACCAGCCTTCTCGCCCAAGCATAAAACAGTTTTGAGGTTCTTACCAGCCACTGGACCACCCAGTCCTGGCACAACAACAATTAACAGAGGTGGCAAAGCCACGGTTTCATAGCTCATTAAGCAAGTTTAACATTGTTGGGTTCAACCCAGCTAGAGGAGCACCCAGCCCTTGGCACAACAAATTTTAGTTGCAAGGCAACAAATGCCATGGCTCACACACAGGTCACACTTCATATTAATCAGCTACACCGATTGCTACTACACAAGCCACAACCAGTGTGCTGGGGGTAAACTAACGTTGATGATTCATGGTGACCAACGTCTACTAAAGCATGTCTAAGCATAGAACGATACCCCGGTTGGCAATATCAACAAGAGACCAACTAACAGTACCCTTCCTAAGGAGTCCAAGGGAACATGTTAACATGTCGAGCATAATTATTCAAGGAGGCATAATGTCAAATAGGAAATTAGCTACTGCCCAAACCATTTCTATACAAATAGCCATGCAAGTTTATATCAAAACAAGGTACTTTTGTAAAAATGGGTTCAATATGATCAAGGTCCACGACTTGCCTCTGTTGATGAGCAAAGCTTCGGTTGAGGTAACTGGATCCACGAACTCCTCAGCAACAACCCGAATCTACACGTTGTTGGGCCACGGGTAGGCTACGATAGCAACAAACAAAATTTTTCTGCCACGCAATCCAGGAAGCCAAGCAAGTAGATGATCACAGATAGTTACACCAGACGCACAGAGCAGCAGAAGAAGGGTTGGAGCAGCCTGGTCCAACGTAGAGCACGTCGATGTAGTGGTCGTAGTCGATCGTCCAGCGTCCTTGCGAGTCGATCGTCTCCTCCAGCAACCTCTGCAGTTCCTTGTGAAGATCGCGGATCGTCCTCAAGCGCAATAGTCGCAGTAGCGCCTCTACGGTATCCACACGTCCAGGGAAGGAACAGCCATGCGCATGTGTGCTAGCACCAAGTCGCACGGTAGAGCTCTCAGGAAGATGGCGGCTAGGGTTTCGATGGTGATTCACGCGTTTCTCCCAACAGCCTCATGCATCTCCTTATATAGTGCTCGTGACGGATCCTATCTGAACACGTTTGTCGAATCGTATTCGTACTGGTTTGTTCCAACCCGTTAAGTGTGTGACCCTATATGTTCATGCGTAATCGATTGTGACTCAGAAACCCTTTCCGATCACGAGTCGTAGCGGCTCCTAGCAGAATATAACGATTCCCGAATACACACAAATTATATCGGACGAACCTTAATGCAATATGATCTACGATTAGGTCCTCATCACTTACGACCTGGTCCTATCTCTATACGACCAGTTCATATTTGGTCACGACGATTCGAATTCCTCACGACGAGTCACGACCACCACAGGACTACGTTCGACCGATCTCGACCAGCTCAGATCTCCATACGATCGATCAAGAATCGCTTCGAACTAAGTTTATTTACTCGTGTATACTCCTTTACCTCACGATATCTGGTTGAACTCTGTGAGATGTTGTGTCATCCATGGACTGTTCAATACTTTCTCGATCGAGTGTCGGATTACTTCACGTGGTCGAACACTTCGACTACTAGTGGCATGACCATGCACTTTATTTATCCGACCACAACGAGGGGCCCAGAGAAATCTCTCCTGTTATGTTAGGAGGGGCAAATCCTATATCCGACCAGTCACATTTCTCTGCATGTTTCATAGCATACCCGAAAGCTACCTTTATAACTATCCAGTTACGGTGTAGCATTTGGCATCCCCTAAGAGTGCTATTACATATGTAGGAAACCATACTGATCTCAGGTCTAAGGATTATACATCAACATTGCTTGAGACCAACTAACGACACATAGAATCATAACAATCTCAATAGTGTCTCAAGGTGGGTCTAATCCAACATCATGTTCTCTAACATGTGTCCATATTATTGGTTTGATATCTCCATATCCATGACCCGTGAAACATAGTCATCAACCAATACATATGCTAGTCTATTCATATGTGTCCTCATATGTTTCCTAGGCCGTGGATCGATAAGAATAATTATCGCAGAAATATAGAGTTTCACAATCAAGTCACATACTTAATAATCAATATTAACAATATTATTCTTGAAACAAGATAATATTTTATCCAATATTATGAATATAAGGAAATATAATCATCTCTATGATTGCCTCTAGGGCATATTTCCAACACACGTTTGCAAAGAAGCCAAATAAACAAGACAACTCTCGATAAAAGAACTTAAAAGACTCAAAAGAACTTAAGCAAATCTCAACAAAAAACTAGAAAAGCAAGAGGTCTCAGTGAGAGGGGAGGTCGAACCCGAAAGAGGGTGGTCTTTCCAGAAAGACCAAGACAAGGCTGAGAGGCGATCATGGCTGAGAGGGTAGTCTTTGCAAAAAGAACAGGAGGCGACCATGAGCAGGAGGGTGGTCTTTGCAAAAAGACCAGCAAGGACCACCAGGGTGGTCTTTGCAAAAGAGCCGACAAAGACCATGAAGGTGATCTTTGCCAAAGGAGATCCTGAGGGGATCCCGAGGGGGAGGTCCTGAGGAAGACACGACTGTTCCACGTTGTCGTAAAAAGAACACGACCACGTAATATCAGAGGGACAGCTACGGTGGTCGAGGTTGGCACGACGCTCCGGCGAACTCTTGAGGTAGCAAGTCGGTGACGTAGGCTCCAAAAGATCCTTCTTGGCAATGAGGGTAGCTCCCACGGCTTCCTCGGGCTCTTCTTGGTGAAGCTTCAAGCATAAAGAAAACTTAGGCCAAGAGGCTAGGAATAATGAAAGAAGGCTCCCTTAGGCTATTTTTATAGTCGGAGATGAAAGAGAGAGAAAGAGAGAGCCATAGAGAGACTCAGAGACATACGGGTCAAAGGTAGGTAGGAGTCAGGGCAAGTGTCACGACCGATTTGGTGGAGGACAGCCAAAACAGGATATGCTGGAAAAGAAGGGAACAAGGAGGGAGATTAAGGTGTCACGCAAGTGACCGCATTTAATGTGACTCAACCGACATTAAACGCACAAGGGACTTATGTGGCGGAGAAATATAAGTGAGCAGGACTGACATACGGAGCCAGTCAAATAGGGGAAACAGTTCAGTCAAAGGAGGGGTGATCGCGACCAAAGGGGAGGTCGTGACCAGGGAAGGAGGTCGTGACCATCAAGGGTGGTCTCAACTACAAAGGTGGTCTTTGCAATAAGACCAAGGGTCCCAAAGGCAAAGAGGTCCTGAGGACAAGGAGGTCCTGAGGAGATCATTCCCGCAATGGCAGTCTTTGCAAAAAGACCAGAGGTCATGACCACGAAGTGGTCCTGACCGTAGAGGTGGTCTTTGCAAAAAGACCGCAGGGAGGAGGTCACGGCAAAACGACAAAGGAGGAAGTCGCGGCCTCAGAGGGAGGTCACAGCCCAAGGGGGTGGTTTGTGCAAAAAGACCAGGAGGGTCGTCTTCGCAAAAAGGCCCCGAGGAGGTGGTCGTTGCAAAAAGACCAAAAGAGGTGGTCTTTGCGAAAGATCAGGGGAAGTTCGAACGAACCAAGAGGTCCTGAAGACCAAGAGATTTTCAACGATCCAGATGAACCAAAGGAGGTCTTAACGGTCAAAATGGATCAAAAGAGGTCTTGACAGTTAAGATCTACAAGGGGAGGTCCTGACAGTCAGATCAAAGCCAAGGGAGGTCCTGACGGTCAGATCAAAATCAAGGGAGGTCCTGACGGTCAGATTGAAACAAGGGGAGGTCTCAACGGTCATGATAAACACAAGGGAGATCCCGACGGTTAAGATGAACACAAGGGTGGTCTCAACGGCTAAGATAAAGCCAAAGGAGATCTCGACAGTCAAGACGAGAAGGTCTCAACGGCAAAGATGAAGCTAAAGGAGATCTCGACGGTCAAGACTAACACAGAGGAGGTCTCAACGGCCAAGATAAGATCAAAGGAGGTCTTGACGGTTTGAGATGAAGTCAAAGGAGGGGAGCGATAGCGAGGGAAAGGCGCGGAGGAGCAGGAGCTGTCCGATCTAGATCAGAGGGTCTAGAACGAGTGGGAAGTTCGGATGGTCCGAACGGCCCAATCGTTATGGACGGTCCGATGAAAATCGGACGGTCCAGCAAGGAAGGAAGCTTTCAAGGGACGTTTGAACCCGAGGGAGGTCCAAACAAAGGAGAGTTTGAACCAAAGGGAGGTCCAAACGAAAGGAAGTTTTCAAAGGGAAGTTTGGACCAAAAGGAGGTCCAAACGAATGCTGAGGAGGTCCAATTGAACATGGAAAATTTCAAATGAATGCGGGGAGGTCCAAATGCACACAATGAGACCCAGGTGAACTCGAAGGGGTTCAAATGGGCACAAGGGGGTCCAAATGAACCCGAGGAGGTTCAAATGAACTCAAGGAAGGCCCAATTGAACACAGAGAGGAAAGAGGGTTAAACAAGAGAGATCCAGAAGAGAGGAATTCAACCCAAAATTTGGATTTCGGAGATCAAGGATATTTGAAATACTAACCCGAGCTTAGGACATCTCGGGGGTGGTTGTGACCGAAAGAGAGGTCAAAACCAAAGGGAAGATTCAAACGGAGAAGGAGGTCTAGACCATAAGGAGGTCTAAATAGGGAAGGTGGGTTTTGTCAGACCCCAATTTTGGAACTTGGGGTCTCCTGTGTATACTGTGTCATTCCTTGGATCAGTAGCTGACACACACATAATACCAAGTTTGCTCAAACGTTTACCTACAGAAGCTCCACGCGGACGCATGTGTTGGTCCGTAGACACGGCCATATTTGGTCAAAATAGCAATTTAGAAGAGTCTTAAGGAGGTCCTAGTACAGTCTTATGGTGATCCTAGGGAGGTCTTGAGTGACCCTGAGAAGGTCCTGTGGAGGTCTTGCGAGGAGGTCGAGGGATGTCCTGGGGGGTGGTCTTAAGGTGATTGAGGGAGGTCCTAGATAGTCCTGCATTTTACAAGGAGGTCCTGGCAAGTCTTAAAGAGATCCTGGAGGTTATGGGAGGTCATGAGGAATACTGTAGAGTTGTCTTGAGGAGGTCCTGAGGTGTACTATGGAGATGTCCTGGGGAGGTCTTGGGGATGCGACAAAAGGCATAAGAGGTCTTGAGGAGGTCCTAAGGAAGTCCCGAGGAGAAGGTCTGGGGGTGCGACCAAAAGAGGACAGGATGTCCTGAGACATCTGGAGATAATCTTTAGACCATACATGGGTGGTCGTGGGTCTCCTAGTAGTGGTCCTAAACCATATAGGGGTGGTCGTGAGGCATCTGGTGGAGGTCTTAGAGCATTTAGAGGTGGTCGTGAGGCATCGGGTAGTGGTCTTAGAATATCTAGGGGTGGTCGTGATACATCTAGTTGTGGTCTTGGATCACCTAGGGGTGGTCTTGAGACATCTAGTAGAGGTCTTAGAGTATCTTGGAGTGGTCGTAAGACTTCTGGTTGTGGTCTTGGATCACCTAGGGGTGGTCGTGAGACGTCTATCTAGCGATTTAGGCACAAACTAATCGTGAACCTTACTCAGTACGAGCAATACTTGATATGAACATTGCAAGCCCATAATATATTACATAATTATCTGGCCGTGCGGCCAATTGTTTACAAAAGCACCACTTAGGCGTGAGTTTTACAAAAGCCATAATGCGGAAGCCAAGCAGGTACGGAAGCAAAATACATCATAGAGGATCCATTCACTTTGCCCACAGGCAAGCGACTGGGGGTCCCGGCCTAAGCTTCATTATCTTCACCACCATCTGGTTCATCCTCCGTGAAGTACTAGCAGGGGTCCTGATCATTCAGGTCCTAAAAGAATATATTGGTAGAGCCTGAGTACACAACCGTACTCACGAGCCAACCCACAATGCAGTTCTTATAGATGCAAGGCTATTCAAGGGAAGCTTTAGAGTTCTTTTATTTGCACAAAGCCAGGTTTGAAATAGATGAGTAGTAGTAAATCCTAAGACTAAGCATTTTAACAAATCTGTTTTCATAAATGAGTTTTCTTTTGAAAAGTACTAGTGGAGGTCCCACCTCCTATACTCGGGTTATCCCGTATTTAACACTAGTCCCGGACCAGGCCTTTCTCAAATCCCTAGGGTCCCACCCCAACTATCCCTTTTCACCACAAATCGGTTTTGCAAAAGTGAAAGCTATATCCCGCAAATTCTCAGCACCGCTCTTGACCGTGAGCACGACTATCATGATAGTTTTCTTACTCTACAGAGTTCGCACACTTTACCCACAAGAGGTAATCGCCTTGATATATTCACACATTTCCTTGGACATGCGAATCAAGGAGAGATTACCACAAGGCCTTTACAATGTTCATTCCTCGACGCAACCCCACCCGCTAAGGTTTCCACCGCCCGGTGCCAAGCACTTCCAGGAGGCCCCCTCTTGCGCCATGTGGTTTCTCTGTGGCTCCCTTTCCCCTTTACCCACGCCACATTCCTCCAATGGTGAGGTCACGCCGAGGCGAGCAAATTAGTTGGCCAGGTCGTACCCATTTTAGACTTGTGGTTGCACTGTTGTTGCATGAGAGGTCATCACAAGATTTGGTCCTTACTTGACCAGGGCGGTACATCCACATACCATCCTCTTCTCGTGCCCCAGGCACCAGCCATTCCTTCCAACCGCCCCGGTCGATAAACAATTTTCAAGTTTAGTTTGTTTTGAAAATAACCATTTACCTCAACATACCAGCCAGGCTCCCAGCCTTGCTGCTCAAATCATTTTTCAAAGTTTTTAAGGATTGAGGTTGGGCACCATAATGCCCACATAATAATGTATCTAAGCAAGGCTAAGCATGACACTTAGATACATACCTATCAGCTAGTATGTAATCCATTAAGTCTAGGGTGATAAAGGATAGTGTCCGAGTTCAAGGGTTGGCAGTTTATACACTAGTATTTGTTAAGGCATCAACTATGATCTAGACCAATTTAGTTTGATATAACATAGCAATGCAGTTTCATAATTTTAAAGCAACATAATTTGCAAAAGGTAGGTGCAACATGGTCAAAGGATTGACTCGCCTTGTTCAGAGTACTGCTGTTCAGGATCCTGGTCGACGATCGGTTCCTCGGTCGCTTCGACTTCTATAATCGCAAAACAACCGAAAAGACAAATAAGAACATATTCCAACTTAAATTGTATTCAAATATGCAAAAGAACTCCAAATCATCCAAAATCGTGGATTAGAAACGTGAGACCAGCACAGTTGAAAACCCAGTGGCTATCAGGTCAGTGGTGGTCATGGAAACCATTTTGTTTCAAGAGGGATACAACCGGGAGGTCGTGGAAGCACTATGACTTGGGGAGGTCCTGAAATCACTGTAGCCAGGGGAGGTCGTGAGAGTACTAGGACTAAGGAAAGGTCGTGGACTATGAGGGTGGTCTTTATAAAAAGTTCAAGAGGGTGGTCTTTTGTAAAAAGACAATCAGAGAGATCTAACGAGAGGGAGGTCTGAACCCTCAGATCTAATCGAGGAGAGATCTGAACGGTCAGATCAAAACGAGAAGAGGTTTGGACCCTTTGATCTAAAGGAAAGGTGATCTCGGACCTTAGATCTAAAAGAGTAGAGATCTGGACACTTAGATCCAAGCGAGGGGAGGTCTGGATTGTTATATCTAATCGAGGGGAGGTCTGGATCATTAGATCAAATCAAGGGGAGGTCTGGATCGTTAGATCCACTTGAGGGGAGGTCTAGATCGTTAGATCCAATCGAGGGAAAGTCTGGTCCGTTAGATCCAATCAAGGGGAGGTCTGGATAGTTAGATCCACTCGAGGAGAGGTCCTGATCGTTGGATCCAATCGAGGGGAGGTCTGGACCGTTAGATCCACTCGAGGAGAGGTCCCGATCGTTAGATCCAATCAAGGGGAGGTCTGGATTGTTAGATCCACTCGAGGAGAGGTCCCGATCGTTAAATCCAATTGAGGGGAGGTCTAGACCGTTAGATCCAATCAAGGGGGAGGTCTGGATCGTTAGATCCACTCGAGGAAAGGTCCCGATCATTAGATCCAATCGAGGGGAGGTTTGGACCATTAGATCCATACGAAGAGAGGTCTGGACCATTAGATTTAAACGAAGGGTGGTCTGGACCATTAGATCTAATCGGAGGGATGTCTGGATCGTTATATCTAAACGAAGGGAGGTCTGGGCCGTTAGATCTAAACGAAGAGATGCCTGGATCGTTGATCTAAATGAAGGGAGGTCTGGACCAATAGATTCAAACAGAAGGAGGTCTGGACCGTTAGATCCAAACGAAAGAAGGTATGGACTATTAGATCTAAATGAAGAGATGCCTAGATCGTTAGATCTAAATGAAGGGAGGTCTGGGCCGTTAGATCTAAACAAAGAGATGCCTGGATCGTTAGATCTAAATGAAGGGAGGTCTAGACCAATAGATTCAAACAGAAGGAGGTCTGGACCATTAGATCCAAACGAAAGGAGGTCTGGACCATTAGATCTAAACGAAGAGATGCCTAGATCGTTAGATCTAAATGAAGGGAAGTATGGACCATTAGATTCAAACAGAAGGAGATCTGGACCGTTAGATCCAAACAAAAGGAGGTCTGAAATGTTAGATCTAAACTAAGGGAGGTCTGGAGCATTATATATAAACAGGAGGAGGTCTGGACCGTTAGATCCAAACGAAAGGAGGTTTGGACCATTCGATCTCAACGAAGGAAGGTCTGGACCGTTAGATCCAAACGAGAGGAGGTCTGGAACGTTAGATCTAAACCAAGGGAGGTTTCGATGGTCAAGATGAACGCAAAGGAGGTCCCGACGGTCAAGATGAACGCCAAGGGAGGCCCCGTATAGAATTTCCAAATAAGCTTTGAACTCTCATCAAAACAAAATGTTTCTATTTATTTGAGAATTCAGGGAAATGGAGATGCTACTAGGAGGTCGCGGGAGACGCTACGACCAAGGGAGGTCGTGAAGGTGTTACGACCCGAGGGTGGTCTTTGCAAGAGGGGAGGTCGTGACCACGGGGTGGTCTTGGTAACTGGGAGGTTGTAACAGCCCAAAGCTCTGTTACCAATTTAATATTTATTAAAGTTATCATTTTATTGAATTTTCGAAATTTGAAAGAGTTTGTTTGATTTATTTAAAATTCTAAAGATTTAAAAGTCAAAAGATAAAATTTATTAAAGTTTTAAAGTTTTATTTGAGTTAAAATTTTTTAAAAAAACTAAATTAATTTTGAGAATTTTCTCAATTTTTAAAGGCTTTTTCCTAAATATTTTAAAGCCAAAATAATTTATTTGCAAAATTAAAAGCCAAATTTAATTTGGAAATAATTTTATTAAGTCCAAAATAATTCTAGGAATTTATGTGAATTTTTCTATAATTTTGGGATTTATTTTACTGTATTTTAAAACCTAAATGAATTATCTGAATTAAATAAATTGGTAAAGCAATTTAAAAACCCCTAAAACCCTTTGGGCCTAAACCTCCCGGCCCACTTCTCTATTCCCCTCCCCTTCGGCCCAGCCCACCCGCGCCTCCCCTCTCTCTCCCAAACCCCCATCTTTTCTCCACCGTCGGATGGAGATCCGACGGCCCACGCATGCCCACGCCGCACGGCCCTTTTTCCCCCACACGATCAAGATCCAACCGTCCCGCGCCATCTTCTCCACCTCCTTCTTCTTCGCGTGGGATAGCCCAAGCCGCCGCCATTGCCGCATCATGGAGCTCGTCAACGCCGCTCTTCCCGCCTCTCCTCACGTACCACGCCACCCACTCCTCGCAAGATCACGCGCGTCCACTCCCGCCTTATCCCCCTCCCTCGCACACGATTTCGCCGGTTAGCCCACGCGCCCAACCGCCGCAACCGCCGCTCTCGCGCACGATCTCCCGCTCCGCTCCTCCCCAGACCCCTATAAAGAGCGCCCCACGAGCGCCTCTTCCTCCTCATCCCGCTCCCACCACCTCTCTCCTCTCCCTCGTTTTGCGAAATTTGCGGCTTCCGCCGCCACCGAGGTCTCGCCGCTTAGCGCCGCCGTCACCGCCTCGCGTCCTCGCGCCGCCACCATCGGCATCGCCATCTTCGCGCACTGCACGCCTGCTCCGCCAGAGCTCCACCGAACGCTGCCGCCACCGTTGAACCGACTGCGCGCCATCACCTCGCCGCCGCCATCGCTCGCTCTTGGTGACCAAAACATGCGCCCTCGACTCCTCGTTCCCTCTCCTCTCGTACACTCGCCGAGTCTAACTTCGCCAAACGCCGGCGAAGCTCATACCGAGCCGGCCGGCCTGTCCGGCAGTGGCACACCTCCACGTGGTCGCCACGGTCGCCACCTCACCGCCTGTAGGCACCACCTCGGCGCCAAAGGCCTGCGTGGCTGCTGGTCACGCGCCGCGGGCAAGGTCCACCTCCCTCGCACTCCAATGACGCCAGAGACCTAGTCCACCAAGAGCCAAGCCAGCGACATGTGGGCCCCACATGTCGAAATTAGTTTAAATCATTTAAATTCCGAATTCAGTAGGGCTGACATCATCCATGCGCAATAATTAGAATTTTCTATAGAAAAATAATTCGGAAATTGGTTAAATAATAGATTTAGGTTTAAATTTGTAAAATTCACAACTTTTACATCTTAGCTCCAAATTAGATGATTCAAATTGCTAAAATCTTAGAAAATTATTGTCTAACTAAATAAAATATGAGTATTCATTTTGGAGTTCAGTTTGGTCTTGTTTTAGAATTTAAAATTCATTTAAATTCCAAATTTAGATCAATATTTGTAAAATTCATATCTTTTGATTCCTAACTCCAAATTAAGTGTTTCAAATTTCTAAATTCATATAAATTGAAGATATAGCTAACTAAACCAAAATTATTTAATTTGTACTTCATTTGAATCTTGTTTGTATTTAGAAATTCATTTAAATTTCAGATTTAGGATTAAAACTTGTAAATTCATATCTTTTAAATCCCAACTCCAATTTGAGTGTTTCAAATTTCTAAAATTTTATAAAACTATTATCTAACTAATTAAAATAGAATTATTTAGTTTTGAGTTAATTTGAACTGCCTTTTTGATTTGTTATTTGAATTTCGTTTGAATTTGGATCGCTTTCGCGTATAGACTTCGACGATTCCGGAGAGTTAGATCCTTCGGAGAATTTAGAGAGTCAAGACTTCAATGAAGGCAAGTTACACTCTTGACCATATTGCACCCATTATTTTAAATTATTTAAATTCTGTTTTAAATTATTATTGCATGCGTATTTATATTCAAGTAATTTAAATCCTTGTTTTAAGCTTTATAGTTATGCCCTATTCCATTGTATAGCCAAATATTGTCGGTATAGACCATATGGAGAACCATTTCGAATGTGATATATATATTGGAGGTAGAAAGTGAAAATATTGGATTATAAGATAACATGATCGTGGGATATGAGATTAAAGAAATTGATTTGTTGTTGAGATTTGATTATAGAAATATATTTTTGGGCATCAGAATATTGGAGATGGAAGTATAGGATTACACAATTGATGGACATGAGATTGTAGATATACATTATGGATGGATATTGAATTATAGAATCACGTGATTATTGGGTATTAGATTATATGAATACATGATGCTTAGATATTGATTATACAAGTATGCAATTGTTGATTGTTGGATTATAGGTAGAATAACTGTTGGAGATTGAATCATAGGAATGCATTATTAACGGATGAAGAAATAAGTGAACAGCGGATATTGAATTGTAGAGATAGTTAATTATTGATATTGGACTTTTAAGATTGAATTATAGAAGTAGTCATTGTAGAATATTGATTTGCTTGGATGTTGGATTATAGGATTAAATCTTGGTGGGATTATAAAAATAAAACTTAATTAGATCTTAGAAGTGGATAATTGTTGATAATGGATTATCGAAGAATGGATTATAGAAATAGATAATCATTGGATATCGGATTATCAAAACTTGGATTATAGGATTACATAATCATCGGATTGATGGGTGTTGAATTATTAGAAATAATTCATTAAGGATTAATGGATTGATAGATATCGATTATAAGATTAGAGCATTACCAATGTTGGATCGATGGAGGTCGATCATAGGAATAGACCGATATGGTGGATATCGGACTAATCAATATTGGATTATGGGATTTTACAATTGTTTGGAGTTTGGATGAACACATGACGGATGGTTCACCTACCGGTCTCAGACCGACAATGCCTTGACATTGAATCCTCACCCTTGTTACCTTAGATGAAAATCTGGTTTATGCAATAGTATGAACTAGAACTTTTGAGAAACATTATGCTTAGCCATGCTTAGACCCAAAAATGTTGATTTGGGGAATTTCAGCCAAAAAAATCAAATATTGTTTAAATTGTATCCATGGCATTGGTGTGTTGTGGAAGTTTATAAATGACTTTGAAAAATGAAATAAAGTGATGGTTTGGACTTGGGTGAAATGGATGGAAGGTGGGTGCGAGTTTATGCACGGCTTAATCTGGTTAGGATTAAGGCCTGTGGTTTAAATTGAAGTCGCCCAAGTCAATTAAGGACCGGCCTTGAGCGCCTTTGCTATGCCTATAATGGGCTATGCCTCACCGTGCAACCACATGTCCTCAAGATGGGGAGTAGGACCTGGCTTAATAATTAGTGATACCTCATTGTTATTTGTGCCATTTGTTTGTGTGGGTGTTGGTTAGATGCTTTTCCCACCGGCGCAAGAGGGGCTTCCTGAGGATGGGTAGTCCAATGGAAGTGAAACCTTAGCGAACACGAATACTTTTGGGTAGAGCTTTGTAAAAGCCTTGTCACGTGCTCTAGACCGCTTACCTAAGGTAGTGAGCGGTGGCATAGATATATGCCGGATAAACTAGAGAATTCGTGTCACGTGGGTAAAGCCGCATAAACTCGCAGAGTGTAAAACTATTGAATAGCGCGTCATGATCATGGACATGCTAGCAAAGCCACTCAAAGTTATACTTTGGTTTTTGGTTTCAAAATGATTTGACATAAATGATTTTGGATTTCTATCCAAATGGGATTTAGGCGGGAAGCCATGTGATAGGAGGGTATCCTTCACCATTCATTATGGAGGTTATCCACACTATAAAACTGTCATTTAAAATTATGATTTTAAATATGGTATAAAAATGGCCTTGAAAATTTATACGAGTATTTAAACTGAAAATGCTACTTTATGCAAATTCAACCATATTAAGCCTTCCTTTGAGATATCCATGTATGCATGTCATTCTGTTATTTGACGGGTGTAACTTGCGAGCACGGTAGTTGTGCTCATTCTTGCTTAATGCAAATAATTTCAGAGGAGAAGGACTTTGCTACCGGTGTGGATCTCGACGACTAGGCCGCTTCCCCAGTTGATTGCCTGTGGCAGATTAACAGGACCCTACTACTTCTTCGTCTTCTGCTGTGTTTATTTTATTGTTGGCATGTAAGCCTCCTTTGTAATCAACTCTGTTGTTTTTTATTTAATAAAGTTGTGATATGATTTTGTTACCATATTTGTTTACTGTGTGGACTAGCTACTGATCATGGGACTAGTCCAGAAATACACAGAAGATTTGGGAGTGTTAATCCCGGGTCTTACAAAGTGGTATCAGAGCCATATCGACTGTAGGTCGTGACCTAGTTAGAATGGCCGATAGTTGAAAATTTCAAAACTTATTTTAAGACAAGAAAAACAAATTGTTCTCTCCTCATCTTGGTCATCTTTCTATTCTCACCCCCTTAATGGTATTCCTTCTTACCTAAACCTCGCTTCACCATTTTATAATGTCAATGGGATCCTCTTCTCCTTGCAACTTTCTATAGTTGGTCAGCACGTTTTACCATTGCGTTGAAGACCCCAAGACTCGAAGCCATCAAGGAAGTATCGTCGTCTCCATCATCCAAGGACAACAAACAAGATGTACTGAAGATCGTGTTGTCAGCCAAACCATATAGCTTAAGTACGCTAAGACTCATTCTGTGTATTGAGTCGCCTTACCAAATTAAGAGCCTTTATCGAGTAGAACGATGTATTGTTCCTTAATTTTGACGGTGTATTTTCTTTTGTTACGTCGTACATAGATCTTTTGATCTTGTGTGCAGCGTTTGTTTAAGGGGGGTAGACTTCTCTCCTCATAGCTTTCTCTCTCACCCTTTGCTATTTTGCTTCTTCTCTAACAATCCATTGGACTTCTAACCTATCGAAGCACTAGGAACTTGAAAGGCAAATTTGTACCTCAAAACATCGAACCACTCAAGACCCTAGACATGAAACCAACTTGAGGATAGACATTTTCTATCTCTCAATTCATATATTCTACACCTGTCTTTCTTTCTAGCCACTCCGAATCTCGGGGACGAGATTCCTTTTAAGGGGGGTAGTTTTGTAATGACCCAAAGCTCATACCAATTTAATATTTATTAAAGTTATCATTTTATTGAATTTTCGAAATTTGAAAGAGTTTGTTTGATTTATTTAAAATTCTAAAGATTTAAAAGTCAAAAGATAAAATTTATTAAAGTTTTTAAAGTTTTATTTGAGTTAAATTTTAAAAAAAACTAAATTAATTTTGAGAATTTTCTAAATTTTTAAAGGCTTTTTCCTAAATATTTTAAAGCCAAAATAATTTATTTGCAAAATTAAAAGCCAAATTTAATTTGGAAATAATTTTATTAAGTCCAAAATAATTCTAGGAATTTATGTGAATTTTTCTATAATTTTGGGATTTATTTTATCGTATTTTAAAACCTAAATGAATTATCTGAATTAAATAAATTGGTAAAGCAATTTAAAAACCCCTAAAACCCTTTGGGCCTAAACCTCCCGGCCCACTTCTCTATTCCCCTCCCCTTCGGCCCAGCCCACCCGCGCCTCCCCTTTCTCTCCCAAACCCCCATCTTTTCTCCACCGTCGGATGGAGATCCGACTACCACGCATGCCCACGCCAAGACGGCCCTTTTTCCCCACACGATCAAGATCCAACCGTCCCGCGCCATCTTCTCCACCTCCTTCTTCTTCGCGTGGGGATAGCCCAAGCCGCCGCCATTGCCGCATCATGGAGCTCGTCAACGCCGCTCTTCCCGCCCCCTCTCCTCACGTGGCACGCCAAGACCCACTCGCGATCACGCCGTCCACTCCGGCCTTATCCTCCTCGCGACACGATTTCGCGGTTAGCCCACGCGCCCAACCACCGCAAACCGCCGCTCAAGACGATCTCCCGCTCCGCTCCTCCCCCGACCCCTATAAAGAGCGCCCCACGAGCGCCTCTTCCTCCTCATCCCGCTCCCACCACCCTCTCTCTCCTCTCGCCTCGTTTTTGCGAATTTGCGGCTTACCGCCACGACCACCGTAGGTCTCGCCGCTCTAGCGCCGCCGTCACCGCCTCCGCGTCCTCGCCGCCGCCACCATCGGCATCGCCATCTTCGCGCGCACCCGGTGCTCGCCTCCGTTCCGCCAGAGCTCCACCGGAACGCGTCGCCACCGTTGAACCGATCTGCGCCGCCGCTTATCACCTCGCCGCCGGCCATCGCTACGTCTTCAGGTGACCAAAACATGCACCCTCGACTCCCTGCGTTCCCCTCTCCCCTCTGGTACACTCGCCGGAGTCTAACTCGCGCCAACGCCGTGAAGCCAAGCCGAGCCGCCGCCAAGATCGGGTCCGGCGTGGCACCTCCACGTGGTCGCCATGGTGCGCCACCACCGCCTGCAGAGGCACCACCTCGGCCCAAAGGCCTGCGTGGTGCTGGTCACGCCCGCGTGCAAGGTCCACCTCCTCGCACTCCAATGACCCGTAGACCTAGTCCACCAAGAGCCAAGCCACTGACATGTGGGCCCCACATGTCGAATTAGTTTAAATCATTTAAATTCAATTCAGAGGGCTGACATCATCCATGCGCAATAATTAGAATTTTCTATAGAAAAATAATTCGGGAAATTGGTTAAATAATGATTTAGGTTTAAATTTGTAAAATTCACAACTTTTACATCTTAGCTCCAAATTAGATGATTCAAATTGCTAAAATCTTAGAAAATTATTGTCTAACTAAATAGAATATGAGTATTCATTTTGGAGTTCAGTTTGGTCTTGTTTTAGAATTTAAAATTCATTTAAATTCCAAATTTAGATCAATATTTGTAAAATTCATATCTTTTGATTCCTAACTCCAAATTAAGTGTTTCAAATTTCTAAATTCATATAAATTGAAGATATAGCTAACTAAACCAAAATTATTTAATTTGTACTTCATTTGAATCTTGTTTGTATTTAGAAATTCATTTAAATTTGATTTAGGATTAAAACTTGTAAATTCATATCTTTTAAATCCCAACTCCAATTTGAGTGTTTCAAATTTCTAAAATTTTATAAAACTATTATCTAACTAATTAAAATAGAATTATTTAGTTTTGAGTTAATTTGAACTGCCTTTTTGATTTGTTATTTGAATTTCGTTTGAATTTGGATCGCTTTCGCGTATAGACTTCGACGATTCCGGAGAGTTAGATCCTTCGGAGAATTTAGAGAGTCAAGACTTCAATGAAGGCAAGTTACACTCTTGACCATATTGCACCCATTATTTTAAATTATTTAAATTCTATTTTAAATTATTATTGCATGCGTATTTATATTCAAGTAATTTAAATCCTTGTTTTAAGCTTTATAGTTATGCCCTATTCCATTGTATAGCCAAATATTGTCGGTATAGACCATATGGAGAACCATTTCGAATGTGATATATATATATTGGAGGTAGAAAGTGAAAATATTGGATTATAAGATAACATGATCGTGGGATATGAGATTAAAGAAATTGATTTGTTGTTGAGATTTGATTATAGAAATATATTTTTGGGCATCAGAATATTGGAGATGGAAGTATAGGATTACACAATTGATGGACATGAGATTGTAGATATACATTATGGATGGATATTGAATTATAGAATCACGTGATTATTGGGTATTAGATTATATGAATACATGATGCTTAGATATTGATTATACAAGTATGCAATTGTTGATTGTTGGATTATAGGGTAGAATAACTGTTGGAGATTGAATCATAGGAATGCATTATTAACGGATGAAGAAATAAGTGAACGACGGATATTGAATTGTAGAGATAGTTAATTATTGATATTGGACTTTTAAGATTGAATTATAGAAGTAGTCATTGTAGAATATTGATTTGCTTGGATGTTGGATTATAGGATTAAATCTTGGTGGGATTATAAAAATAAAACTTAATTAGATCTTAGAAGTGGATAATTGTTGATAATGGATTATCGAAGAATGGATTATAGAAATAGATAATCATTGGATATCGGATTATCAAAACTTGGATTATAGGATTACATAATCATCGGATTGATGGGTGTTGAATTATTAGAAATAATTCATTAAGGATTAATGGATTGATAGATATCAGATTATAAGATTAGAGCATTACTGAATGTTGGATCGATGGAGGTCAGATCATAGGAATAGACTGATATGGTGGATATCGGACTAATCAATATTGGATTATGGGATTTTACAATTGCTGGAGTTTGGATGAACACAGTACGGATGGTTCACCTACCGGTCTCGTACCTGACAATGCCTTGACATTGAATCCCTCACCCCTTGTTACCTTAGATGAAAATCTGGTTTATGCAATAGTATGAACTAGAACTTTTTGAGAAACATTATGCTTAGCCATGCTTAGACCCAAAATGTTGATTTGGGGAATTTCAGGCCAAAAAAAATCAAATATTGTTTAAATTGTATCCATGGCATTGGTGTGTTGTGGAAGTTTATAAATGACTTTGAAAAATGAAATAAAGTGATGGTTTGGACTTGGGTGAAATGGATGGAAGGTGGGTGCAGGTTTATGCACGGGCTTAATCTGGTTAGGATTAAGGACCAGGGTTTAAATTGAAGTCGCCCAAGTCAATTAAGGACCGCCTTGAGCTGCCTTTGCTATGCCTATAATGGGCTATGCCTCACCGTGCAACCACATGTCCTCAGTATGGGGAGTAGGACCTGGCTTAATAATTAGTGATACCTCATTGTTATTTGTGCCATTTGTTTGTGTGGGTGTTGGTTAGACAGTTTTCCCACCTGGCGCAAGAGGGGGCTTCCGGAGGATGGGTAGTCCAATGGAAGTGAAACCTTAGCGGGCACGAATACTTTTGGGTAGAGCTTTGTAAAAGCCTTGTCACGTGCTCTAGACCGCTTACCTAAGGTAGTGAGCGGTGGCATAGATATATGCCGGATAAACTAGAGAATTCGTGTCACGTGGGTAAAGCTGTACAAACTCTGCAGAGTGTAAAACTATTCAATAGCGCGTCATGATCATGGACATGCTAGCAAAGCCACTCAAAGTTATACTTTGGTTTTGGTTTCAAAATGATTTGACATAAATGATTTTGGATTTCTATCCAAATGGGATTTAGGCGGAAGCCATGTGATAGGAGGTATCCTTCACCATTCATTATGGAGGTTATCCACACTATAAAACTGTCATTTAAAATTATGATTTTAAATATGGTATAAAATGGCCTTGAAAATTTATACGAGTATTTAAACTGAAAATGCTGCTTTATGCAAATTCAACCATATTAAGCCTTCCTTTGAGATATCCATGTATGCATGTCATTACATTATTTGACTGGTGTAACTTGCGAGCACAGTAGTTGTGCTCATTCTTGCTTAATGCAAATAATTTGAGAGGAGAAGGACTTTGCTACGGTGTGGATCTCGACGACTAGGCCGCTTCCCCAGTTGATTGCCTGTGGCAGATTAACAGGACCCTACTACTTCTTCGTCTTCTGCTGTGTTTATTTTATTGTTGGCATGTAAGCCTCCTTTGTAATCAACTCTGTTGTTTTTTATTTAATAAAGTTGTGATATGATTTTGTTACCATATTTGTTTACTGTGTGGACTAGCTACTGATCATGGGACTAGTCCAGAAATACACAGAAGATTTGGGAGTGTTAATCCCGGGTCTTACAGAGGTCTGTGCAAGGAAAGAGGTCGTGGGGGTGTTAACCGTGTGTAGTCGATCGAGAAAAGGAATCGATTACACAACGGTGACCAAGAGAAACAAATGCTAGACTGCATTGTCGCAATAGGATGATCCAGCGGAAAAACCAAAAGAAGGACCAAATGAACATCCAAGAGAGAATAAGGCGACTCGAATTCTAAAGAGTTTCTGTCCACTAGGAACTTACCAGTACGGAACTTGGGAAATGATTAGCTGGTGCCGCATTGGCGATGGTGGATCACGACCATGGAAGAAGCTTTGTGCTGCACGTATCTTGAGGAAAAGTGGGTGGTCTTCGGTCTTCAAGGGTGCTCCCTAGGAGTAGATAGATGGTCCGCTAGGGAGGTCTTGGAGTATCCTGATCGGAGGAACAAGAGTTGTATCCGAGGCAATTCCGGTGGGTGTCTGTGGCAAGGCGGTGGTGTGGTGGCACTCGACAGAGACGAGTGCTTGAGCTTGTCTGGAGCTCAAGCTCTCCTGGAGAAAAGGAGAGAATGGGGTAGCTCTGGATTTGGTGAAGAAAAGCAACGAGGAGGCCACCAGGTCTTGAGCAATCATATATATATATACGCACAACCAGACCAGGGGGAGTGGTCGGAGTGGTTGTGGGCTATTGTGGGCGTGGGGACACCGTGCAGTGAGTGACATCCTAGGTGATGGCTATTAATGGCCGATGGACAGCTCCACGTCGTGATTTTGCTGGTCGGAGGAACAGGGGAGGGGCCCAAGGAAAACAGGTTGGGTTGGATCAGACCCCAAGGATGATCAATACATTAGCCCAAGGAGGACCGGGGAGGAGGAAGAAAACTAGAAAGACTTGAGAAAAGACAAATCGACAGGATAGTAGATGAGATCATGAGAGCAGAAAAGATGCAAGATGTCCTCAAGCAAATATCAAAGATGCAGGCAACCGAACGGCAATAGATTTTATACAAAAAGCTTTAAAAATCCCTCATTTTTACAATTATGAATTTTGGGCTGTTACAAACCCTACCCCCCTTACGAGAATCTCGTCCCCGAGATTCAGTCAAGGTTACAATTTCCCTAGTAGACATGGCCGACAAAGCTTCAAACAACACTGGTCAAGGATTGGTCGTAAGAGAGGTCTCACGACCAGGCACTGGTCGTGGGAGGTCCTATGGACAATGAACTGGCCGTGGAAGGTCCTTCGACCAAGGGACTAGTCGAGGGAGGTCTTTCTGGTCCTTGTCAGTTATCGAACAGCTGGGGGTATTCGGCTTTCAACACGTCTTCACGCTCCCAGGTGGCTTCGCCTTCTGTGTGGTTTCTCCATCTGACCTTGCACAAGCGGTAGACCCGGTTCCTTGTCTGCTTCTCAGCTACCTCTAAGATTTCTACTGGATGCTCAGCATATGCCAAATCTTTGCCCAGTTCAATGTCCTCCACTCGAGCTTGTTCTTCACGCACACGAAGGCATTTCTTGAGCTATGATACGTGGAACACATTGTGTATGTCGGACAGTTGCTCGGGCAGCTCTAGCTGATAAGCCACCTTTCCCATCCTGGCAACGATCTGACATGGCCCTATATATCTTGGTGCCAGCTTTACTTTGACCTTGAACCTTCTGGTTCCCCTGAGAGGGGAGACCTTTAGGTAGACAAAGTCTCCTATGTTAAATTCCAACTTCCTATGACGACAGTCGGTGTAGCTCTTCTGTCTTATTTGTGCTGCCAGTAGCCGATCTCGTATGAGACGTACCTTGTCTTCGGCTTCTTTTAGGCAATCTGGTCCGAAGAGGTACCCTTCCCCAGCTTCTGACCACAAGAGAGGTGTTCGGCATTATCTTCCATAAGGGGATTCAAAGGGGGACATCTTCAGGCTAGATTGGTAGCTATTGTTGTAGGCAAATTCAGCATATGGCAAACACTTCTCCCAGTCAGCAGTAAACTCTATTGCACAAGCTCTGAGCATGTCTTCAAGGACTTGGTTCACCCTTTCAGTTTGACCATCGGTCTGAGGATGATATGCTGTGCTGAAGGCTAGGTAAGTGCCCAAGGCTTTATGGAGGCTGTCCCAGAAATGGGAGGTGAACTGTGAACCCCTATCGGAGACAATTCGCTTGGGCACACCATGCAAACTGACTATCAGGGACATGTACAGCTCTGCTAGCTTATCACCTTTGTAGGTGGTCTTGACTGGCATGAAATGGGTAGTCTTAGTCAACCTATCAACTATGACCCACACCGAATCACATCTTGACCTGGTCTTGGGCAGACTAGTGATGAAGTCCATGCTGATCTCTTCCCATTTCCACTCAGGTACTTGTAGAGGCTGTAGCAGACCAACAAGCTTTTGATGTTCGGCCTTGATCCGTTGGCACACATCGTAGCGCGCTACGTATTCTGCGATGTCCCTCTTCATTCGTGGCCACCAGTATTGTTGCTTCAAATCATTGTACATCTTGATGCCACCTAGATGAATTGAGTATGCTGACTCATGGGCCTTCTTGAGGATCAACTCTTTCATATCCAGTTGATGGGGCACAAAGATGCGCTTTCCATAACGTAGGATGTCCTGATCATCCTTCGTCATCTTGGAGGCCTTCCCTTGCTCCATAAGTTGTTGGAGCCTTGCTGTGCCTGAGTTCCCTGCTTGAGCAGATTTGATTCTTTCTTCCAAGGTTGGATGGACTCCCAAGGCAGAGAGGCTCCCTTGTGGCACTATTTCTAGATTGAGCTTCTCAAGTTCTTCAGTTAGGGAAGGCTGCCACTTAGGAGTCCCAATGTGGTTGCAATATGACTTCCTGTTTAGTGCATCAGCCACCACATTGGCCTTGACCGGGTGATAGTGGAGGTCCAAATCATAGTCCTTGATGAGCTCCAGCCATCTTCGTTGCCTTAGGTTGAGATCTGATTGGGTGAAGATGTACTTGAGGCTCTTATGATTTGTGTATATGTTGCAATGATTTCCAATAAGGTAGTGGCGCCATATCTTCAGTGCATGCACCACTGATGCCAACTCTAGGTCATGAGTAGGGTAGTTCTCTTCATGTGGTCGAAGTTGTTGAGATGCATAAGCTATCACCTTCTTGTCCTACATCAGCACACTTCCTAGCCCTTGGCGAGAGGCATCACAATATACCTCAAAGTCCTTATGGATATCAAGGAGGACCAAAACCGAGGCAGAGGTCAAGTGAGTTTTTAAGGCTTGGAAACTCTTCTCACACCCTTCGGTCCATTCAAATCTCCTTTCTTTCTTTCTTCAATAGCTGGGTGAGAGGTCGGGCAATTTTGGAGAATCCCTCAATGAATCGATGGTAGTATCCTGCCAATCCGAGGAAGCTCCGAACCTCAGTCACTGAGGTAGGTGGTTGCCACTCGAGGATAGCTTCTACCTTGGTTGGATCCATGGCCACTCCATTGGCAGATATGACATGGCCCAAGAAACTAATATCGGATAGCCAGAACTCACACTTATTGTACTTGGCATACAATTGGTGCTCCCTGAGGGTATCTAGTACCACTCTCAGATGTTGTGCATGGTCTTCGGCATCCTTGGAGTAGATCAATATGTCATCAATAAACACCACCACAAATCTGTCCAAGTATTCCATGAACACTTTGTTCATCAGGTTCATAAAATATGCTGGAGCATTGGTTAGCCCAAATGGCATAACAGTGAACTCATAGAGGCCATATCGTGTAGAGAAAGCTATCTTGGGGATGTCTTCTGCCCTAATCTTCAATTGGTGGTACCCCGAACGCAGATCTATCTTGGAAAACTTGGTTGCCCCCTTAAGCTGATCAAACAGGTCGTCAATTCTAGGCAATGGGTACTTATTCTTGATAGTCACTTCGTTCAGAGACCGATAATCTACACACATCCTCATGCTGCCATCCTTTTTCTTCACGAACAGCACTAGAGATCCCCATGGAGATGAGCTTGGTCTAACAAACCCTTTGTCCTGTAACTCTTGGATTTGCTTCTTCAGCTCCTCCAGTTCATTTGCCATCATCCTGTAGGGTCTCTTGGATATAGGTGTTGTCCCAAGCAATAGTTTTATGATGAACTCAATGTCGCGATCGGGTGGTCCTCCTGGTAATTCCTCCGGGAAGACGTCCGGGTAGTCCTGTACCACTGGCATTCCTTCTAAAGGGACACCTATGGCATAGCAGACTGCCCTTTTCCATTGGAATGGGTGGTCCATCTTGACTACGACCACTAGTCCAGGTCCTTTGGTAAGGCTTACGGTTCTATTGGTGCAATCTATTACCCCTTGGTACCTGGCTAGCCAATCCATCCCCAGGATGACGTCCAGGGTCTGGGCTTCTAACACCATCAAGTTTGTTGGAAACAATATTTCCTCAAACAAGATTTCTACCCTAGGGCTTACTGATTTGGCCCATAGTAGTCCCCCAGGTGAGCTAAGCTCCAAAGGTCTCTTGAGAATAAAATTGGGCAACTGCCAACGATCCATAAACTTACGGGAAATAAAAGAACGCGATGCTCCGGAATCAAAGAGAACACATGCAGGTAAGGAGTTCATGGAGAACGTACCCACCAGAACCCCTGGGGCTTCCTGTGCCTCCTCAGTCGTGACATGGTTCACCCTACCACGCCCCTGCGCTGGCGCAGATCTGGTTGAAGATCCACCTCTTGTTGCGGTACCCAAGGTGTGCGGCACTCTTGCCAGAGTACTCCCCAAGTTAAACTTGACAGGGGTTGTGTGTAAGTGGAAGCTGCAGTTTTGCTATCAAGTATTATGTTGCAGTCACACTAAGGCTTTAATTTGAAGAGTTAGTTGTGCTTTCATAGTGTTTCAGCTGTGTTTTGCTTGTCTTTTGTCTTTGGGTATATTTTGTTCCCCTAATTAAGTTGTTTCTGTCTTCTCTATCCTATTCTGTCTCGTCTGTTATGCTATTCCCTCTCGTTTACATTGCTTTTCTATCTTACCTACTAAAACTTGTGGAGAATCATCACAGATGGTTGACACTCGTAACACATCAAGTCGTACTCAGTCAAATGATGCCAACGCCAATGTCAATGCTAGTGGCCAGTCACCAGCCCCTGGAGCCGCAGATCCAAGCATGGCCAACTTCTAGCAGCTCAAACTCAATTCATGAGTGCAATGATGCAGAATATGAACAATATGATGACTCAACAGAATTAGACCGCTGCGGCAATAGTCAACTTGTTGAATCAGAATAATCAAGCAACAGCTGTTCCACCACCGACTCACCAGCATTCCAAGTTATCAAAGTATATGAGGACTCGTCTGCCTATGTTTTCTCATTCCTCAGAACCTTTGGACGTAGAAGATTGGCTTCGATCTGTTGAAAAAAAGCTCATCATTGCTCAATGCAATGATCGTGAGAAAGTTCTTTATGCTTCACATTAGTTAAAAAGTACAGCCGCAGAATGGTGGGAGAATTACACCGCCGCTCATGAGAATTCGCAAGCTATTACTTAGGAGGAATTTTTAACAACTTTTTGTTAAGCGTATGTTCTAGATTGTATAGTGGAAATGAAGAAGAACGAATTTCGTGCACTACAGCAAGGAAACATGTCTTTGGGTGAATATCTCAACAAGTTCACTCAACTTTCTCGCTATGCACCAGAAGATGTTGCTACAGATAATGCACGTCAGAAGCAATTCAAGCATGGACTTAATCCCGGTTTAAATATGCAACTTGTTGGAAATGACTATGTGGATTTCCAGCATATGGTGGATAAAGCTATACTCATAGAAGATTATCGTCGTGAACTGGATGAATCTCATAAAAGGAAGATGATACAACATGGAATTCATCAGAATAACCTACAAAGAGCCAGAACCAATGCTTAGCAGGCGTTTCATTCCAATAATTCATCTGTCGAATTCAGAACCCCTGCACCAGTATCTCATTTAGAAAACTCAGGAATTTCCAATATCAACAATAGCAACAATCATCAACCTTAGAGGACCAACAATCCAGCTGCAGGAGTTACTTGTTTCAACTGCCATGAGACAGGTCATTATGCTAACAAGTGTCTGTAGAAGTAAGGGCCGACACCAATTCCTTTCAATTTGGGAGCTACACCAACCAAGACTTCTTTGCCAGGAGCAGGAAGAGGAATGCCTCAAACTCCAAATCAAGCTACCAGGACTCCATCGACTGCAACAAATGGATGACTGGATCACGTTATTATAGAAGAAGTTTAACCAGTTCAGAATGTCACTTCTGGTAAGTCTTTAAGTTAGACCTACGTTAGTTGCAGCTTTGTTTCACTCGTAAGAGAAATCTTGTGGAGGAGTCAGCAAGGTTGGTTTGAACCTATTCTTTAGTCAGCCCAAATCACGGGGACGAGATTCCTTTTAAGGGGGTAGATTTGTACATCCTAATTTTCAGAAGTTTAAAAATCGTTTTGAGTAGTTTTGCTCTATAGGAAATTTCACCAAAGTTCTATTTGAATTAAAAGAAAGCTTAATATGGACTTTCAAAAGAAAAACAATTTAATATAATTAATGTCAACATCAACTATTGTTAAAATTATTTTATTTGGATTCTAGGTGCTTGGATATATTTTCTAGATTTTTTCTATCATTTTTTCGAGTATTTGTTATTTTATAATTGCCACTTGCATTTTTAGTATTTTTCTAAAAAGGAAAATGTATTTAAATTATTAGAAAAAGTTTGGGGCTGAATCTCTAACCTTAGGCCCAATACTATTCCGAGCCAGCCTACTTCCGTCACAGCCCGCATTCCCTCTCTCCTCCCGTGCGCGTTTGTGCCAGTCCCACCTGCCAATCACCGTTGTGTCGGATGCAACGCAATCGTTCCCGAGTTGCAGTCGCTAGCGTGTGGGCCCCGTGGAAGCATTGTTCATTGTCCACCTCCAGGACTCCTCAGCCCGTGTCCGAGACGCCGCCGCACCGTGTTCCTCGTGGATTATCCCTTCCCTGGCCCTATTTAAAGCTGCGACTGCATCGAAAGAAGGGTAGCGATCCCTCTCCTCTGAAACCCTTGGCCGCCTCTCGTTTCGTGCCGTTGTTGCGATGAATCGAGCCTTTGAAGCTCTGCGCCACCGTTGGTGAGCCTCAGCTTCCCTTATCCCCAGCATCGAGGTCGCCACTGCGTGTTCTACCTGGTGCACGCTCGATCATCGTCGGAGGAGCCCAGCATCGCCTCATCGCCGTTCAACCGCGCTGCTTCGCCGCTCAACCCGCCGTCGTCATCGCGTTGGTCATCTCCGGTGTCCTTGAACCATGTTATCGTGTTCACCGGAGCACCAGCTTTCCGTAGCACCCCTCTGTCGTTGGTGAGGAGCTGCCAATCGCTGGCAACCCTCGAACCCAGAGCCTTGACCGCCAGCAAGCCATCGTGGCACACCAGTTCACCGCCCACCTTAGTGCCACATCAGCTCCTATGCTCGCGTGTTGCCTCGTCATCAACCATGTGTGCGCATATGTGGCAGATCCAAACCTTCCACCAGATCCTAGCTCGGTAGACCTTGTCCACCATGAGCCATCTCGCTAACGTGTGGGTCCCACATGTCAAGAGGAATTTCCAATTTCCTTTTTCTTTTTATATTTGGCTGAAAATCCCTTGCTGACGACAGCTGACGCAATAAGTTGTTTTTCCTTTAGAAAATTAATTCCAATAAATCCATAAATCCTAATTTTCAGTATTTTATGTGATTTCAAACTTCCAGAAGCCATATCTTCTTCATCTGAACTCCGATTGAGCCCATTCAAATGTCTAAATTCATATAAATTCAAGCTCTATTTTCCTGAAATTTTTATTTATTTTTTGGATTTTTTTTCTCTCTCTGTTTTGTATTTATTTGTTTTATTTGCTTCTTTTGCGAGTGGACGTTGATAGTTCGGGGATTTTTTAGCAAGGAGGAGTACACCAAGATCAAGATCAATCCCAGGATTTATTCCAAGGTAAGTTGTGGTCCTTTGATCATATTGAACCAATGATTTCAAAAGTACATTGTTTTATACAATTGCATGCTATCTTTATACAAATTGTTTTGAGATTAGCTATTACATGTTGCCAATATGCCTCCTTTGATTATTTGAATGCCATGAATCCTTTGTCACCCTAGTAATGGTTAATTTTAGTTGGACATAATTGTATCACCAACGTGGGTATCGTTTAGATGCTTAGTCATGCTTAGTTACAATGGGTTCATTATCACATGTGTCATAATGATTAATCTTGATTTAATGAAATATGGAATCGTGGTGGTTAGCCACTGTTGTTAAAATTTGTGTACCATGACAGGGTGTGTCATTGGTCTTGGTTAAACAAAATGATTTTCGCTTGGGCGAGCGGTTGTGCAGTGAGGGTGTGGATTTAACACGTTGTGGGATTGTGGTAGACTCGTCTGAATAACTTGTCAAGGACTTAATCTTGTGCGTCATTGAACTAGGCCTTAATCGTACAACCACATATCCTGTATGGGCGGGACCTGGCTAACTAATTAGCAATATCTTAATTTCGGTTCTGTCTTGGAAGCGTGAGTTTCGGGATACGTATACTCACGATAGCGCAAGAGGGGGGCCCTGTCTGGTCGGTAAGACATTCAGTGTTGAAACCTTAGTGGGCAGAACTGGGTTAAGAAGGAGCTTTGTAAAGGCATTGTGATAATCTTTTAGTCGCACACCTTCGGAAGTGTGTGAGCGGACATTATAAGTTGATTATCTCTTATGGGGAAAGCTGTACAACCTCTGCAGAGTGTTAAAAACTATTCGAATAGCTGTGTCCGTAGTTATGGACGTGCTCGGGGATTTCACACGAGAGATAGGGTTTCTTTATAAAATGTGTCGGAGTGTGAATGGGAAGTTCGCCTGATGAATATAATGTTCATTCGGTGAATGGGTAATTCACTTGGTGGTTTGTCTTGGGAAGTTCATTGGTTGTTTCAAAGCAATTGTTTATTTATTCATTATTATTTTCAATTACGCATTTCAATCTATTCATTGTATTTATCGTCAATGTTGCTTTATGCAAAAGAACCATACAACTAACCTTTGTTCAAGCCCTGCATGAATACTATTTGCATACATTTCCCCACAACTTGCTGAGTGCTTTATGTACTCATGGCTTTGCGCCATTGTTGCTCAGTTGAAGAATATCAAGCTGCTCAGGAGTTTTTCGTCCAGGAGTGCCATGAAGGTTTTGCAGATTAGGATGTGTTCTCCACTGGATTGCATGTGGGCATGTTGATTGGCCTTTCCAAGTTTTCTATTTCGCTGCAAGAGTTTATTTGTTTCTTTAGCCCTGCGTAGCATGTTAAGTAAACGTTGACCATAAGATCCTGTTATTATTATTATTTGTTAATTTGAGATATTTTTAGTTAAATCGAATAAATGGATAGTATTTCATCACTGTTTCCTGTGTGATCTAGCTACTGATCTGGGACTAGTTCAGAATACACAGAGGGTTCCTGAATCGTATTTTTAGGTCCCGACAGTGTTCAGGTCATCCGCGTTCTTGGCACGGTTGATAACGACTCGGAGTGTGGTTTAGCGATTGCTTGGTGTTCTGGTCGTGACCCGTTAGAAGCCTGCATTGTCAAAGTCGTACCTCCACAAATCGACATATCATCCTATCGGAAGATCGGGACACCCTTTGTCTCATCAAATGGCTGGTCATGCATGGTGGGTTGAGAGAGGTGGGTTCACTGATGTTGATGCATGCGTGAGGGAGGTGATGTGGTGAGCTATTGTCGGTGATCGATTTGTTGCGGTTGTACTGAGGTAACTACTCCCCTCTACTCTCTATCCCTTTCCCTCCCCTTGCTCTGTGATGTGGATTAGATGATGATATGGGCTATTGTTAGTGTTCTGATGGAATAGGTTGGTTCACATGGTTGGTTCGACTGTGGCAAAAAATAATAGTGGGGCATGAATGGGGGGTTTACCTCTGTTTGGTCGGTTCGGGAATGGGATGGTAGTACCTGATGATGATGCGGTGAGGGTGCTCTCCCGTGTTCTTGTTGGTCGTGTCGGTCCTGGTAGTCGATGACGGATCGAAGCCGTTGCTGATGATGTTCTTGCTCTTTTGTCTTCCCCATCTCCTTTGCTCCCCTTCTCCGTCGCTCTCTCTATGGTGAGTTTTCGGTTGTGGTGACAGTGGTGGGTGAGGTGGCTTGCTCTTTGTTGGCAATGGAAGGATGGTGATGGTGTGCTTGGCTTGACAGTGGGATGGCTCTTGGCTTTGCTTGCCAGGAGGGCTTGCTGGTGCTTGAGCTCTTGCTCTTTGTTCTTGGCTTGTGTATGGCTTGGGTTGGCTTGATCCTTTTGCCTGTGGAAGAAATGAGGGCTTGTGAGTGTGTGCTTCTGTGATGTTAGCTGTGAAGTGAAATGGTTCTATGTGGGGTGTGTCTTATGGGGGAGGTGGCTTATGAGGGATGCTTTTGATTGTTTTACTTTGGCTGTGAAGAGAGGAAGGTTTTTGTGGGGGAGGCTTCAACTGGGGCTTTCCCTTTTTCTCTATGCATACCATTCTTGCCATTGGTTATCCCCTTGGCTCTCACATGATACTATTTGGTTAGGGACCTTTGGTCCATGGGATGTTCTCTGCACTGCTCACTAGCATTTCTACTGTAGACGGTAAGTCAGTAAAATGGAAGGTGGGCGTTGGACTAGGAAAAATGAATGGGCCAATGGTTCATTTGGTATTGTCGAGTTCTTCTACGGTTGAGGTACGTTGGGAAAAGTGGTTGTCGGATTCTAATAAACGCCGAGTGATGAGATCAACTGAAGGGCTATGGTGCCGACTAACCTAGGTTGGTTTGAGAACCTCGAGGAACTTCAGGCGACCTGACGACAACCTTCTTTATTCTAACTTCCATCTATTTCTTTCGGTTTGCTAATCGTTTTCTGAGTTGTTGGCGAACGATGGAAATGTGGATCAAGGAAGGGTTCGACGGACTGGCGATATACGGACAAGGATACAAAGAAGGCTTCGGCGATAAGAAATGCAAGATCTTATTATTTTATTTTGCAATGCACTCAAGTTGCAATTTATAATTCGTTTTGATGTAAATATTTCTTGTAATAAATTTAGAGATTGTATTCTTTGTTTTATTTCTGCTTGCAACGAATTCTTGTAATTAATCCCGAGTTTGTAATATTTTACTTTCGCTTGTAAGGAATTCACATTGTAATTACTTCTGAGATTAAATTAATGCTCTATGTCCTTTTGCAATGAATTCTTTGTAATTTATTTTAGGTTATATCAGTGTTGCAAATTATGCTCTATTACTCTCGGTGGCAAAGAGGTGTTGTATGTTGATTTGGATGACTGGTTGTATACTTTTTATGATGCAGTTAATTTCATGATTGCAATAGCACTTCCTTTTTGTTGCACGAGTTCAACTTGTACATTCTTACGCTGACTTGACAATAAAATATTGCATGGAAATATTTGGCGATGCGGTTAATATTAATCTGAAGTTATGCTCTGCTCATGCTTAGAAATTTTTTAATTTACTGCTAATTACCAATTAGCGTTATTTTAGATTAGTCTGATTTTTCGGGTTCTCACTCTCTCTCTCTCGCTCTTTGAGATTATGAACACTATTTCAAGTTGGTATATTTGTTCTTCGTCCATCAGATCATTTGCCTAATCTATGTGGTTGAGTGGTTTGGGAAAACGCACCTAATTACACTGACTAAGAAACTACCCGATCTAAGCGGGTTTGTCTTGTTGTGCTTCGAACCCACTCCAACATTTTTTTGGGAGGCACTCTAACATGTGTGAATGAATAATATTTTTTGTGCTCTATCATAAAGTCATTTTTTTCAAAAAAAATAATAATATGAGCACGGCTTACTGCAGAGAAGATTAAGATTGTGCGAGTATCAAACCACATCCCTCTCTTTGCACTCATATTCATGGTGTTATTAAGGCGTCGCCTAAGTGTCAATGTGATATATACACGCAGTTAAGTTGCATGCTCTCATATTCACCGTGTGTTGGAGAATTGAGCAAGAAGAGGGGTCTAAGATTGCAGGAGTGGTTGGATCAGCAGGTGGGCAATACCACATCCTACCCAACAGGCAGCAAGAGAGGAAGGATACATGGTACATGTCCCATCCTCTACTCCCCCTAGAGCAAAAACCCCAACATTCAAACACTCCAAACCCCTCCAAAAACACCCACAACCAACCCATCCCAAACCAACAACACACAATCTCAACAAAGCTCAAAGCAACACTAATTACTTAATTAGGACAACCAAAGAACCCATAGCACTAAACCATCAACCAATCCCTCCCGAGCGTTAGCTCGAGTGGCTTGCAGCGTCAACGTGCATGCAAGCCAGCTGGGTTCGATCCCAGTACGCCTCACCTAAACCATTTTGGTGGATTTAGGAATAGCATATGCACACGTGGGTGCATTTGGTAGTCAAAGCGCGTGCCCGCACTCCGTGGGGTTAAGCCTCCGCTCTAGATTAGGTGTATGTTAAGAACGCACCCACGTGTGTGTGTGTGTGTGTGTGTATGCGCGCGTGTAGTGTGCGTGCGTGAGTGCGTCCAGTGTGTACTCTAAAAAAAGCTAACACCACAAGAACCACACACACATACATAAAAAGAGCAAATCAAGAGCAAGAGCAAGATCAAAGCACACTAGCACCACAAGTGCCACATATACATACATACATACATACATACATACATACATACATACATACATACATACATACATATTCAAATGTTTTTCATTTTTGGGGTTCACCACAGGGTGAAGTTGTACTATCTGTATCATAGATAGATATAGTTTTAGGTTTCATTTATTTTGTAATTTCTATTAGAGTTTTATTTTCTTTAGAGTTCACCACATTAATATATGGGTTCACAGGAAGATAGTGTTGTGACTGGTTTGTATTGCAAATTATTGTATAGTCCAAGAAATATTAGTTTTATTTCAATATTTACCTGGTTTTCCCTTAAGTTTGCAATATATGTTCTTAGAAGGGCAATGTGCAACACTACGCACACAATATCTTTGTTGAGAGCAGTATGAAGAATATTTGACTGCTTGTTACAGATTAAGTAAAAAAAATCATATTTCATTATGGTATTTATCCTAAGTTGTCATTGTCTTTTTAGGGTTAACCACTAGGATAAATTTAGTGTCTGTGAACTAGATTTTTTTTTTTTTTGTTATTGTCTATGTTATCATTTTTATTGTTGGGTTCACCCTAGAATAGTCTCATTTTCTGTAGTTTAGAATAGTTTTTGTTTCCTTTTATCACTGTGCAATTTGTTTTTTGGTTTAACTATAATATATGGGTTCACAAAAAAGTCAACATGCTGTAATATAAGTTTCCTGAAAACTTGCACCCTTTTGCATGCACTGTGCATTATTTCTCTGAAAAACTGCATCCCTAAGTTCAGCAAGTTAGATCAAGTATTAATACGTTGACCTCAACAAGATTTATGCCCAAACCGGTTATAATTCATGTTTTTTATGATCCCATGATTGCATTTTCTGTGATTTTAAAGTTCATAATCCTTCTAGTCCACTTGTGCTTCATTGATCACAGCAGTATTTTCTACACATCTGTTTCATTTCTTGCAGGGTGTAGGATAGCTGAATGTGCATGCCTTTATATTCTACGCAATTATCTGGTTTTATCTACTTGAGAACTCAAACTTCTTACTTGCATGTTTTTTATGATGGAGCCTTGCTCCATTTGTTCAATTGAGGACATGAATTCAAGGGTGATGCATTGCTGCATAGAACAACATAAGACAATATTGAAAGTAATTAATCATAGCTTTTTTATGCTTCTTCGGTTCCTTTTCTGATTGTGTTATTGTTCTATTACGATTTTTGAATTTGCGTGTTCTTGTACTCCCAAGTTTTCTTGTCGTTAGTTCTTGGGCCATGTGGGTTTTGGGCTTTATTGTTTTTTTTTGTTGTTGTTGACAATGAAAATATGGCCAAGAGATTTTTTTTGAATGAAACCGGCAGGAGGGTTGCCCATTATATTAATAGAGAAGGGCGGAATGGACGCCGCGGAGTATAAGAGATTAAAGAAAGGACTTAATTACAAGGAATTGAAATGCTCTAGACACTTAGCCCCCGCACGGAACCACGTTCTTCCCTCCTCTTTGATCGTCGCTAGGAGATCTAAGGGCACAGCGACTTTGTTTTGGAATATTCTTGCGTTGCATTCCTTCCAGATGCCCCATAAAACGAGGATGATGGTCGTTCTCCTGGCTTTTCTAGGGGATCCTTTCATCTCCACTACAATGGACCACCAGTCCAAGATATTTGTGCTAGGGGGGCAGAGTGATGGCTGTAAATTATCATTCCCCAACCAGTCCGCTATTAGCTCTCATATTCTTCCGGAGAAACGACACTGAGCAAAGAGATGTGTGGCCGATTCCGGGGTGTGTCTACAGAGGGGGCAAAAGGTCTAAACATATGGCCAAGAGAATAAAAAACGGCCAAAGAAAAGTATTAAAAATCGACAGAGAAAAGGCATAAAATTAGAAAACTAAATAAAAGCCCCCACAAAATTCAGTCTATTGTTATTTTGCGACCCGTTAACAAAAAATGCTAGTCCTTCCATACATAGCCCTGAGTAGCTCACCAGCTAGGATTTCATCGGCACTCACAAGCAATAGCAGCTCTCACCTCCCTTCCTCTCTCTCTCGGGATGCATCTAGCTCTACTCTGTTTGGAAATGGGGAATGATAAGCTTCTAAGTCCTTCTTGCAAACGGGTCTGGATGATAACTCGTAAGCAAAATCCAATGTATAGCCATATCACATGATAACACCAATCACAGAGCGCATTGGACAGCCTAGAAAGTGACTAAAATCATATAAAAAACATGCAATAGATATTTAGCAGTTTCGTGTGTGTATATATATATATATATATATATATAAGCCAGGCCAAGTTGGCAAGGTGAAGGGCAGCAATGGGCAGTGCCACCAAGATCACAAGGATGGCGCTCCACGCCTTCTTCACGCACTACCACCCGGCGGCTTCGGCGGCGGCGCTCCTCGTGCTCCCCTTCTCCGCCGCCGCGCTCCTCTCGCGCTCGCCGGCATTGCTTGCGCCAGCTCCCTCCCTCCTTCCCGCGCTCTCCCGCCGCCTCCGGCGGGTCTTCGTCGCCGCGGGGTTCCCGCCGGCGTCGCAGCTTCTCTTCCTCCTCAACCACAGGCTGTCGCAGTCCATGATCTCCTTCCTCGCCACCCTGCCCTTCTCCTCTCCTTCCTTCTCCTCGCCAAGGCCTGCGCCGTGCGCTGCTCCATGCAGGCGCCGCGGCAGCGGCACCCGGCGCCCGCGGTCGGGGCGCTGCTCCGCGCGTGCCACTACCAGGAGATGGCGCGAACGCAGCTCGCCAACTTCGCGGCGCTCCTCTTCGCCAACGCGGCGGTGTTCGCCGCGCTGCTCGCGGCGTTCAACGCCGCCGAGGCGCTGCGGCTGGGCTCCGACGGCAGGGCCGTGCTCGCGCTCTCGGCCGCCGGCGTGATCGTCTACTCCGTCGCCCTCGCCAACGCCGCTGCCGTCTGCAACCTGGCCACCGTCGTCGCGGCCGCCGAGGGCCGGGGCGGCTTCCACGCTCTGCTCAAGGCGCTCCTCCTCGTCCGGGGCGACGCCGCCACCGCCGTCGCCGTGGCGCTGCCGGCCAGCCTCGCCACCGCCGCCGTCGAGGGGCTGTTCCAGTTCAGGGTGATGAGGCTCTACATGATCAACGGCAAGCTGAGCTCAGCCATGGTCTGTGAAGGGTTCTTGATCGCCTACATCCACTCCATGATTTGTGTCCTTGACACTGTCATCAGCTGCATGGTCTACCAGACCTGCAAGGCCAGCCATTCTTGTGACCTGTTGGGGCTGGAAGGGAAAGGGGATTTGAGAGCCTGAATTTCTTGAGAATTTTAATCACTAGAGATTAGAGCACATCTCATACATGATGGTGATGCTCATTGATAAAAAAAAAATTGAGTTTTTTTTAATCCTTTTTTATTGATCTTGATAAGGGTTAATTTCTGATTCTGGGGACCGCGATGCTGGTAGTGTTAGTAAGTGCATCATGTCCATCAGATGGCTAAGGGGGGTCAATCTGTAAATAATTGGAAAATCAGGGTCTATAAGATTTGGTACCCATATGAATAATTTATAATTTGGCATACATTAAATACTTGCTTCAGATACTTGAAGGTTTTTTTTTTCTGATTGAGGTTGTTTTCTTGTTTTCTGATGCTGTTCAGATACTTGAAGTAGTGCCTTAGAAGAACTCAGCTAATTGGTCAACAAACAATGTTTTTATCTAGTTAAAACAATCTGCGGGCGAGCAGCTTTTCATCATAAATTGTCAAGTACATGCTCCAAAATCATGCCATGTTTTGACATTTAAGAAACACATATTTTTAGTCACTCCAATGCATGCAGCTGGATTATCTTATGGATAAGCATAAGATCCACATCCTGACATGTCACCTTTGAAGTATTACCTTAGAAGAACTCAGCTAATTGGTCAAGAAACAATGTTTTTATCTAGTTGAAACAATCTGCGGGTTAGCAGCTTTTCATCATAAATTATCAAGTACAGCTCCAAAATCATGCCATGTTTTGACATTTAAGAAACACATATTTTCAGTCACTCCAATGCGTGCAGCTGGATTTTCTGATGGATAAGATCCACATCCTGACATGTCACCTAAAGTTACCAACAATTTGGGTCAGTTGTTAAGATCCTGAGCCCACCATTTCAAGTGCTCCTTTCCTTGATTCCAAAGCAAAGCAATAGGCATGCATACTACTACTGCTGCTGCTACATATCCACATCAACTTGGAGAGGTCACCAGTCTGGCTGGCCTGGTGGTGAGTGAGTTGTAAAAACCTCAATGATTTTTACCAGCTTTTCGTTAACTTTCTGGGCTCCAATCCAATCCATACTCTCAGATCTGGGAAATATGGTTGCTACCACTTGCCCCATGCAGATTCCCTGTGCCACAATGCTACAAGAACTTTCTTCCAGTAGAGACATGGACTTTGGGTACATTGGAGCACAAAAGTTGGACCTGGGGACTAGGTTACATAATAAATGGCTACACCAAAAGTTAGGGCATAATAAAGTAGCTAAGCTTTTGGAATGACCAAATGGGAGATAACTGCAGAAAAGCTTTGCTCTGTGTAACTGTGTTTCACTTCAGTTATAGTAGTATGCTATACTGACATAAGGATGCACACGGGTATCTTTAATTAATTTACTAATGAAGTATCAGAGGGCAAAACAGTGCTTCTAGGACCTGAAATTGCCCAGATTGCAAGCATTTCAGCTCTATAAAAAAATTTGCTGTAAAAGGTTGCAAAGATATCAGAGTGAATGAATGCTGAAACGGAATGCAATATCTCCAGAGAAAAGTGGAATGGGTATGAAAGGTTTCCGACAGAGGTTTTTCGATTTAAGCGGGGTAAAAAGTGGACAAATTTGGTACAAGTTTACCAAAAACACCAAGTTGCAGGACAGACTTCAGCAGTTAAGACCACTCACTGTTATATAAGAGGTGATAAGTTCAATCGACATATGACAGGTTGGTTTTACAGATTCTCGGAAGGTCTAACTCTGTCTTGCTCAAAATTCTTTTTAAAAAAAAACAAAAATACTCCCAGCTACCCAAATGGGTTTACCACCCCAATTTCATTTCAAGTGAGGTTCAAATGTGGTAGTATAGTAGTACCATACCATCTAAAAATGTATATGATACTTGTAGAAAAGGGATCATGTGATATACTTGCAAGTTGACATACGTGAGATTGCAGTTTGATTTCCAGCAGAAAAAAATGGAAAAGATAGCCTAACTCAAAACTCGAAGATGCAATCATACATGAATAATACTTAGGTGATGTTACCATGTTAGGAGAGAAGCACCTAGCCAAAGCAAACTTTAGCTTCAAGCGTGGTTGAGAAAACCTATACCTATGATGAATAAAATAAGTAAAGACACTGCTTACTATGGGATCAAATGTCCTAATCAAATTTCATTATGAAATCATCCATGGAGGGTATGACCTAATGTTTCTTCCAAAAGGTTCAAGATCAACCAACCATATAGTACGTGAGATTCTGAGTAGATGCAGCAACATTAGAAAAAGACATTCTGGCCGAACTTGACAGTGATGACTGATGTGCCTGAAATTTGCAGTGATAATGCTCCAGGAGATCAAAACAGCAACATGCTATTGCTTAGGTACATAGGTTATAAAAATATTTCCATAGCTTGTTGTCTTTAGGCTAGGAACAGAGAAAGTGCCAAAGTTGAGAGAAAAAAAAAGGATTGTAGCTCAGTATAATGGTGGGGCAGGGGTGCCAATAGTTGATCTGAAATTCTGAATAGCTTCAGAGCCTGTATAGAAGTGGCACCCAAGGAATACATAATCGGAGTAGTGCAGTTTCCCAGTTGATGGCTGGGAATAGTAACCAGCCGGTTACCGGTTTTTCTGGTAAAAACTTGGATAAAATTTGCTCAAATTTGATTAAAAACCATTCAAAATTTAAAATTTAGAATTTGAACTTGCAAAACCCAGGAAAACCGACCGGGATTTTGTATCCCAAACTCTAGCCGGTAACCGGCGGTTACCGACCGGGAATTTTTTCCCTGGTGGCACCTGCGGGTAGACAGTGAGTCTTAATAACTAATTACTTTGGACAACCGAGGATAAAAGGTAGAAAAGGATCCTCCAATGAGTCTTAATAACAACTACTTTGGACAACCGAAGATAAAAGGTAGAAAATCACACACAAATCCACACACACCCCAATCAAATTATAACCATTTTTCTAGTAAATTTCAAGGACCCGCAAGTTAGTCTCACAAGAAATAGGAGCATGAATGATGATACAATAGACATGTAAAAACTCAAGCTTTATGTGAACAACATGAGAATGAATGTAGTGACATGCAGACATAACAGGTTGAAAGTTAAAAATATATAGAGACAAAGAATTGTTTTTACCACAATACCTAAAAACAGAAACAATGTGGCATAAAAGGATGAAAGAATCAAAATGTATTGTCCACAATATACGTTTCTTATGTTATTTTCCCCTTTTAAAAATTACAACAAACATATACAGAAATACCGGAAAGCATCTGTACATTTACTGCTATTTTCGGTCTTACAACAATACAAACAAGAACTTGTTGGGGGAATAAATTACAAAGTAAACATGTACACGACTGATCCATCTACAACATCATAAACACGTCTACAGAGCTTCCACCTAGCTCGTATCATATTGTGTATGCTTCAAATTAGTAACATGTACAAGCTAGAAAGGCTGTTGTTGTATCAGCAATTCTGTGTATCTGTGGGAAAACTGCAAACAATGATACCGCTGTATTATTTAACTTCAAGAAGACAAGAACATTTGGAGCCTGATGACTTATAAGAATTGCAGGCATCCAATATTTGCCTGAAGAAAATCAACCAAATACCAGTGCAATAACTCTGCAACGAGGGTCCCAAGAGAGTCAATTGGACAGCACTATTCTTCCCTTTTGAACTGTAAGACCCCAATTGGCCTCTGGTTAATGTTGCTGAAATCTGTTCTTGTAAGTGAAGCTTGATTACTAGATATGCTATTCTGCCCTTTCTGTTGTGAACTGTTCGAAGGGGCCGAATTTCCTGCATTCTTGTTGCCGCCCCTACCAACCGGTGGTTCATGGTTATGTTTTCCCTCGTAAGTTGTTATGACAGCCTTGGGGTCCGACGAAGCCCTCTCAATGTGCTTCCTAACATTGCATCCAGCATATGTGCACTTGTAGTAACTCCTACAGGTAGAGAGATATCATTTAGGTAACAACGAAACAATTAAGTAAAAAAATGCATGACGTGGTTATTTGTAATGCAGTGTATATAAATTAATTGTGGAGCTTGCGCATGGCCAATAAATCAACCAAATCAAGCATAATGGTTCAGCAAGTCAATATAAAGTGCAAGCAGGCAAATAAATTCCACAAAAATGCATATGCTTCAGGATATTCAGCGATATCTATCATATCTGCGGATTTAGTGATAACGTTTCAAAATTAAGGAAAAATGTCATCTCGGAACTACAGTAATCGAAGACGATATCTCTTCCATGGTTAATATCCTCTTTAACAAGGAATCACAACTTATACTACCCTTGCTTTCTGTACCCACCTTTATGTTCCTCTTCTTTTGCCCTCAGTTCAGATTAATTTTGTTGGCTACAGGAATATTTACAGTCACATATATCTCATAGACAGTTATCACTACTATGAATATTATGTATGTATTGAAGAGGCCCAATAGGCAATACATATAGTGTGCACAAGAGATGTATGCCATATACAGATAAGATACAAAAGGATTCATATCTCTAACACCCCACCCCCCCCCCTGCAAGGCATATGCAATAGCATTGCATTTGAAAAGGGTTGACACTAAAATATGGAAAATCCAAGTCTTCATAGTGTCGTCAGTAGCATGCGACTTTTGAAAATATGTTGACAAGTTCTCCCATCCAGTGTTGTGCAACAGCCCATAAAGCACAAGGTGTAGGAGCAAAGTCGACAGCGGCAACACGACGAAGAAGATGGTAAAACCAACAAATAATAGAGAAATCTATCAAATCAAGCCGAATAGAAATAGATAGAAGCATGGCGGCGCAAATTGAAACCCAAGACGGCAGTGGCCTTAGAAGCTTAGGGCAGCGGCTAAGAGAGAAGCAGCGGCATCATAATGACTTCTATGATCTGCACGCGGCTCAGAAAAAAGAGCAGGAGCGACGACTGCTGCCATGTATAAGGCAATTCCTATGCTTCTATGACTGAGAATAAATTTGTGGACTCGCATGGTTTACACGAACTCAAAGATAGAATGGTACGAACTTGGATGGACGCAACGGAAGAAACGACACAAATAAAGAAAAGACACAAGGATAACTAGCAGCAGATACGGGCAATAGCAAAAGACTCATCTTCTCATCCAACCAGCAAGCACCAGTGGAGCCCACCTGGCTTGAAGCAACACCATCAACAGCCCACACGACGTGATGGTCCAACCCATAAGTGCAGCCCACACGATGTCATGGTCCAGCCCATAAGTCCAGCCCAGCCATAAGTGGAACACCATCAACATCTGCAAGCAACCGGTTCTCTTGATCCAATCAGGCAGCAGCACATGGACGCAAGCAAAGGAGGCATCGGGGCAGCGCCGGAGTAGAGGCGACTCGGAGAGCCTGATCCTTCAGAGCGAGCTCAGGTGACGACGCGGTGGTCCTGTCGGAGCCAAAGTAGACGAGCTCGAGCGGAGAAGGCGCATGGTGGTGAAGCTTTGCATAAAGAAAAGCAGAGGTGGCACGGATCCGGATCCATCACGGCGGCGGGTCGACCGGAGACGAAGCAGCTCAAGGACTACGGCGCCCTCCAGGTGCGTTCGCCAATGCTGATGCGCAGGGGCTGCTGCCGGATTCATCTTCCTCCAGGCAATGAAGACGAGGCGGCTCGCGTGGAGGGAGGGCGGCGGTGGCGGCGGTCCGAGTCGGAGAAGAGGAGGCCTAGGGCGTCGGATCCGGGCGGGACGATCTCGGGCGGAGAAGCTCGAGCCCGAGACGGCGGTGGCGGAGCAGAGAGCCGGAGCAGAGGCAAACCGGGGTGCCGGATCCTTCGGGGCGAGCTCGGGCGGAGAAGCTCGAAGACATGAGCAGCGCGGCAAAGACGGAGGAGGAGGCGTGACGGGGAGGACCGAGCGACGCCGCCATCGACCACGAGCGCTGAATCCGTCGAGGATGGACGAAGAAGAAGCCCGCTCAAGCCAATCCACATCTACACCACGCGGCGACTCCCTGATGCCAAAGAAGATGACAATGCTGCTGCGTCGAGAAAACACAACTAGAAGAAGGCCACCCCCGGGAGCAAAGATCGGTCCTCCCAGGGGCAGTGGCAACGGAGGCGAGTAGAGGCTAGGAGGCGACGGCGGCTATAGTAACCCTAACCCTAACCTTTGCTCTAACACCATGTTATGAATATTGTGTATGTATTGAAGAGCCCCAATGGACAATATATATAGTGTGTACAAGGGATGTATGCCATATACAGATAAAGCAATACAAAAGGCAGATAAGGAAATATAAAAGGATTCCTATCTCTATCTCTAACATATCTCTAACAACCACCAATTCTTTCACTTTCTTTTGATCAAATGAGTCATTTTTCCTGTAGCTACCTCATTTTTCTTGATTTTATTAGGCTCCCTTTTCTTTCAATTTGACCAATTAACTCTGTTAACTTTCAAATAACTCACATCACTAAATATCTAACAGTAAACAATGAATTGGCATGTGACATGGCAATAGGTGGCTGATGTTATAAAAACATTGCAAAAATATTCTATACTTTTAACTATCCAAAATTCCAAACTATATGGAATAGAATGTAGGCAATGATCCCACTCTGTGATATGAGTTCCACGATATGCAAAATTTCAACCATCCAAAATGGTAAAACAGTTTGAGATGAGCTCCACGGACTCCTGCCAGCAAGATTTTCCGCTTAATCAGGGATGAAGAATTGAGGACTAGCATGGACTTCTAGATGCATATTGGGTAGCTGTGAGTGGTGGCTGAGTATGTCCAAAAAGGGATGATGTTGAGCAATCTCGAATTAGTTTTCCATGATAATTATCATTAGTCTAGCCATACTATCATGAAGATGCGAACTAATTAACAGAAAAAATTGAGGTCCTGTGCCAGTTAGTAACAAAAGGCACCTAATCTGGATGACAATAGCATGGTTCGTACTTCAGAGTTCAGACAGATGAGAAGTCTGCAGGATTTAGTCGAATCTAATGGTGGCTGAGGTGAACGTTAGATGTGTGCGAACAAACGCTTCTATACAGGAAAGCTCCTATACAGGGGAGAATGACGGGAGATTCAATAAATAACTTAGATCTCATGTGCGCTACAACACTAGTAGCTTTTTTTCCCCTGCCTGTGGCACGTAATATTGATGCTGCATTGCATAACCTGTTGATTGTTTTGACATGCCTGCCTATACTCACTTTGGGCGTATACTACATAGTGGTATGTTGCAATGGTCTGCCTTCAAGTAAATTCAAGAAAAATGAGAAAGGAAGTTTTCCACATAAGATGAGGTTGAAACTTGGAATTCTCCATTTAATGAACCATTATGGTGGCGCCTAGGTATCCTTTCCAACTTTTGCGGGGGACAAAGGATGCATTGTTTAACAAAGAAATGTTTCTATGAGATGTAAAGGAAGCTAGCGCTTCATCAACTGCATAAATCGGAAGTTCAAAACATGAGGCTAAGATTACATTATCACGGTATGAAATTTTTTGCAAGTTGGACTGATTCATGGAAATATGGATAATCTGCATCTGATATCAAATGAATAATCTAAGAGCTTTGTTTGTTGCAATAACTAGCACTTTACAAGAGAAGAAAATTAGCTTGGTACCATTGTAAAGATGTATAATTTGGAAAATACTATCGCATGTGAGGTTGACAAGTGAGCCCCAGGACCATATGTCAGTGAGACATCGATGGTATTTTCCAACTTGAACATCTTTATGATGCCAGAAGATACAACTTAAAAATATTATAGCCACACATCAAATCACAATATAAGAATGGCGATAGGATCAAATCGACACCAAAAGTGACGGAATATATTTCCCCCCAGAACATAGCTTCAGATATACTGTAATATCAACACAGAAACATAGGGGTACAATTGGAGCGGATACGGACGGATATCGCTCATCATCAGGGGAAAAAACCGTCTGGTTACCGGATTTACCAGCCGGTCCCGAGAGAAAAATACCGGCCGAAAACTTCGAAATTTGAATTTTTTGACTGCATAATGACATTTCTAGGTTGGTTTAGGCTTTTTTGTGCTAGAATACGCAGTGCAGGCTCTAGGCGAGCTAAAATTCTATCGTAATCGACGAGGCCTATTTGCTTCAAATGAGGCTTACATTAGTGCATCTCGTCATATTGTAGGTATGTTGTTATCAACGTATATATACATAGATAATCAACCATCCCTACGAAGACCATGGTTGTCATGCTTCAAGAACAATTCATAAGACCTACGTGAGGGATAAGGGTCGCAAACAAGATTATTCTCGGCCACATGACTCTTCTTCCTATGAATCCCATGCTAGCTCCAAGGACTTATGGACGTCCAGATGCCAACCTATTACCTTCTCTGTTTTTTGCAATAACTACTTCATTAAACTCTTGGAGGATTGCTACTTCATTAAACACTCTACAATTGCTAATTACCCATTTTCTCTGTTTTTCGGTTTTACCCGTTTTTCCAACCGGTTTTTCCGGTTACCGCCCGAATACCGGTCTCCGGAAAATTGAATTCAAATTTTTGTTTATGAATTTCATCTGGTTTTCCACCGGTATTTCCGGTTACTGGCCGGGAATCGTTACCAGGCTTCGAACGGGATTTTGCCTGGTAACGGTTTTTTGAACCTTGCTCATCATGTACCATATTCCATATTTTTTTCTCGGAGTCGGAGTCGGATACGAGGATACCTATTTCTCTATCTCGTATTCGCTCCGCGAGCCTTTGGTCAGTCGGTCAGACGGAAATTATCCGCTTCTTTTGCACCCTACACAGAACATTGGACAGTAGAAGTGCAATCGGAGTGAACATAGAGAGACTAATCGCTGAGATGTCGAAGTAAAAACACTCAGTATCCCCTGCCTACTCAGATGCAGCAACCCACTTATCTGTTATCTTGTTCCTAAGTAAAGTCACAACAGACTTTTCTCATACCACCTGACATACGGACACATACAGACGGATATCGATTATCCTGTATCCTATTTTGTATTTTTTCCTCGAAATCGGAGTCGGACACGGATAGTGTCCAATACCCATTTCTCCATCCCGCATCCACTCCGTGAGCCTTCGGTCGGTCAGTCGGGAATTATCCGCTCCGTTTGCACCCCTACAGAAACAAATACTCCAAATTTGGCCAATACCTCTACGCCATTTAGGGCTCTCGCGAAAAATAAAGAGTAACAGATGAAAAATGTAAAAAAATAGCCATTCAAAAGAAAATGACAAAATAGGATAGGATAAGAAAAAGGGGAGCTGGGTAGGTGATATATGAACTATATATGATACAAGAAAATCACAAAAAAATATCGCAAAGGTAAAAATACCTTGGATGAGGATTTCCTTTGACCACCTTCTGCCCATACTTGCGCCATCTATAACCATCATCCAAAAGATCAACTTCACTGGTTGTTTGCACAATAATCTTAGGCTCTGTCAAGGTCCTCTGTGAAGAAATTTGTATATTCCTAAACAATGAAACAGTCAATTTTCTGAAAACAAAAAATTAATTAGATAGTGTAGTTGTATTGACAGCTAAAAGTACCTTCTTTTGCTATCACTCTCTCCATCATCCACTTCATGTGGCCTTGATTCACCATCATCCATATCATCTCCATCACTTAAACCAGATAATTGCTCAGACATCCCATATATAGCTTCCTGATCTCTCTTAGCCCCTGACAAACCAGATGTGGTATCATTGGATTGTTCATTTTGCTCGGCTAATGAGGAGCTTCCATCTTTTGCCCGCTTATTTGGTGGACGTTGGTGATTGTGTTTGCCTTTGTATATGATCTCAGCTATTTGACCATCTTCAGCGTGCTCTACCTTCTTCTTGACAGGACAATTGGGATGAGTACACTTGTAGTAACTCCTTGGGCAATCACTGCCCTTCACCACCTTCTGACCATATTTCCGCCAGTTATAGCCATCATCAGCAGGCTTATCAACAGGGGCATTAACTTGATACCTCTGAGACGCCTCGGTGGTTTGAAGGGCTGCATTCTCATTGTTCGATGTCACCATCGTCATGTCTGAAATTCCTGCCATATTGACTGCAAAACTCGTATGTTGTAGAGCTTCAGATGATGTTGCAGCTGCTGAGAAAGATGGTTGTTCAATGTGATCGAACATTCTGAGCGGAGAATGGCTTGCTTGGGCTGTGACTTGAGCCAGAGCCTGCTGATGCGACATTCCAAAACCCCCCTGTAAAAATACAGGACATGTTGTCATCAGTAAAATTTTGATTTGCTTTATTTGTTCAAATCTAAAACAGATGCTCCATAAATAAACATTGCTTAGGGACGAAATACTGAATGAAATGTTATAACAGTTGATTGCCTGTCACCATCAAATTATTTATCTTGTTGATAGCGAATGTACTTAGCTGAGAACTTGTCTTAACAAAGATAACTTTCCAACTACGAAACCTCCACATGGCTCTACAGCTCTACCCACCAGCCATTGTGAATATCCAACACAAAAAATTATGAACTATTTTGACAATAGAGCTGCTCTCCAGACCAAATGGGCGATTAGTATAACCACCACAAACTGAGTAACACGTTCCCAAAGAATCCTATCAAGTACCAACAGGTCAAGACCATCAAAAGCAAGAAGCTAATAATACAGTTCCACTGGAAAGTTGTCCCACCAGTATCAATATATCATGCCAACTTGTAATTGCATCATGCTGGAAATAGGATAGTACAATTATTGATACTTGGCAAGGCAATGTGCCAAATCACCATTTGACATATCTAAAATATCCAGAACCATCCTCTCATTTGTAGGTTAAGATTCTTAACTGCACCGCAGTGCCACGTCCCACATACAAATGTGCCTTTATGCGTTATCGGCCAAACCTATGGGGGCGATCAGTACACTAGATGTTCTCACCTCGGTAAAAGAACCAAGGCAACCGTATAATTGTTTGTCACCTCCAGAAGTTCTAGATTCCCAATTTATAGTACTTCATAAGCTTTAAAACACCATAAAAGATTACTGCATGATCCTTTCATATTTCCTTTCATATTACACCATAAAGAGAGAGAGCTTAACGAACTAATGACCCCTATCAAGGTTGAAGTAACAGCTCTCCCACAAGGCAAAGAAATGTTTACAATCTAAGAACCTTGTAAACTCTCGTCTTTTTATTATCTCATCAAGGGCATTAATCTAATGCGGTCCTTTAATATATAGACACTTGCAAGACTAACACATACAAGAAAGAAAAGAGAATCACAAAACAAAAAAAAAAGAACAGGCCCAAAAATCCAATCTTTTCACAACAGCTTTAACCTTTGCAGCAAAAGTGCAAGAATTGAATGTGTGGTGGGTACGTACCATGGCCGGCGAGAAGAGCAGGCCGGGGGAGTCGAGCAGGCCGGAGGGGCTGAGCCCGGGGGGAACGGTGAACACGGCCGCCGCAAAAGCCGCCCCCGGCGGCGGCGCCACCGACAGCGCCGGCCCGGCCCTCGCTACCCCGCTTCTCCCCCTCTCCGCCTCATGCTGCTGCTGCTGCTGGTGCGGAGGCGGGGGAGGCGCGATGGAGCCGACGAGGAGCTGGGTGAAGCTCGTGGCCCCTGCAGCGCCAGAGGAGGCGCCTCCGCCGCCGCCGCCGGCAACGTCGGGGTCGGAGGCGAAGAGTGCGGAGGCGAGCGTGAGCGGGCCGGGGCTGGCGTCGCCGGCGCCGGAGAAGAGCGATTCCGCCGCCGAGCGCGGCGGCAGAGCCAGGCGCGGGCGCGGCGGCGGCGGCGGGCGCGCGGACATGGTCGCGGGAGCCTAGAGAGAGAAGGGATTGATTGATTGATTCTCTCTTCTTGGTTTTCGGCGTTGACTTTGGTTGGGGGAGTTTTTGGTTTTGGGCGAGTCTGACTTTCGTTTCGTTTTATCTTCTTGTAGTGGTGGACTGCTGAGAGTTTTTTTTCCTTAAACGGCACGGTTCCGATCGGTATCTGTAAACGTGGCTCCCCACGGGTGGTGTTGCTAAAAATGGCAATCTAGACGTGTGTTATACCGCTGTATGTGCAATTTCTCTCGTCTCTAGCCTAAATAGGGTTTATCCGTGCAATGCGCAAGCGGACGGGCCAAAATCCGTGCGCACGCAGACGCGTCAAAATCCGTGTGCCCCTCACCCGGTTGCTTCTCTGTCCGACACGTGTCTCGTCTGCGCTTCGCGCCGGACAAACCCTCTCCACGTCTTGCTTGCCCGGCCGCAGCTTTGTCGCCGCACGCCTAACGAATAATATTTGTCGCGCGACATCGTGCCATTAGGACCGTGCGCCTATGCTCCGGACGGAGCCGCCATCTTGCGCCCATACCACGAAACGCTACCGGCACACGTGTCGGCCAAGGCGGCAAGTCTTCTTAAGACGCCCATGGAGTAAGCTCAAGCTCTATTAAATTGGTTTTGGTGATTAATGAGAAATCTAAATGTAAAACTAACTTGTTTGATTGGGTATGATATTGTTTAGTCTTATTTGGATGAAAAGGTGGAAATCATGGAGGTATGCACTCTTTATCATATTCTTATATCTTGTTGCATTCTTCTGATCCAAAATATAGGTTGAGCTCCAATAAAAGTTTAACTTGAATATGTGCATATGTTTTTATTACACATTTGTGTATGCACACATTTAGGGGAAGTTCACTCTATATTTTGAGGTTTCGTTAGTATTGATCATTGTTCTTTATCAACTTATATTGGGGATCACTACTTTGAAACATATCATTTGAGTATATAAAACTTGTGTAGTTCATATATACTCATATTGCTTTATATTCAATTATTTACAATTGTGGTGGTTGTCATCGATTACCAAAAAGGAAAAGATTGATGAATCTAGACCCACTAGTATGAGTTAATGGTATGTTTTGGTAATTAATGATAATCACATTGTGGGACTAACATTTTTCCATGAGTTAGGTAAATAGGTTATGTTCTATGATAATAGAGACTTTGGATGGTATCATGAGTTGATCGTCATCAAGTCAATGTTCAAGAATAGGATGCATCATGTGTTGATGCATATCAAGATCTCGAAGAGGAGATTATTATGAGTTGATCATCAAGTCAAGAGAAGATCCATCATGTGTTGATAGAGGGCACGTGAAGGATGCATCATGAGTTGATGCATATGAAGACAATGACTTGGACTTGAAGTGAAGATGTGCGTCATCAAGTGATCACTCCAAGATGGATGCTTAAGGCAAATGTATGACTAGTATAGGCTAAGGATGTGTTCCTAGCCTAGGTTGATTGGTTGGAAGACCGAATTGCTACTATAAAGTGTCGTACTATTAAGAGGGGTCTTGTCTAGTGGCTTGAGTCGCATCATGTGTTAATAGCTCAATCCCGCTTGCTCTAGCTCTTCTAGGCATGATGCTATTATTTGCGAATGTGTTTTCTAAATAGTTGAAGCTCATACATTAACTCTTTGTAGCATGAGATTATAATTTACAAATATGTTTTGCAAATGGTTGAAGTCCATGCACCTTCTCCTTGTGGCATGATACTAAAGTTTGCAAATGTATTTTGCAAATAGTTGAGGCTCATGCATGTTCTTTGTAGCATGTGACTATAATTTGCAAATATGTTTTGCAAATGGTTGAAGTCCATGCACCTACTCCTTGTGGCATGATACTGAAGTTTGCAAATTGTTGAAGTTCATGCATCTTGTACTGCATCTGAAAATCTATTATTAGTGAAAACGGTATGACCACTTTTGCGAAACGGTAGTACCGTAGTGCGGTGTGACCGCTTTTGAGAAACGGTAGTACCGCAGTGCAGTATGACCGATTTTCTAGTTGACGGTACGTTATTTCCAGATAGCATGTTTTTTAGAGTATTTCCTCCTCTGGAAATCGGTAGTACCGGTTTAGCCGAGAGGTACTACCGGAGTGCGGTAGTACGGGACCTTGTGAGTGCGGTAGTACCGCACATCGCTGTAACGGCTAGTTCAGAAGCATTAAATGCACCCCTTATTACCGTTGAACGGTGGATGCGGTAGTACCGGTTGATCAATGGCGGTAGTATCGCACCTGCTGATTTTTTTCAGGTAATCTCCTCCAACGACTAGTTTTGGTGTGTGGGCTATAAATGCCCATGTTGGCTGGTTAGGAGGTATCTCTTGGCACTCCACTTCATTCTCTTGAGCTAGTGTGAGCTTCTCCTGTCAATTGTGTATGTGTTGCACCTTATGAGCAAGGAGAGAGGTCTCTAGTTGCATGTGTTGAATCTAGAGGTGGATTTTGTATCTACTTGAGCTTGTGCATTCGTTGCACGTGATGAAAGTCAAGTAAGGGGCTTGACTTATTACTCTTGGAGGTTGCCGACTCCTAGATGGCGTTGGAGGCGTCGTGTCCGGTGATCTCTTCAAAGAAGATTGTGAAGAGACCCGACGTGTTGTGAAGGTTGGAGCTCACCTACCCGGAGCAAGAAAGAGCTACCACTAGTGGAATTGAGGTGTTTGGCTTAATTCGTGGAGCCGGTCCAATTCGTTTGGGCTTACCTCAACGTGGATTAGGGGATATCGGCAAGTCTCCGAACACCATGGTAAAACATCCTTGTGTCATTGTGGTTTGCTTTCTTGAAACTTAACTCTATTGCAATTTACATTTATAGAATTAAATTGCTTACTTGTATTTGTATGTTTGCTATCATTATCGATAGTCTTGGATTGTTGGTGCACTTAGTCAAAACTAGTTGATTTAGGTTTTAATTAAGCTAAATTGATTTGATTTTACAATTCTGTATAAAAATCTGTTTTAGCCTTAGAGATTTTTAGAAACGACTATTCACCCCCCTCTAGTCGGCCTCCTCAATTTTACAAGTGGTATCAGAGCTTCATCTTCCATTTATTAGACTTAACCGTCTACAGAGTAAAGAATGGTCATTAGTGATATAGTGCACCCAGGTGGAGCACCTCGTTTTGATGGCACGAAGTATGCTCATTGGAAAATCCGCATGTCTTGTTATTTTAAGACCATGAGCCAAAAAATATGGCGGATTGTAAATGTGGGTTTTTCTCCTCCAAAGGATCATCTTGCTCCAACTATTGAGCAAGAGAAATGCTCATATCTCGATGCTCAAGCAACTAACGCTTTATTTAGTGCTTTGAGTATAGAGATATTCGATGCCGTATGCAATCTCAAGAGCGCTCATGAGATGTGGATAAAATTTCAAAATGATTATGAAAAATCCACCTCAACCAAGGAGGATTGCATACAAGAATGGATTTCAAGAGAAGAATGCTTAACCTCTAGTTCCGATAATGAAAACTCCACAAGCCCCTCCACATCAACTTATTGCTTTATGGCTAGAGGTAATAAAGAGGTAAATAATGATGAGCCCACGTATGATGAGTTGATGGATATGTTAGAAGAGCTTAATGAATATCTTGGGAAGGAGAAGGCTAAATATAAGATTTTGAAGAAAGAACATGTCTCTCTTCAAAACAATTATGATATGCTAAAAGAAGAACATGAGTCTCTTCTTCTCAAGGAATTCACTAAGACTAAGGTGGATATAGGCACCACATGTAATTTATTAGATGATTTGCCATGTGTAGCTCCTAACTTTTGCATTTCATCTAAGGGTGGATAATTTGCTTGATATGTCTTGTTGCTAAAAAATAGACAATTGTATTTTCTCTATATCTTGTGATACTAACCTTATAGAGGAAAACAAAGAGCTCAAGGCTTAAGTCACAAAATTAGAGAATGACTTGGAGAGAAACTACAAAGGGAAGACATCTCTTGACAAACTTTTGAGAAATCAAAGAAAGTCAAATGACAAAAGAGGTATTGGCTTCATCTGCAAGAAGAAGGAGAATAGCAAGACAAGGCACAACGTAAGACACGCAAAGAATATCAAGTGCCTCGGTAGCAACAAGAAGGGCCACAATGCCTCGGTGTGCCCAAATAAAATAGATGTCAAGTCAAGACACTCGAAGAAGAGGCAAACCAGTAAGGAGCAAGAAAAGAAGACAAGAAGGGGAAGTAAAAGCCCAACTTGCTACAATTGCTGAAAAAATGGACACATTGGTAAACAATGTCCCATGAGTAACACTCCTAATCCTATCCTTTATAATGATCATTATTTGCTTAGGAAAGATTAAAACGGTAGGGTGATTGCTAGAATTGTTAGTTCACCTAAGATTATTGCTAGGGCCATTTGGGTGCCCAAATCTCTTGTAACTAACATTCAAAGACCCAACCGAGTTTGGGTACCAAAACGTGCTTAGAATGCTAAATAGGTACTTAGAGAGGTATTGGACACTTGGCTTATTCATATAAAGGTGGATTCCATTTGTAATATCCCAAATATTCAAAGATAAGAATTACTCTAAGGATGAGAAATTGTTTTAGAGAGTGTCTTTAACCAAAAGTTCAGGGATTTTTTTTCGTAGATTTTCAAAGAACCTGGGATGTGGACCGAAAGCCCACAGCACCTTGGCCCTAGTGGGCAGCCGGCCATGTGGGGGCGGCGTGGGGCGGGGGGCAGCCAAAACCCTAAGCCACCCCCTCCCCTTGCTCCTCCCCCTCTCCACCCCTTTGGCCGCCACCTCCCTTCCTCTCCCTGGCCGCCCCCTTCTCCTCCCTGTCCAGTATCTCCCAAAGCCTCCTCACCTTCCCTAGTGGTGCCTCCCCCATTCCCTTGTGCCCCTCACTGCTGCTGCCCAAGAGGAAGATCAGGGAAAGGTCCTTTTGGGTGTTGCTAATCAAAGGGAAGAGGAAGAGGAACAAGAAAGGGGGGAAAGGGGAATCTTGCGGGGACTTCAGTGTGATCTAGTAGGGTGTTCTAGGGTAATTTTGTTTACCCAAATAGCTAGTTTAATTCTTTTCCTAAGCGATTTGTGGTCGAATTTCGGATTGGTTCCCTACTGTCAGTAGATCGGTAATCTGCAGTTCTAATTGATCCATAGATTTGAATTAGTTCAATGCGAATTCAGAGTTTGGTGACTACTATAGATAGGTAGATAAACTCAATATCTTTCTTGAAAGTCTTGGTTCATATTATTTGGATGAGTAGAGAATTAGTTATGTTTTTTACGAACCGAGTGTCTCTCTAGCTCCTGGGTTTCGGACAGCAAACATAGTTTTACAAATTAAAGTTTGATAATAGATGAAACTGGGCTATTGGTCTCCATGACTTATATAGTTAACTTTATAATGATTCCAGAGAGCCCAAGATCATATTTTATGGACAAGCATAACGAAAGTTATGGGATTTTGAATCGTTCGTTGCAGTTCTATCTTTCTGTTGGGGACAGTTGGGAAAATTGCTAGGTTAGAAAATTTTGTTGCACAATAGAAAAATTAGAATAAATTTATTATAGATGATAGTTCTCTGTACATTCCAGAATGACTTAGATCATTGTATTTGGTTGTACCAATTAAAAGTTATAGAATTTCTAAGTCGATACAACCGAAGATGACAGAACTATCTTTGGAGATAAAAACAAGGGTTTAGATGAAATAATCTGAACTTCCGATCACCTGAGAATTTATGGGTATATGTGTGTACATTCCAGAGAACCCGAGTTCATGATTTTTGGAGCTATAAATCAAAAATTATGGTTTTCCTATGGTGACTGTCTGTTTTGGACATATTGGAATTTGGGAATGTAATGGTATTGTTTCGAGTTGCGACTAGGAGCAAATGAGTTCATTTAGTTTTATTGCTATGTTGTGTGCAATTGCATGGTATTCTTAGTATGCTTTACGAATGCCAGGTGGTGGTGAGAACCCGGGGATAGAGTCCTCTATTCGTCGTCACTCATCCCGCGGTTAAGGCAAGTGCAAGCAGTGTAGAGTATTTGTGGTGCTAAATTCATGAAATTTGTCATGGTTTAATTGTATGGAATTTTATTAATGATTGTGCCACTGAATGTTATTCTCTCATGATTGATTAAGAATATTACGTTCATTTGAATCATAGCATTCATCTTTGAGTCTTGGACTACATGGTAGCCAAGGACTGATTCTTTTGAGGTCCCCGTCATGTAATGAACGGGCATGAGGTCCCCACACTCGTGGAGTGTGGGCTTGAGGTCCCTGTACCAGAGGACACATGCTTGAGTATGCATTGACGGATGCACTACTCCGCATTACCGATTATTGCAAAGAAGAAAGAAAGTTGCATTCTTGTCATCACATGAACATAGAAGAGATTCATGTATGAATTCATTACTGATGGTCAAATGAGGATTTTGTTATATTCAATACTTGTTTAAGATGTTTTGTTTATTACACTGTTGTACTTTGCTTAGTTGTGGACTCACGCTTGTTGTTGATGTTTTCATTAGGTATGTGGGGGTAGATTTTTTTGGTGCACACCACACAAGTTTACTTTTGATCAATAAAAATAATACATATGCTGAATTTTAAAGTGGACTTATTACTATTTCTGTTTTGAGACTGTGCACATCCTTCGTGATGAATGTTTTACTTGTAAACGGAATAGTCAAGTTTTCTTGTGGATGTTTCTGTTTATGCTTCAGAATTTTAGAACTTGAATTATGTAACTCTTACATGATAGAATATTTCAAGTGACTTGTTTAGACTTTCATCCAAGTAAAACCTTGAAGAATCTTGTTGAACCAATTATAGTTCGTAAGGAACTCTTCCCTTTTTTGTACAAATATTCATGTGGTTCGATTACTTGATGATTAGAGCTAGATTTATGCCTCGAATCTTGTTATTCAATATAGTTATTCATTAATGCTAGCTTACTAAATGTTAAAAAGCTTGTTGTTATTTGATAGTGATTAGAAGTAAATTGAATTGCTAAGTTAGTTTAGTAGCATTCTAGGCTCAATGTTGAGCTGGGGTGTTACAGTTGGTATCAGAGTGAGCATTATGTCCGTGGTAAATGAATTATTAAATTGACACACTGTGCACAGTAAGTTGGGATTTGGGAAATTCATTGCATCTGCGTTTCTGTTAGTATGTTTCATTATGTTGGAGTTGAACTGTTATTGAATTGATTTTGTACTATTGTTATTGTTGTACTTGAGCTGAATGGTTAGTTATATTTCGTTTGGTGTTCAGAAATGGCGAGAGGTAGAGGTCATGGTCGTACAACAGACCGTGATCATGGAGCGGGCCGTGGCCGTGGTCGGGGACGCGGACCGGCTGTGTCTTCACCCCTGGTTGAGGAGGCCGTTGGTGAGGTGGTTGAGGAGGTTGCCTCGGCTGCTCACCCAGTTGCTGATGCTCAGGCTGTGTCAACCGCCCTACTTCAGGATCTTCATAGAGAGGTCCAACAACTTCATCAGTAAGTGCAGGCAGCGCCTCCTGCTGCAGTTGCACCTGTTGCCGTTCCAATTGCTACACCGGCTCCACTGGAGGCCAGAATGAGCCTTCGAGAGTGGATGTCTCTCCATCTAGACACTTTTGATGGAGCAAGCGCCCCGGTTTAGGCAGCTGACTAGTTTCGTTATATGGAAAGACAATTTGGGGCATTGGAGATGACCTCTGCGCAGAAGGCGGGCTTTATGGCCTTTCAACTGAAGGGCCAAGCAAACATTTGGTGGGAAGGGGTTCTATCAGCTAGGACCCCGATCCAGGGACCAGTTACGTGGGAAATTTTCTTGAAGCAATTCAGAGCCAAGTTTTGCCCTGATTTCTTCCTTGAGATGATGGAACATTCCATGATGACCTTTGTTCAGGGGAAGCTGTCTGTGGCGGATTACGAGACAGGGTTCAACAACTTGGCCCGTTTTGAGCCAGCCGTGGCTGGTAATGACCGAGAGATGGCAAAGAGGTTCTGTAGGGGACTTAACCATGAGTATTGCCACGTCTTGAGGGTGACTAGTTTGCTTGACTTCAACTCTATGGTCAATCAGGCCAAGGGTATGGAGCTGGAGAGGGAGCTCACTAGGGAGAGGCAGTCTTCTAGTGGCTTTACTCCTTCTGGTGGTTCTGGTAGTGGCCAGAAGAGGAGTTTCGGTGGTAGGAGTGGGTCTTCTCAGCGACCTGTTTCCAAGAAGTTTTAGGGAGGCCATCGTCCTCAATCATCGTCGCGATCTGTTCAGCAGAGGCAGATTGCTCCTTCAGCACCGCGCACTTCCCCATCTTCACAAGCGTTGCGCCCTGTTCCAGGCCAGGGTATGATTTGCTTCAAGCGCGGGGATGGTCATCGTGCTTCTGAGTGCTCCTTTACTGGGGTTTGTCGTCATTGTGGCCTGTCAGGCCATAAGATGTCGGTCTGTAAGCAGAATCCAGCCAGTATCATCAAGTGGGAGACAGTTCCTGCGGCATCTTCAGTCGTACCACCACGAGGTTCAGTTCAGACACTTGCAGCTGCTCCTGTACCGCAGTACCCTTCAAGTTGGGCTTCTTCTTCAGTGTTTCCTCCAGCACCTCCTGTAGGGTTCTGCTGGAACCTTGTACCGTCTGCACTGCCTTTGTTCGCCTCACCTACGGCAGTCCCTGATCTTCCTTCACCGAGTGTCAGTGCGTCCTCTGCCCTGACGCCACCGGGAGTCTACACCATGCCTACACCTGAGACAGTAGGCCATCCTAACATGGAGACAGGTACCTTACTAGTTGATTCCCATGAGGCTTTTGTTCTTTTCGATTCGGGGGCTACCTATTCGTTTGTGTCACTTAAGTTTGCTAGGAGGGCGGGTTTGAGGTTGCAGCATATTTTTGAATCTGTTGTAGTCAGTTCTCCAGGGGGTCTCATTTCTAGTTCTACGTATGTCTGGGCTACTCTATTACCATCGATGATGAGGATTTCACAGCCAATTTGATGGTGATTCAGCTATCGCCTTTTGATGTTATCTTTGGTATGGATTGATTATTCAGTTAGCGTACTAAGATTTATTGTTTCTAGAAGACTGTGACTTTTCAAGCTCCGTCTGGTGAAGAATTGGTTTTTCAGGGTTGTGCACCGTCAGATTCCCCCTTTGTGTTGGCCAGTTTGTTTCCTAGCCGACGAGCATCAACAATTGGATTGCTTTGGTCTCTTAGCGCGAAGTCAGGTTCTTCTCTGCGCATCGAGGAGATTCCCGTGGTGCGTGAATATCCTGATGTTTTCCCTACAGCGCTTCCGGGAATGCTTCCAGAACAGAATGTGGAATTTCGGATTGATCTTATTCCTGGTACTCATCATATTTCCATGTCTCTGTACCGTTTGGATCGACCCTTTCAGGATGAGTTGAAAAAACAGTTAGACGATTTGCTGTCCAAAGGTATGATTCGGCATAGTGTTTCGCCATGGGGAGCGCTTGTTCTCTTCACAAAGAAGAAAGATGGTAGTTGGCAGATGTGCGTGGATTATCGGGCTCTCAATCAGGCAATGATAAAGAATAAATACCCTTTGCTTCGTATTGAGGACCTTTTTGATCAACTGAAAGGTGCTAAAGTGTTCTCCAAGATTGACCTTCAGTAGTCGGGGTACAATCAAATCCGAGTACGAGAGCAGGATATTGAAAGGACGAGTTTCTCCACAAGGTATGGGCATTATGAGTATAAGGTTATGTCTTTTGGACTAAAAAATACTCCTGCAGTTTTTATGGAAGCAATGAACAGTATGTTGCATCGGTATCTTGATGATTTCGTAGCGGTGTTCATTGACAATATCTTAATCTATTCCAAGTCAGAGGAGGATCATGAACATCATTTGAGGTTGATTCTTGAGACCTTGAGGGAAAATCAATTTTATGCCAAACTGAAGAAATATGAGTTGTGGATTTCAAAAGTTGGGTTTCTGGGTCATGTGATTAATCAAGAAGGCATTTCAGTCGATCCTAGCAAGATATCGACAGTAGTAGAATGGAAAAGGCCAACAAATGCCAAGGAAGTGAGGAGTTTTCTGGGCTCAGCTGGATATTACCGGCGTTTTGTGGAGGGCTTCTCTATCATCGCTAAACCGATGTCTCAGCTAACACAGAAAGGTGTCAAATTTCAGTGGTCAGATGAGTGTGAGCACAGTTTTTGTACCTTGAAGGATAAGTTGGTGACTGCTCCTATTCTTACCCTTCCTGAACCTGGGAAGCGTTTCACCATTTATTCAAATGATTCTCGAGTTGGGCTTGGTTGCGTGCTCATGCAGGATGACAAGGTGATTGCCTATGCTTCAAGGCAGTTGAAGAAATACGAGCAAAATTATCCTACACATGATTTAGAGCTTGTCACAGTGGTTCTTGCTCTAAAGATTTGGCGTCATTATCTGTATGGCGAGTCTTATGATATTTTCACCGATCACAAGTGCCTCAAGTATATCTTTACCCAGAAAGATATAAATCTGAGACAAAGAAGGTGGTTGGAATTAATAAAAGACTATGACCTCACTATCCAGTATCACCCTGACAAGGCAAAGTAGTGGCGGATGCTCTGAGTCGCAAGGTGACACCCCCTACTCTCAGTTTTCTTGTTGTTGATGTTGAGTGTATGGATATCTCTTTCTGCTTTGCGGGCACCGTTTAGACCGAGACTCGTTTGTTCCTTGAGTCAGCTATCCCAGATCGAGTGCGAGAAGCACGGCAGCATGGTCAGTTGCTCCAACGGGTGAGGAAGCGTCTAGACGAGGGCAAGCAGGGTCATTTCAGCATAGATGAGTTTAGCGCATTATGGTTTAAGGGTTGTCTCTGTGTGCCACAGAGAGCTTAGGTCAAGGATGATATTATAAGGGAAGCTCATCGTACTCCGTATAAGGTACATCATGGCGAGACCAAGATGTATAAGGATCTGAAGAAGAGTTTTTGGTGGAAAAGAATGAAGGTTGATACTACTCAGTATATGACGTCCTGTGGTGGTTGCCAGCGGGTCAAAGCCGAGCATAAACGTCCAACGGGATTGTTGCAGCCTATGGAGGTCCCTGTTTGGTCGTGGGATGATATCTCTATGGATTTTGTGGTTGGTTTACCTCGCACGCAGTGAGGGGATGATGCTATTTGGGTTGTAGTGAACCGTTTCAGCAAGTCTGAGTATTTCATTCCTATCCGTACAACAAATTCAGCGAGCGATTTGGCTCCTCTCTGTGTGTGAGAGATAGTGCGGTTGCACGGTGTGCCTAAGACTATTATTTCTGATCATGATGCCAAGTTCGTCTCCAAGTTTTGGGAGAGTTTGCAGGGTGCCTTGGGCACACAGCGTCTTCTTAGCACCGCGTTTCACCCTGAAACGGATGGTCAGTCTGAGTGCACAATTCAGACACTTGAGGACATGCTCAGGTCTCGTGTTATGTCTTGGAAAGAAAGTTGGGAGGATCACCTAGCACTAGCAGAGTTTGCCTACAACAACAGTTACCATGCTAGTATTCGAGCTGCACCATTTGAGGTTCTTTATGGGTGAAGGTGCAGATCCCGTTGTCTTTGGGATGCGCTTAGAGAGCGGCGATTTTGGGTCCCGATTGTTCAAAGCAGATCGTGGCGAGTAGCGAGATTAGGAAAAATATGTTAGCTGCTCAGAGCCGATAGAAGAGTTATGTTGATGTGAGAAGGCGAAATTTGGAATTTGAAGTGGGGGACCAGGTACTCTTGAGGGTGTCTCCTACTAAAGGCATTGTGCATTTTGGTACCAAATGGAAGTTTAGCCCGAGGTACGTTGGACCATTTCCAATCGTGGCACGAATTGGAAAATTGGCTTATCGCTTGGACCTTCCTGAGTCCATGCGCGGTGTGCACAATGTGTTCCATGTCTCCATGTTGACGAAGTACTTGAGAGAACCAGAACATGCGATTCTGTTAGAGCCATTAAACATTGAGCAAGATCTTACTTTCAAATCTCAGCCAGTGCAAATTCTGGAAGAGTCAGAACGAGTTCTGAGAAACAAAACGTTGAAGTATGTTAATGTGCTTTGGTCTCATCAGTCCGAGAGAGAGGCCACTTGGGAGCTAGAGTCTCGCATACGTGAGCAATATCCGGATTTGTTCACGACTGGTACGTGTTAATTGTTGTTTTGTTTCAGAGACAGTTGTTCTTTCGTTAAAAAAACGATGTTTAAAATTCGGGGTCGAATTCTGTTAAGGGGGGTAGAATGTAATATCCCAAATATTCAAATAGGAGAATTACTCTGAGGATGAGAAATTATTTTAAAGAGTGTCTTTAACCAAAAGTTCAAGGGTTTTTTTGCGGATTTTAGAGAAACTGCGCTGTGGGCCGAAAGTCCACAGCATCTTGGCCCATGTAGGCAGCCGGCCATGTGGTGGGGCAGCCAAAACCCTAAGCCACCCTTCCCCTTGCGCCTCCCCCTCTCCACCCCTTTGGCCGCCACCTCCCTTCCTCTCCCTGGCCGCCCCCTTCTCCTCCCTGTCCAGCATCTCCCCAAGCCTCCTCACCATCCCTGGTGGTGCCTTCCCCCTTCCCTTGTGCCCCTCACTACTGCCGGCCAAGAGGAAGATCGAGGAAAGGTCCTTTTGGGTGCTACTGGTCAAGGAGAAGAGGAAGAAGAAGAAGAAAGGGGGGGGTAAAAAGGGGAATCTCGCGGGGACTTTAGCGTGATCCAGCGGGGTATTCTAGAGTAATTTAGTTTACCCAAATAACTAGTTTAATTCTTTTCCTATGCGATTTGTGGTCGAATTTCGAATTGGTTCCCTGCTGTTAGTAGATCGATAATCTACAGTTCTGATTGATCCATAGATTTGAATTAGTTTAATGTGAATTCAGAGTTTGGTTCCTCCTAGAGATAGGTAGATAAACTCAATAGCTTTCTAGAAAGTCTTGGTTCACATTATTTGGATGGGTAGAGAATTAGTTATGTTTTTTACGAACCGAGTGTATGTCTAGCTCCTGGGTTTCGGACAGCCAACATAGTTTTGCAAATTAAAGTTTGATAATGGACAAATCTGGTCTATTAGTCTGCATGACTTAGATATTTAACTTTATAATGATTCCAGAGAGCCAAAGATCATATTTTTTGGACAAGTATAATCAATTTAGCGTAATTGGAGATTAAAGTTTGGAACAGCTCTTAGGAGCGTATCAGTATAGAACGGTCCCCTTGAAGGGCAGGTAAATTTTTGTCCACTGCATTTGTTGTTATTATTGTAGTCATAGTTAATTAGTATTAATCAACTAGTCCTAATTAATGTAGTTTGTAGTCGTAATAAAATAGTTGTAAATAATTTTGTGGTAGTTTATTTCTGCTTATTATTAAGAGGTAATGAATTAGTCGTAACTAACATATCGGTAATTAATTAGTGCTTATTAATTAGTGGTAATTAATTAATCGTAATTAATTTTGCTTTATTATTTAAGTATGAATTAATTATTGGTAATTAATCAATGGTAATTAATTTAGTGGTAATTAGTTAGACATAATTAATTTAGAGAAAATTAACTAATCGTAAATAATTTAGTGGTAATTAATAAATCGTAATTGTTTGAGTCGTGGTTTATTAGTGGTAACTAAATAAATGTAATTAATTACAATTAATTAATCGTAATTAATTCAATTAGGAATTACTTAGATGTAATGAATTACTCGTAAGTATTTTTTTGACAAGTAATCAATTTATTGCTAATAAATTAATTATTCATATTTAATTGGTTACTTGCATGTAATATGTCATGATTATTTGTGTCATGGGAAATTAGTGGTGAATAAATTACTCGTAATTAATTAGTATTAATTAGTTTAGTCATATTTAATTAGTGCTAATTACATATCATGTTTGTTATATCGCATACCGTAAATCGGGTTGTTGTGGCTTTAGGTAATTTCGAACATGCAAAACTTGGTAGTATTTTATGGCGACGGTCTCGTACGGACCAGGCCCGATGGGCTGGACCTATCGAGATGCTAGTACAAGGTGGTCCGGATGGAGGGGCTCCATGCGATGAATATTCACGAGGTTAGGAGCTGCATCCAGAGGGAGTTCGACACGAAGCCAATGATGAAGAAACTTGTCATCGATGGGATCACTTGCACGAATAGCGGAGGGTAGGGCGTATGAGAGCTGGTCAGGGTGAATGGAAGCGTAGCATGGGGTCAGTACATGCAGATTGCTTCCTAGTCCGAGGCGGTGATTGTAACATCCCAATTTTTCTGAAGTTTAAAAATCTTTTTGAGTAGCTTAGTTCTATAGAAAAATTCACCAAAGTTTTCTTGGAATTAAAATAAATCTTAATATGGACTTTCAAAAGTAAAACAATTTAATATGATTAATGTCAACATCAACTAATGTCAAAACTATTTTATTTGGATTCTATGTGCTTGGATATATTTTCTAGAATTTTTCTGACTTCGTTTACTATTTTCTTTTTGCCATTTGAATTTACTGTATTTTCTAAATTGGAAAATATATTTAAAACTCAGGAAATTGTCGTGGGCCGAATTCCTTTACTTCGGCCCATTCCTATTCAGTTCTAGCCCAATCCCACGCGGCTCACGTTTCCTCTCTCTCTCCGCAAGACGCCTCAGATCAGTCCCTTTGCGTCACCGCAAGCTGCGTCTTTTGCTACTCGTTCTCGCCCAAGCCAACTCCGTTGACCTATGGACCCCGCTTGGCCACGTCACCTTCGTCTTCAACCATGCGCAATCCAGACTCCGCCTATGTGCCGTGTTCGGACACCTTCATGGCCCCGTCGCTACAGCCTATTTAAGGCCTTAGCGTGCGTATCACGAGCATCGCTCCAACCCTAGCCGCTTATTGTCTAAAGCCGCAAACCCTAGATTGCCTCCTCTTTGCCGAAATCAAAGAAATAGCCCTAGCATCGTCGCCGCTGTTCTTCGTCAAATTCATTGCCGTCGGTGAGCTCCAGTCCTCATCGAGTACATCTCCGAGTTCGCCGCATCGTGCTCCATTTGGTGCACTCCTTCTCGTCACCCGGGGAGCATCGTAGCGTCGTCGCACCGTAGTAGCTCGAGCAGCTATGCCGCCACCCCATAGCTGCCATGTTCCGGTCGCCGCCAACGACCATTGGGTCTCGCACGTGGTTCAGAAGCATCGTCTGGCCCTTGCAATTCCAATGCGCGCACCCAACGCCCCGTCGAAGGTCTTTGCCACCGTTTAGCCGTTGACCAGAACCTTTGCCTCCATCCTCATCAGCGTTGAAGCCCTTGCTGCCATACACCGTCGCATCAGAGCCGTCGAATGTGTTCGCTTGAGCTCCAACATCCTAGCGATGACCACCGTGCGCCACTAGTCGCCGTCGTTCATCATCGCCGATGTCGAGCCGTCTTGACCGTAGATCCTTGCCACCATGGCATGCCAACTCAGCGCCCACATCATCTCCTATGCCTACGTGTCATCCGCGTGTCTGCTAAGTCAGCCACACAGTCAGCGCACACATGCCACCCCAATCCTTCCACCAAATCCTACCTCGGTGGATCTGTTCCACCGTGAGCCATCTCAATGACGTGTGGGTCCCACATGTCAAAGGAATTTCTAATTTTCTTTTCCTTTTTATTTTCAACTGAAAATCCCTTGATGACGTCAGCTGACGCAATAATTGGTTTTTTCCTTTAGAAAAATAATTCTAGTAAATCTATAAATTATTATTTTCATAATTTTATGAGATTTCAAACTTCCAGAAGCCATATCTTTTTCATCTGAACTTTGTTTGAGTCCATTCAAAATTTTAAATTCATCTAAATTCGAGATCTATTTTCTTAATATTTTTATTTAATTTTTGGAGTTTATTTTCTCTCTGTTTTATATTTATTTAGTTTATTTATTTTGTTTACGAGTAGACGTTGATTCTTCAGGTAATTTTGAGCGAGGAGTATAACAAGATCAAGATCAATCCCAAGATTTATTCCAAGGCAAGTCATGGTCCTTTGATCATATTGAACATACGATTTCGAAAGTATATTGTTTTATACAATTGCATGCTATCTTTATACAAATTGTTTTGGGATTAGCTATTACCTGTTGTCATTATGCCTCCATTGATGATTTGAATGCCATTAATCATTTGACACCCTAGCATGGATAATTTTAGTTGGACATATTTGTATCACCAACATGGGTATCGTATAAATGCTTAGTCATGCCTAGTTACGATGGGTTTATTATCACGTGTGTCATAATGATTAATCTTGACTTAATGAAATATGGAATCGTGGTGGTTAGCCACTATTGTTAAAAATTTGTGTACCATGACAGGGTGTGTCATTGGTCTTAGTTAAACAAAATAATTTTCGCTCAGGCGAGCAGTTGTGCAGTGAGGGTGTGGATTTAACACGTTGTGGGTTTGTGGTAAACTTGTCTGAGTAACTTGTCAAGGACTTAATCTTGTGCGCCATTGAACTGGACCTTTTCGTACAACCACATGCCTGGTATGGGATGGGCCTAACTTAGTAAGTTATGAAGTTTTGGCATTGACTACTCAGGTAGTATATGGGTGGAGGTGTGTACCCTTTCTAAGGTCACATTTATGGGCGAGGTTATCGTCTTCAGGTCCAACGGTGTGGGTCAAACCAACGGTGAGGTTCGGGTGACGGTATACACAACGGGAGAGTCAATTGTCGAGATGAAATTTCTGAAAGGTTTTGTTATGATTATTGATCGCTACACTAGTTATATCTTGTGGGTAACCTCTACAGAGTGTTAATTGATCTATTCGAATAGTCGCGTCCTCGGTTATGGATATGTCTGGAGATTTCACATGAGATATAGAGTTTATTTATAAAATGAGTCGAAGTGTGAATGAGAAGTTCACTTGATGAATATAATGTTCGTTCGGTGAAGGTGAATGGGTAATTCACTTGGTGGTTTGTCTTGGGAAGTGTATGGGGAATTCACTGGTTGTTCTGTAACATCCTAGATCTTGGGTTTGTATAAAAATGTATAAAAATGAGGAAGTTTTAAAACTTTTGAACATGCATTGGTTTTTATGGAGTATTTTCATAATTTGTTGCATTTGATTTTGTTGAAATCAAATAAAACATACAACTCATGTTGAAGTTCCAAAACAAAATAGAAATAAAAACTTGTGATCATCATCTAGAAATAATTTATTTAAATCTTATAATATTTATCATGAATTAATATAATTTTTCCCAAATTTTGGAACTAAACTCAACCCTTAGAAAATTCAAAATCACATCAACAACCTATTGTAGTTTTGAATTTAAAATAAACAAATAAATAATGAAAAGTGAGGTTTAAAATTTTATATGGATACTAGGTCATCCCAGGAATCCCTCTGATTAATTTTAGAATTTTTAGATTTTATTTGCTATATTTAAAGCCTCAGTCAAATCGGATGCTTCTTGGTCAAATGTGTTTTTAAAATTCAAATCCTTAGCACTGTTGCAACGACTGGACCCCAACTCGCCACTTGACCCAGCCGGACGTCTCGCCCGCACGCGTTGTTTTCCGTTGCTGACTAGCAAGCCCCCGTGCGATAGGGCCATCTTCTACCTCGCGCTGGCGGGCGGACAGAACGCTAGCGCCACGCGTCGAGGGGACTCTACGTGCTCCGTGAATGCAAACCAACAGCGTCACTTCACCACCCTCCATGACCTATCCCCAAGCACCACCGCTACTTCACACCGTAGCTTCCTCCATCCTCGAACTCGCACAAAACCCCCTCCTGCGCCTTCTTTCTCCTCATGCCTCCTCTCGGTGGCTGAGGAGGAAGATGCTCGCATGTGCTCCTTTCTTGAGTAAGCTCCCTTCCAGTGCGCCCGTTCTCTTCCACGATCATCACCGTCCTCATTTTTACTAATGCCTCCCCCTGTCAATGTTTGTAGCTCTGGGAACACATTCGTGCCATTCTTCTTCACCAGAGCACGCACCCGAGCCGCCGCTGTGTCAACTTTGTGCCCAGTGAGGTTTTCACTCTCCCTTGTGCATCACCATGCGCCATATGACATAAGGATAATTTACCCTCTGACAATTTTTGAAATCATCCGCAGGAGCTCCTAAATTTAGAGATTCCCCTTTTTCGACTGCAAGAACTCCTTTTCGTCTCCAGCTCCGACTGGTAAGGCATTCCCCGATTTCATTCGTTTACACCCTCTTTGTACCTCCCTTAAGCTTCTCCAACAACTATTTGTCTCATTCCATCCCCAGGTTGTCCTCCCCTCGTGAAGCTTGCTGCTACCGTGGACCTCTTCGTCGCTAGTCAAGCACCGACCATCCCCAACCTTTCTTCTTGGCTCAGGTAGCCTCACTAAGACTCTAGGTAGCTTTGGCACCCGTGTAGTGGCCCAATGCAGAGCTCTATTCGTGCATGCACGTTTGCCGTATTAGCGCAACCGCCTCTCTCCGGTGCACCGCCGTGAATGCCACCATTAGGTGCACGAGCTTATTGTGGACCCATTCATACCCTTGGCTCGCGTCGCCATGGCCGGGAACGCCGATGAGGCTCCGGCGAAGCCAGAGCTTTGTTGTCGGATGAGCCGGCAGCACTGTAGCAAGTCATTAGGGCTAATGGCAGTCATTAATAACTAATGATTGCTTAGGGTATTTAATGACTGTCTTAAGAGAGTTGATAAGTCACTGACGTGTGAGACCGGGAACTTAAGGATACAGTGGTAGACCCGTGGACCAGCCGTGGACCCTCGGTCCATGCACTATTCTATGAACCGTGACTATGACAAGTGGACCCCACCTGTCATACATTTTAATTCGGAAGTAAAAATGAAAAAGGGCACTATTCATTGGACCCCACACGTCATCCTCTGTGGCTAGCTCTCGGCCCGGTAAGAAAAGTCTTTAATGCCTTTATAAATTCTGAAATGAATTTTTGTTGAACTAAAAAGTCAATTAACTTCAAAAAATGCATAACTAATTTATTTTAACTCCAAATCCAATGAAACCAATTTTGGTAATTTTCATTTTTAATGAAATTTAATATAGTATAATTGTTTAACATGTTACTGTTCTGGAAAAATTAGTTTCAATATTGCACTTGGAATAGGATTATTTTCACACTAGAAAATGCTTTTAACTTTGAAAATTCATAACTAATTCATGAAAACTCCAAATGAGATAAACTCAGTTATTTTGGTCTTATAATATTATTGCCTATTTACCTATGTAATCCTTGGGTCCACTACTATTCTACAAATTTTCACCAAATATTTAATTTTCGGTGAACAGTAACATATGAGAATTAATTTGATTTCCCTGAAATTTGAGTTTCAAACTACTATAACTCTCACATACTAAATCCAAACGGAATAATTATTTCACCTAAATTAATCTAAAATCATGATCTACCTACTGTGAAATTTTCATGATTTTGGGGGAATTTTGAATTTTTGGTTATATTTGGTGTTATGTGTTCTTATTGGCTTTTCGTATTCGAACGTTAGATTACGAAGATCTGAACGAGCTCAATTGTGATTCTCAATAGCAGCAAGAGGGTTATCTTCAACAAGGCAAGCAGCCCCCCCCCTCTGATCATATTGATCCTATTACTTTCGTTACAAAATATTTTGTTAGCAACTTGTATGTATGCATGTTCTACTTGAATGGTTATTTATCATTAGAGGTAGTTATTCCTATTAGATGCATGAGCTGTAGCAAATGTTTATCCCTTGCCACTAACCCTAAGTTATTATTCCCGCTGATGTTAGTGCTCGGTGGATGTTATAGAGTCTATACATGTATATGCGATGTGTTGCTTAGTCATGCATAGATTTTGGTAGAATTGGGTGGTTATCGACTTAGTCGATAACTTTGATCACACAAATTATTTTATTACACTATGTCCAGCACCTTGTGCTATATTACTTTGAAAACTAAAAGTGTAAATAAAATTATTTAGACTTGGGCAAGTGGTTGGATGGTGTGTTGTTGGGTGTGTGACTGTCTTGCCTAGGTCAACAAGGACCGAACATCTTGTTTCACCAAAACCAAGCATAATTATGTGCTAACCACATGAGAGGGATATGGGACCTCTCTTGACTTAGTACTTTGGCGAGTGTTAGCTCTGAGTCGCAGGAGGTTGTGTGTGTTGTGTATAAAAAGAAATGTGTTGTGTTGTTGGGCGTGAAGGGGGGTTCCGGTCTAGGTTCTCCACCTCGAGGAGCATCGGTAAGTTATCTCTCTACCGATGACTCCGACACAACGTATGGTTTCCATCATACGGGCGACTCGTAGTTAATACATTATATTGGAAACGTCTTGTAGGACTTAGCCTTGCTGGCATACCTAAGGAAGTGTGTTTTATCGCGTGGCGAAAGGACGGTTTGGCGTGTGGGTACATTGGTACACCCCTGCAGGGTATGAACTATTCAAATAGCCTCGTACTGGGTTATAGACATGCTTGGGATTGGATTTGCAGGGGTTAGACTTAACGTTTTGGAATTTTAATTTAAAATTTTGTTCAGGTGGTATTGAGAATGGTCTCATGCTATGTTTGTGAGCTGCGGGGCAGCCACTTATTGTTGTTTAGATGTTGTCTAATAATGTTTATCCGCTGTTATTTAAAGTTATTAAAAATATTTGCTTACTTGCCATTTCAATCTATTACTTGTACTTCAAATCAAATGTTGTTTTATACTAAAAATTGCCTAGTGTAGCAGCTTTCCTTTGATACATGAATGCATCTATTCTTTTGCTTGTAAGTCTTGCGAGTACAATTGTACTCAACCCGGTTGCTGTAATTTCAGAGGAGGTTGATCCCCAAGGGATCAACTATTGTGAGACCGACTTCGCGCAGGACGACGACTAGCTTAGAGATTTTCGGTCAGGTTGCCTTGTGGGTAAGAGCAAACCAGTCGGCTTTTCTTTTGGTGCCATCTTATGGCTATGTTTCCGCTGCACTCTTAGTACTTTTATTATTGCTATTTGGTCGGTCGGCTGTATGTATGAAACTGAAGTTGTGTTGACTTTATTGTAACCTTTTGTGACTACGCTAATGAAATATTATTGTATGGCATTGATATTGATATTGTTTTGTGAACAATGTGTGTATACTGCTCCTGGGAGGTATACAATACGTCGAGGGTGGGATATTTGGTTTGTAATGCTAGGACCTATGGATGGTTAAGTATTACAAGTTAAATACCCCGGGCTCTCACATGTTCCAAAGTAATTGTTTATTTATTTACTATTCTTTTCAATTATGCATTTCAATCCATTTATTGTATTTATCGTTAATGTTGCTTTATGCAAAAGAACCATACAACTAACCTTTGTTCTAGCCTTGTATGAATACTATTTGCATACATTTTCCCACGACTTGCTGAGTGCTTTATGTACTCACGGCTTTGCGCCATTGTTTCTCAGTTGAAGAATATCAAGCTGCTCAAGAGTTCTTTGCCAAGGAGTACCATGAAGGTTTTGCGGACCAGGATGCGTTCTCCACTCGATTACCTTTGGGCATGTCGATTGGCCACTTCAAGATTTTTGTTCCGCTGCAAGAGTTTATTTGTTTCTTTAGCCCTGTGTGGCAAGTTAAGTAAACGTTGACCATAAGGTTCAGTTATTATTACTATTTATTACTTTGAGATCTTTTTAGTTAAATCAAATAAATGGATGGTATTTCATCACTATTTTCTGTGTGAGCTAGCTATTGATCTGGGACTAGTTCAGAATACACAGAGGGTTCCTGAATTGTATTTTTGGGTCCCGACAGCGATATACGAGAAGCTAATGGTGTACGTAAATTTCATACGCAGGACGCCGGGAAACCTTGATGATGCTGGTGCATCGGAAAGCGGGCAACCGCAGGCGGAGCTTGAAGATAGTAGCACAGAATGTGCCGTTTTGGAGGAAGTCCATGAGAGAAGACTTGTGCATAATTTTATGCAAAATGAGGGAGCGGGATTGTGGTGGCCGGCCCACATTGACTGCCACGAGTATCTACCGAACTAGTCTCTCGGGTTGGAGTCCGACGAGGACACCGACCCTAGCTCGGATGGTAGCGAGGAGGACGCACCCCAGGGTGGTGGTCCAATCAGCGGAATTGTGTCATCGGAGGTACCTTATGTGGCATCGAGACTTGATGATATCACGATGGGTTCGCTCGTACTACTGCAAGAAGAAGGGTCCCAGTGGGTGTTTAATGCCAACACCCTCTTAGTTGGGTAGCACTTCCCTAGCAAGGCGGTCGTGCAACAAGCTATAGCATGGTACGCCTTGTCCATTTGCCGTGTGTACCGAGTGCACCGGTCTAACCTAGGACATTACGCAGTGAAGTGCATAGTGGAAGGCTTCTCTGGCAAGGTCTGTGCTCACTGAGCAAAGTAATTCGGCTCAGTCTTCACGATCAAGGCAGTGACCGGATACACTTACGAACTTAGCAAGCCCCTACGGCAACATCGGAACGTGACTTTCGCGTATGTGGCAAGCCTCATCAGCCACCTAGTTGCGGAGGATGTGTCCGTCTCCCTCAAGATGTTGCTATCATAAGTCACTAATCTGGTTGGTTATCCAGTCAGGCAAGGTCCGACAAGCAAATCAGAAGGTTATCGAGTCCATGTACGAGACATAGGAAGAGGCGTAAAACCTTATGCCGAGAATGCTTCACCAGATTGCCGAAGCAAACCCCGTCATGTACATAAACAAGATTGAAGCTGAAGATGCTGATAGAGGCCCCAACTGCTTCATACTGGACAGGGTGTTCTGGGCTTTCGCCCAGGTCACAGAAGGCCTCAAGTTCTATCATCCTATGCTCACAATGGATGGCACTTTCCTCGTGGGGAGGTATAAGGGCACCATTCTTACAACGGTGGCGGCCGACGCGAATGGCCATCTTCTCCTGGTCGCTTTTGCCTTCATAGAGAATGATAACACATCCAGTTGGTTATGGTTCCTAGCGAATGTGAAGCGGGCAGTTGTGGGAGACCGGCCCAACGTATGTCTTATCACAGACTGCAATGCTATGCTGTGTCGGCTCTGAACACCATGAAGAATGGGATGGAACCCCCACACCAGTGGAACAACGTGGAAATCCGGTGGTGCATGAGACATCTTGCATCAAACTTTTTCACGCAGTTTCGTAGCCAGAAACTAATGAAGACGTTCAAGGCGTTGTGCATGCAGAACCAAAGGTGAAAGTTTGAGTCCATCTAGACAGACCTCGAATATCATACTACGAAGCATACAAGGGAGTCCCCTCCGGAGGCACAATAAAAGCGCATAACATATATGTAGTGCAATTATACACGGGATACAATATGACTCACTCGTTTGAGCCACTCTCTACTCATTGCGTCTGCGTCTGCGTGCGCATCCTAGTTTTGCGTTGAGCATGTCCCGTGGGATACGTTAACCGGCCCGGAGAGCGCGTATCGGTTCAGAGGGGGTACGAAGACCGTTGAGTAGGCGGAGGTACATCAGCAAGCTGACTATGGCCCAGTTGAGTATGTCCAATGTCAATGTCATCTAGCTGTGTCATGCCAAACTGGTTACCACCTGTAATCATGTCATTAATAAAGGAATCAAGATAACCACTCCCGGACCGTGTGATGTGCTAGCGACCCCGAAGGAGCTCTGCCCTTTGTACGGTATTCCGTACTGGTCAACATACGACAGGGGTGGGTGCCCTGGGTGCCACGGTCCAAACCCTAGCGTCGTGTACTGCTCTCTGACAACAGCTAGGATGGTCGTATCCTCATTAGTTGACGGATAGTCATCACCCCCACGCTCAACTAAAGGCTGCAAGGTGCAAACTGTTGGAAATATGCCCTAGAGGCAATCATAGAGATGATTATATTTCCTTATGTTCATAATATTGGATAAAGTGTTATCTTGTTCCAAGAATAATATTGTTAATATTGATTATCAAGTATGTGACTTGATTGTGAAACTCTATATTTCTACGATAATTATTCTTATACGATCCCTGGTCAGAAACATATGAGGACACATATGAATAGACTAGCAAATGTATTGGTTGATGACTATGTTTCACGAGTCATGGATATGGAGATATCAAACCAATAATATGGACACATGTTAGAGAACATGATGTTGGATTAGACCTACCTTGAAACACTATTGAGATTGTTATGATTATATGTGTCGTTAGTTGGTCTCAAGCAATGTTGATGTATAATCCTTAGACCTGAGATCAGCATGGTTTTCTACATATGTAATAGCACTCTTAGGGGTTGCCAAACGCTACACCGTGAATCGGGTAGTTATAAAGGTAGCTTTGGGTATGCTATGAAACATGCAGAGGAATGTGACCGGTGGGATATGGATTTGCCCTCCTAACATAACAGAGAGATGTCTCGCCCCTCGTTGTGGTCGAGATAAAGAAAGTGCATGGCCATGCCACTAGTAGTCGGGTGTTCGACCATGTGAAGTAATCCGACACTCGACGAGAAAGTATTGAGCAGTCCATGGATGACACAACATCTCACTTGGAGTTCAACCGGACATCGTGAGGAAAAGGGAGTATACACAGTAGGTCGCTTAGTTCGAATAAAGATTCTGATCGGTCGATGGAGATACGATCTGGTCGAGATCGGTCAAACGTAGTCACAGTGGTGTAACACGGTCGTGAGGAATTATGAACTGTCGTGACCAAATACGAACTGGTCGATAGAGATAGGACACAGTCGTAAGTGATGAGGACTCGCCGTAGATCATATTGCATTAAGGTTCGTCCGATATAATTTGTGTGTATTCGGAATCGTTATGTTACGCTAGGAGCCGCTTCGACTCATGATCGGAAAGGGTTTCCGAGTCACAACCGACACGCGCATGAACCTATAGGGTCACACACTTAATGGGTTGGAACAAACCAAGATGCGAATACGATTCGACAAACATGTTCGGATAGGATCCGTCACGAGCACTATATAAGGAGATGCATGAGGCTGTTGGGAGGTACGCGTGAATCACCACCGAAACCCTAGCCGCCATCTTCCTGAGAGCTCTACCGTACGACTTGGTGCTAGCACACCTGCGCATGGTTGTTCCTTCCCTGGACGTGTGGATACCGTAGAGGTGCTACTACGATTGTTGCGCTTGAGGACGATCCGCGATCTTCACAAGGAACTACAGACGTTGCTGGAGGAGACGATCGACTCGTGAGGACGCTGGACGATCGACTACGACCACTACATCGACGCTCTTCACGTTGGACCAGTACTCCAACCCTTCTTTTCTCGCTCTCTGTGGCGTCGGTGGTAACGATCTGTGATCATCTACTTGCTTGGCTTCCTAGTTTGCGTGGTAGAAATTTTTGATTTGTAGCTATCGTAGCCTACCCCGTGGCCCAATAGAATAATGTTAGGCCAAACAAAGATTTAGGATGTAAACTAAACATCTTGTAACTCCCAGATGTGCAATGCAGACCGAGGGGAGCGCTAGTCTGAGTACGGGGTGCGGATGGCACAAGTGATGTATCCTGACGGACGTGCGGCTGAAGGACGACATGATGTTAGCACAACCTAAGGTGTAATAAAAAATAAAACATACATTTGTACATAACTTATCTCTCCACTGATCTGTAGCGTGGATGACTGACAGGGAGCACTACGATGCCCGCCGACCTAACTAGGCTGTTCCGACCTAGTAGGAGAGCATAGTCAGCCCACTCGTTGTGTGGTGTGTAGGACATCGTCTCTCGAATGACTGCAGCTCATTTTCTTTATTACATTCTTCGACTCCGCGAAGGTGTGCTTCAAAGTGCTCAGAAGCCCTGGTATGGTGTGCTCTGGTCTGCGGATGGCGGTCTCCGATGCGCTTGTGATCCACTACAGCTGCTCGAACTGAAGTGACAGACAACACTGCTTCAGTAACAAACTGTACAAATATCATCAATAAAACGAGCAAATATTGTAAGTGTTTTACGGTGTCATCATGCCGCGAAGTGTTGTGTCGATCGAACGAGTTACATAGCCTCACCTAGTGTGTCACTTGCTCCGGACGCTCTGATGGAGGACGGGTGAGTCTGGTGCGTGACTGTGGTACGTACCACTCGATGTACTAACGGTATGTCCGTACGTCATACGGTCGCTGCTCCTGCAGGATCTCGATGTGCACCATCTCAGTCTAGGCCGTAATCCACTCATGCAAAACTGCTTGCCAGTCCTCAGCATGTCAGCCCTCCTTCGATTGCCTGCATTCGAGAAGGATTGATGTTAGAACAACAGATGTAGGTATGAAGTCTAAACATTAGTCGGATGGAGTTGAACTCACAAGTGGACGGCTCACTACAGGATCCGCCGCCGGGAGGGGGAACAAGCTAGTACAAATTAAACTGTCGTATTACGCGTTGCGGTGCGTAAGGCTCCACCATATGGGTAAACACCAGGTGGCAAGTCATCCCCATAATTCGGCGTCCTACGTGCATTGCACGGACAGTCCGTGTGACGCTACCATGTTCACGAAATCTGGGCTCCATGGAGCCCATATGATGTCGTTGCCGTGCAACGACTCGAACTCGTTGTGGAACAACGAGTAGCACCTTGCAGTCTATCCTTGGCCCAAAGTAACTGAGCAGCAGTCCACTAGTAGCCCATAGTAGGGTTGTTTATCAGGTTGTGCAACTCGGGGTACAGGTGCACTGCTTTCTCGAAGGAGGGTCGCCCAACAGGGAAGTGCTCTCAACTCCACAACTACAGGAGCACGTAGCAGACGACAAGGCTCAGTTTCACATCGGTGTCACACCGCAAAGCATCACACAAGTACACAACCCTCTATATGTGGCGCGAAGGACAGCTGATCCCCAACTATACTGAGGCATCGCCCTAGCCTCCGCGTCAGCAAAAGACTCGGTGATGTGGATGAAGTTGGGGTACACCCAATCGCCTGGTGTGGTGGGAAACAGGTCCGAACCAAAGAGATGAAGAAGGTAAGCGACGAGGTGCGTCTTAACAATCTCGTCAGGTGCATCCAATGAGCATTGACTAAAATTCCTCAGCCAAGTTCGAGGGACACCACGGGCGCTATCCAAGAGAGGTATACCAAACCGATGCTCCAACAGGACCTTCCAGTCCGCCAGCGGACAACCTGAAACAAGTAGCTCACCCCTGATCGGGAGACCGGTCAAGAATGAGACATCTTGGAGAGTGACCGTCATCTCACCCCACCGAAAGTGAAATGTGTGCATCTCGGATCTCCACCTGTCGACAAGTGCCAACATCAGACTGCCGACTAGGGTGAAGTAGCGTCCGACCGAGAGCAGCCTTGCAAAGGGCAACAAGCCCGTGTCCCGAAGGATTGGGACATAGCGAGCGTCGAGTTGCCAGTAATGCCTCTCGGACCAAAGCACGAGAGGTGGATGGTCATCCGCGTCCCTAGTCATCCACGACTTGCACCGGTGATGCTCATCGTAGAAGAGTTCCAGAAGCTCCAATAGAGACATGGTTTGCAAGAGATGAAAGACACAAATTATTAGTGAATATATTGATAATGACGATGAATTTCTAGAAATTAAAAATTACAACTAAATACATGCAACAAATTAATATACACTAATTAACTACGACCAAATTAATTGCGACTAATTAAGTATGACCAATTAATTAATACTTAATTAATTTCGACAAAACAATTTTGGCTAATTAAATGCGACTAAATTAGTTGTGACTAAATTAATACGAGTAATTCAATACCACAAATAAATAAAAATAAAAATTACAACTTAATAATTACAACTACATTATTCAGACTAAATTAATTACGGTGAATTAAATAGCACTAAATTAATTACGACTAATTAATTACCATGGATTAATTATATATAAATAATTACGACGTAATAAGGCCACAAATTAATTACGACTTAATAAGGGCACTAAATTAATTACGATTGATTAACTACAACTAAATTAATGATGAAGACTAATCAATTAAGACTTAATTAAGTACGACTAATTAATTCCAACTAATTAATTACGACTAATTAATTTACTACCACTAACTAATCACGACTAATTAATCGGTGAATAATTAACTATGACACGAATAATTACGTTAAGATTAATTGAACTACAACTAATTAATTATAACCTAATTAATTGCAACTAATTAAGTAACACAAATTTAGTTACGAGAAAAATGAAAATGACCAAATTCATTATGCCTAAATAAGTACAACTAATTAACTACGGGTAATTTAGTTCGACTAATTAACTAACCACACAGTTAATAAAAAAATACATACGAGAAAAAATTACCTGCTAATAGGGCTGCTAATGACGGTTCTAAATAATCCTTAATCATCTACGAAAACGAAATCGACAGATTGAGCGAGCGAGCGGGCTAGGATGAGAATTTGAGAAGCATCTCGCCATTGACTTCGAATTTATACCCGTCCAACGCTAATTGTGGCGGCGTGGCGAATCGGCGGAGGAATCGAATCCGTCCCAACATGGTTTGCATACATGCACGCACCAAGACGATGATGTCTGAGGAATAAAAGCGCCTTCATGAAAGGTGCATGTGGTGGCGTGTCCAGAGTAGAAGGCCCAGTCAAGGGACACGTAGCGCGATCGGCGGCGGCCGGGCCATGGGCATGCAGCATCTGTGGCGCCGTCGGCGTCTGACACACGTGTGCCAGCCGACGTCGAGGTATGGGCGCATGGCGGCCTGCTCCGTCCGAGTACATGGGCGCCGTTCGGGCGACACGTGTGCGACAACTCTTGTGCGTTAGGCGTCTTGCGGCCGTCCGTCGGGCACACGAGGGGCTTGTTCAGGCGCGGGGAGTGCGAACGAGACACGTGTCAAGCGGAGAAGCAACCGGGCGAAGGGTGCATGGATTTTGGCGCGTCCACGCGCGCACTGCATGAACAAACCCCGTCTAGGCTAGGGCGAGCGGAATTGCACACGTGACGACATGAGGCACGTCTGGGCTGCTTTTTTTTTTGCAATACCATATGAGGAGAGCCATATTTGCAAATATCGACTGGAATAGTGTCATTTAGGTCCAAAACTCGAATGGTGAAGGAAGAGAGGAGGAAATTATTTTGCTTTGCTTCTCTATTTTTTTTAGAGAGAGAGAGAGAGAGAGAGAGAGAGAGAGAGAGAGAGGGAAAGAGAGATTTTTGGCACTTCAATTAGAAGTAGCTTTGCCACAACACAGCTAATCTTGCATAGGATCATCAATTCGTCATATTTGATGTTAGTAGTAGTGCTTTTTGCGAATGAATATTCACGAGGTTTTTGTTAAAAATAAACGGGTTTCCAAAATGTATGTAGTGTGTCGGAAGACAGCCGATGCTTTGTAACATGGCTTCCGGTAGTTTCGCTACGTGTTCAACACATGTTATACTCATACCACTCGTGTACATGTCTCTTATATATATTTGTAATTTATTGGAGGCACCTAAGACCTTACAGAGTGTGAACACGTGTGTTTTCTCTAAACGTGTGCATAAGTATAGTACTTGAACTTTGGTGAGCTCGATGCACACCGACACATCTAGCCATCTAGGAATCGGTTAGTTTTCTTTAGGGCATCTTCAATAGTGTATTTATTATCATCTCTTAACTATATCAGGTCAACAAAATCCTACGTGGAGGAGAGAGGAGAGAGAGAGAGAGTCTCTTCCTGAAGAAACTGTTGTGCACGTGAAACAAAACATGATGCATTAATCTACTCTAGTTAACATGTAGACTTGTTTCAAAGAACAATTATAAAATATAAATATTGGAGAGCGTGCTAGAGACTATCCATTGGAGATATTGTCTCTAAGTTGTAGCAGAGGATAGGTTTCTTGCAGTCCGGACGCGATGAGGGGACCTATGGATTGCTCCGAAAGCATCGGTTGCAGAACGATAGCAGAGTTTCCTTAGGAGCATTGAATGAACAACGCATGGTTGTAACGCGTACAACCATGCAAGAGTCCTAAACATGCCGACGATGTGCTAGACCTTTAACCAGGACTCCTCACCTTAGAGCGAAAATCATTGCACGTTCAGACTTTGAAGAAAACCTCTGGACTATAATTGATACAAGTTTACAAATAGGCTCGTTTGGATTGGAGCGTTCAGAAAGGAATTGTCTATTGCAATTCATGCACTCTTAACGCATGCTTGATCATACAAACACATGCATGCCCTGAAGAAATTTTTTGACAAATCGTACGGGTGATCGTCCCCTCTCTCATATCCACCCTAAGAATTTGCCTGGGAAGCTCAAATTTTTTACCTGTCCTCGTAGATGGACCGAACATTTAAACTTTCCAAACAAGTCCTAAGAAAGAAACGAAGAAGCAACCCAAAAGTTGTTCATTTTCCATCCATTAGTCCAAAATGACCTCAAAAGGCTATTAATCTAATAAACACTTTGCATTGCCTGCTTGCTTTCCTCCATTTTGTCAAAACAAAAAACAAAAACAAAATTCAATATTACTCACTGACGTTACTCACCCAAAAAGTCCAAGATGAGACGCATCTCGCCGTCATCGTGCGGCTCACGACGCATGACACTTCCATCGATCCAGCAAATAGGAGGTTGAGGAATTGATGATGATCCATCAGCTAACGATCAGAGTCCCCATTGCATTGAATGAGTCAGGACGCAGAAATTCCAGCCTGCCTGCGTGCGTGCAATCAAGGACTAACTGCTGCAATAGCTTGGCCAATTCAATAATTAGGATGATGATAGGGTGAGGTGACTGACAATAAGGGACGTGGATCCTCTACAGCCGAGTCCTTCTGCGTGCCGTTGGATCAGAAGCTGACGCTTCAGATCACATGGTTCAAAACATACATGTGTAGTCCCTCGTCGTAATTGAAAGTTGTTCAGAATCCTTAAAAGCGCATCCATCCACCTTCACGGAAGCCCTGTTTGGAGCACAAGAATTTTTTTTCAATTCCTATTTCCTGTAAATTCCTGCGTCCCAAACGGAGATATCTTCTTTTAAATATAATGCTATCAGTCTGGGTGTCTTCCGCCGCACCGCGTTGCTTCGAGGTCATCGAGATGATAATGATATATCTTAGTGTTACAGCTCATTGTGTACTTACATTTGTGGATGCTAAATTCATAATATTATCGAAAAGAAACATACTTACATCTCTTTAATCAATTTAGAAAAATGGATATGCAACATGTAGAGTATGAAGCACGTGCCCATGACTTTTTGTTGGATAATTGGTTGGGTTGGAATTGGATGGATCACAATTGAAAAGGGGTGGACATGGTAAAAGACAAAAGGCTGTGCGCACACAGAGGGGCACAGTATGTTCTTTTTTCTATTCTTTTTGTTTGTTTTTTTTTTTGCCGAGGAACACAGCATGTTCTTGATTCATGTAAAAAGCGTTGTGTTGTCAAATCAAGAGCTACACAGCTGAAGAAGCCGGAGAAATATGACAAAACATGATGTGGCTGCTAGTTGCTACCTAGCACGTGCCATCACACCTTCCGCTAGGTGCAGACAATCTATCGCGAAAGGAGATTTGTCAGGGTAGCTATCTCATTCTCAACAGCTTTTGGCTGCATAATTTCGTTTCTGTTTTTTAAGGGTACAAGATAGATCCACCCACAATATACACCCCCTCTCAAACCACCACATGCACATACCCTTATATAGGGTTAGAAAAAAAACTGAGACTCACGAGTCAACTCAGCTTGGGCCAAGCTCGAGCCAGCTCAACTCGTAATATTTTCAAGCCGAACCAAGCCTCTCTTCCGGCTCGCAAAAAATTCGAGCCAAGCCTGAGCCGCTCGTGAAGCTCGTTCATCTCGTGGACAACCAACTAGCCCAGCCCACTTGAGGCCCCCGCCGCCCAACCCTGGAGCCCTGGAGTATTAGTCAGCCCCTAGCCACTCGGTCGGTGTGGAATTTCTAATTCCTCGAGTGGACGTCACCGTCGCCACACCCTCCTCCGTCGCCCCGTTCTCCTCCGCTGCCCCCTCCTCCATCTGCCACGCTGATTGCTAGGCCGGTCTATGTAACCTACACCCGGCAAGGGAGTAATCGGCTTGTCAAAAGCACGAGAGGAGAGAGACGGGGGTGGAGTCTGACGAACCAGCTCCTTCATCAGGTGACCTTGCCCGCTTCCGCTTTTGTTCCTATCCTTTTCTATTCTTCTTTAATCGCATTATGCTCTTTCTTTTCTTGGCCATGTAATTAATTGGGCAAGAACGTTGTGTAGGGATGGATGGAGTGATTTGCATGATTGATTATTTGTATGTGATTTCATTAGTTTTTTCGGGCTCCCTAGTGTAGTATTGGGGGTAGTTGATGGTTTCTTGATTTGTGAAATATGAATCCAAGAAAGGTAAGAAAAGGAAGGCTCCATGGTGACGGCCAATGGTTGCTCGCAACGCTAATTTTTCTTTTCAGAAGGCACAGGCATACAACGGAGAGCTAAGGCCGTTGCAATGTGACAAAAAGTAGCTTGTCTCGCGAGGACTCACGAGCTAGCTTGAGCCAGTAGCAGAGCCAAGCTGAGCTTTTGGCTTGTTTCCAAAACGAGCTGAGACGCTATTTCATCCGAGCTCGCTTAAGCTAGGCTCGAGCCGACTTGGCTTGTTTTCAGCCCTACTTACACACGCTTGGGAAATTTGTGGATGTACGGAGGTCTCACGGAGCATGGTCATGCACTTTTCTATTGAACACGCACACATGTACGTACCCTATTTATAATTATTCGGTGAGGCGCTTGGAATTTTTCCGGAGGCATTGAGGCCCTTAGAATACGGACACATCTTTTTTTCACTTTTTCACTGACACGAATATGTACCCTATTTCTAATTATTCGGTGGGATGTGATAGCTTCATCTAAGAATGGAACCCTGACGAACAGAGAGTACGACCACATCCTTGCCATGCGCTCAGCCCTTTTGACTGCATATTTTTCAGAACAACGATATGCGTGTGCATGAGTTATTCAGCAGCTTGGATGGAAATCCAAGTTGATCGTATGGGTGCGAAATTTCCTAACAACCTGCTGTGTTTTTCTTATGAAATGATTGTGGATTTCGTTCTCTTCCAAGATTATGTCACCTGCCTCTATTAGTTCGCATGCTGAATCTTCCAAAAACAAAAACTGGTAAAACCCACAGGGTGTTATTTACGCTTTGCAAAAGCTGACTTGGGCATAAACATATTTAGGATACATAGTCGAACATAAAATGGATGTGATACTAGTTCGGCACGTTTGGAATACAAAAATTTCATAGAAATTATACTGCTTTCAAAATGGTTAGCGAGAAGTTTTTTTTACAACAAGAATGCACGAAGGCGTTTCGAAATTCCCCTATCTATAACACTTTAAAAGCTGTTCTTCTCTGAGCATTTCTTTTCCCTAAAACTTCTCATCAAGCAATGATTAGTGATGAAAGAAACACCCAGAATTCACCACATGAAGGGCTTGTTTGTTTCTGCTTCGGCTTCTAGCTTTCGTCCAAAAAAGCCGGAAGCCGAAACAAACGGCAAGTTTTTTGCAGCCGCTTTCCCCGAAGCCGCTTTCTCGCTCAACAGGTGGAAGCCGAAAGCCAGGTGCTTCCTGCAGGTTCCCACCACCCCCATTCCCAATTTACCCCCAAACTTCAGGGGTATTTACCCGCCAAATGCCATCGAACAAAACCCATTGTCTCCCCCCTTTCCCCCCCCCCCAGCTTAGCACCTCACCCTCCTCTCCGTCTTGCCTCCTCCTCCAGACGCCTCCTCCTCTGCTTGGCTTGGCTGCCTCCTCCTCCTCTCCTCCACCCCCTTCCTTGCCACCCTCCCCCTCCTCCTCCTCCTCCTCCTCCCCGAGCCACCATCGCCTTCTCTCTTCGACACCGACCTCCTCCTCCCTCGCCCGGCTCCTCCGCCTTACCTCCTCGGCCTCCCTCCTTCGCTCACTCACGACGCCCGTCCTCCTCCCCGGCAGCGCCTCCTCTCGGCTCCTCCTCCCCAGCAGCGGCGCCCAAGACCATTCATCCTCCTCACGCGCCTCCTCCTCTCCTCCCCTACCACCGCGCTCGACCTCCTTCGTTGCCCCAGCCGCCCAAGTCCCTTTCCTCCTCGGCTCCCTCCTCCCGAACCACCGCCGCCTCCTCCTCCCGAGCCCCGCCTCTCCCTCTCCTTCCTTGTCTTGTTGTTGCATTGCTGTTGTGGCCCGAGGCCCTCAATCCACAACCACGCCCTCTATGTTTGATGTTTGTTTATCACTTGGTCTTGCCATTGTTTGATTACCATTGTTGAAAATGTTGTTTCATTCTGATGAACTGGTGATATCGTGATCTCATTTTGAATTGGCAGAATTTGTTGTGATCTTGGCATGGCAATGGCAATGGAACTTATTGATCTCCTTCATTCACATGGTGGAGAAATTCGTGCAACATGTTTCAATTAGGTGCTTGATTAGTTTCATTACTACATGCAGATGACTAGCCATATGATCAAAGTAGTTTGTTTTGACTAGCCATTAATTTTTGAAACTGAATGATTGTTTTGAGGTCAAAGTAGTGACATATGATCAATACAATTCTGGTTTTTATGGGTTAGGAATCGATTGTTTGCTTATGAATGGTTCAAATTGTACTTCTGTGAAATGCCATACTAAAATTTTGCATTGTGTGCTTCTATCAAAATTCCTTAAGCTTGTTTAGCTAGCAGCACCTGGTGCTATATTTCGTTTGATGATGCTTGTGCTGCTTGCTGCCATCAATCCATTGTGACTTGTGGTTTTTTGTCAAGGGCATGTCACAAATATTCAGATTTTTGTATGTTTTAGTCTTTCACATTTCTAGTGCTTCACTATCAGCTGGTGTTCATCAGAAATTTGCATGCCGATAGGAATACAACTTTGTGTTCATCAGAAACTTGCATTCTTCAAAAAAAGTACATTTGTTCATAAATCAGAATTTGGAGGAATTGTTTTAGCTTGTTAGAACAAGATGTTCAGCCTTTGACTGATGATATGATATATGCCACTTCCATTGCTACTTAAAGAAGATGGCCTATTGGTCAATTAAATTTATTTTTCATGTTATCTACATGATACATGAAGTTTCTATTAGATTGAATTAGGAAGGCAGTTGTATGTGCTATTATGCGTATAGGAGACCTTGATTTGATCGAATTATTATGCGTACAGGAGGCCTTGATTGAATTCGATTACCAGTTACGATGTTGGTTTGTTCAGGCACTTACATTTTCTTGTTTGCATCTTGAAAACAAATCTACATTACATTACAAATTTATTAGAAGATGCCTAACACTGTCAATGCCGATCCCAAGTCCGGAAAAAAAGTAGAGGGGGCATGAATTGTCGTTAAATACGCTAATCCTTGATTCACATGGTAGTGAAATTCGTGTAACATGCTTTAATTCGGTGTTGGATCAATTTTATAACCTAATTGAGGTTGATAAGATGTACTTGATATCTAGAGGATCAAAGAAACTTGCTCAGAAGTAGTTTACAGTGACTATGAAGTAACTCTAGATGCTTCAACATCTATAGAAATTTGTTTGGTTACTCTTATTGTAATTATATCCATTAATGCATGTTCCTGTTACACATACAGCTAAATTGATACAAATTGTCCATAATTATCTTTACTGATTGTTATTGCAATATTCAATGTTTGTGTCTATGTAAAAAAATGTCCATAATTGCCTTCACTAATTGTTCTTTGAGCTCTCCATTGTCTGTAAAACTCTTGTTGACATCATTTGTTTTCTAATGAAAATATATATACATAAGATTGCTTGAGTGCTTGTGTAATAAGAGGATATCTTATAATTTGGGTGAGTTATTGTTTATATGTTGTATTAATTATACACGGTAATAATTATTTATTGTGATTATTTATTGTTCATTGTCATTAATTACATCAATTACAATCAATTTGTCTTTAACTATCGTTAGTTGTTGTCAAATATCGTTAATTATCATCACTTGTCGTAAACTACCGCTAATTATCGTCAATTGTGCTAGTTATTCATTGTCTTTAAAATATTATTAATTACATTTAGCGTTGTTAGTAGTCGTCAAATATCGTTAAATATTGTTAATTGCGTTAACGACATCAAAGAAGCAATTACTATCCTCATAAACATTTCAAACATTTTTCATCTCAAAAGCTACAGCTAGCCTACCTAAAAATCAGACAGCTAAACACCAAACCAAAAAAACCCAGCTGTTCAACCCGCAGCCGAAAAACCCTACGGCACAACCAAAAATGCTTTTCAAAAAAACCCAACCGTCCCAAACAGGCCCGAAAGCATTTCGCGTAACTCTTAAGCAAGGGAAGAAAAGCAACTACGAAAGCAACCCCTTCATAAACAGCAGTACAAAACTAGATGCCGTACAAGAACATTCTGACATGGACAGAAAGCAACTTCCTGAGAATAATAATCAAAGGACATCAAAATTTCCATCAACCCTTCACCTCAGCAGAGCCATCGAATGGCAAAAATGACAACGAAACACTGTAACTTTATTTTCCAACTGTCGACATCAGTTTACCTGCATCAGGCTGCAGCATCTTGTAACTGTCAAAAGTTGCACCTGCAGATGCTAATAGTAGTAACAACAGAACAAAGACAAGGCTCCAATGTAAGCTAGAGGATCGCAAGACGAACTTACCAGAATGGTATTTCAACCTTACGCACAATCTAACTCCATATTGAAAAGTAGCAACACCCGAAGGGTTATTAAACCCTGAGAGAATGATGTATTAGGATACAGTAACTGCGGAAATTTAGGATGGCGAATCGAGGACCCCATATAAACAAGAGCCTGATTGGGTACGAGTTTTTGGGATACAGTTCATTAATGGTTTTGACTGTGTTCTCAGGAAGCCCTGTTCCTAGATACCCAAACCGATCTCAAATGAAAGCCAGTAGTAAGCCACATGCAAGAAGATTCATGCGACAAGACAGGTTACTTCGGGCCGATGTCCTTCAGCGCACAGATCTGCTCCTCTCCCATGGCAGACATAACTGTCACCACCAGGTCCTTCCCTTCGCCAAAGCCATCCTTGATCTGCAACAGCAGAAAAATTGATGATCAGAGTGTTAAGTTTTGTGCTAGAGCATGGAAAGTTGTCATTTATTCAGTTTAGATTAGGTGGAAAATCAGATTGGTGGATGTGGTATTCCTTATTCGAGAGGAGAAAGTGCATACAATGGTTAGACACAGGTCAATCTAAATGGCCCATGCAAATAACCAAATACAACAATGGTCAATTGCAATATTAGATTCACAGCATCATATTTTTATTAATGACAATAATTTTCCCAAGCCTAATCTTATCAGACAATTAGACAAGAAATCTATAAAGACTCTGCAGAAGTTGCAGAAATCCAGCACATACTGAGCATTTTTGTCATTTCCCATGTGAAACCAGATGTGTGGTATGTCTATTGCAGGCAAAAAGCAATTCGAAAGATGCATAAGGTGAACATTGCAAATGCTTGAAAAGAATCACAGTTCACAGAAACAAGAAGCGTGATATTGCAAGGTAGAAAGAATAAAATAGCTTCATCCAGGAATTTACTTCCTCGATCAGCAGTAAGTTGTGAGCTAATCAATCAAGAATGAGTTGGTAAATCAAAACAATTTCTTTTAAAAAAAAGCTACACAATTCAGATTCAGTTGATCTCTAGTGGAAGTAACTGGAAAAAAATCCACAATCTCTCTGCCTGTTTTCCAATAAATAACAAGAGCACCTGTCCTTAAAATCAACTTATACAATAAGCTACCAAATCAAACTACATGAGTGTACCAAGTGCATAGCTTCAATTCAGTTGACAACTTAAAATTTAAATTAAGAAAGTATAGGCATCTCAAATCTACTTCCTATGCAAGCAAGAAGAGTGTGCACCAATTAGGCAGTTCGTACAAACCTGGGTAAGCAAGTTATCATCAGTTGGGAGCTTCAGGTCATCTTTGGTGTTACCATTTTCAGTCAGCAGACTCACCTGCAAGAGATGTTAATTTCTCAAGTGAACACATAATCCCACAAAAGATGAACACACAAGAAGCATTAAGAAAATTATTGAACTTACAAATCCATCCTCAGATATATCAATGAGCTGGTATTCAATACGATTCACATGAGGAACCTATAAACAAAGCACGTTCATATTTTAGTGTCAGTTGAAGCAATATTAACCGGAAAGAGTTCAAGAAATATACTGACATCACAGTTGTGCGAAGATGGCACAATATCTTCAAGCTTCTTGCCAGTGAATATGTCAATAGCAACAAAGTGGCACTTGGCATGACCGTGCTTCCCAGTCTTAGAGGTTGAAACCTCCACAACCTGCATTTTTTTATTTTTTATTTTTTTGCATAGAGTTAGAAATCAATCAGCAAGAACAAGAAAACAACCATCAGCACAAGAATGGGATGTAGAAGAAAGGTTTGAAGCCTAAATAAATACAGATCTTTAAATAAAAATCACAAAATGGGATGACTGAAGGCAACTTATTAATATTAAAGTGGCAACTATTGTACAATGAAGAAATTACAGAACTACAGCTAAATAGAACCAATGCAGCATTTCTAGCATTAGTGATGGATTCTCCAATGACAAAACTGAGAGGTAGCAAGAAGCAAATGCTAAATATACGCATACAAAACATACACCAAAATAAGCACACCGATTCATCCTAGTCCATTTACCTCGCACGGTGAAAGTACCAAGTTGCAGACAAGTTTGCAACCTTGCCACTGTCCACAGGTGGTCCACCAAAAAAAATTATATGGACCATTATGCAGCAATTACTGCATAAAGATATACACCACAACAAGAATGCCAACTTGTCGAGTCATCCTTGCCTATTTACTTAGGAGCTGTTAGGTTGGTGACCTGAGCACAGTGCCTGACAAAAATGTGTGCCCGAGAGTAGCGAATTTGATGATTTCTGCCTAGCCAAGCGTGCCTGAAAATGTGTTGCTTGGTTGGAGGCATGTGCCTGAGAAAACTAAAATAAGATTAGGCTTTGATAACTACTCTGATATAAACGTTGACTGACATAACTCAAGAACACTCTTCCTTCTAAAGGTGTTGGACTTGAAAAACAGTACAACAACTTTCATCTTCCTCCCCATTCATCTCTACTGTTCATCTTCAACCTAAATGCCAAATTTCTCGGCTCTCCACAGAATCGCTATGCACATCCACCATTTAACTACCCCAATTCCTTCACAAATCCATCTCAGAGCAAGGAGGGAAAAAAGGAAAGAAAAAGAGAGAGAACTAATCTCGAATCAAGGACAAAGCAACAGTGGAGTTCGGCAGGGCTCCGTGCTCGACGGCTGTGGGGGCTCTGTGCTCGACTGCTGTTGCAGAGGGGCTTTGCTCGATGACGGCGGCTGCATTCGATGAGTCAGCACAGTGGGGTTCCACGACACTGCAAGTGGCTGCGATTGTACGGTTGATGACGGTGTTGGCGAGCAAGGACTGAGAGGATGACCAATTGCATCAAAAGCCCACTTCGACGAATCTCGATCTCCTTGCTAGCTAACACCAGCTGCTTGATCAAGGCGTCCCAAATCGGTAGCTGGAGCTAGGCTAGTGATGAGGCACCGTGTGCCAGGCCAGGCTAGCGAGGTGAGCACCCAGGACGCCAACCAAACAACGCCCAGGCAAGTCTCCGGGATGCATCAGGCCAAGCAAAAATTTCTCAGGGCTCCAACCAAGCAGGCCCTTAGCATGTGAAACTGTGGAAGTACCAAGCTGCAGACAAGTCTGCAACATTGCCACTGCCCACATGTGGTGCAACCAATAAAATTTCATGGACCACTATGCACACCCAAGCAATCATGTTCTGACCGCTGGCATGTTCAGTCAAAATTTACATCAAAAGTTAAGATCAGTGATGCAAACAATGATATCTTAGATCCAAAGTCCAAATCCTCCAACAATGTTCATAATGCACGAAATCAGTAATTCCTCTTTAAAATAAACAGCCCATAGATGCTCAGTCCTAACAAATACTGAAGCGATCAATCCGCCTAGACCCAGCACCCCCCACCCCAACAGCATGCAATATATTGGAAGACTTCAACATTATCAGGTAAACAAGCAAGGCCTACTCAACTCCGAAGGCATGAACTAACAAACTAATAAAATCGCAATACTACTGATCTGGATGAATCGCAGACACCAAAACAAACTAAAAAGAATCAAAATATGCATATATGGCATTAAAATAGAAGAAAAATCGCACAAGCTACTTCCAACTTTGCCAACAATTCACAACATATCTCACAGAAACATCAACCTTATCATTCAATGGCACACATTGAACCAGGAAGAAGAAGAATTTTGCAACATCTAAAAAATTCATAACCGCACAACAGCATCAAGAACCATATAACCACACAAAAAACACAAATTTATTCAACGCTGCTTCACGACGTTCAATCGTAGACCGTATCAGGTCGCAGCCGGGTTTTTTTTTCCTAATTTACACGCAACAGCAATCGAAACGGCGAGACGAACACACAGATCTAACAGAACTGGGGCGAACAGATCGGGATCTAAACCGACGACGACAACGGCGCGCATCAAGCGAGTGGGTGACGAGAGGATTGGATTGGATACCTTGCAGGGGCGGTTCTTGATGACGAGGTAGCCATTCTTGCGGATGGTGCCGGCCTGCTGCGGGTAGGTCTTGGAGGCGCCGGCGTCGGCCTTCGACTCGAACTGGTGCTCCTCGGAGTCTGACATCTCCTCTCCTCGGATTAGGACAAAAAAATTCCCTGAAAATTCGGGGGAAAAACAACGAACGGATCAGTAGGCGTGCAGAAAATTGGGAGTTTGAAGCTTTGATCGGAGAGGAGAAGGGTGGGAGGATGGATATGGGTGCGCAGGGAGGACGGAGGAGGGGTTTGGGTTTGGGACCTCGAGAGGAGTTGGCGAGCGCGACGGGGCGGCGGCGGCGGCGAGGGGGAGGACGGGAGGGACCGAGGGAGTGGCAACGAAGTGGATATATTGGTGTTTGGGCTATTATGCATGTTAGTCCTCGGAGTATCTCTCTATGTAGTTTGGCTTGGATTGAGGCTATGTGAGCATGACTGCATGGTTGAAAAAAATTCGTGGTCTTAGTTCAAGAATTTGTGATGGCAGCAGGTTATTTGATTGTTGTATAAATATTGCTTATCATGTGTACGTTGAAAAATCTATGATAGAAAGGGGATTTAGGGCTATATATAAATATAGAAAAGTTAATTACCGAGACGTGAGAACGGTGGTTTCAGTCTATCCAGTATGCTAGGAGAGACGGAGTTGGTGGACAATTTTGCTTTGTATAGTGGTACGACACTAGTGCATGTGTCTACTAGTTCGCAATGGGTTTAACGCAAATAGAAACATTGTTAAACTAGTGCACCTATAAGTAGATCCGACATAGGTAAAAAGAGTAGGATTAGTAAAGGTCATTAGTACCATGGTTCTAAGTATACTTTTAACCACAATATATGCCTTTTGATGTTTTGATACTGAAGTGAAATCCAAAACTAATCGGCAGGAGTTGAGACGCACCAAAATGTTCCTCACCAAGAAAGAAAAGAGTAAATTTGGAAAAAAAAAACCAAGTGTCAAGGTAGTGGTAACACAAAACCACATGTTTTGCAATATTTTTCACCAAACCACAAGTATTGGGGCATTTGGTTACACATAACCCAATCCCACCCATATCCCTTCATAACCCATCCTATTGTCATCCTGGGCCCAAAGTGATGCGTCCAGTGTGGCTGCCCGATTCCACATCCACACGAGCTAATGTGGTGAAGCACTCCCAGCTCGAGGTCTTAAGGCATGAAAGGGTTGGCCTCCCTCGCACAATTCACGCGTGCATCCAGGTATTGGTGGCGTGGGGGTAAGACGACATGGGACGAGCGACATACGAGCAAAGCAGGTCGGGCCACCTAGCCATGGCGCGCGAGACTAGGGCTCAATATTGTCGCTGCTTGGTGGAGGATAGCGTGTCCAACACCCCTACGGTCAAGGTGCATAATGTGTGGCTTAGCTCATCTTTTGGGGGTTAGGGTTTGATAGGGTTGGGGGGAAATTGGTGGGAATGGTAGATGGGGGTGGATTTGGAGTGAAATTAGATTCTTGTTGAAATTTGGCATGAAGTGAAGCCGTTTAGGTCATCCAATTTCGGGTTTGGGAATTGTATTCTGCATCTGAGTTCAATCAAAATACAAATTACAGGAGGCGATGGGGACCTTTGCGCCAAGGTTTCGTGCCTTGAGGCCCCGCGCTGGAAGCGCTTCTCCACGTCAGCTCGTGCGGACGTGGAATCGAGCGACCGCACAGGATGTGTCGTTGTGGGTCTAAGATGTCGGCAGGGTGGGTTATGAAGGGATATCGGTAGGATTGGGTTATGTGTAACGAAATACCTTAATACATGTGGTTTAGTGAAAAATACTACAAAACATGTGGTCCTAATGCGCAAGGTTTTCGGAAATTTACTCAAAAGAAAAACAAGATGCACCAAATTGTCCGGACTCAGTTGAGATTACCACTAAGATATGAGGGTGTTTTTGTAGAAAGGAGCGGTGCTGAAAATATCTGGGGCGCCGTTCGCAATCACGTGGGAGAGCAAACGGTCCAAGCGCCTCCGGACTCCACGGCGCGCGATCAAATCCCGCGGAGCGCACGGGCCTCGCATCCGCGGATCGATCCTGGCCGTCGGATGGGGCGGCAGACGCGCTAGCTGTACCGAGCGTGCGCACGTGCCCGTGGCGCCGCACGGGAAGAGGTTAAGCCTCTCGTTACCGTGTGAATCATGAGTCACCTGATCGTTTATTCAGTCCACAGAATTGATTTGATTGGGCAGCTTTATTTTATGGGAGATGGAGGAATGGTGGTACCTATTCACCGGACAACAGACGGATTAATGAAGGGATAATTGATTATTTGCCACTGCAAAGAAGAGTTTTTTAGGATTTACTACTTCTAGTAATGTAATCTATAATTTACCACTCTAAAGATTGGTTACTTAATAATTTATCATTTTAGCCTTTTAATAATATTTCTTATGTTTTCTCTCTTTTTTCCCCTACGTAAAATAACGTTACTACCCCTCCCCGGTCTCATTTGCTATTCTTCTCTTCCTGACAATTTGCTACTGTGCCTCACCGACGGCGACGGGAGGCACAACAAGGCACCACTACTGGGGTACTGGACTGGCGTGGATTGGTTTCTCCATTCTTGGTAGGAATCCTAGCTTGATTGGATGATTGATGTAAGAGTTCTATTTGTTGCGGATTCTTTCTTTCTCATGCGACTCTGTGAGCAATCAAATCCAAACCATTCTTTCTCCCCGTTGAGTTAGTTCTTGGATTTGTTTCTTTGCGTGGTTCCTACTAATCTAATCCATCCGTCCATGGTTCGATTAGCTTCTTGTTCTTCAAGCATAAGGTCGATCTGAGTTGACCCCATTGGACTTGGTGCCCAAGGTGCGGGTCTTTGCTTATTTTCCAAAGTTGAACCCTCCATGCCCCCATGTTAAGTACCGCCTACATGATGCTCGCGATGATTGAGTTGGTTTGCTCGGTGCAATAGAACTAACCCTCCTTTAAGCCTTTGGAGTACTATATTACAAGCGACAAGCAAGTTATGCTTGTGTGGACTTCGCTATCGGGAGAACTTGATGTACTCTCCATTAGGCAAAGGAAATATATTGTACAATCTTGCAAGTTTTTTTTTTGGTGTGGGGTAATGGCATTGTCGATTTATATGCTTCTTTTCTAGTTGGGTAGCACAGGATTGGAACTTTTGGTGAAATTAGTATTTGATATGCTCGAGTTCCTGCTAAATGTTTTATGATAATCCACGTTTGATGATAAGTGAATTGCTAACTAGGATCGGTTATCTCTGCTGGTTTTTGGTCCTCTAAATTCCTTTCGCGTGCATTTTATCTTTAGTAAATAGCTACCCACGCACATGAGTGCATTATTATTTTCTAGTCACCATTCGAATATGAAATTTGGCGCAAATTATCATATTGATTGAGTGCGGTAATTGGATAAGCAAACACAAGCTCTGATGAAGCGATTTTAGGAACACGAGCATCGATTTTGTTTCATGCAAAGATAGTGGGGCATGATTTCGTGCCATGGGAAAATTTGAGCACGGCAATCTCTTGGTATCTCTTAGCCAAGGACATCGACATCATTATCTGCGGTGAGGTCGGGTTGCACCACGTTGGATGAAGAAGCACCGCTTGATGTCACTGAGTTAGAAGCTCATTGAAGCGAAGAAGTTGAGGACCAGGAAAGCGAGGATGGGCGACATGGTCGAGCTAGATAGAGGTGCCGGGCTGTGTGCCTATGTACATTGGAGAGGGGCAGTAAGGTCATTTCACGTAGGGAAAAAAGAGAGAAAACATAAGAAATACTATTAAAAGGCTAAAATGGCAAATTATTAAGTAACCAACCTTTGAAGTGGTAAATTATAGATTGCATTGTTAGGAATAGCAAATCCTAAAAAGCTCTCCTTTGCAGTGACAAATAATCAATTATCCTATTAATGAACTATCAACCGTCACGATGATACATCTGACATCTAACGACTTATATATTTGCATATGAAAAGTGAACCTTGTATATAAACACACCTTTTTCTTGAGAGCATGAGTTTGTAGGCGTCTGCAGCGACGCCATATACAGTATCGTGAATGGCAATTAGATTCGTGCAAAATCTCTACATTTTTTGGGGGTTTGTTTGGTTGGCGGATGTACTAGCTGACTGCAAAATGATGTTTGAGTTTACTCCATTGAATCCCAAGTCGGCAATTGTCTCCACTTGTTAGAGCAGTCTCATATAATCTTTAGTTGGTCGGTGTGTGGCGAGGCGGCAATGGTCATGGCGCATTAGAGGAGAAGCATTGAAGCTAATAGGAAATCTACGAGTTGGTAGGAATCCATTTAGGGTAATGTTTGGTCGGAGACTCACCGGAGTGTGCTATCGACGGTGACTCGAGACAGGAGAAGAAGCCGTCATGACTTCATCTTCGCACGAGCGTTGGAAGAGAGGAAATGATGGTGGGGGTGGGGAGTGGAGTGGAATGCTGGAGGCACGACCAAAACGGTGATTTGGAATAGCATGGCAACATGATCCTATCGTCTAGCCAAAATAGGAGAAAACAAACAAAAATAGTAAAATAATACAAACAGAGTATTTAATCAAGGTTTCCATCGAAAAAGGAGAATATTATCAATATTATCAAGAGGACCACTAGGCTCGTACGTCCGATTAGACAATTCTCGTCGTACGCCCGTCACCCTCCAAGTGGGTCGCCGATCTCCGTTGTCACCCTAGGGATTCCTGCGTTGTTGACCTGCAAAGCATGAAGCATTCACATCATAAACCATTTTAATACTGCAAAAAAAAAATCACCATTTACTAATACAAAGTTTACCGCATATAATTCCCTACCAGCACACTACATACAGTAGCAAAGAAAACCCAACTTGCCATTCATGAACTACGCAAATATGATAAAGATCGTAATAATTCAAGGCCAATCTAACTAATGGCCTAGACGGGAGACAAACACACGAGAATACAATAGATTTCTAGAACGTGAACACAAAAATATATATAAAAAAATTACGCCGCTGCATGCAACATCCTAGGACAATGGTTGCAACATCCCCAGACAACGGTTGCAACATCCTAGGACAACAGTTGCAATATCCCTGGACAACGGTTGCAACATCCCCAGACAACGGTTGCAACATCTCTGGATAACGGTTGCAATATCTCCAGACAACGGTTGCAACATCCTAGGAGAACGGTTGCAACATCCCCCGACAACGGTTGCAACATCCCCAGACAACGGTTGCAACATCCTAGGACAACAGTTGCAATATCCCCCGACAACGGTTGCAACATCCTAGGACAACGGTTGCAACATCTCGGACAACGGTTGCAACATCACAAATCAAAAAACAAAGCATCTGAAAAAAAACGCGTTGGAAAAAATTACAACATCGCCGTGAACAGTATGCAATATTTTTTTTCTACAGATGCAACACTTGCAATATCCTCGAACAACGGTTGCAACATCCTACTGTTTAAATTCTAAAACCATCCTTCAGTCGCGTGGGTTCCGACTAGTTTGCCGCTTGCACCGGTCAGGCGGTCACGCTGCAGGGGTGCCAAATCCCAAACCCAACCGACATATGGGCCCTAGCTGCAACTGTTTTTGGCATCGGCATCAGCCCTAGCTGCTAATGCCAAGCATTAAAATATTTTAAGAGGGCCACCTAACAGAGAAAAGGGATGGATAGATGTTTCGTGTTGTTGACGTCATCCACATTGCAAGCATTGGAGAGATCCACCGTGATTGCTGTCTATTTTTTCTTTTCAATTGGACGTATGACTACAATCAATACCCTATTATCAATTACCTAATAAAGGAAGATATATGCTAGGCAATCTAAGTGGAGAGTATATATTATCAATCCCCCAGAGATAAAAGGTTAGTTTGGGATTAAGATCGAGCCCACTCTCATCAAATCAGATCTGTACTCGATTGATGTGGACATTGATTCCTACTTCCTAGCGTCCCAATTGCACCTTGAAAAAAATGATATCTTATCTTTCCATGGGAAAAACAGGAGGACCAGAGAAAGTACGCAAGAAACTGAGACTACTATCCGAATCGGTTTTGTCCAGACTAGAGGTATAATTGGAACGGATATAGATAGGTATTGTTTATTCTGTACTCTATTCTATATTTTTCTTTGAGTCAGATATGAATAGTGTAGGATATCTATTTCTCTATCATGTATTCTTTTGCATCCTACACAGTACATTAGATAGTAGAAGTATAATCAGAGCGAATACGGAGAGACTAATTGTTGAGATGTCGAAGGAAAAACGCTAAGTATCCTCTGCCTACTCAGATGTAGCAACCCACATATTTGTTATCTTGTTCTTAAATGAAGTCATAACAGATTTTTCTCATACCATCTGACAGACGGACGGATATTGATCATCCTGTATCATATTCTATATTTTTCCTCAGAGTCGGATACGAATAGTATTGGATACTCATTTCTCCATCCCGTATGCGCTCTGCGTGCTTTCGGTCAATCGAAAATTATCCGCTCCGTTTGATCCTAGTCCTAGTCCTGACAGAGTTGCACAGTCTTATAACCTATCAGATAGATTTATTTATGGAGTACATATGTGTCGATGATGCATATGAGCTAGTATAATGTTACGCCTTGAATTATACCTTTTTAAGATTTTATTTATTTGCGAAGATAAAATCTAGCGTATGGGAACGACCATTTGTTACGCATACAAAATAATAAAAATTTATCCCTGTTTTCTTTTCCTAGGCTCGTAGCACAAGGCGATGTTTGTTTGCGATAGCACAAGGGTTACCACTTACCTCTACAGATTATTATTATTTAGATTGTTCAAGCCCGTTTCAAGTTGACCTGATAATGATCTGTTAAAAAAAAGACTTGATAATGCCTCACTTAAGAGGGGATTAGAGTTCAATTTGGCCATTAGCATCGACAGCGAGAGAGGGGTTTACTATGATATGATATATCTCGTAAGTTCATCGAGCGAATCTGACACTAGCCTATTACTCCCTCTAATTTCAAATATAAAATGTTTTAGATATTGATACGGTATAAGGTGACATTTTTATCGTTAATTTCTATAAAAATATATTGATTCAAATATAAAATAATTATGCATTATGAAAGTATTCCATGATGGATCTAGTAACACCAATTTGGTGTTGTTAATCTTAGTAATTCTTTATGTTTTGATAACCTAACCTTTTTAGATTTTAAAATCTAAAATGACATACCTTTGGAATCAGAGGCAATATTTATATGCACTGTGGCGGTTGGCGGGAGGTCCTTCTTGTAGCCATAAACGTTTGGTTTGTAGGGTTACCTGTCCTTTTCCAAAACAACAGGGGTGGTGGCGCAATTGGCTCATGCGAGTGATCCTGGCCTCTCTCACCCCGAACTGGTCAAATGGTGGTCCGGTCCGGCCTGATATGGGCCTATGCATCCTAGTGCTGGTCAAATAGGTAGCCCGGCCTGGTCTAGCTCGGGTCCGTTTAGGTACGATCCATTTTAATCCACGAACTAAATAGGCCGTGACGTGTCGGCCCATGTGTCGGCTAGGCGACCTAGGCACAGCCCGACGGCCTTTCAGGCCGTACCATGCCGGTCCGAGCTCATTTAGCCTAACGGGTCAATTCTGGCTCACTCAGTCCGTTAGACCCAAAAATTAGAAAAATCCAAAAAATCATAAAATCATAAAAATGTGTAGAATTCAAAAATACATATGAAAATTATAAAAAATAAGATAAGCACATTGAAAATGTAATAGAATTTTATTAATGTTCAAATAGTTGGCTCATTAAAATATTTGTCATTTAGCTCATAAGACATGAAAAATTGAAAAACATGTAAAAAATCCTAGAAAAAATATATATATATAAAACCAAAATAAATAAATAAATATTAATAAAATGAACTATATAAAATTTTAAAACTACAAAATAAAACCATATAAGTATTAAAATGGAAAGAAAATATATAACTATTAATAAATGAAAATAAAATTATATATGTATATTAAAAGCAGATGTCTAACTGGTCATCTTAAGTAAGACTGACACTATTTGTCTTGCGTCTTTGAGGTGGCGACCTAAACCTGACCCGAGCTATCGTGTCATGTCGTGACACACTGTGAATAGTGTGAGTCGTGTTGTGCCTAGGCCAGGCCTGTAGTGTCGTGCCTTGGGCTGGCCTGGCAGACACGGCCCGTTTGGCCAGCTCTACTCACCCCAGTTTCCCTAGCGATGACGAAATGCTCATGCAACTACTTGGGTTGTTGCGCCCATCTGATCACCACCAGATGATGTCAGCTTGAGCTGGCCTTTTTTATTTTTCAATTTACATCCCCCACCTCCAGTAGGCCTCAACGTGATCAAAGCAGGAGCATTATTGGCCCACAATCTGCGACGCGAATACTGGCCCTAAATATTAATCACACTCTAATTAACTTACGAAATTATAAAATTTTCAATTTACATCCCCCTCAAGTAGGCCTCAACGTGTTCGAAGCAAGAGCATTATTGGCCCACAATCCGCGACGCTAATACCTAGCCCTAAATCTTAATCGCACTATAATTAACTTACGAAATTATAAAATTTTCAATTTACATTCCCCCTCAAGTAGGCCTCAACGTGTTCGAAGCAGGAGCATTATTGGCCCACAATCCACGGCGCTAATACCTGGCCCTAAATCTTAATCACACTATAATTAACTTACGAAATTATACCGAGCAACATGGTTTTATGGGTGGATGCTTCACGGCATGACGAGACGAGTCTGTTTGGTTTGGTGCCCATGGGAACCAAAATATACCAAGCCAAAATTTGATAACGTTGATCAGATTTGGTCTCCGTTGGTTTGATGCCAAATTTTTTATAAGATTATGTTCATATTGGTTCTCTAGTTCATTTCTGATGCAAAACTTTGCCAAAATTCGGACGACCAAATCGGCTGCCCCAATTTTGATAACGTCAAATTTTGGCTTGGCTTTCGTGTACAATTTTGGTTCTCAAACCAAACAAGCCATGTATGCCGACAACAGGACAACATATATTTTTTTGGGCTAATATAGCATGTTTTCACCCTATATTTGCAGGATTGACCACGCGTGAAACGTATTTGCACATATATGCGTGTGTAGCAACGCACGCCTCGCCGCCACAAGCCGGCCAGGTATTAACGCCTCCCATCCCCCGCCGCCACATCAGCCGTTGCCACACGGCCACCGTGTGACAACCGTTGCCCCACGGCCGTCGTGCGGCAATGGCCCTCAGCCCGCCACGTGCCACTAGTTTAGTGTCGGCCGAAATTAATTAAGGTTTCGCTGCTGTTTGTAGGAATTTTAAAATATAGCAAATGAGTTCAAAAAATTATAAAATTTTATGTGGAGCCTCCCGACACAGTTTACTTGCTTGTGTAAATTTGCCATAATTTTATCCGTTTAAATTTTTCTCGCTATTTCGTATAAGTGTCCTGTTTATGCGAGAACAAAAAAAAATTAACAGAAAATCGTGCCATGTGTTGTTTGCAAAAACATCCGAATGAGTCCCTCCCTCCATCTATCTTTCTTTTCCACCGAAAGCACAAGTAATCTTGTCATCCTGTCACCTCCATCTATTCCATCAAATCATTGTCTCCCCGTCTACTCCATCAAATCATTGTCTCTCCTGAATGCATGGCAAACTTAATTAGCGCACGCGAGATAAGGATTACCTCCCGCAGTGGCTATAAATTAGAGTGAGTGAGCGTGATTTCATTTCGTAGTCACTCACTCTCTCGCTCGCTCTTTTGCTTGTTCATTTCGCAGTCGCTCGCTCTTCTGCTCGCTCTCTTGCTCTATCGATTATATTTTTGGGGATATTTCAGTGTTATTAACCGCTGTCATTCTCAGGTAGTTTGGTCATAATTTTTAATTTACAGTGTTAATTAGTTATGAAATAATTAGTAGTAATTAATTAGTAAATTAGTGTACATTAATTTGTACTGTTAGTTTGGTCGTAAAGCGAAATCAAATAATAAGAAATGCATTCACTAAAGTACATATGAGCATAATCTAATTAAACCATCTTATCATGTAGTTTATCACCTCAGAAAAAACTACTTTGTAATTAAAGAGCTAGCATGTTTAATTTACAATATTTTATGGTCATTAGCCACCTTCTCACTAATATTCCCTCTATTCCATGTGTTGCAAGCCATGTCTCTATCAGTAACCGGAACACTTGCGATATAGGCCACCAAGTACAAGTTGTGGATCGGCTGGCAGCGCGATGGCCCTCATACAGTGCTTGGCGGAGAGGATTCTTGGGGCGAGACAATCTCTACGTCCCGATCCTCCGGGACACGGGCTTGTTACCCCTTGTGAGGCTGGTGTCCATCGAATGTCGGATCACCCTAGATGCTGCCCTGCTGTCGGCACTTGTCGACAGGTGGAGGCCCGAGATACACACCTTCCACTTTCGGTGGGGTGAGATGACGGTTACCCTGCAAGACGTCTCACTCTTGATCCGTTTCCCGATCCGGGGTGAGCCACTTGTTCTGGGCCCTCCAGATGAGGACTGGAAGGCCGAGCGGGAGTAGCGGTTCGGTCAACCTCTCCCGGAGCGTGTACATGGTGCCCCCCGGACTTGGATAAGGAGTTCAGTCAGTGCCCGCAGGGTGCACCTCACAAGGTCGTCAGGATGCACCTCGTTGCTTACCTTCTCTAGCTCTTTGGTTGGGTCCTGTTTCCATCCACATAGGGCAATTTTTGCTACCCCAGCTTCGTCCGTGTTGCCGAGTCTTTGGTAGACGCGAGGCTGGGACGATGCCTTAGTACAAATGGGGATCAATTGTCCTTTGCGCCACATACCGGGGGTTGTGTGACGCTTCACGGTGCTCTCTGGGGTGGTACCCAGAACTTTGATCATATGCTCGTGCTCTGCGGTTGTGGAGTTGGGAGCACTTCCTGATGACGGTAGCCCATCGAGATAGCGGTGCACCCGTACCCCGTTCCACATGACCAGATAGACGGTCCCTCCAGGGGATAACAGTCGACTACTGGCCGTCTGCATTGAGCCAATGCAAGACCGGCGAGGTGCTACTCGTTGTACCACAACGAGTTTAAGTCATTGCACGAGAGCGACATCATATGGAATCCATGGTATCTACAGCCGTGCGCACGGTATCATCGCACAGACTGTCCGTGCAATGCATCTGGGACGTTCCGCTGTGGACGACGGACTGTGTCGGACCCCAAATTTGGAGCTTGGGATCCACTGTGCATAAGGTGTCATTCCCTGGATTAGTAGCTGACAAGCACAGTTACATTTAAGTTCACTCGCATAACTATGGAAGCTCACAGCAAACACACATTTGGGTTCATAGCTGCGACCATATTTGAACATGAAGGACATCTAGGGAAGTCTTGAAGAGGGTCCTGGGTGGGGTTCAAACCCCGAGGAGGTCCTGAGAGCCAAGGGTGGCCCCGAGCAGGTCCTGAGGAGGTCTTGGGACATCTGGAAGTGATCTTTAGACCATATAGGGGTAGTCGTGAGACAGCTGGTTGTGGTCTTAGACTTTCTAGGGGTGGTCGTGAGACATCTCGTCGTGGTCTTAGACCATCTAGGGGTGGTCGTGAGACATCTGGTTGTTGTCTTAGACCATCTAGAGTTGGTCGTGAGACATCCGGTAGTGGTCTTAGACTATCTAGGGGTGGTCGTGAGACATCTGGTAGTGGTCTTGGACTATCTATGGGCGGTCGTGTGACATCTGGTTGTGGTCTTAGACCATCTAGGGGTGGTCGTGAGACATCTGGTTGTTGTCTTAGACCATCTAGAGTTGGTTATGAGACATCCGGTAGTGGTCTTAGACTATCTAGGGGTGGTCGTGAGACATCTGGTTGTTGTCTTAGACCATCTAGAGGTGGTCCTGAGACATCTGGTAATGGTCTTAGACTATCTAAGAGTGGTCGTGAGTCATCCATTTAGAGTTTGTATGCCCACTAATCGTGAACTTTGCTCAATGTAAATGATACTTAAAATGAACAGTGCATGCCCATGATATATTACATAAATATCCGGCCGAGCGGCCATTTGTTTTTACAAAAGCGCCCCTTAGGTGAGAGTTTTACAAAAGTCAAGAACGCAGAGTAGAAAGCAAGTATGGGAGAAAAATAAGTTGTGGTGGATCCATTCACTCTGCCACGAACAAGTATTGAGGTCCGACCTAAGCCGTTATCTTCACCACCATCCGGTCCATCCTCCGTGAAATCTTGGTAGGGGTCTTGGTCATTCGTGCGAAAAAAGATTACATTGGCGAGCTTTGAGTACACAACAAGTACTCACGAGCCAACCCACAATGTAGTTCTTATAAATGCAAGGCTAGTCAAGGGAGGTTCAGAGTTCTTTTATTTGCACAAAGCTAAGTTTGAATTAAACTAAATTAGAAAAATCCGAAGACCTAGCATTTTAACAAATCTGTTTTCATAAATAAGTTTTCACTTGAAAAGTACTAGTGGAGGTCCCACCTCCTATACCATTGAGTGGCTCCATCCACCAAATGCTCGGGCTATCCCATAATTACCACTGGTCCCTAACCAGGCCTTTCCCAAATCCCTAGGGTCCCACCCCAGCCTCCCCTTTTCATCACAAATGGTCTTGTAAAAATGAAAGCTATATCTAGCAAGTTCTTAGCACCGCTCTTGACCATGAAACACGGCTATCATGATAGTTTTATTACTCTGCGAGTTAGCACACTTTGCCCACAAGAGTGTCGCCTTGATATACACACGTTTCCTTGGACATGCGAATCAAGGGAGATTACCACAAGGCCTTTACAATGCTCATTCCTCGGCGCAACCCCACCGCTAAGGTTTCCACCGCTGGTGCCAAGCACTTCGGAGGCCCCTCTTCGCCATGTGGTTTCTCTGTGGCTCCTTTCCCTTTACCCACGCCACATTCCTCCAATGGTGAGGCCACGCGAAGCGAAACAAATTAGTTGGCGGTCGTACCCATTATAGACTTGTAGTTACCTTTGTTTTTTGCATGAGAGGTCATTCCAAGATTCGATTAGCCCGACCGAGTGCGGTGCATCCACATACCATGACTTCTCGTGCCTCGGCACCGACCATTCTTCAGTAGCCCTAGTGAAAACAATTTTCGGGTTTTATTGTTTTTGGAAATATCATTTGCTTCAACATACCAGCCAGGCTCCCAACCTTACTGCCCAAATCATTTTCCAAAGTTTTTAAGGATTGTGGTTGGGCAACTTAATGCCCTAATGACAATGTATCTAAGCAAGACTAAGCATGACACTTAGATACAGACCTATCAATTAGTATGTAATCCATTAAGTCTAGGGTGACAAAGGATAATGTCCAAATTCAAGGGTTGAAAGTTTATACACAAGTATATGTTAGGGCAATAACTATGATCTAGACCAATTTAGTTTGATAAAACATAGCATGCAGTTTCATAATTTAAAGCAACATAATTTGCAAAAAGTGGGTGCAACATGGTCAAAGGATTGACTCGTCTTGTTCAGAGTGCTACTGATCGTGTTCCTGATCAATGAACGGTTCTTCAGTTGCCTCAGCTTCTATAATCGCCAAACAAACGAAAAGGAAAATAAGCATATATTCAAACTCAAATCGTATTCAAGTATGCAAAGAACTCCAAATAATGCATGGTCATAGATTAGAAATATGAGACCAGCACAGATGAAAACTCAGTGGTCGTCGGACCTGTGGTGGTCATAGAAACTACTGTGTTTCTAGAAGGATACGACAGGGAGGTCGTGGAGGTACTATAACTAGGGAAAGTCGTGGAAATATTGTGACTTGGGGTGGTCCTGGAATCACTATAGTCAGGGGAGGTCTTGGAAGCGCTGTTACCAGGGGAGGTCCTGGAAGTACTGTAACTAGGAGAGGTCTTGAGAGTGTCACGACCAGAGGAGGTCGTGTGTGACGACCAAGCCCTAGGGCACCGAGAGGTCCTTCATGACCTTCTGAAAAGTCCATCAGGACCTCCCAGGAGGTCCACAAATGACCTCTCGGACTGACCACCAAGACCTCCCAGGAGGTCCAGTAGGACTTCCTGGAGGTCCAGGAGATCATGACCCGAGAGGGTCTTAGAGCCAAGGAGCACCCGAGGGCCTTACCACGGCCAAGCAGAGAAGGATGAGGAGGTGCGAGAGCATTCCCAAGACCTCCCGACCCTCCAGAGGAGGTCGTGGTGATCTGGGACCACCCGATTACCTCCTGCATTCACTCCTTTGTGTGGACATGGAGGTCAAGCATACTCGGGGTTCCTGTGAAACCCGAGCAGTCCCAAGGATCATGGCTAGCTCTTCACAAACAAACACATAGGTGGTGACATCCAGAACATACCTTTATTCAAACAAAACATTTACAAAGTTGTTTACAAAGTGGCATTGGGCCAAACATAAATACATAAAAGCAAAAAGAACTCAAAAGGGTCCATCAACACGCCACAGGTATTGGAGAGGGCACAACCTAGTGCTTTGATCTTCATCACTATCAATGTCTTCTCTGGCAAAGATTGTAATGAGCAAGAGTGAGCACAACAACCGTGCTATAAGTTACACCCGTGGGTTAGCAACATGACATGCATAGATGGATAATCAAAGGATGGCATAATATGGTTATTTTGCACAAAGCCAATTTTCTTTCAAATACCATTACTAAGTTCCAAAGAGATATTTAGTAATTAAAATTCATTTTTACAAGCAAGTTTTCAGTTGGATAACATTCATCATTAGTTGGTGAAGGATACCCTCGACAATAGGCTCCTGCCCAAATCCATGGGACAAAATCCCAAAAAGCAGTTGTTAAACATTTATGGAAAACCCCAAAATCAACATCTAACTTCAAGTGGCCTTTGCCCGACGTCCTTGACCGTGGACACGGCTATTGAATAGATTTAACTCTGCGAGAGGTTGTGCACTTTACCCACACGACATGAGTACTCTAGTTTGTTTGGCATCTTGTGAGTGCCACCTCTCACTCTAGAAGGTAAGAGGTCTAGAGCTCATGACAAGGCCTTTACAATGCATTGCTCCACCACGGCCTTTCCTTGCTAAGGTTTCACCCCCTGTGGATGCAATCCGGCGGAAGCCCCTCTTGCACCATGGGAGCGATGGGTTATAAAAGACCATTGGCCAAACAAGACCTCCCACACCTCAATGGGCGACATATGGTAGAGTTTTGCAAATTAATCGGCCAGTCCCGCCCCTGCCGGAGACATGTGGTTGCACGGTTTTGGCATAGCCCATTATAGGCATGGCATTGGTGGCTCAAAGACCGGTCCTCAAATGACTAGGCGACTTCCACAAACCCAAGGGCATCGATCTATCATAACGACACGATCCGTGCATAAACTTGCACCAACCAAGCCAACCAATTTTGCCCAGTCTAAATCCATTTCCTTTTCTTTGCTTCCCAAAGAATACTTTCATACCTCCATGACAACCCAATGTCATGGTTAAAACATTCAAAAGCAGTTCTTGGTCATGTTGGTAAAGATTTCCCCAAAACAACAATTTTGGTCTAAGCTTAACTAAGCATGGGTTTTCAAATGATTCTGGTTCACATTATTGTGTCAACAGATTTTGCCTAAGGTGACAACAAATTTGGTTCAATGTCAAAGTTGGCCATATGAGAGAAAGTGGTATAACTATGTGTTTAAAGGCGGTATTGAAATAACTTGGTAGAAATAGGCATGCATAATACTTTGAAAGCAGAACATAAATAAATTGAAATCTTGGGTGCAATATGATCAAAAGTGTAACTTGCCTCTTGCTTGATAGCAAGATTTTACTCACTCTCACGGCTCGGCTCTCTGGAAGCGTCAAGATCTACGGTAAGAAAACATATTGAGACCCGGCTCCAAATAAAGAACCAACAGAGACTCAAGCAAAGAACCAAAAGAACTCGGAGGAACCTCAAAACTCAATTAACGAAGAGCATTGTATTTAGAAGGATTCTTTGGAGGTGGTTCCAACTTCTTGAGAGGAAGTGGTCTTTTTGACAAAGGACTTCAAAGGTGATCTTGACCAAGGAGCAGAGGGACCTGGAAGGTAATCCTTGCGCACGGCCAAGAAGGTCGAAGATACTCTATGTGCGAGAGACCACGAGAGGAGGTCCTCACATAGAAGCCCGAAGTCGGCGAAATCCAAGAAAAAGGGTCTGGGAAGGATACACCCGTTTATTATGGCAACAAGAACAAGAACTGGCGGGGAGTTGAAATGGTGGCGTGGTAAACACGAGGAATGGAGCAGATTACAAAGGAACTTACGAGGACAAGTAATAATGGATGGAAGGAAGGTTATCGAGCCAAGTCTTCCACTGGGCTGACCAGCAGAAAGCCGAGGATGGTGAATGTGAAAAAGGTAAAATGGTAGAGCTCACTGGACTAATTATAGACAAAAAGGGTGAAGAAAACTAGAAATACATATGTCAAGGATAAGTATGGAAGTAGGTCAAAGATGGGTGAGTGGCGGAAGCGGTGTCACTACCACCACAGTTAAGAAATACGAGAAAGGACAGACTTATGTTGCTTTGGGAAGGACCAAGAAAAATGTCGAGTGCGATTAAGTGACCCAATTCAAAGTAGAACACCACGTATATGGATGCATTTAATGTGACAAGACCCGCGATAAATGCTCAATATAATAACGTGGCGGAGGAATTGAGAATGGTTAAGGCTGGCGGTGGGGCGGTCAAATTAAAATAGTCGGGTCAAAGGGGAGGTCTTGCCCAAGAGAGGTCCTCGAGGAGGTCTAAGAAACTAAGAGGTCTGATATACACAAAGGAGGTCCGAACATGGGGAGGTCCAAATACACATGGAGGAGGTCCACGTGGTGAGGTTCGGACAACGGGACTTCATCAAAGGAGGTCCATGACTCAAGGAGTGCGAAGTGGAGGAGGTCGAGAGATGCGGAGGAGGTGCGGACATGGGAGGTCTGACAGTCGGGATCAACAGGAGGTCTGACGGTGAGGATCTCTTCAAGAGAGGTCAGCGAGGAGGTCCCAAGCCGGCTCTAAAAGCCACTGGAGAGGTCTGGGCGGGAGGTCCAAGAACTACCAAGAGGTCTGTGGTTAAGATTAAGGACAAGTTGAGGTCCAGGCGGTTGGATCTCCAAGAGGAGGTCAGCGGCCAAGATCAAACGTGAAGGTGAGGTTCCAAGGAGAGTGCATGCAGGAAGGTGCGGACCTTAGGATTCAAAGTAAGGGGAGGTCCAAACCGTTAGATTCAAAACAAAGGGAGAAGGTCCGAACAGGTGGGGTTCCAAGAAAGAAGGATTTCACGGAGGAGATCCACAAATGGTGGTCCAACAGAGCTCATGAGTCAAAGCAACTCAAAGGCTCCAACCTCAAGGGTGAGATTAAAGCGTGATAGTTAGAATGAACCCTAAGGAGTTCCTTTCGCCAAGAAGAAATGGCTAGGGGTTGAATGAACTCGGGGAGGTTTGAAGGCATATAAGAAGTCCTTTGGAATACAAGGAGGTCCGAATAAAAAGAAGTCAGGCATTGAGAAGTGCCGGTGACAAAAGTCTAGACTTAAGAGAAGTCGAGCAGAAAGAGGTCGATCCAAAGATATTCAAACCAACAAAGAGATTCAAAGTAATCAAACTTAAAGAAAGGTGCGGCGAATGGGAAAGAGGTCCTAAAGAATGGTATTACAGTGAATTGGGGTGGCAATCTGGGATCGCACTAGAAGGACCTTTCAAAGAGAAGGCTACAAGGATCGGGCGAAAAGGAGTCCAATTGAGCACAAAGGTGGTTCAATCGAATGCAAAGAAGATCTAATTGGCCCTGGTAGGTTCAAGTGAATTCTTGAGCATTCCGGTAAGCATGAGGATACTCAAGCAAAAGATGTGAGGGAGATGCGGCTAGATCAACCTAGAGGAGGCTGGGGCACAAGAATATGCCCAACCAAAGATTGTGGTCTAGGATCGAAAGAGATCCGGACAACAACGAGAGGTCAAACAAGGGGAGATGCGGACATATAAAAATGTCCAAAGCAGGATGAAGGAAAGGAAATCCTATCAAGAAAAGGGAGTTAGCTCCAGAGAGCTAGAGCTACATCAAAAGAACCAAACTTTGATTTAGTTGAAGTTTAGCTTAGTCATTTTAAACAATCCAGATCCTGAAAGTCTCAAGTTAAGTTTTGAATTATCATCAAAATCAAATGGTTCTTTTTATTTTGAAAATTTTCAAAAAGGCTCTAAAAATCAGGGTGTTACATCGTGGGAGCGCTAGGACTTGAGGAGGTCATGCGAGTGTTACGACCAGAGGAGGTCGTGAGAGCCCTACGACTTGAGGAGGTCGTGCGAGTGTTACGACCAGAGGAGGTCGTGAGAGCGCTACGACTTGAGGAGGTCGTGCGAGTGTTACGACCAGAGGAGGTCGTGAGAGCGTTACGACTTGAGGAGGTCGTGCGAGTGTTACAACCAGAGGAGGTCATTGTGGTCGTACCACCTTCGACCGGGTGGTCGGAACTTTCTGCAACCAGCCCCAACTCTTACATCCAAGATGTAGTTGATCCACCTCTCCCTACAACCACGAGCAGCTCATGACCTTTTAACCAGCATCCGGGATGAACAGTACTCAGATAAATAGTATTCGGGTGAACAGTACTCGTGGCGGAAGAGAATATGCGATTGGTTTCGAGAGCAATGGCTCCACTTTTTGGTTTTACTACTTTTCTCAACTCTCGACTTCTTACCTCGATACAAGACTCTTATATAGGCTTGAGTACAAGGACTCCACACCAGACTAGGACACATTTTCTACGAGTATGTCTCGGACTCATCTACTAACTGACTTCGACTCCAAATAGGGTTGAATAAATCCAATACATGAAGGATTAATTCCAACAGTCGTGACCAAGAGGGTGGTCTTTGTAAAATGGGAGGTCGGTGTAAGGAGGGAGGTTGTGGGATTGTTAACTGTGCGTAGTCGAATGAGATAAATGTTCGACTACACAGCACAGGTCGAGAGAAGCAAGGATTCGACTGTATCAATGCAATCGAATAAACCAGCGGAAAAGCCAAAGGAAGAACTAGAGGAAAAATCCACGAGAGAACAAGGCGGCTCGAACTAGGAAGAGTATCTGACCACTAGGAACTTACTAGTACGGAACTGGGGAATGAGCTAGTCGAAGTTGAGCCGTCGTCGGTGGACCAAGACAAGGAGAGAAACTCCACGCTATGGGAGCGGCTTGAGGAAAAGGGGTGGTCTTCAATCTTCGATGTAACGCCATAGGGCGGGCGGTGGTCCTTGAGGAGGTCTTGCGATATCAGATGGGGTTAAATGCGAAGGTTGTGGTGGTGGCGCTTGACAGAGATGAGCGCTGGAGCCGGGCTAGAACTCAAGCTCTCTTGGGAGAGGAAGGAAGTGAGACTAACAGTGGAATGGCAAGGGAGAGCACTATGGGGCTTGGAGCAAAATATGTGCATGCACCTCGGCACATTTGGCGAGGAGGAGTGGGTGAGGCTGTGGACGGTAGGGGCAGCTGAATGACATCTGAGGGGATGGCTATTAATGGCTGATGGACAGCACCAGGCCGTGGCTTTGACCCAGCGCACACAGTGCACAAGTGAGAGGCACGGCTGCCCCGGCTTGACCACTACTGGTCGGAGGAACAAGAAAGGGGGTGCACAGGAGCGGGCGTGTCAGATTAGACACTAGGCTGATCAATATTTTAACTTAAAGGAGGTAGGGGGAAAAGAAGGAAAATTAGATAGACTTAAGAAAAGGCAAATTGACAGGATGGTAGATAAAGTCACGGGAACAGAAGAGATGCAAAATGTCTTTAAGTAAAGCTCAAAGATGCAGGCAACCGAACGACAATACACATTATACAAAAAGTTTTTTAAAAAATCCCTCATTTTTACAATTATGAGTTTTTGGGCTGTTACAGACTGCCACTTAGTGTTCGCACATATGATGGAGTCTTCGCACTCGTCGCGTGTCTGACAGTTAGTGTGCACAGGTTGTGCCCCGACGGCAAACCCTACATGGCCGTACACCTGTGAGTCAAACTTCATCCGAGTAATGTTTACACTTCTTACATCTTCTTTTCTAACATCAATCCTTCCGGAAATGCAGGCGATCGAGGCAGGGTGTGCATACTCAGGACTAGCGCTCGGTCCAGCACGAGTTAGACTATGGCATGGACACAGAGGGCACACTTAGATGTCTTGTGTGCCCCACGTCCGTACGACCCTAAGACGTACGGTGTGTACATGGAGTGGTACCTACCACAAACGCACGCAAGACTCACCATTCCCACCGGGAGCGGCCGGAAGCGGTGAGAGAGGAGACACCGGCCAGACCATCGCCCGCAGCGTCACGATCATCCACGATGCTTGGCGGTGTGGCGACCGTAAGGCACTTACAAACTCTGGTCGTTTCATTGACGATATTTGTACTCTTCATTATTGAACCTGTTATGTATGTCACTACAGTTCGAGTGGGTGCACAACATCTTAAGGGCATCAGAGGCCGCCATCCACAACTTAGACACAACACTGGCGGGATATAAAAAGATTATGAAGTACATCTCGGCGCGGTCGAAGAAGCTGATAAATAACTTGAACTGCGGTCGTTCGACGAACGACGTCTTGCGCATCGGACACCAAGTAGCGGGGGTGGGCGTGCTCACCTGCTAGGTCACCTTGGCCTAGCGAGTTCGATCAGCATTGTAATGTTCCCCATCGGTCATCCACGGCCCAGGTCGACGGGAAGGTAAGTTATGTACAAATCTATGTTCAGTTTTTTTTATTATGCCTTACGTTCTACTAACATCATGTCGTTCTTCTGCCACAGGTTCGTCGGGATAAATCACTTCTACCGTTTGCACCCGATACATAGACTAGCTCTCTCCCTCGTCATCTACACTGCACATCCGGGAGGTACGAGGTTCTCAGTTTACATCCAGAGTGTTTATTTGTACTAACATCGTTCCGTCTTACAGCCTTCAGTTGTTCGTGAGGGTGACACCCACTTCACGTCGGCTGATGATGAGGATACGGGCTTCCCAGTTCATGCCAGGGAGTAGTACATGGCGCCAGGGTACGGACAATGGTAGCTAGAGTTTGGAGCGTACGCAGGGCAGAGCTCCTCCAGGTTCGCTGCTCCACCGTACGTTCAAGGCCAGAGCTCCTCCGGGTACGCAAGAACCCTGCACGTCCAAGGCCAGAGCTCATCCGCGCAGCTGGAGTTGTAGGCATCGTACCCTGGGAGTGAATTTTTCGAGTCCGTCGCTCATGACTTATTCGGAGGTGTCCTCTAGGTTGGTATTTCTCATCAGGACGACATGAATGCTTACCAGACTCTGTTGGGCCAGAGTTAGCCTACTGGTCTACCTCCGCCCACTTAACGGTCTCCGTACCCTTCGAATCGATACACACTCTACGGACGGTGGATGTATTCTCTGGGACATGCAGAAGCAAGACCGGGGCCCAGCGCCTGGCGGCCGCCACGCGCCGAGGTAGTGGCTCAGACGATTGAGCCATATTGTATCAAATGTTATGCGATTATGTTTTCATATATTCGTATTCATATTTTTTTGCTATATTCGTACACGTATTTTGGTTATTATGTGCGTACTCCTGCGCCATATTGTATATCAACACCTCCAATGGATAATAGTCATGTTTTGTGCCCTGAACATGCATCGAAGGTGCTACTATGTGATAAGGTGAGCTCACCAAGAAAAGAGATTGTCGCGGAGACTAGTTGCACACACCTATTTTTTATGCTATAGGACGCTCTTTGTTAATTTATCAGTTTTTGTGTATAATATTCTTTAATATTGTATTGTATCACATGCTAGATAACATTGTGCATGAACCAACTGAGGAAAATACGTGGTATGCAGATCATATAACGATGTCCGTAGCCTTCAAAATGCACAGTGGGAGGTTACGGTACATCGTTATATGATCTACATGCCATATTTCCTCGGTTGGTTCATCTACTAGCTTATCTAGCTTTGTGCATAATCTGATATTAGAACATCATTAAATATTAAACCGATAAATAAACAAAGAGTGTCCTATTTGATCGGGTTACATGTGATAATACCCCTCCTCCTTCATCTCGATTGTAATAAACCTGCGCGTGTTTCATGTAATGCTTGTAACGCTTGAAATATCGACAATTATCTGTATGAAAACGTACATTGCAACTTCATTGCAAACCCTAATTAGGATGTGACATCGCTCTGCAAAGCAGGATGTGACCACACTCTACAAAGCATGGCGTGACCTGGCGAGATAACTTTGCGTAGCGATGTGACTCAACGAGGCAGCTTTGCACAGCGACGTGACCCGACGAGGCATCTTTGCATAGCGATGCGACCCTACGAGGCAGCTTTGAGCAGCGATGTGACCCCACGAGGTAGCTTTGTGTAGCCACGTGACCTAATGATGTAGCTTTGCGCAGCGATGTGACCCAACGAGTCTACTTTGAAGGGCGTGTCGCACGGACGTGAAACACATCTGTGCCTCATCGCAATGGAGCCGCTACATCTGTGTCTGCTCCCGCTATAAATACAACGTGACTCAGTCAGGAACTCCACACCAACAACACTACCTAGAAAACATGGACAAGGAGAAGGAATGGGAGCGCATCCACGAGCTTTTGAAGGACTAGGTGTCTCCCCAGGAAACCGCCGCTCGCCATAGGGCGTTTAGTCAGCAGCCTTAAACTCACCACCCACCTCCTCAACAGTCACCTCTGGAGGTCATCGATCTAAGGAGGTTGCCTCGCAGTACGCCCCACGATTCGGGGTAGAGCCGTGCCCCCTCCTATGCCCGATGAGCGCCCTTCAGAAGGCCCCTAACGGGCGTGGTGCCACCCCTTTGCTGGTGTTGGGACGCCTGCAGGTGCGTCAAATCAACCGATAAGTGGACAATTGGGCAGTGCTATGGGTCTTTGCCCAAACTACTCTGTGGACTACCCGGCCGCGAGTTTGACACACCGAGCCCGCAGGCGACGATAATGAAATCATATTTCAGTGCACACTACTATTTTGCTTCCCGTTACACCATAACCATGTCTCTCTTCCCACCGCAGTCTCTACCGCGCCTATGCGACTTCAGCTAGTGGATCGACGACAAGATCCACCCCTACGACATGTGGATGCTGGTGGCACGAAAGAGCTGGGCCAGGGAGGACTGTGAGGGCCGTGAAAGGCACCTCGAAGAGTTGCAAGTCGAGATAGAGGAGAAGAAGGGGCGGGAGAGGCTACACAAGGAGGCGGGGCCTTGAGCATGCCAGGCGGCGTGAGGTAGAGAAGGCATGAAAAAGGAAATAATGACTAAGGGCAAGGAGCAAGGCGAAGCGATTACAACGTCGATTTGGGCATAGGAAAATGGCCACATTCCATGCAGTAGTTCGACCATCTTCGTCCACATGTCCCATGTATTTCTAATTTCCTAAAGGTATGCGTGTACCGTCCTTGGTTCGCTAGCCTGCGTGCCATGTAACCCCCTTGTCGGATTAACTGTCGTGTTGTTATCATTGTGTTATTTCTCCAAAGTTCTCCAATGGAGTTGCAATGCAGCTAATCTTTGGAGCTTATTCATACATTTGAGTCTTACTAGCCGTCAAAATAACTATTGGCCGTCAAAGATCATTTTCCAGAAGTAAGGAAAAATATATCATATTTGGAAAATATCGCAATCGGATCTAGACCGCTAATATACCTTGCTGTCAAGATATGTATATCACCAAAATGTAACCCATGATGTTTATATGCAAGCACGTCTCCAGAAAGCTATCCATTGTCGTTGTTTAATAGAAGATAAGTAGAGAAACGTATAACATATTTGGAATATCCCACAACCTCCTCTAGATCGCTAATATACCTTGCTGTCAAGACATGTATATCACCAAAATATAACCCAGGATGTTTATAGACAAGCACGTCTCTAGAAAAGCAACATATGGTATATCGATGTATGGTATATCGATATCTCCAATGGAGTTACAATGTAGCTTTTCTTCCATACATTCCAAGTCACATGAAATCATGAAACCCTAATTTCCGAAACCTAAAATCCAAATTTTTGCGACCTAAATCCTGAATTCTTAAGACAATTCCAGAACACATATAGAATTTTTGCAACAGTGCATAATCAAGTCCATTGCGTGAGGAGCCTTAAAAAAATTCAGAATTTTTTGAGCTCATTTTGTACATTTACAAATTCGTACAAATAGTACACTTAAATGAAATTGCGAGAATAATTCTGAACGAATAAAATTATAGAAAATTTACACAAGCAAGTACATTGTGTCAGGAGGCTCTACATAAAACTTCATAATTTTTTGAACTCATTTGCTATATTTTAAAATTCCTACAAACAGCAAACCCTAATTTCAGCTGAGCCCTAACTAAATCCTAACTAACCCTAACTTGGATGGTGATGGACACGTGGCGGGTTGTCAGCCGTTGCCGCACGGGCGCCGTACGACCACTACTACAAAAATGCTATCTTGGGCGCCGATCACAGGCGGTTCATCGAAGCCGTCGTGTTAAAAACTAATCTCGAGCGGTTTTGTTTACCGGCCGTCTATGTTATCTTCAGCGCTAAAAGCATGCATGAAGAGGTCATATCACGAGACGGTTCATGTTTAAAACCGTCAGTGAAGTATCACGAGGCGGTCTTGACTAAAACCGCTGTGATATTTAGTAATATCACGAGGCGGTTTTGGTCGGCTGCCGTCTGTGATACTTCCTGGTTTCGCTATGAACCGTATGATATTACATATCCGAGCGGTTTTTATTATCTTTCGTTTGTGATAATATCGCTCTGACCCAATGCGTTTTCTTCTTAAATCGCCATCGCTTGGCTCCCGATGCATCTCTTCATCGCATCGATCCACCGGCTCCCGATCGTCTCTTCATCTCACACTCCGAATTTATACCTTGTTTTATAAAAAGGATTATCTGCCATAAAAAATGATCATCCCCACTACATACTTATAAAAAAAAACAGAAATGGCTGCCTCTTCCTTGTCGCCGGCATTGATGGCCTACTGGCCTTTGTGCGAGCACCTCTCTCATTTGTCGTTGAACCGTCTTTGCGAAGAACAACTTATTTCAACGGTGTCTTCACTCGTCGGCGAAAATTTGCGGAGCGGATGGCGGCCACCTTCCGCCGTCTTGACATCCTCCTCCGCCGTGTCTTCGGGTGATCTCCCACTTCGGCGAGTTTACGCGTCATCGGCGTGGTTCTCCAAAACGATGTTGCCGCGTCTTCAAGAGGCTTGCGTCACTTAGGCTAACGTGTCGGTAATGACGGCCAAAGTCAACGGTAGAGACCCCTCAAGCAAGGAAGAGAGCCTATAGGCTCAATTCTTCTTAGTTCAACGATCAGGGTCTTGGAGACACTCGAGCAAGGCGTCGTGGTGGGCCTTATTCGAGCCGTTCGTGATGATTAGGAACCGTCCGAATCTTGACACCGTCGCTATGAAGTATTGAAGATGGAGATAGCACCTACCTCCGCCACTAGAAAAACTTTGTTTAATTATAGGTTTCTACTTTTTTAATATAAACATGTAATTTCTTCATGTCATGTAAATGTATATACAAGATAAATATACTTGAAAAAAACATATTATAGAATGGAACCGTCTATGATAATTATCATTAGCGGTTCCATAATAGAACCGTCTGTGATAAGTCTCTTTATAAGTAGGAGCCCTTGGGCGCTAGGGTTTCGCTCTAACTTCGTCACTCCCCGTGACCTTACTCTTGTCGGTTTCCCTCCCTTGAGTGACCCGTCGTTGCGCCGCCATTCTTCCCGTCAGGCGGTTGCGGCCTACTGACGTGACACTACAAAAGACACTCGCCGCGATAAGAGTGTCTTTTGCGATGTTACCGTTAATGCCACAACTCTGTGGCGCCCTAACTCGTCACTCCATGACTCCGCTAGGGTTTGCGCTGCCCTAACTCGTCACTCCCAGTAGCATTTACCCGTTCCCTCCCACCTCGTAGCGCGCTCAACCCGTCACCGTCGCCGCTGACCCGTTCTTGCTCGCTAGGAACCCTAGCCAGACTTTGCTTTCCCCGTCCTCCTCTATTCTCCTCTAGATCTGTTAGCTTAATGTCTTTTGTTGAGTTTAATTTTTTATGCTTGAGCCTTAAGTTGTGTCACGATGTTTGTGTGATTTATGCAAGGTGAAGGAGATGGATGAGGTTGTCTTTGGTGGTGGGAATGCATGCCAGGTGGTTCTTATTTATCTTGAGGTATCACCCTACCTTACTCCTCTCTGTCTCTACCCCTTGCTCTGTGATGAAAATGGCTAGTGCTTTCTGCGATGGATCTTGGATGGCTACTCTTTGGTGTGGTGGGTTTGGACACCATTGGTCTTGTTCTCTTGCGATGAAGCGCTCAATGATGTTAATAGTCTTATCTTTGAAATTGAATTGATAATTAGTTCATATTAATAGTCCCTTGCTCGTGATGTAATGATGTCAATAGTCTTATGCTAAAATTGAATTGATAATTAGTTCATATTAATAGTCCCTTGCTCGTGATGTAATGATGTCAATAGTCTTATCTTTGAAATTGAATTGATAATTAGTTCATATTAATAGTCCCTTATTCATGCTTGGTCAAGTTCTCCTACCTCTTGCGTACTAGGTACATCCTACCATTCCATTCATAATCTCTTCTCTATAAAGTCTCCAGCGTTGGTACGCTTGTGCCATTAAACAGGCGTCATATATATTTATATATATATATATATATATATATATATATATATATATATATATATATATATATAAATAGTCCCGACCACTTTAGGAAATTAGATCCACATGACATGAGAAGGATGAGGCAGTATCCACGGGCAACCTCATTGAGCCTGTAAGTTTAAAAGTATGGATGCAAGGAAAGCGTCGGGACATCCAATTACAGGATTGGGCGTCACTATGTTGAAAGTGGCGTTGATCGCAACTTCTCCGGCGGGAAGTGGCATCATCTATCGACAACTAACAATTCTTGAGCATGTAATTGTTTTAAAAGCCAACAAGAACACCAAGCAACAAGTTGAGAATTCTTTTGAAATATGAGAATGGTTGCTTGGTGTTCTTATTAAGTTAAAACGATTACATGCTCAAATATATTATATATATATATATATATATATATATATATATATATATATATATATATATATATATATATATATATATATATGATAATTTAATGTCACAAGCGCCAACTGGGGCTTTATAGAAAAAGTCATCATGAGCGGTTTGAACACAAACCGTTTGTGATAAAATACTATCACGAGCGGTTTGTGGTGAAACCGTCTGTGATATTACTTGTCACTGAGCGGTTTGAGCCTGGCAAACCGCTCAGGAAGTATGCATCACGAAGGTTCAAAACCGTGCATGATGACCTTATGTCATCACTAACCCATAAACTCGGGCGGCTCACGAAACCGCAAATGCGATGACATTTTTGAACCATCTGTGAATACTTTTTCTGTAGTAGTGGACAATGGCTCACGTGGCAGCAGGGCGGGCCGGGGGGGGGGGGGAGGCTACGGTGGCCGTGCGGCAACGATTTGACGTGGCGGGCAGGGAGAGGCCACCACACGATGGCTGTGCGGCAACGGTACTATATCTACCAATACGGTTTACGGGTGATCAATACTGCAAATACCTGGTGAAAGGGTGCTACATTAGCAAGAAATTCGACAACATCGTAGTAGGTCTAGTACACGTATTAGGATGTCACTAGCGTAGACTACAGTACGGCTAATAGCTTAAGTTCGCGCCACCGCTGACTCTTGATGTAAATCTACCACACTTGGTTTAATTAGTCCACTCAAGAATGCTACGTATGTTTGTTATGTAGGCGACGAAGAATGGGGACAGGTTCAAGACAAGAAATCTAAGAGGCCATAATCAACTGGCCAAAGTCGCCCATGTCAATTCTAGCGCACAGAAAGCTGATCTGAGCTCAACGTTCAACTGCACAATTTCATGATTTAGCCAGTCAAAGGTGAACCGCACAATCAATTGCCCAAGAAAGCTAAAGGGGAAATTCGCAAGAATTTTACACGAAGCAGCATAATTCTCGTACGGATCCTATCAAATGTCATCTGTTTCAAACGGAGCCTCGGAAAAAACCAAACCCGGTCTTCACTGTACGTGGGCCCACGGAAGTCCCTGCAGGCCTGCAGATTTTTTTTAAATAATATATTATTTTAACGCAATTACAGAAATAAATACTCGTTTAATAAAAATATGATTCTGTCGCCGTTTGAAATGGCGACATGCTCCCGTTGCTAGTTAGATTGGCAACAAGAGGTCTGTTGACAACCAAACAGTAGTCCCATCTTTGCACCATTTGCAATGACGATATAGAAGCAAATCGTTATTCCAAATGACGACAGAGACCTGTACCTCCTGTCGTCATCCCCCCTATAAAAGCACACAAAATTTAGCCGAAACTCACTTTTAGTAAAAAAAAAAGAGGGAAGAGAAGGGAGAGGAGGAAGCTAGCGAAGTGTTGTCCGTCTGTAGCAGAGAAGGGGTGAGAGGGAGGAGCAGATCTAGTCGTCCCCTTACAGGTAAATTTTTTTATATTTTAAAATTTAATTTCGAAACCGTGGTAGGTTAGCAAATAAAACTAGTAGGTCTGTAATTGAATGAATTATATAGTTTTAGATATGTGGTTAATCTTGTAGATCTATTTTATCTTGCAATACCTAGTTTAGTTTGTTGTAGTACGTTGTGGAAGATTTTTTTTTCGTGTACCGTATGTAGTTATTTTTGTTGCAACAGGTAGGTCCTTCCTATCATTATAATAAAATCGGTAGTTAATTTTATTGTGGTCTATTTTATCAAGGCTAGCAATCAGTTTTAGAACATTATAGGAATAACCCTGCTTATAGGTAGTTATTTTTATTACAAGATATTCTAAGCAACAATCGAAATTTGCAATAATACACATTGTATATGTATTTGTTGACGACCTGCACTGACTTTTTTTGTTTCTTATTCTTTAAGGTATGGCGTCCATAGGAGCTTTTACGTAGTGGCCATTTGAGCTACTAGACCCGATCGTTGATGCGATCCACCATAGCCGCTTAGTACCGTTCAGCCTGAGCTTGGTAAGGCACCCACTAAGCTTGCGCACGCCCATGGGGGCATGGAGGGTCAGTCCACATTGGGTTTCTAGGTACGTGCAGCTGTGACCTTTTACACTTAATTTTAATTCGACTCGTTTGAGTGCACTCACATATTATGTTAATCCTTTTGACGCAAGTTGAGAGCATCTGGCCTACTTCCGCTTGTGAGGATGGTGGATGCGACGTGGGAGGACGACCTGGGCCGGAGTATGTCTAGGCATTTTTTATACGGCCGGTGCCTGTTGACGACGTTGGTGGACTGCTGGAGGCCGGAGATGCACACGTTCCACCTTCTGTGTGGGGAGATGGATCCTGACTGCAGGACGTGTCGTACCCAAGATTGTTCAAATTGCGACTCTAGTCATAGAATCGTACGATTCTATGATCCTACAATATCAATACGATCTATATCGCACCTAGTAGAATTGTGGTAGAATCACGCTTCTAGTTGTAGAATCGAGCAGAATGGTGTAGAAACACGTATCATCTCAAATTATAAAAGATTTAAGTGTTTGGTTGTGTGTTATCCCTCAATTCAAGTTGTATCATAAGTACTAAGTAATTAGTAGGTTAGACATTAAGATTAGAATGTTTGAAATAATAATAATAATTTTATTTATTTATTTTACTTTTTATGTAAAATGTTCAGGTAATGATGAGGCTGTTAAAATCCGATTCAGAATCATGATTATGACAACCTTGGTCGTACCTCACAGGTTTGCCTTGCGCGGGATTTTTTGTGGCTACACATGACTGGCACACGGACCTGCTCGCTAAGTTCCAGGGGTTGCCACCGCAAGGCATCGGTTACTGAGAGTTCAGAAGTGCCCATAGGCCAATGCTAAAGTGGCTCTGTCAGTTCTACATAAGCACCATTATCACTGGTGTACGCGCTTAATTTTCTTTGTTGAACTTACTAATGAGTCCTTGTCATTTTTCAACCACTACAAATGGTCCCTGACGCAAACAACTACACAATGAGGAGGCACGTCGAGGCATACTTGTTATGATTCTTTGGGAGGGTCATGTTTTGCGGGTCCCACAACAACAGCGTTGACAAGCACATGATTCGGTACACCATGCAGATAGTGAATATGGAGTTGGAGAAGATCTAGCAGTATGGTTGGGGCCCAGCAGTGCTGTGTGTGATGTACCATGCCCTCTACGACGGTTTTTGGAGGGTTAGAGATAGCTCCATACTCTCCGAATGTCTGCTCCTGCTGCAACCGTAGCCATTCGAGCACTTCTAGGTGGATGGCCACAACTCGACTTCAAAGCATACTCCATTGCCATTTATGGGGACAATAACGTGGACGACCCAACCATGGGTACGGTGTGGTGTCGCCGACGGGTATGTTTTTGTACTGTTCGTCTGTTCTCGAGTTTGTTTGCACTGCATCAGCTGACGTGTGTATTTTTTTTCTTCCATAGGTCACCGTGTGGTACAACACTCGGACGAGAGTTCGTTGCGTCCGGGTCGTGGATGACCGATCGCCACACGTCACCGCTATGAACGACACATACCCCACACATTCAGACTCTACATTCCATTGCATAATATGTACTAAATGGTCCATAATGTTTGTTTACTTCTCCTAATTTTGGGTTATAACTTGTTCTTCGTGCCTAACAAAGCGATCTAGGTGGGGAGATGTACTCGGAGGCGACCTCCATTCTACCCCGGATCGGGGACCATCTAGAGATGATGGATCATGAGCTCAGAGACGCCATGCACCAAATCAGGGACTCGGCAAGGCGTGTCGTGGAGCCGACGTCGTGTTGAAGGCCGAGGGACGTGTTGGGCACATCGTCACGTGCGGACATAGTACGTGGAGGGGGGGGGGTTGAGCCACAGTGCGTCACGCTTGACGCCCACGATGATGACTCCTTACTCGGACTTGCTGGGTGGGTCCTCGTGGCACCGTGCCAGTAGTACCTATACACAGTTCGCGGTATAGGCATAATAGTCACATGAGCTTGTTCTTTTTCACACCGAGTTTTTACTAACACCAGGTTGTTCAAATAGGACCACAATTACATGCGTTCACGGGGCATGAGCACGTAGAGATATTTGCACGGATGCAATGACCAGGTTAGTTATTGCCCCCTCGTCATATATCGTTTCAGCAGTTGCATTACGTTTAAATACATATCTTATTGTTTGACAGGATGTCTACACGGTTGAGATGATGAACTGCCTGCGCAGGATGGGGTACAGATGTCAAACTTTGACTTGGAGGACTAGGACATACCGCAGGACACTAGTGGAGCTTCGCTGGTCGACGACACTCACATATAGGTCTTTCTTAGGGCTTCACAGCTCCAAGGTGCGCCTGGACCGAGCCGACCAACGTAGGAGGGGTTCACGACACCCGCAGAGGTTACCTCAATTCGGGTGCTCGACCCCTTGATGTACTCGCCCCAGCGGCCGAAGTCACCACGCCGACAGAAGCCAGGGGCATCCGTGGGGTACGCCCGAAGAGGGCTCGCGACTAAATGTATCATTGATATTATGTAAATATTAATCTATGTATCAATTATATTATGCTTGTGTCGGGTTTGCGATCTTATTTGTTGTTGTTATTTTATGTATGACTAACCTTGTGCCTCAGTCAGCATCGCGACACCCACACATCGTGTAGATCGAACGAACGTGTACAAACCCCCCCCCTCTCGTTCTAGCCTTTAGCACCTTTCCGAACTGAATAACTTAGTAACATGCTGTAAAATTTGAAGCTGCATTATGCCACAATATAAATAAAAATTTAGTCCAATTTTTTTCTACAAAAAATTGACCTTCTATAGCTATTTGGTTTGGCGACACCCACGTATCGCCAATTCAAATGGTGACACGATACCTTTTACCAATTCAAATGGTTACAAGAGCTAGTCATCATTTCAAGCGGCGACAGAAGTCCATTTTTTAATGTTATTAAACAAACATTTATTTCTGTAACTATATTAAAATAATATATTATTCAAAAAAATTCCAGGCCTGCAAATTAGATAAAATAATCCTGCCACACAAGACACAACTCAACTCAGACGTGGAGTGCCGGTGAGTCTGCGTGTGGGCCCAGAAAAAGCAGTCAAATGGCGCGAACCCACCCACCCGCCTAACCCCTCTGATGATCTGATCTCCGCGTCGTCTTCAAATCAAACCCATCCCCTCTCCCGCCGTATTTGACCGCCTCCTACCAATGTCTCGAGTCTGAATGAATCTTCTTCAAAGCTTCAAGCCTTGCGCACATTAAAGAAATAAAGCCGAACGCCTCAGCTACCTCCATCTCCCTTTCTTGACCTGATCGCCTCCTACCACATGGTAGAGCCCATTCCTGATTCCTCTGAACCTTCGAGTACGCCTGATATATACATGCCTCGCTGATCTGATCAACTCTCACACAAGCTTGCTAGACCAGTCCAACGAGAAATCAACTGGAAGCTGCAGCAACTGGGGAATATTAGTTAGCTAGCTAGCTAGCAGAGATTCTTTGCTCTGGTTTCTTGGCAGAATATAATTCGGCTTTGCTTTTCCTCTGCTGTGACCGGGATGGCGCGCGGCTAAGTGAAACGGCGTGGGGCGGCAGCGGGCCGGTGAGTTCTTTGCAGTTCCTATGCTCCGCTCTGTTGCTTTACCTCTTTCTGGGTTCTTTCGGTGTCGCAGCCTGGCTCTTAGTTTGGAAAAGAGACTACGGTTGGTAACTTGGTTGGTAGATTGATGGTGTGAGTTTGCAGAAATTAAGGGGGTTTTTGGTCCTAAACTCCTAATCAGGCAGATGTACTCGTTTTTCTCTGGGGTGAAGGGATGATCGCTATCAGGACTTAATTTCTCGATTTTTTTGGTTTAATTGACTATAATTTGGTTGGTGATTTCTTGCTGTGCAATAGCAGGGGATGCGCATTGAGTAACATGTCCTTTGTGATCAATTATGCTAGTTAGTATTGTTTTCCAAGTTCTACAGAATCAGAGTTGGGTACCGTACTCTAAAGGGGGATTTCATAATTTGTCATTATGAGATAATAGATTTCAGAATTTGCTCCCCGTATATCTAAAACACCGACTCATTTCTTGTCTTGCAGATTGGTAATCTTCTGCAGCTGCACACACTCCTCGGCCCGAGTGAGTCGAGAACTCGACGATTAATTTTGTCCAATGGAGGCCGTGGCTGGGAAAACCGCCAAATCGATCGGGAGCAACACGCCGCCTCATCGTACCGGCGACGCGAAGGCCGTGCCCAACTACCTCAGACCATCAGCCGGCTCTTGCCACCACGTCTGCAAGTATGGCGGGAAGCACACGTTTGAAGGCAGAGATGCACACAAGGCACAACCAAAACCCAGGAAGCAGCCAGCGGCTTCGGATGATCAGAAGAGAATGGTGATCAAGGCGCGGTCGGTGTCCCGGAGGCGTGTCGGAGATTTTAGCAAACCTGAGAAGGCCAACAAGGCCGTCGTTGATAAGGAGAAGGAAGTCGAGACTGTGCAGTGGAAGGACATTGTGGCTTATGATACAGTTCCAGCTTATGAAGAATCTTCTCCACAGCCTGAAAAAATCTTTGCCGAAGTCACTGATTCAGGCGACGGTAAGAAGAAGGATGTGATGAAGGGAAAGAGATCACATGACAAGGCCAAGATCACTGAACAAGAGATTGATGTGAAGAAGAAAAATGAATCACTGAGCAAGAAGCTGGTTAAGTCCGTCAGATCGAAGCTGACCGGGAAGGCTTCGACGGAACCTCAAGCCGCCAACAAAGTAGCTTCACCTTCTCTCAAGAACACGAACACGGGCAGAAAGAGCGTAAAACCTCCGAGAGCGAAGAAAGCCACAACATTGCCCGTGGAAAAGAAGGCTGTAGATCAACAAATGGTTCAGGGAGATGAAACTACTGATGTGAAAGAAGGGAGAACACTCTGCCCTCTTGACCAGGAAGAGTATGCTGCTGCTGAATCAAGGAGGCCTATTCCAGTGCACCGAAGGGTGAAGAGCATGAGCATCAGCAGCCGATCGGTGCGCTTTCCATTCGTCCGACAAGCGAGCAAGAATTCAGCCACCTTCAAGCAGCGCTCCAAGAGCAGCAAAGGACCAATTCTGCCATCAGAAGAAGAGAAGCCAACACGGCTCAGGTTCAGAAAAGGGAGAGTAGCAGGTGAGGAGTCCAGCAGTGGCATTCAGCTCAGGATCAGGAGCCTTCGGAGGAGGGGTGTCGGCGTTTCCGGTGGCGCAAACACTGGTTTCGTCGTACCGGCGGTGACGTTGAAGCATCAGAAGACGCTGGAGAAGAAGAGGAGCCAGAGGCTGTACAACAACCTGATCGAGGAGACGGCGAGCAAGCTCGCGAAGACTAGGAAGAGCAGGGTGAAGGCATTGGTTGGGGCTTTTGAAACTCTCATCTCCAAGATTGGAAAGTAGGATTCAGTAGGCACAAGTCATTACACAGCTTGCAAAGCAATTTTTTGTTGTTCTGGGACGAGTGCTTGCTTGATATATACCCCTGATGGAATTGCAAGTTTTTGGCAATTCAAACGCACCAGTTTTAGAGCAAAGATCACCGATATTGAGTTTCAAGACTCTTTCTTTCTCGTTGTTCAATCAGTCAGAGCTGAAAGCCTGAAATGGACACTTTGTGCATAGATGTAGTATTATATGTTGATGGAGCCCATGCATTGATCCTGTTTAAGATAGTGTAGAAAGCAAGTTTGATGTTTATCTTTTTTTTAACAAGTTCATTTTTCACTCCCGGACTATCGAAAAGGTTCCATAAACCACCCCAAACTTCACTGATTTTGCGCTCCTGTTTCACTCAGTTGCTCGTTTATTTGGATTGTGTTTGCCACGTCGGCGCGCACATGTGGCAAAATGGGTCACTGCACACGTTTATTTGGATTGTAGAGCAGCATGCACACGGGTTTGAAGTAAAACAATTTACAGTGCTATCTGCATGTCATCTTGTTTTTATTTTTCCCGGTAGATCAAATATGAATACTTGATTTGCTAACTACGTATGGATCAAACAAAGTAGCTTGCAGAGAATATGCAAGTTTATTGAAAAAGACAGTGCAGCCAGAAAAGTCTGCATGAGCCTGAGCCTGAGCCCGAGCCCGAGCCCGAGCTGTCTGCCAGCTTCGCACCCGGCTTGGGCCCAAGCTGTCTGCCAGCTTCGCACCCGGGGCTACGCCAGCCCCGGCTCATGACGCGGCCACGCATACTTAGGTTTTGTTTGAATAGAGAGGAATTAAAATCAATCCTTTCTCTTTATTGATATCATAGGAACCTAAGGATGTAGTATCAGTCATTTCTCTTTATTGATCTCTTTATCCATAGACTTGTGTGTACAATAAGAGTTCTCTGTCTCCTTTATATAAAGAGAGAAGACCCCCTTCATATATAAATAAACAATATAAGACTAAACGAACTTGTAAGCCGATAGCTTCTCGAAACGGGCCGATTTACAACCGTTCCGATGCATGTGCAGAGTCCAGTCGAGTGTGTTTCACATGAAAAATGATAATAAGACTGTAGAGGTCCTTAAATGACAAGGTATCCTCAAGACCAACAGCATAGTTGGAGGCATGCAGTCGGGAAAGGCTTCTATGCACTAATTTGAATTTCTACTCTCCTGGTACCTCTTCTATGTTAATCTATACTAGTGGATTTGCGATCTGTACCAATTCCACGGTCCATATATTATAGAGAGAAACACAGATGGAAATACATAAAAGATAGGACATGCAAATCATGCCTATTAAGCCGATGATGGAGCTGGGAGGATGCAATGCTATCGTCGACGACATGAAGCAGTCCACTGTTGATCGTGGTTGTAATGAGGCAGCACATATGCTTGCTAAGGTTTCAAACAATACTATGTGCTCCGCTTGGCGTTCGGTTCCTCCGGACCTAATCCAATCAATTATTTGTAATCATGCTTAACGATAAACAAAGTGTTTGTTGTATATTCAAGGTCGTGTTGTCGACGAACAAAACTCCCAACTTGTAAATAATAAATAATAGACAAGAACACAGGGATTTACTCCCAACTCTCTCTCTTTAGTGATCTCTTTGCCCGTAGGATTGTATGTACAATGAAAGCCCCAACCCCCTTTATATAGGGGAAGGTCCCCCTTTATGAATAAGCAATATAGGACTAAACAGACTAATAGGCCTCGTGTGCCAACATCCCCTCTAATACGTTTTTGTTTAGGTAAAATGTCCACATATAACCGGGCATCGAAACCGTCCGACATTGTTGGATCGAAACGGCGACTAGAGGGGGGGGGATTGTGAATAGGAGCACTACCTCTTTTTCATCTTGATCAGATTCAACTCAATTCATACTCCAATAGCTATGAAAGGTATGGAGATCAAAGTACAAGCACAACGAAAGTCTTGTATTGAATCCAATCAAAACCCCCAAGGATAACAACTAAAAACACTGAAAACTCAAATCAAAGTGAGTTGTGCGGTCTGACCTCTAGCACGATGAATAGTGAAATCAGCACGAAATCAAAATCACAAATCAACTCAACTTTTGATCCAGTGTTCCAAATCCCCTTAAATTTCAACCATAGTTCATCAAGAAGTCAGGAACCTATTCCAATCGATGATCGAGAAGATCAAGGCCAAAGTTCTATGAATTTCATAGATAAAGAAAGGAGGGTACAAGAACCTAAGAAAATCAACCTTTGATTATAAAACTTGCTCGTGGGTTAAAGATGATCCTAGATATATTCCCACATGTCACAGCAGGCAAGATCACAGCAAGAAATCAAAGAAAAAAACAAAGGATCACCAAAATCCTAAAAGTCACCAAAGATAGAGCAAGAATAAGAAGTGACTTATCTTGAAGCAATCTTGCTTGGATTAATTTGAGATAGATGTTGGTTTACAGCCACTCGACCATGGAGGACAAAAGCTCAACATTTGAGCACACAATCAATCCATATCTCACAAACCCTAGCCTCAACTACTCCAAAACCCTCAAATCACAAACTAGAGCTGTTCTCTTGGAATGACTTGGGAACTCCACATCTGGATATTCCCTTTCATAGTGGAGGCTAGGCTGAGAGAGACGACCATAACGGGCACCCATTAAGCCCACACACAAACGGGTCTACACTCACGCATGCTTCTCAAAGATCTTTATCTTCATTTGACCTAAACCGCCTCTTCTTGCGTCATTTTGAGCCGCGGTTTAGCCAAAGGTCACTAAGGCGATATTTTGGTGAAGTTACCAAAATACCACTTCTCAATTCTTCTCCAAAGACCGAGTCCAATCTTCATAAAACAATCACATGCTTCGTCACGTGTAGGTTAATCAACGGCTCTCTTCATGTCGGTGAGTCTCTCCCATCCAGCTCCCACCGAAACCACCATGGCACTTGCACCGACCCTCACGCCGCTTGATGCAACCCGTCGCACCAAACTTCCTGTTCGGTCATCTTTGTCCTTTTGCATCATGCTTGAGTCCACTGACTTCACCCAGCATCTTCGATCATTCTGGATCTCAGCTCTCCAAGCCTAGTCCCTACCATCTTCATCGTTGACTGTTGTTTACCTCCAAGCCTCCTATACAACAATAGACCAAGAAATCGATTCCAGGAATAAGTTCTTTGCAACTTGATCCACGTTAGTCAAAACACGTATCATGCAACACATATGCACTGAAAACCATGAATTTGATCTAACCTACAAACATCGCTGCCTTACCAGCCAACGATCAGGACAAAATTGGTTTGTCTGCCTAGTTGGGCTGGTCTGACCGCCATCATATGGACTTAGCCAAATTTCCTCTCTAGAAATCTGAAACATCTCTAAAAATTTAAAAGGAAAAAGTCCGATTTACTCCCCTAGACTATCAGAAAAGTCTGGTTTACCCCCTGAACTACAAAACCGGTTTTTTAACCCCCCAAACTTGTCAAATCCGGTCATTTAACCCTCAGTTGGTTTCAATCGGGCGCTTTTGTCCACGTGGCGATGGTTTCTTGCTGACCGACCACGTCGACCTTTTTACCATATGAAAATGTCTACAATTAATATTCTTCATGCTTTCTTTCTTTCCTCATTCTCTCTCTCCGTTCTTCTCTCTCTCGACCAATGCTCCCATGGCACCATGGCGCCGCTTAACCGCCGGTCTGTCGCCATTGGTGCCGCCGGTGCCCATGTCGCGCCACCTTCGCCTCATGCCGCCCTTCGCCCGTCGACTAGTGCGCCTCCCGCCTCGTCACCGCCATCGCGCCGCCTTGGCCTCCACCATGGGGAGGTTGGCCGTGCCCAGCTTCGGTCGGTGCGGTGGGCCTCGCCGGCACCGCACCTCCCAAACCAACTCATCGCCATGCTCCGGGTCCAAGGGGCAGATCCTCTCCCCCACCGTCGCATCCGTCTCCCGGCGCTCCGCCTGTCCTCCTCGCTGCCTCCACCCGTGGGGGACATCTCCCACTACTCACCCTCCGAGGTCCTCCGCTCCTTCAAGGAGCTGCGCCGTCTCCGAATTGAGCTGCCCACCGGCGAGCTCAGTCGCAGCGGCGAGCACCTCGGCCCGCCGCTCCACGCCGCGGTCGACGCCAAGCTCCACACCGTCTGCCACAGGATGGACTGCCGCAAGAAAGAAGAAGATTCACTCTTCGCCAGTCTGCGAATTAATCTCGATCTCACGACCCGATCTTGTCGAGGCTATCGGCGACGGCCTTCATCCTCGGCTGGAGCTCCGGTCGACCTCCGCACGCCAATTGCTGACACAGCAGCCACCACCACCTTCTTGGGCAGCGGCGGCGCCTCCGCAGCGGCGTCGGGTCCACCATCTCCGCCACCACCGCGTCCTCCTCGAACCGCGTCGCACCCATCGCACCACCTCGGCGTGGCCCGTGCTCCCAGCTCCGGACCGGTCCGTAAATGCGTTGGCAACGAAACGACGCCGAGGTCCACTGCGACGAGGAGGATGTTGGAGGGCTTGACCTCGCCGTGAACGAACCGACGGGCCTGCACTTTCGTGGAATACGCCACCAGCAGCCAGCGCCTTGGCGGTCTTTAGTTGTGTTGGCCGTGGCGGAGTTTATGAGGAGAGAGAACCATGGGAATGGGAGGAGATTGGGAAGAAAGAAAACAAATGAAGAAGATGGCACGTCTCTCTCTCCCGATCAACTTCTCTCTCTCGTCAGCAAAACCATCGCCACGTCACCAAAACCACCGCTCCAAACCGCTACAGGGGGTTATTTGACCGGATTTGACAAATTCAGGGGGTTAAATAACCGGTTTTGTAGTTCAGGGGGTAAACTAGACTTTTCTGATAGTTCAGGGGAGTAAACCGGACTTTTCAAATAGAACTATTGGTTCGAAGCTCTAAAAATTATGAAACCAAGTGTAGAAGAATCTCCTCTCTTGCCTACACCCTCTATTTTTGGCCCAATCCAAAATTCCATTGAAAGTTTTGGCCAGTCAGAACGCCCCTTATTGCCGATTAGACCGTCGCCCATGGACGGTCTCACTGCTGGCCCTTTGGCCTGCCCATGGCTGGTCTAACCGCTAGGGATGGCCGGTCAGACCACCTGAAGTATGGTAGTTTCTAAAATTTGCCGAAAACGAGTGTTTCAACAAACCCTCACCACCGTTGCCAATTCTATCATTGTCTTAAGATCATGAGCATATCCCTATGATATCCACAGATATACAACAGTGCTGACCGTTTCAGAAAAACAAAAAAATCGAAGTGTTGTCAAGTGGGCTAGAATCGGACCTGATCCCGTCCCATCCAAAAGAGTCCTTAGTTGGATTGGTTTATAATTTTAGATGCTTTGTTGATTGAAGCTCTAGATCACGAGTGCTGGGTTTCTTGCATAACAATTCCCCAATCAATATAAATACTTTGATAAGTTAGATAGGACCAAGACCTGTGTCGTAACAAATTGATGTCAGGCACATTTGGGCTTGAATTTGGTAGTTTTCAGAAATTATGGATTTTGGATTATGTGCAGTGTCAGCCTTTGTGTTGAATTTAGAAAGGAAATTTGGTATTGTCTAGTTTAGTACCAAACCGTGTATGTGTACCATATCTAGGGTCGAGCACTATAAATACAAGTGTCTCGGCTAGGTAGGAAAACCAAATATCAAGAGATAAAGGGAGGCCAGGAGGGGCAATGGAGGCCAGGGCCACGTCGACGCATGTCTCCTACATCGTCTGATCACGCGCCGCTTGGCCTCTTCCATCCGATTCCCTCGCGTGGGATTCCCACGCCACGCTTGCTACTGCTATTGTTGGATCATCGTCTTCGTGTCGTTTGAGACGGCCTGATCGTCGTTAGCTGTCGCCCGCACTGCATCGTCCTTGCCTCGGGTGTAGCGCGGCTTCTCGCGTTTTCTTCGTCGCTGTCGACGCAATCCCTCTTCCTCTTCGACTTTGCCTTCTTCCGCTCGTTCCTCTTCTGCTGTGTGTCTGCGTTGCTTGTCGTCTCTCTTGCTTAATCCTTTCCCCACCGTGTCCTTGCTGCTTCGTCTTCTTTGCTAGTTTCGACTTTCCCGTCTCGCTGTTGCTTTCCTAACTCGCTCCGTTCTTCAGCCTCAGTTGTTCGCGATTTTGCCCCCACATTCTATTCTTCCTTTCTTTGCTTTCCCTACTCTATGGATTGTTACTTTCTGTGCTCTTCCTTTCCCCCACCCCTCCACACAAAACAAGCACCCAAACAAAAATCAACGTCGGCGACGCGCGCGATGGATCCTTCGTCGGCCGGCACCTAAGAAGAACTCACTACCGTCGATTGGCCGGTCCCGACGGGCGAAGCGTGTGTGTGCTACTTCTTCGACGAAGGTGGGCAACTACTACTATGGGAAGGGCCACCGATGAAGCCGCACCGCATCGCATGACGACTTTCGGCGCTTTGGCGCGATCGGCCTCCTCGACGAGATCACGTCTTTGCGGCCACACCTGCCGCGATCCGCGACCTCTACCGCTTCCACGCGACGACTACATCTCCTTCTTCCGCTCGTCACGCCCGAGGCGCAGCAGACTAGATCCGAGCCCTAAAGAGGTTCAACGTCGGCGGGATCGACATCCTCTGATTTACGCCAAACCTCGCGAGGGCCTCTGTCGTGGCGCCCTCAAGCTCAACCACGACCACGACATCACAATCAAGCGGTTCGGGGCACGCATCACGCCAAAAGTGCGAGGCATCCGGGTTACCTTCGTCAGCGACATCATGCTCGCCATCCTCGAGCTCCTCAAGCACCACCGGTGATGATTTCTCTCTTGCGTTGCCTTGCCTTGCCTGATGCCTCGATGGGCTCAATCAATCATTTTAGTAAGCTTATTCGCTTTAATTTCTCCATGGTTGTGCGTCCTATGGGTCAATAAGGTCCAGAACTAACTACAACTTAGCTTTTTAAAATTTATTTTCCTACAATTTATCATATATGTTTCATCTTCAGTTCTTCACTCAAATCCATCAATGCGCACCCTTTTTATCTGTACATGTTTCATCAAATCAAATAACTATTTTTCGTTGACCATCAAATTAAGTAGCTAATTATCTTCATGCCATCTGTATTATTGATGATATTTTTCATGGATAGAACAATATGACATGGAAAAAAGATAGGGGAAAAGGGGTAAACTACAGGAAGTTCTCGTATATGTTGATCAACGGATTATGCTACTTGATATCACAAAAAACACAATATATGTGTTACTTGTATTTTGTAGTCTGTGACTGTGTCATATGCTGTTACATGATATATAGACACTTAGAATGCTCATCTGACTGTTATCTGTGAGAGAGTGATTTGACTGAAACCGATTTCAAACGAGGGGCTAATTTATCAGAGTGGCTACTGTGGTACAAATTATCCTAGGTTTTCTTTTATTGCAGAAAATTTTGAACCAACATAATGTTTTCTTACCTTTAGTTCGAGCTCTTTTATTGTGCTAATATATGATGTCTTAATACTTACAACAAGCTCGATATGTCGATATCGATATCCACCACAGAGACGGAGTTGAGGAGGCATTTTACACAACAGACAGGGTTATGACAGTCTCATTCCACAAGTTTGGCAATTATTTCCCAGGAACAGGGGATATCCATGACATTGGGCATTCAAAGGGGAAGAATTACTCCTTGAATGTCCCTCTGGATGATGGGATTGATGACGAAAGCTACCAATCCCTGTTTAAGCCAGTCGTGGGCAAAGTTATGGAAATTTTTCGCCCTGGTGCAGTTGTGCTTCAATGTGGTGTCGATTCATTGTCTAGGGATAGGTTGGGCTGCTTCAATCCTTCAATCAGAGGTCATGCGGAATGTGTTAAGTACATGAGGTCTTTCAATGTTCCATTGTTGCTTCTTGGTGGTGGTGGATATACCATAAGAAATGTTGCAAGGTGTTGGTGTTACGAGGTATGATAAAGAACCATCTCATTGAAAGAAAAATGACTTTTCTCTCGTATTTCTTTTCTTTGTCCTATGCATTATAATGGTAATGTTAATTCATAATCTGATTTTCTTTGGTACATGTAATTCTGTTTGCTTGAACTCTAGATGCTTATAAAAGTCTGAGTTTACAAGTTTAATGATCCATATTGTTACATCTTGCAGACTTCAGGAAGCACAAACTACAATTCCATCTACTCAAAAGCGCCTGTTTTAGCAATCAGTCCTTACAGAGGCAAGAATGCATCTCATCTTCCAACTATTTCTTTCATTACAAATGTCGCTAAAAATACGTTTTAAAAAAAGTCCCTGTAATTGAACTGATAAACTGTTGTCTACTTTCCCATATTATAATACGTGCCTGCACTAGATAGATATTTAACTAGCCCTTCCTACATGTCACATATTTGCAGACCTCACAAGCTGAAGATGCTACGTAACAAACTGCTTCCTTCACCATTAGTTTTTCTCGTGCTAGACCTCGTGCACTGTTACAATTGCTAGACTAAGCCCCAGTCAGACATGGTGGTTTTTCTCATGCAATAAATGCAGTAGAAGATCTATGCCGGATAGTGGCTCATATAAATGCTCGTCTTTTTCGTGTAGAGGCGCTAAACTAAGGTATAGTTTGGTTGTTACCATGTACATCCTTATACAGTTTGAGTTGCTCTACCTAACTTTTGTCCTTCTCTATTAAAAAGGTACAGATTCTGTGTTATTGGCACTGATGGAACGACAAAATCAGAGTTTATTCTATTCAAAGATGTAGGACAACAAGTAGTTGGTAAACAAGTTAGAGCTGTTCTTAGATCTAATCGTGGAGGAGATGAAATACCGGTTGATATTGCTAGAGTTGTGTGCACAAAATACACCTGGCATATTACTATTACCGAGAAAAGCTTCCACGGTCTGAAGAAGTCTTATCAGGTCAACTGTATTATAACAGTGTTTGGAAAGCAGCCTACTCTTCCAAGAAATTTCTCCTCAGATCATTCTACGCCATCCTCTCAGCTTTTGTGTTTACCTGACCAAACCAAAGAACCCATCGACAAATCAGTTGAACAACAAACATCTGCTGCAGTCCATGCACTTCATACTCCTTATAGAATGTTCTCTAGCAGAGCACCACACATGTCTCCAGCTACTGAGGTACTTACATGTGCTCTTCCTATTACAGTACATAAGAGTGCATTCTAATATTGCATGCTAAATGCTGTAAACTACTAGCTTTACTTTTCCCAGCAGTTAGAAAAAAAGACGTTGTTCGTTCCTGTATGTTCCTAATTAACCTATGCATCTCATTGTCTTGCGTGATACAGTACGTCTGTGCCCTTAGTTCATATCGCTCTCAGAGCATTACTCACATTAGTATTTCACATCGGTGTGTTCTTTTCATTCTAGGTCATTTTTTCCTTATTTAGCGCAGCTTATTCTTACTAATAATATGAGTGTTTATACATGTTCAGCTGGATGACACAAGGATTTCCTCTCATCCAGCAAACAAGGGCTACATACAGTATGTTCTGTCACCGTTTTTTTTTTCAATTAACTGTACACCATCTGCGTTACTACATCACGCATATTATCCAACTCTTATCGTCTTACAGAATTCAAGAATCACACACTGTAGTACCATCAACTAGAAAACGTTTTTTCCAGCCTACAACCACTATAGAACAGGCAACCCCTCGTATCATCTCTACATTATTTTTAGTTTACAGAAGGCGTCGACAAGCTAATGCAAATCCTTCCTGCATTTTGACTGAAACGCTATTACCCGTCTTAGCTTCTTTGTGTATGTGCGTATACTACGCAGACATTTACTTTCATTACCTATGTGTTTCCAATTTGTAGACCATACAACCTGCAAACCCTCCTAATCAAACAACCTCTTTTACCAGCGATTCAGAGTTGGTTGGATATCCTGAGAAAGGAAAACGACCCATGTAAGTATATTCGACTGTCACTCTAATTCATCGCGTATTACCCTTCTATTTACCTCTGAATTCTGCCCACATAAACTAGCCAGTTGTGTCGTTTCTGACAATCTGTACATCCTAATGTATAGCCTCCACCTTATTAGTTTCCGATGCATCCTCCATTGTTATTATACAGTTCAGTACAAACATACTTTCCTATTATCTAGATCTATTACCATTGCATTTTAGTATTTTTTTTTCATATTTAGTCCTATACAGTACACAGTATGTTTACTATAGGTCTTTTGCCATTTCTTCCCTTTTATTTCCTTGGAATCACGTTCGTCATGATTTGCAGCAGTAGATGTGGCTTACTTTAAAACCTCACATCATTAGTAGATACAGCAATACAGAACATGCTGCATACATTTTGCGCTGCATACAAACCAATCAGCATCCCTCTAGCGCCATCTCTGTACGTATGTAGGTCTACCATAGCATCTTGATACACACATATTTCTTTACTATCTATATAATGTTGTTGTATAGCTATGCTCATAGTCTTAGATATTCCTACAACTACACATGTTTATCTATTTTTTTTAAAAAAAATCATCAACGAGTTATTATTTACTCCTACTCTTATTCGTTATTATGTGTGTATTGGTATATGCCTTCTTATCAATATATCTAAAACTACCCGGGTTCTATCCTCAATCTCCGCAACTGTTTTCCAGGGAAAAATACGCACTGTCCAAGAATAGTCCTACTTCTAAGTTTACCAAAAAAAGAAAGGAAGATACAACAAGCAGCTGCTAGCTGTAAGTATACTCTATAGATCATCGTCTATAGATATCCCCACAAGGTTACTTTATCTCGTCAGACAAAAAAAATACTAACTCGAAATATTTCTATTGTTTCGTAGCGACTCCGACAAGTTTTGCTACAGCAACAAGCCTTACCTTTTGCTTCTACCCTAGACATTAATATTTTGTACTCTACTTTACCACCCACTGCTCTTTCGTTTAAATAGTCTATCCTTTTAGACATCTAGCTGTATTATGTGCTTATCCTGTAATATTATAGATCTACATATACTAGCATAGTTGGCAGTACTTGTCCTGTAATACTACAGATTTCCTATATATGCTACGATGCTACCCAACAAATAGTTTCGTTGGACCTCCTGCGTACAGTTTTTTTGATCGATTTCGGCATAAACAACCTCTCCTTTTGTCTTGCGTACAGCTACAGACAAAACATGGCCAAGTATTGCAGCCATCTATTATTTTAGCTTGAAATACCTTTGTATGGTCACCTATATATCTTAAGACTCGCTTCAATTACTCAATAGATGCAAGATTTATCAATGTACATACGAATACATGTATAGTGCATTACAGTCCACCTAACTTCTATAGCTGTAACAAAAAAAAGGAAAAATCCTGCTACACGCACGCTTACGCGCGCGCCAAGCTCTAGTAGCAATAAGATTGATCCCTAGAGAAAGGTTGCGGCTCATGGTTCTAGTCGAAAGCTTCAAAGGACTTCATTTAGGTAATAATCCAATTCTTGCTTTTTTATTTTTTTACATATGTCATTTTTTAAATATTTATGTTTATGTACTTATTTTTTATTTCTAAGCTTTTATTTATTTTTAACTTACCTTGATTTGTTTTGATATGAGAACTACTTAGGAAAAACTAAATCAATAGATTTTGTATTCTCGATCGCTAGGTAATTTTACAAATTGTACAGCATAATACATTAGAAATGCCAACATACACGAATCAACAAACCGAAATGCACCTACGATACATGTGCGCCTTTTTGGAATCGAAAAAAAGTTGATTGGAACAAAATCGATTAGTCCTTGCTGCCCATCGGTCCCTTCCCCTTGTCTCTGGACTGCCCGTGGCGGCGGTCAGTCTCGAAGTCATCTATGTTCTGCGAGACGAGCTAGACGATTGAATGATGTTAGGATAGCACAACTCATGGCCAAATTAATAATCAGGATGCAAATTGAACATAACTTACCTCTTTGATCCGGTCTACGCTTGGGCGATGGGGACTGCTAGGACGGCCGCCGGTCTCACTAGCAGGAGTTTTCCCCTTGTCCGCAGTGTGCTCGGCCCGGTCGTACTTAGCATCCTGTTCAGGGGTCCTCCACCACCATCCTGCTTTCCTGGGCTCCTCTGGTGCCTTTTCAATAGGGTCGAGTACGTAAGGTTTTCAGCGTTTGAAGGTCTCGACTCGCATCACATAGTTCAACATGCAATTCTGCTCGATGAATGTCCTATCGTACATGTCTGGGCCATCAATCCATTGGAAGAAGTTGCATCGTATCTCCAGCTGCCATTATGTGCAGATGTAGTTAGGGATATGTAGATTGGAACGTAAGATGTGAGAAATCTACGCGCATGCAAGATTCGCTTACGAGGATGTTCCTGCACATGTAGTACGCCTGGGTGGCGGTCGGTGGGTTTGTGGACTGGATGATCTTAGCCAGTTCTTCACACACACATTGCAGGTGTGGGAACTTCGGTGGTATCAACACATCCTTCATAGAACAATCTGGGTAGGGTTTAGCCCGTTCGGCAAGCCACTTGCGCTTTCACAGCATCTTTGTGTAGAAGTTCGTCGACGAGTCCGACATATCCTTCCTCCCTATTGTGTGAACCAAACTTTGGTCAAGTGTTGGGTGTGGCGGTGTAGTGTCCTCCTCTAGTTTTCTTCTCCCTCCTTTTATAAGGGGTCTTTTTGGTATGAAAAGGTGGCGTGGTGGAGTGTGGTCCTTTCGGTTTGAAAAGGTAGCATCGTAGTGTGTTGTCATCTCGGTTTACAAAAGTGGCAGTGTGTGGCGTATCATGGTGCGTTCTTTTTGGTCTTAAAAGTTGACGTGCCAGATTGTGGTCTTTTCGGTCTGAAAAGGTAGCATCGCAGTTTATTGTCATCCCGGTCTGTAAAAGTGGCAGCGTGTGGCATGGCAGGGTGCAGTCTTTTCGGTCTGAAAAGGTTGTGTGGCGGAGTGTGGTCTTTTCGGTCTGAAAAGATAGCGTCGCAGTGTGTTGTCATCTTAGTCTACAAAAGTGAAATCGTGTGGCGTGACAGGGTACGGTCTTTTTGGTATGAAAAGGTGGCGTGGCGGAGTGTGATCTTTTTGGTTTGAAAAGGTAGTGTCGCAGTGTGTTGTCATCTCGGTCTTTTGTCTGCAAAAGTAGCATCGTGTGGCGTAACAAGGTGCAGTCTTTTCAATCTGAAAAGGTGGTGTGGCGGAGTGGTCTTTTTGGTCCAAAAAGGTAGCGTCGTAGTGTGTTGTAATTTCGGTCTGCAAAAGTAGCAGTGTGTGGTGTGACCAGGTGTGGTATTTAAGGTCTGAAAAGGTGGCGTGTCAGAGTACGGTGTTTTCGATCTGAAACGGTAGCGTCGCAGTGCGGTCATCTCACTGTGCAAAAGTGGGGTGTAAAGGCTAGAAGCAGGGTGGTGTGGGGTGTCGCGATGCTGACTCCCTCACGTGGTTACTTGTACACACAAGAACAAATAGTATCAAGCATGGGACTAGCATAATGTAAGTTGTACATAAATTAATATTTACAAGAAAAAATATCTACTCATGGGCCCTCTTGGGATGTTAGCGGAACGTAAGGCATAACATCATGTCGTTCTCCCGCTGTAGGTCTGTCGGGATGAATCACTTCTGCTGTCCGAACCCGATTACCTGATGGCGCTCCCCGGTCATCTGACTTTGCACATCCGGAGGTACGAGGTTCTCGATTTCGTCTCTGATGTTTATTTGTACTAATATTGTTCCGTCTTGCAGCCTTCAGTTGGCCGTGGGGATGACGGCCAGTTCACGTCAACTGATGACGATGATACGGGCCTCCCAGCTCCTGCCAGGTAGAAGTACATGATGCTAGGGTACGGACAATAGCAGCCAGGGTTTCTAGCATACGCAGGGTAGAGCTCCTCCGAGTTCGCTGTCCCACTGTACGTTCAAGGGCAAAGCTCCTCCGGGTTCGCTACCCCACCGTACGTTCAAGGCCAGAGCTCCTCCGGTGCGCGAACCTCATCGTCCAAGGCGAGCTCATCCACAAGCAACCGAGTTGCGAGCATCGTACCCCTAGAGTGATTTTATAGCCTCCGTCGTGGATGAATTCTTCGGAGGTGCCCCATAAGTCGGCATGGTTCATCACGACAATATGTACGCCTACCACACTCTGCTCCAGAGTTAGCCTACTGGTCCACCTCCGCCTCAACGGTCTCCGTACCCCCTCCGAACCGACACGCACTCTCCGGACCGGTAGACGTATTCCACGGGTCATACTCAGTGCAAAACAAGGCTGTGCACGTGGACGCAGCCACAGCAGGTAGAGAGTAGTGGTTTAGACGAGTGAGCCATATAGTATCACGTGTTATGCAATTTTGTTTTGCTATATTTGTAAACGTATTTTGGTTGTTACGTGTGTACTCCAACGCCATATTGTATATTGACATCTCCAATGGAGTTGCAATGCAGTTTTTTTTATACATTCAAAGTCACATGAAATCATGAAACCCTAATTTTCGAAACCTAAAATCAAAATTTTCGCGACCTAAAATCAAAATTTTTTAGATAATACCAGAACACATATAAAATTGCCAAAAAATTACACAATTAAGTCCACTGCGTGAGGAGTCTTCAAAATAAAATTCATAATTTTTGGAGCTCATAATATAATTATATGCACACATAATTTCACTTGGAATATCACTTCAAATACATAATGATAGAATAAAAATGACACATCGTTCAATTACTTCATAAATATAAAGGGCGTACATAGTGAAATAATACACTATGAGTACATAATTTCATACATTTTACCATAGTCTAGTATACTAGTCTACCATAATTTCACTTACCGAAGGAGTGGTATTGGACTTGGCTTTCCGAACTAGTTCAAACAAGTGGTCACTTCAATTTTGATTTTTTTTACCAGTACAGGAATGACCAGAATGATGGAATGGCCGGAATGAACCGGAATGGGTCGGAATGGCCGGTATTGAGGCCGGTACGGGATTGAGGCTACGGTCTGCCAGTTTGGGTGCCGGTATGGCATGTTTCGGCGTTCGGCCTGTACCGGAATGGAATTCATAAGTATGCATGCATCTGCAGCGCGCCGTAGAGTGCGAGCTCCTCTGAGATTGGGTTACATAGCGATGCACATCTTTGCGATTCGGACTGGGACAGACACATTCAATGGTTCGGATCCACGACAAGTGAGATCTGGTGGTCCGGATTCACGGCATGTACGTGCAACGGACCGGCAGCGCTGTAGGATACATGTCGCCTGGCTAGCCTACTACCGTGTTATTTTATTTTGGAGATGAGGAAGCTAGATTTGTTATTCCGTTCTAAAAAGACACCAAACCAGAAAAAAAAAACTTGCTAATTTAGTGCGGTGTTAGTAGCGAAATGGTTACCACACATACTTGTGTAGAGGAATATGTCTTTTCGTGTAGACTCGGTGTGGGAGGGACAAATAACACAATGTGTTGATGAGGGCAGCATATCTCCTGCACATGATCTCCTTTGTGAACATGTGGACATAGGCCATGCCAGCCATTCATTCTGAAATCCACGACTGAACCACCTCCCACTTTACGCTTCTTTGCGATAACCCCCCAGCTCCCTTTCTTCGTTCACCCGAGCTCCCTTCGCTCCCCATTCCCTCGCCTGACGAGCGAGCTAGAACCTTCACCGACTGCGTCGGCCCCTACATGGCTCGCTTCGCTTGGGAGCCCCTGCCGCCTGCTCTGCTCCACTCCCCTGCTTGGCACCGTCCCCTACCCTTCACCGCGCCTTGCCCTTCGTTGCGCCCCTCCCCCTGCGCCAGCCCCCTGCTCGAGCACCTCCACCCATGGCGGCGATGCCCCCGTTCGACGCCATGTCTTTTGGTCCCGACGCCCCTCACCCACAGAACTGCAGCGGTGACCCAATCCACGCCGACCTTAGTCCGTCTCCATCCTCGAAACCCTAATCCATTACTCATTGCTTTCTATGTATGATGAATCTTGTGGTAATTGGTTGAGTGAGTGGTTGATTAATTTGTGCAGAGATTCCATGGACTAAGGAGGAGCACTGAATGCTTGAGGCAGCTAGGCAAAGGGGACGCCGGCTCAGGTGTCCAGCCATTCCCAGAAGTTCTTCCTTCGGCAGACTAACTCTGGCCTCGCTGTCTGCTTCAACCAGGAGATTTGACTTGTTGCAAAAGGTAAATTCGTGGCAAACTTAAGTGTTTTTCTCATTGTATCATAATCTTAGCTTTATTCCTCCTCTTTAATATGATTTTACGCTTCCTCTCCATTTATTTCACTCTCTCTTATGTGTATTCCTTGCTTATGCTCATTTTCATCGCTGCAAGATAATGAGATGTTAAAGAAGCAGATTGAATCCATGAAACTGCAATGCAATTGCACTGTTCCATTGAACCTTACACAACAATAAGGATAATACTGGATGCAATAAGGATAATACTGGATGAGCCACTGCCAATTTTTGTTCTGAGAATTTGTAGTCTATTGAATTGTGTAATGTTGAACACGACTGAGAAAATTTCTATGTAAAATGTCTCACTGGATGTGTTCAAACTATCTGAAATTTTCTGAAATTTCTTTTGTTTTGTGAATCGAAGAAACCTGTGTGTATGGTCTATTTGGATGGAAATCAATGCAATGAGTTTTAGATGATGATGATGTGTGTGTGTATGACCGGAAGCATATTGTCCATATTGCAAGCCTACCATTTAAATAGTATCAGAACCATGGGAGGCAAGCACTAGCAAAATCTTGATACTATAGCTAGAGCGTGTGATTGTTCCTGAGAACTGAAAGCAACCAAGAGGTATTCAGATATCAGGTTGCTCCTACCATTGAACAAGAGAAAAACAATGAAAACATAGGCTAGCATCTGATTTGAATCGTGCACTCCCAGATTCAGAGGACTTCAATTATCCATCCATTGCATAAACTTCCATTGAACTCAAGGGGAGAATTTATCAAGAAATGTCTAGTTTGCATAAACTTGAAGATTGTAGCAGCTGCTTTCTGTGATTGAAGCAATGTCCAGTAATCTGCTGAAATGTTTGTTGTCTGAATTCTTGTAATCTGCAATGTAGTAATGAATCTGCTAGGATCTCTGAAATGTTTGTTGACAGAATTCTTGAAATGCAGTCTTAAATGTTTGTTGTCTGAATTCTTGAAATTAAATTCTGTTGTCTGAAATTAAGTACTAAAATGTGGTCTAAATGTTATATAAAATGCAGTCTAAATTACATCTTGAAATGCAATCAATTTCATGCAATTGTGGTCCGATTGTGGTATGAATTCTTGTGCAATTACATGCGAGAGATGATGATGGCAGTGTAACATCCCGGTTTTTCTCGTCTTCTTGAAATTTTCAAAATAAAAAGAACCATTCGATTTTGTTGAAGTTCTAAAGCTTAACCTGCGATTTTTAGAATTAAAGGTGTTTTAAAATGACTAAATCAAACTTAAACTAATTCAAAGTTTGGTTTGTTCTAAGTTTGTTGGAGTTCTCGGGTGTTGTTTCCCCTTCTCTGTCTGCTCCGTGTTCCCCTCGGCCCAGCTCCTTCTTCAGACCTCCCTTTCGCTTGGACCTCTCCCTCGGTCCAGACATCCCTTTCGTTTGGACCTCTCCCTCGATTTAGACCCACCCCTTGGGTCAAGGCCACCCCTTGGGTCGCGACCACCCCTTTGGTCGCGACCTCCCGCTTTGACCGCGACCTCCCCCTTTGACCGCGACCTCCCCTTGGTCACGTGACATCCCTTGGGTCACAACCTCCCCTTTGGTCACGACCTTCCCTTGGTCATGTGACATTCTTTGGGTCACGACCTCCCCTTTGATCACGACCTTTCCTTGGTCACGTGACATCCCTATGGTCACGACCTCCCCTTGGTCACGTGACATCCCTTGGGTCACGACCTCCCCTTTGGTCATGACTTTCCCTTGGTCACGTGACATCCCTTGGGTCACAACCTCCCCTTGGTCACGTGACACCCCTTTGGTCACGACCTCCCCTTTGGTTTGACCACCCTCCCGAGTTTTGACCAGCCCCACCTGTCAGCCCTGCTCACCTTCTTCTTCTTCTCGTTGCGTCACTGCTGATGCAATAGTCCTTGCGCATTAAATACCATTGTGTCGCATTAAATGCTGTCACTTTGGCCGTAACCTGCTCCCCTCTTGTCTCCTTCCCCTACTTTCCCCCATCTCCTCCTTCACCTACTCGGCTGTGCTCTGTCCTGTCGCACACCTGCCCTTGATCGTGTATGCCTCCGAGTCTCTCAGTGACTCTCCCCGTCTCCTCGGCTATAAAAGCCTGAGCAGTTCTCTTTCATCACCTTTTCCGCACCCCAATTCTCTCTTGCTCTCGCCCAATTTCTCCGTGCTTCAAGCTTCGCCTTCCCGTCTTTAAGGAGCCCGCTGAAGCCTTCGTCGTCGCCACCTCGCCACCTCCTCCTTCATTCTCTCTCGGCCTTGGTGAGTTTCTCCATGCCCTGTTCTATTTCCGTGATCCTACGGTTACATTGCGTAGTCGTGTTCCTTCTTACGACTACGTTGCCTAGTCGTATCCTTCTTGTATTCTCCGTACGACCACGTTGAGTAGTCGTACCCTTCATTGGACCTCCTTCCGACCAGTCAGACCTCTTCCGACCAGGTCGTTGGACCTCAGGACCTCCTCAGCACCTCTCTTGACCTCCCTCTTAGTTGGACCTCCTCTCGACCAGTTGGACCTTCTCCCAACTAGTCGAGCCTCCTCCCGAGAGCCCGTTTCTATTTCAGTCCCTTGCAGCTGGTTCTAGTTTGGTTTGTTTTGGAGTTCATTTGGATTTTATTTGGTCTTTATTTGATTGGCTTCGTTCTCACGTGTAGATTTCGACGACTCCGGGGAGCTCAAGTACTTCGAAGAAGAAGACCCTCAAGCTTTCAAGCAAGGCAAGTTACACCCTTGATCATATTGATCCCAGTATCTCAAATTAATTAAGTTCTGTTTCAAATTATTATTGCATGCTTATTTGAATTTAAGTAATTTAAATCTCTGTTTTAACTTCATAGTTATTCCTAATTCCTTTATACATCCAAACTTGGTTATTGATTCGATCACCCCTTGTCACCGTAGTAAAAGAACTAGTTGGTACATTAGTATGAACTAGCGTGTTGCAAAACTCTATGCTTAGTCAAGCTTAGACCCAAAAATCTGGAAAATTTACTACCAAAAGACTAGTGTTGTCAAAATGTTTTAACCATGACATTGGGTTGTCGTGGAGGTTTACAAAATGTTTTTGAAAAGCAAAGAAAAAGAAAAATTGGTTTGGACTTGGGCGAATTGGTTGTTTGGATGGGTGCATGTTCATGCACGGGATCGATTCATCTCTATGGTCGATGCCTAGGGTTCTGTGGAAGTCGCCTAAGTCAGTTAAGGACCGGTCTTCGAGTGTATTTTGCTATGCCTCACCGTGCAACCGCATGTCCTGAATGGGCAGGACCTGGCTGACTAATTTGCAATGTTCCACTGTGGTCATTCCATCCGGTTGTGTGGTTGTCTTAACGACCTACTTTTATTCATTCCCACCTAGCGCAAGAGGGGCTAGGAACTCTGCGGGTTTCTATCCGCAGGGGGCGAAATCTTAGGGGGGACTGCGGTGGAATGACGCATTGTAAAGGCCTTGTCACGTGCTCTAGACCGCTTACCTACGGTAGTGAGCGGTGGTATCGACGGATGCCAGACAAACTAGAGAAGTCGTGCCGTGTGGGTAAAGTTGTACACCACTGCAGAGTGTAAAAATATTCAAATAGCCGTGTCCACGGTCATGGACATGCTAGCAAAGCTGCTCCAAGTTAGATTTTGGTTTTGTTTTCAAAAGACCTCTTAAACTAGTTTTGGATGTCTATCCAAATGAGTTTCGGGCAGGCAGCCTTGTGATAGGAGGGTATCCTTCACCACTTGTTGATGAATGTTATCCGACTATAAAACTGAGATTTGAAAAATGGATTTTAGTTGTTGTATAACTGCTTTGGAACTTAGTACAAGTATTTGGAAAGAAACATGGCTTTATGCAAATCAACTCTATAAGCCTTCCTTTGAGATACCCTTGTATGCATGCATTCAATCTGTTACTTGACGGGTGTGACTTGCGAGCACGGTTGTTGTGCTCACTCTGCTTGATTCAATCTTTGAGCAGGAGAGGACGTCTTCGAGGAGGATGAGGACCAGGGCGTCTAGGCTGTGCCCTCTAGACGACTGCCTGTGGCGAGTCGTGTGGTCTACTGCTTTTGGTCTTCCGCTGTATTTGTTTTTGGTCAGCTCTTAAGCCGTTCATGTAATCAACTCTGTTGTTAATTAATAAAGTTGCGTTGATGGTTGTCTTTCTATCCTTACCTCCTTCCTAGTAGTCTTCCTTACCTTACTCGCTCCTCACCATTTTACAATGTCAAATGGACCCTCTTTCCCTCGAAATTTCTATAGGAGGTCTCTCGATTAGCTCCTGGCGTCTAAGACCTTCGAGTGGTCCTGGAGACCTCCCGGGTGGTCTTGGGAGTTCACGCGTATGTCTAATAGAACGTTGTATAGCTATTATAGTTTTTGGCAAAGCTTTTTGTGTTGGTTGTTTTACTTGGGTGTGTTGTTTTGCCCTATCCCCCTTAGTTTCTCCTTTTCTTTCCTCAGTCTGTGGAGTTCGAGCAAGATGGTGACAACTCGCAATGGCAGTGGCAGCACCAGCAACCCGAACAGAGAAAATGTGCAAGAGAACCCAGTTCTTCCGTCACCACCTCCTCCAGCTAAAGGACCCGACTGGAACCAGATGATGGCCAACCAAGCTCAGTTGATCAACTTGCTCGCTCAATCCATCAACAACACCCAGACCTTGCAAGCAGTCGCAGCAGTAGTAGCCCAACCTCAAGCTTTTGCTCCACCTCCTCTAAGGGCCAACATAGCAGAGTTCATGAGGTTGCGTCCACTGACCTTCTCCAGTAGCACTGAGCCAATGGAGGCTGATGATTGGCTCAGGGCAGTCGGTAGGAAACTGGACATGATCTAGTGCACTGATCGTGAGAGAGTACTCTTCGCCTCTCACCAGCTGAACGGACCAGCATCTGAGTGGTGGGACAACTTCACCCAGTCCCACGCTGATGCTTAGACCATCACTTGGGATGAGTTTCTTGTAGGCTTTTTGCCGTGCACACATTCCACCGGGCATGATGTCCTTGAAGAAGAAAGAGTTCCGCACGTTGCGCCAAGGCAACCGCGACCTCCTCTGCAGGGGTTACTTGCTTTTATTGCAATGAAGTGGGGCACTACGCCAATAAGTGCCCGAAGAAGCAGTGGCAACACCAACTCAACCAAGCCAGACAGTTCCAGCACCTAGCAGCACCTCCTCTTTGAAGTCATCGGTGCAGTACACGAAGGAACGTGTGAATCACGTCATAGCGGAAGAAGCCTATACTGCTCCGGATGTGGTTCTTGGTACGTTCTTTGTCAATTCAGTACCAGCCTCGGTTTTATTTGACTCTGGAGCTTCGCATTCTTTTGTTTTGAGTAAGTTTGTGAGAAAATATGGGTTATCTATCTCTCCCTTAGTTAACCCTATGTTAATCCACTCTCTGGGCTCGGAAATGAGGACTAGTTCCCTATGCCCAAACCTTACCTTGGAAATCTCGGGAGTACCCTTCTCGGCAAACTTAATAGTCTTGCACTCCCAAGGATTAGATGTGATTCTCGGAATGGATTGGCTAGCCAAGAATCAAGACCAGATAGACTGTGCCAGTAGGTCTATCACCCTCACCAATGAGCAAGGAATTCAAGTAGAATTCAGACCCGAGACCTTTGTTAGAGCAAGACCTCTCTTGACCAGTCTGAAGAAAGTAAAGCTTGAATATATCCCAGTGGTCAACGAATACCCAGATGTGTTCCCTGAGGAATTACCCGGTATGCCACCAGATAGGGACATCTTGTTCCTAATCGACCTAGTCCCAGGGACAACTACAATCTCAAAGAGACCCTACAGGAAGCCAGCAAATGAGCTAGTGGAATTGAAGAAATAGATTGAAGAGTTGCAAGACAAGGGTTTTATTCAACCAAGTTCATCACCTTGGGGAGCTCCAGTTCTGTTTGTCCGAAAGAAAGATAACAGTATGAGGATGTGTGTGGATTACAGATCACTTAATGAAGTCACAATCAAGAACAAGTATCCTTTGCCCAGGATTGATGACCTCTTCGACCAGTTGAAAGGAGCAAGTGTTTTCTCCAAGATTGATTTGAGGTCTGGTTACCATCAATTGAAGATCAGGCCAGAAGACGTCCCCAAGACTGCTTTCACCACAAGATATGGACTGTACGAGTTTACAGTGATGTTATTCGGGTTGACGAATGCACCAGCTTATTTCATGAACATGATGAATAAAGTGTTCATGGAGTTCTTGAATAAGTTTGTGGTCGTATTCATTGATGACATTCTTATCTACTCGAAGGATAAAGAAGAGCATGAGAAGCACCTCAGGGCAGTTTTGGAAAGACTCGGAGAGCAGCAGCTCTATGCTAAGTTCAGTAAGAATGAATTTTGGCTAAGCCAAGTAGCTTTCCTTAGACATATTGTGTTAGCAGGAGGAGTTGCAGTAGATCTATCAAAGGTTGAAGCCGTGTTGGAATGGAGGCAACCCAAGTCTGTCACCGAAGTCAGGAGTTTCCTTGGATTAGCTGGATACTACCGAAGGTTCATTGAAGGTTTCTCCAAAATCACCAGACCTTTGACTCAGCTCTTGCAGAGAAGAAGTTTGAATGGACAATTGCTTGTGAGCAAAGTTTCCAAGAATTGAAGAAGAGACTAGTTTCTACACTTATGCTGGTCCTACCAGACATCCGCAAGGATTTTGAAGTCTTCTGTGATGCCTGTTGTCAAGGTCTTGGTTGTGTGCTGATGCAAGAAGGAAGAGTTGTAGCTTATGCCTCTCGCCAGTTGAAGCCTTATGAAAGGAACTACCTGACACATGACCTGGAACTAGCCGCAGTTGTGCATGCCTTGAAAATTTGGCGGCATTACCTCATCGGTAATCGCTGCGAGATTTTCACGGATCACAAAAGTTTGAAGTATATCTTCACCCAGTCGGAGCTCAATCTCAGGCAGAGGAGATTGTTAGAGCTGATAAAGGACTATGACCTTAGGATCCATTACCATCCAGGCAAGGCAAACGTAGTGGCAGATGCCCTGAGTAGGAAAGGGTATTGCAACACTGCGTTGGTTCAGAAGAGTCAGCTAAGGTTGTATGAAGAGTTAAGACGTCTGAACTTGGATATCGTTAACCAAGGTTGTGTTAACACCTTGGAGGTCCAACCAACTATTCAGAGTCAAATCAGAGAGAAGCAGAAAGAATATGAAGACATCAAGGAGATCAAGAAGAACATGAGAAGAAGCAAAGTCCCAGGATTTTCCAAAGATGAGCAAGGAACAGTGTGGTTCGATAACCGCATCTGTGTACCGGATCACCAAGAGATTAAACAGTTGATCCTGAAAGAAGCCCATGAATCGCCTTACTCTATTCATCCGGGTAGTACCAAGATGTACCAGGATCTAAAGGGAAAGTACTGGTGGGTCGGTATGAAGCGAGAGATTACCGAGTTCGTTGCCCACTGTGATGTTTGCCAAAGAGTCAAGGCAGAGCACCAAAGACCTGCTGGACTGTTACAGCCTTTACCCATTCTCAAGTGAAAGTGAGAACAAGTAGGCATGGACTTTATCACTGGATTACCTAGGACCCAATCGGGATATGATTCCATCTGGGTTGTGATTGACCGGTTAACTAAAATGGCACACTTTATACCCGTCAAGACCACCTACAGAAGCAGCAAATTGGCAGAGTTATATATGGCCAAGATTGTTTGTCTGCATAGAGTACCCAAAAGAATAGTGTCCGACAGAGATTCACAGTTCACCTCTAGATTTTGGAAGAGCTTGCATGAAGCTTTGGGAACCAAACTCAACTTCAGTACAACATACCACCCCCAGACCAATGGACAAACCGAGTGTGTGAATCAGATCCTTGAAGATATGCCTCGAGCTTGTGCCCTAGACTTTGGGAAGAGTTGGGATCAGAACCTTCCGTATGTAGAGTTCTCTTACAACAACAGCTATCAAGTCAGCTTACAAATGTCTCCATTTGAAGCTCTCTACGGCAGACCTTGTAGGACTCCTCTCCTTTGGGATCAAGTTGGAGAACACCAGTTCTTTAGACTTGATTTGATTAAGGATGCTGAAAGTAAAGTGAGGCAGATCAGAGAACGACTGAAAGTGGCTCAATCCCGACAAAAGAGCTATGCTAACAATCGTCGCAGAGACTTGTCCTTTGAGATAGGAGATTTTGTCTATCTCAGAGTAACTCCACTCAGAGAAGTAAGAAGATTCCAGATCAGAGGAAAGCTCGCACTAAGATTTGTTGGACCATACAAGGTTGTGGAAAGGAAAGGCAAAGTTGCCTATTAGTTAGAGCTACTGGCGTCTCTATCCGCAGTTCACGACATCTTCCACGTATCACAGCTGAAGAAGTGTCTCCGAGTTCCAACAGAGCAGACACCGCTTGAGAGCATCGACCTTCAAGAAGACCTTACCTATGTGGAGCAGCCAATCAAGATTCTCGGTGTCGCGGAGCGTTTTACCAGGAGTAGGATCATCCGTTCGTGCAAAATCCAGTGGAGTAACCACTCAGAGGAAGAAGCCACCTGAGAACGAGAAGAAGATCTGAAAGCGGAGTATCCCCATCTCTCTGCATAATACTACAATTTTATTAGATTTTATAAATATATTACAATAGAAATAAATGATCAAAATTATATTTTGAAGACTGTATCGATATCTAAAACGACTTTTTTTTATGACCGGAAGGAACGACTTCTTTTTATGACTGGAAGGAGTAGTTTGAGACATCTTCAAATAGGATGGCATGCTTGTCAACTCATGCCTGCTAGTAGCTTTTTGCCATGAACAAGCAAAATCTGGTTAAAAGAAACTGCATGTAGCAGAAACATGATAATTTTCAGCTCATCTTGATAGCGATGTTCCACTACAAACGAATTGGTCGAAAGCACTACATTCTGTGCCAGTTACAGACAAAGCAGAGCTCAATTAAATACAACAACAATGCTAGGATACAAGTGCAAGAGGTCAGCGATTCGCATTGTGTTCCAAACACGGCGTTTATGGCGTAGTGCTGCATCATTTTTTTTTTTACCATGAGTGCTGCATCATTGTCAACCAAATTTAGACAAAAAGCATTCGCACATCCAAACTCATGAAATTACACAGCAGACTTGTCAGTTCTGTTTGATGGTTAAAAGTAATACTGAGACACCAAATTAGCTCCATCGGCTAGAGCATGAATGAATCTTCTGTCTCTGAAAGCCAGAGCATTGTACTCAATTCTTGGCTCACGATTCCTCCCAAATCCCAATAGTGTTCGTTTGGAGTCTGCTGTTCAAAGATCTGCACAAGTTTACTTCACTGCATCACAAACATTTCACAACAAAACAAAAGCAGGTTCCAACTCCAGTTTCGGTGCAGGTTATCAGAAGGTTTGAACAACAATAGCCTTCAGTGTGCCAGTGATAAGATGCGATAGTGAAATACCTGACCACCTGTGACAAGTTGATGACACACTCTAGATAGTACTTGTTTCTACCAGATTTATATCCTCATCAATAAATAACAATACAGCCGTCATCACAAGCCTGTAAAATGGGTCAAATATGTAAATAATTAGATTATGTAATAGAACAAAATCCTTAGCATCAAACTGGCAGGGAATTACATGCTTGCACGAAAGTTGAGCTAAGTTAATATATTCGAAGGCAATTAATCGGCCAATACCAAGTATGAGCACAAACCTAGGACCACATGGAAAATAATTACAATTGGCACTTAGGGGCGATATGGAAGACAGATCATAAGGGGCTCGCCTCTACAATGCTCAATAGCTTTACATAGTTAAGTTATAAGCTCATGATTGCTTGCAAGTTTGAAAACACGGTGTAAAGGTCACTGCATAGTTGGACCAACATGACAGAAAAAGAGACAGCTCATCCATTCGAGCTGCCAACAGGCATTTGAATTTCAGAATATTCGTGAGATGAGGAAAATCAGCCAAGTTATGTAAACATATTCAAAAGAAAAAAAATTCTTGTACTTAAACATGGAAGGGCTAATATTGGGATGACACAATTTGCAATGGCTGCATAATGTCCTAGGACATTTTGGACTCACTGACAAGCTAGGTTAGAATCATATTTAGGACTAACAAATGAATGTATTTGAAGAGCACACGTATTTCAATGATACAAAAGATTAATGAATGAATTTAATCTAAAGTCAAACCTGTAGATAGTTATAATAAATAAGCAGAAGTAGAAGGCAAGCTTGATCATCCGGTGCTTCTTCTCCTTGTTTAGTTGTCGGAATATCTCAGTAACATCTACAAGATGTTTCCGATCCATATACCTGATTAAACACAAAATGATATATATTTTTTTTCCTTCAGCTATCATAATATAACAAAAATAGAACATGCAGGCACAAGAAATAAGGGACATGAAAATAAATATACAAGATAAATGTCTTAATTATGTAGACAACTCTGTCCATGGCATTAAAATGGAATATCCAAACATCCATTTTGTTTTTCTCTGCACAAACTTATGACACAAACTAATAGTTGCTAGCCCATGAAGCAAAATAATCATTTTGGACATATATAGAAGTGCAAACCTAGCTGAAAAGTTATACTTTTTGACCAGATAAACAACAAAGTATCCCGGATATCTTGCAAAAAGGAGTTCAATCATGAATCAGAACTAGCTCCAGTGCCAAGGGCGCACTTTATCTGAAACTTCAACTTAGAAAATAAGAACACCAAATTTCAGCATCTGAATACTTAAAACAACACTAAAGTTGAGAGATTCTTGTTCCTCTAGTTCAAAATTCAAATATCCAAAGAAGAACGAGAATTGACTCAACTAAAACCAGTTAGCCACTTAGCCAAGACATTGTGATGCTAGACTAAAAGGACTGGTTGGGACCTGCTTGTCTGGCAATATGCACATTGCACAATGTGTGCTGTAAGCCTGTAAATTCTGTCTCTTACTTCTTAGTTCTTAAATCACGTTTTGATTCAGATGTATATGTTGGATTTAGGGTGGTGTGATTGTATTGGATTGCTGTTTTGTTTGCATCTGTAATGATGGAAACATGGGTGTCTTGCCCTTGTTCGAGAGACTAAAGTTGGTTGTCTCCCTTGGACTTAAGTCACTTAACTCTACGAACTATGGCATATCATAGCTGTACATGCTCAGCAGGATTCATTAATCAGACAAAGAACATAGCAATATTACTTCTTTTCTGGTAATAATGTCCTATTCATCAGATTACTGCCGCATGTTAGAACAAAACCAATAAGCATATGCATTATTCATCATTAAGGCTAACAATATGTTTGGAATCAGTGAAGGTCCAATCTGAATCATTGCAAGAAAACATTATCTAATGGCCCATTTCTAACGAAGAGTGGTGAAAAGAAAACTAATCATGTCCACACATAAAGTACACATAGCAGCTTGTAATCATATTGCAACAAGCCATCAATAACAAAAATCAACTACCTTGCAAATCTTGGTATTTATGCCCATAAATACATGCAATTATAATATTAGCACAGATGCACCTCATTCGCTCAAACTGCCTCTTAACATCTAGAGTCCTGGACCAATATTTTCAATGTGAAATGCCATGGTGATTCGGTGAACCAGAAAACAAGAATAGCCCAGAACAAGTGAACAACTACAAATTGTCAGCCTACATGTACACTATCACAGTAAGGTATCACCATCCAGAATTGACATGTTCTTAATTAACCGTTCCTTGGAGAAATCTAGAACATTTCAAAGCATACTCCTTTTCTTAAGAGCATTTCTTAATATGTTTCACTCCTTCACTAAGTCCATAAGATGAAGAAATATGTAGTATAAAATGCTTCATTTTAATGGGTTGTTTTAAAACTGACGTAGTTTATAGGAACTACAAAATCACATCAATAATACTATATAGCTTCCATTCATGAACAACTAATCTAACATCAAATCCACACAAATAAATATAGCAGTGTAGTAGCCAATAATGAAAAAGTATGAATAGTTTGATAGGATAAACTTCAATACTGAAACCAAGTAATACATACAGTTTCACATGGTAGTATGTTACAGGTGCCATAACTAGAAACGGGAACCAATGCAGCGTCAAGAGGTAAGAAGCACACAAGACTCCTTGGAGTGAGTATTCTATAATGACCACCGCATTGATGCGAGATGACGAATCATATGGGTTGATATAGTCATACTCCAAATCGGATAAACAGATAAGCTGATACAAAAACACAAAGACAAAATCAGTGGAATAATCAACAAGACTGGCTAAGCTAACTTGCAAGAAGCTATACATATCTATTTATTTCCTTTTTGTAAATTTCACTTGTACAGATTAGGATCTGCGTATCAATTATCAGCAATTCTTAGAATGGCAACAAACCTATAATTATTAGACCCAAGTTCGTTATATACTGGGAATTTGAAGGGTGTTAGATGCATTAATGCATAACCCTTAATACTCATCACAGCAACACATCATGACCAGACTACTTATTTGCAAATCAATGTGGTGAGCGGTGAGCCTGAAGTATCATTATTGACCAATCCTGGTGGTTTCAGGCTTGGGACACTAAAGCTACAATAATGCATGTGCCACCATGACCACGCTGGTTTCAAACCAACTAAAGGAGTACGATGGTGGCAATATGATCATGGCCACCAGGTAGCTTGTGCTAACGTTCCAACTGGAACAATAATTTGCCATGTTAATAAAGTTACCGACCCCTTACGATCCAAAGTTTACCATATCAAAGCACATAAACAGTATAATGCCATGTAACCCAAAAGAACATAAGAGAAAGAAATATTTTTTTTCATCTAACATGACAGCAAACAGCCAAAATTGCCGAGCACAGAAACATTGGATGAATTTGACCAAATATCTTGGGCCTTTTTTATACCAAGATGATTTATTTTGTAAGTTCAACAGAGTCTAGGAGTCACCATAACTCAAATGTAGAAAATAAAAATAAAAATAAAAAATCTAGCTCGCACTCCACCTAACCTACTCCTCCCTATCCTTTCACCTCCCGTTGACCACCTAATTAGGCAAGGAACTTCGCCAAGAATTGTACCGTTGACCAAACCCCGCATAATTTTTCTTAAAATCCCTACAATTGATCAGCTGAACCCCAAATTGGCCAGAAAATTGCCGGTTCTGCGCCAGATCTTGACAGAACTTGCGGTTCAAGGTGGATTTTTTTTATGGGACAAGCAAGGAGCCGGGCTTGCCTGGTAGGCGGTGAGGCCGATGAGGACCATGACGGAGGCGAAGGAGAAGAGCCACAGGATGAGCTCCACAGACATGGCCGCCGCCGCCGCACTCCAAGAAAGTCCGGACTGATCTCCGCTCCTCGGCTCCTGCCTCTGCGCTCAAATCAAACAACCCAACCGGTCCGGATGGATGAGCGCCCAGAACCAGCCCGCCCGGCCTCAATGGGGAGGTCGTCGCCGGAGATGGGAGGGTAGGCGGCGGCGGCGAGGTGGGGCTTAGGAGAGGAGATGAGATGGATCGTAGATGGATGCGAGAAGTCAGTCAGAGGGGACACTGATGGGTTCGGGACACCTGGGACACCTGACTTTCTCCAAACTGAATTATGGTCGGGAGTTTAAAGACAAAAAATTGGCTTTTACTCTATAAGTTTTTCCTTTTTCCTTTACTTATGAATTTGCTCTGTAAAATTTCTTATCTTATGGGATAATAACACTAAGGGCCTCATCGATCGAACTTTTCTTTTTATTAATTAACTCTTTTTTAATTTAAGCCTCCGGCAAACTTTATTTCTAATTCTGACCTATTTGGTCATATACCATTACTAAATGGCGTAACAAAAACAACATAATACATGTTATAGGATAAGTCTGCTAAATAGTACTTTTTGTCATGTCACTGGTGATGACGTGAGCAAACAACATTATCACACTACTAGTGGTGACGTGACAAAAGTTTGACAAGATACTAGCGTGACAGTGTTGTTTTGTTACGTCACGAGTTGTTGCATGACCAAATAGGTCAGAATTAGAAATAAAATTTGCCGAGGTTAACAATAAAAATAAAAAAATAAAAGAGTTAATTAATAAAAAAATTCTCTTCGATTGGATGAATTTCATATGATTCTGGGAGAAATCTAATTCTACGCAATTTGACCCTACCCCACCATTTGGCACGCATGAATGAGCCCATAAAATTATATAGAATTGTGGTAGCTTCCCTACAATTCCATATAAATTTCATAGGGAAAACATCCACCCAACATCTTTTTTTTCTTTCCAATCAATTAAGTAGGATCGAGGTAGTTTTCGTGTGTTTTTCCCGCATCCCATCCAAATGGTCATTCCTATAACTTCTGTAGGATTGTTGTGTTTTTTAATCCTCTATTTTGCACTTGTATTTCGATCAAATTTTTATTTTTATTTTCCATTCTTGCATTCTAATAGGGCCATAAATTTGTTTCGAGCAATATTTTTTGTGTAAATTGTTTTTTCAGGCAGGATTGGTTCGAGACTCTAACGTGCGTGCATGGGAAAATTATAACATCTCAAATTTTGGTCTTTTTAAAAATTTATTTTAAAATAATTAATTCAAAGATTTGGATTTTAATTTAGAGTTTTCTAGGATTTTATTGGATTTAAAGTGAAAAGTAAAATTTTAATTAATTTTTGGAGTTTTAAAAGTTTTTTCTAATTATTTTAAAGCCAAAATAAATTATTTACAAAATTAATTACCATCTGTAAGTTGGAATTATTTTTATTAAGTTCAAAATAATTCTAGAAATTTTTATGAATTTTTCTAGACTTTTTAGACTCTATTTACTATGTTTTAAAAATCTATTTGAATTATTGCTTAATCTTTATCTCAAAATTAAAAAAAATATATGTATATAATAATAATAATTTAATAAAACAAATTTACTTCCCGCTGGGTTACCCATCCAAGGGCTTCTCCCGACGCAGCACACTTAACCCCGATGCAATACTAGGTTTCCTTTCTTTCTTTTGGTTGGTATCCTCTCTTTGGATATTTTATTCCTTAGTCTCCTGTTCATCTTCTTCCCAAACCGTTTTTTTTCTTCTGGGATTTGATCATATGTCACTATCAAAGATTGATAATTGATTATTTGCCACTCATGTATCTATGACATGTGGACCTAGGACTCAAATGTCTTAGACACATACAGTGGCAAATCATCAAATCCACTCTTTTGGAGTAGTAAATAATCAATTATCCCCTTTTTTTTTGGCTTTCTGTTATTTCTTCCCGAGACATCCATCTATGGCAGTGCCACCCCTTCCTTTGCTCTCACGCGCCCATCACCGTCGGCGCCGCTCACACTGTCGACCGCCGCCCCTCACCGCGCCGCTCCTTCCCCACCTCCCTGCGCCACTTCTCCTCCCCTCCCCTTGCGCCTGCGCAGTCACTGCCGAGCTCCTTCTGCCATTAATGGCGGCCACAACCATTTCTCTCATTTCTTCTCATTTAAAACATTAAACTTGATTCCGTTTAAAGCACTAAGTCCGTATTAACCTCTCTCATGATGCCATGCCTTCATTTCGCAGCCCATCAGTGCACCACTGCCGTTTCATCCGTTTCCAAATTGAACCGATATTGCCATCGCCTGTGCTTCATTGCCTTCCCGACGATTCGACTCATGGTTGAAGCTATAAATTATCATTCTATCTCTTCATCGACTCTTTTACACCCCTCCAAGTTTTAGAATCACATCATATTTCTAATCTTCCATCGACGGTCGCTTCGCCCTTTCCACATAATCTTTGTTCTGGTGAGCCATTCTTCGATCCATCACAATTCTCATGTCGTGTCCGTGCCCGTGCTCACCTCTGGTCGCTGGCGGCCGCCGTCGGAGCACCCCCGATCCTCGCTATGCCGAAGCTATGCGCGTTGCTCTGTCTTCTGTTTCGGCTGCATGGCGCTGTGCTGTTTCGAATGCACGGCAATGAACAGTGTTTCAGTTATCTATTCGTTCCTAGCCAGCACCTTTGTACATGGAAATTTTTAGTGAGAAATTATTTTCTAGAATTTTGTTCGTTCTCATACGAACTCTAAATTCAACGATTCTTTCTCTTAAATTCATCTAAATTCATTCTCTTCTTCCAGTATTTATTTTGTAATTTTTAGATTTTATTTATTTTCTGCTATTTATTTGGTCCTATTCGCGCGTGTAGAGTCCGACGTCACCGATACGAGTTTGGATCAACAGGAAGCGCTTACCTCCAACGTCACCAAAGGCGAGTCTTCTTTGACCATTTTGTACCTATGATTTTTAAATCATGTTTTCTGTTTTAAAAGTATTATGCATTGCTATTTTACATAAAATGATGAATTTAAATTGTAAGTTGTTAGTTAAACCTAAAAGTTGTTAATGTCTTCCTTTGATATTGCTATCATAATCCATTGTCACCCTAGCATAGCAAATCCACGATATTGATTACAATATTGTGGAATAATTTAACGCGGAAGAATTGCTTAGACATGCTTATCGGTCTAGATCACCCATTGGGAGAAAACTTATTATCTTTTATGCAAATCCTTTTTGAAATGTATGACATTAGGTAATGTCAGTTTTTGGAAAATAAAATAAAACACTGAAAATACGTTTTAGACTTGGGTGGATGGTAAGATCAGGCAGGTGCAGCTAGAGCACGAGATCTTGTATTGTGGTAATTTCCGCCCAAGTCATATTAAGAACCAACGCTTGTGATTATCCAAACTGAGCAAAACCGTACAACCACATGTCCAAAATGGGAACGTATATGGCCAACTAATTTACTATGTTCTAGCATTACGCCCACAGGATGTAGATGGTAGGTGTTACCTGGTTAGTGCAGATGATGGCAATTGACGTCCATGTTGTCGGGGCTTGCGCCGGGCGTTGGTAATAGACGTCCAAGTCCGGGCAGGTTATCCCCCACAACGGTGAGCTTCAGGTCGATGGTAAATGACGTCCATGACTTGGGATTAAGCTCATCGGGTGGGCTAATATTAGGATAAAGTATTGTAAAGGCCTTGTGATAATCGCTTAGCCGCACGCCCAAAGAAGAGTGTCATGGCCGACATTATAAGCTGATTATCTTGTGTGGGTCAAGCTGTACAACCTCTGTAGAGTGTAAAACTATTCGAATAGCCGTGCATACGGTCAAGGGCGAGCAAGATGTGTTTTCACATGGTACATTTTGGTTTTGATTTCAAAAGAATAATTTTAGGAATTGAGAGGAGTTGGGACTCTCGGATAGTTTCTGGCAGCTAGAGTCAATTGGGCAGCTAGAGCCCTATCCTTTAAACCTTGGTGGCTAGAGCCTTGATGCTAGTGGTTGGTAGCTAGAACCTCCACTAGTGATACAATTTATTTATTTATTATCGTGGGGCAGCCCACCAGCCCCACCGACCTGGCAAAACAGTACCGGAGCTACAGGAGGTGCCCCGAAGGTGACCTGGGCTGAAGCTCCCGGAGTGACGCCGAAGGGTACGGGAGGTACCCCGAAGGCGACTCGAAGCCCCCGAAGGGTCTTCCGAGGGGTACATGAGGTACCCCGAAGGTGACCCGAAGCCTCCGAAGGGTCTTCCGAGGGGTACATGAGGTACCCCGAAGGCGACCCGAAGCCTCCGAATGGTATTCCGAGGGAGGCTCAAGGAGGCGCTCGAAGGGTGTCCGGAGCGGCCCTGGTCGGAAGAAAGGGAGAAGACAGGTGGACCAAGAGCTACGCCTAGGGGTAGGAAAGGACCCTGCTGTCCCTACGCCGGCAGTACCTTATATAGGGGTGTATATGTAATCTCATGTCTCCAGCTATTTTGGCTATAAATAGCCATCCATCCCCCATGTAAAGGGAGATCTTTTTTCAGAGCATTAATATACAGTACATTTCCTGACAACTAGTCCCCTCCTCGAGGGCCCTTCGGATACCTCGTGTATACTAGGGGTCCCCCCTCTTTTACTGTCTAGCCCTTTTTGCTACGACAGTTGGCGCCGTTCGTAGGGACCAGCAGGAAAGTCGCGAGGCACAAACCCCGAGCATTAGCATGGCACCACCAAAGAAGAAGGCCAAGCCCAAAGCCTCGTCGACCGAAGCAGTCGCGGCGGCCGTGGCACCAAGCACCCCGAGGGCAAAGCGAACTAGGACTTTCGCGGCAGCGGCACCCCCCACCCCGTCAGCAGAGGAGGAAGCAAACAACTCCACGCACGGGGATGTCGTCGGGAGCGACACCCAGTGAGCCGGCCCACCGCCCGGAGAGGCAAGCGTAAGCCAAGGGTCGTACGAGGCGCTGCATCAGGAATTGGCGGATCTCCGCCAGGAGATGGCAATCCTTCTAAGACCCACCATGAGACTGTTCAAATCTTGGCCGGCCGGCTTGAAAAGCGACCAAAATCAAGAGCGAGCCCTACGCCAAAAACGTGTTCTTGTTTAAAATGTATTATTTTAATCATTTTTCAGAATAAAAAACTAATATTTAATTCATTTTCAGCATTAAATAAATAGAATTCTATTTTTTAATTATTTTTACCGGATTTGGTGGTAGGCTTCCTTCAGTCGGATTTCGGTCCCAAGGCTTGGGACATAGGCGGGCTCGGCGGGGCGGGCAAGGGGCCGCCATGAACAGTCTACCCACTGGCCGACGCCCTCGCCACTCCGACTTTAGGCCCATCGCCGCGCGGGCCGCCTCGTGCCTCCCGCCATTGCTCGGGGACCCTAACTCCTGATGAGCGTCGGTGAAACCGCCGCAGCCACAGGGGTTCAAAATGTCGGAGGTTACGCCCTTTCAGGGATGTACCGACCCCTCGGAATTCCTCCGGGTCTATGAAACCGCGATGGAGGCCGCCAAAGGCGATGACACCACGAAGGCAAAGAGCGTCACCCTCGCTCTTAGGGGCGTAGCGCTGACATGGTTCTTCACCATCCCCCCACGCTCCATCTATGCGTGCACTACTAGAAAACGAGGCAAACCTGACGGTTACAAATTTTCCTGACGGGCTCGCAGACCGATCATCACGGTTTGCTATTTTGGTCACAGAATAGTACCCGCTCAAAGAAAATTCAAATTTTACTGACGGTTTTAATACAACTCTCAAGTCAAAGTATTTTACTGACGGTTCAAGCCGTCAGGTTAATTAGTTAGATCTACGGTGTGGAAAAGTTAGCGGGAAAAAATTGGCTATCGCGCCGCATCGCGCGCTCACCAAATGAAAAAATTGCCGCACCTGCTTCTCTTTCCTTTTCCCAGTCCTCGCCTCCTCCCAAATCCCCACACCCGAGCAGACCTAGCCGCCTCCCTTGCGCTCCTCCTCCCTCGCGCCCCTCTGCCTTGCTTCACACGCCTCCTCTCAGTCTGCCTCCTCGCATGGCCAATCGAACTCTCGCCCGACTCCTCCTCGCCGCCCGTCTCCTCATGGCGAATCGAGCTTTCGCCGCGCCGCCTCCCTCGCCACACCGTCTCCCTCGCCCGCGCCGCCTCCCTCGCTGCCTCGCCTGACATTTACTCTCCCCATGGTGCTCCTCCCTCCGGTTGACCGGCACCTAAGCGCCGCCGCTGCTCGTCTACCGCTCTGCCGCCGTCGTCGCGTTCGGTCACGGTCTCGGCCGCGCCCACGCTCTGGTCGCGCCGGTGCCACTCCCGGCCTTAGGTCGCCGCCGACTGGCCCTGCCACCATCGGCGCCTCCTGCACGCCCGGTGCCGCCCCTCCGGCTCGGCTACCAAGTGTCACCCTAGCTCGGCTGGCTCGGCTAGGGCCCTCCCAAGATCGCCTCCTCCGGTCGGCCCGTGCGGTTCAAGCCCTTGCCGCACTGATCCAGCCATTGCTCTGCTCCCTCCGGGCTCACCACGGCCGGAGAATGGCGCGAGGTCGAGGCGGCGGATGTGAGCTGCTACGGTAATGCAATCATTTTGTTGTCCCAATTTATCTTGGTTATTAGTTTTGGGGTCGTTTGCTTTGTTGTTAGATTTAGTGTGATTGGTGAGGATAGCACTAAACCGATTGCTTTGTGCGGAAGGTCAGAGGATGGTTTCGGAAAATTTGTTTGACCATTGAAAATGAAGGATTTATGTTGATTATTGTCCAGTCAGGCGGTTAATTTGTATGTTTTGAGTGTTACAAACAGATAACAACATACTTAGGAAGTGTTCACATTACATTACTAGGAGCGAGATTAGCCGCCTAGTAAATCTGTCATAACAACTTAATTTGGATAAATACATGCTTGTTTGGTTGATTGAACTAAGCATTATTGCTTGACAAAATACCATGGGAATTTCTTTGCTAGAACTTTTTTTTGCTAGCGGCGAATCATTTGCAATAGGAGCCACTACAAATTAATTTGGTTGCTTGTCCCGCGGTCAAGTCTTACTTGCTTTCTTGGAAAAGTTGTTTGACAAAATTAGTTTACTGAGCAAAGAGTGGAAATTGCCGAGGCCATGCTTTTAAGCTAGATAATGTATGTTGCTAGGAACTTTTCAACTTTATATTTAGAGCCACAATGCTGAAAAAAGAATACAAGTTCAAGGTTGCCACAAACCTAATTAAGGTCATTCCTCTATATTTTTAGCTTTACGTAGTGCAGTGAAATCTTACGCTTTTACAATTCTTTCTCTGGACCATTACATCAGCGGTCCATATTGCACCAAGATGGCCAAACAAATGTTCTTGCATGTTGCGTCACATCATCTCAAAGTATGGTGCGGACTTTGATGTTTTGGACAATGACGGAGGAGCCCATTGCCTTTGATACGTAAATATGGAGAATACTTTACTAATTGTTCATGCAAGTAAAACATTCATTCACTAATAATTTATTTGTAATGTAGAAGAAACAAGGATACATGCATATCACATGGTGTTGTTTGATTCTTAAAATTTGTTGGCCAACTTATACCAAGGAAATTAGTATCCACCATGAATCACGATACATTACCACCGAAAAATGGATTATCGATTTAGGTTTAAACAAACCCAAAATGCGACCAACTTATACCAAGGAAAATTTGTGCCTTGACTTACTTTCTAAGACATCCATAAAATGGATACTTTGATCTACATTTCCATGTATCGCTTAACATATTCGTGGTCGCCTACAAGGGAAATGCAGATACAATTAGGTTATTCTTTGTTTATGGATGCCAATCAAGTAAGGCAAGACAAAAAGGGTACCCTTCGCTGATCTCTCTTTTTTTTGTGGTATTTAATTACATGTCTTTGCTACTTGATACTCCCCTTTTTTATTTATCTTTAATGACTATCTTGTGATAAGAACAATTCACGATACTTGAACCTTGAGTTCTTACGTGCTAAGAGCAAAATGTATTGGTCGTGGTTCCTTGCTTATCAAACTATGTTAATGTGTGTTTGTATACATATATTTCCATTTTGTGGAATTTGCTTTTTGTAGCTTGGAGCAAACTCACTGCAAGTGAAAGGAGCAAGGCACTAAGAAAATGGTAGTTTCTATGAAAACAAGTTTTATGTAAAATAGGGCTTTTAAGGATAACACGAAATTCTGTATTACTACTTGGATATTTCTTCTCACTATGTATATTCCACAAAGGTATGATCTAATTATTTCACACAAGGAAGAGCTTGCACTTCTCATGACACTTTGAAGCAGGGAAGCCTATGAAAGAAGCCCTTGGTGAGGTACTTGCTAAAATCGTGCACTGATATTAGTTGGTTGGAGTTTGTGATTCTAAAGTGTTGTTGAAGCCTGAATTGGTTGCTAATCACCTATTCAGGTTAATTATGGTGCATGTTTCATAGAATATTTTGCTGAGGAAGCAAAGCGTATATATGGTGATATTATTCCCCAACTCTACGATCGCAGATTATTAGTTACAAGCGGGTAATATGCAATCCTTTTGCCTTTATTACTTCGTGCTAATAACTAAACCCCATGGTTTAATTAGCTTGATTTATATTCTTTTACTTGAGTTCATATCGGTTTGTCTTGAGCCCTTGGTTAGTTGCTAGTCGTTACATCTGAGAATACTAATGCAATTGCAACTTGCCTACTTTCCAAGTTTCCCTTAGCTTACACATTGGTATGGAAGAGGGAGATTGTCATAATCAGCATAAGAAAAAAGAATATAGTTAGTACTAACAGAAATGACTATTTGCACCTAGCCAATTGTTTAGTCTGGACTTGTGATGTCATTTTTCTAGAACATTTTAGCCTGTTATGAGTATGGATATGCATGATTTTCTCTGTTTGCAAGTAGCCCTTCAAATTTTCTTTTGGGGTAACTGCTTGCAACAGGGAAAAACAGGGTTTCACTTCCATTTGACTTTTCAGGAACAATGAATATGGTTTCCGAATTAGGTATTAAGATTCCATAAATGGACTGTTAGTCCAATTTAGCAGTTAATTTTCTCGACCTGGTGTACTGAACATGTGGTATTGTTTTCTTATTTCTTTACCATGAGTAAATTTACACATCATGTATCTTAATATTTAGGGAGCAAACATCATGCTTGGTGGTAAAAGGCCCGACCTCGGGATGACATTTTACGAGCCAAGCTGTAGTAGGGAATGTCGTGATGATATGACATTTTACGAGCCAACTGTAGCAGGTTGATGACTTTAATTTTGTTTATGTTCTAATGATGTGTCTCTTGTTAAAATATTTATTTAGCAAGAGTACTTGTTTAAAGAATTTAGTTGTATGTGTCCATGTAGGCAAGGAAGAAACCAATTTAAAGTGCAATACCAGGAGTCCATAAGGAGACATAGAAGAACCCTTTATTTATATTTGACTATCTCCTCGAATCTGGTCCATGATAGCTTTAGCCTTTATGGTACTTATATATGCCATTAAGTATCTCAATTGACAATATATGCCATTAAGTATCTCAAATGACAATATATGCCATTAAGTATCTAATTTTTCTCATTACTGTTTTGGGAATGTTTTCTTGGCATTAGGCATTTCGCATATCTGCAATGATAAATTATGGCGATGGTTTCAGAAGCATTATACATTTGGCTTGGATTTTCATTTTTTAACCAAGAGAGAACGCTGATCCCATATGTGTAGAAACTTATAAGTTCGAAGTCACTAGTAGAAATTAGCATGTCGAGTCTTTACGCCATTTATAAATTAAGAAATCGACTCTTTATCATAGTTCACCATCTTTTTTGTATGTGCCACACATGACAATTGTTTTATTCTGATGTGCTTGTTTCTTTCTCGATTTAAAATTGAGGGCCAATATCAAGCTCTATTATGTATCTTAGATGCAATAATCATATTGTTGGTACATTTCTTATTCCTTGGCTGATTTTGTACTGTAGGATTTTTGGACGTTGGATCTGAAAACAAACCAGTGGGAGCAAATTCTTGCTAAGGGTTGTCCAAGTGCACGTTCAGGACACAGAATGGTTAGTGTTTTTATGTTGAATCAGTTATTAACTGTTATGGTCCCCTTTTTTCCTTAATCTTTCTGCGCTATGAGCACTAGCAAAATATATATTGCTGTAGTACTGGAAGTGTTTGAAGGAAATATGTAGTACTAGAAGTTGTAAGAAACATGAGGTTTTGATGCAAGCTGTAGATAGTGTTTTGCAGTTCTTTAGGATGAGCAATAGATTTGGGCAACACAATGCTTAAATATGAGAAAGAACAAATTTTATCAGGTAATCTATGGAGTTCTCTAAGCAAAGAAGTGGGTTAACATAATTAGCCAATATTATAGATACAAACCGATGACAGATGTTTTCATCGCTCAATATCATCATCCATTGTTAAGAGGGACACACTTCCTCATGGTTATTTCGTTAGTTCAATGAGGCCAACAAAGCAGTCAATCCTTCTAAAAGTAGTCCTGAAATGGGGTGCTTTCTGTGCCCTTGCTTTTTTGTCCCTAAAATTTCTGTTATATATTCACATATATGTATATCCTTTTTCTTTCAAGGTTAATCCCATGTTTCTCGTCTTTCCATTGCTTTTGTCATATTTAAGCCATTCTATGTTTCTTTTTCTCTGTGTCCTCTACAAGCACAAGATTGTTCTATTTGGCGGCTTTTACGACACTCTTAGGGAAGTGAGGTTAGTATAATTAACTTGTATGTAACTCTGTTTACACTCGGTGATCTAGTTACTTAAGTAATATTTATATATGGATCTTGTTCTAGAGGGAATAGTGGTTATGTCCAAATTATGCATCACTTGAATAATACTATAATAGTTCAACATTCTTACAGCTTGATCATCCACAATGAAACAGAGAAAGAATCATGCACATAGAGTTTGTTCGAATAAGTAATATGGCATAATCGATCTGAATTTCCTTGATAATTATATCCTTCTGCAGTACTACAATGATCTCAGATGTTTTTGATTTGGATAACTTCAAGGTGAGTACACCATGTTGATATAATCTTTCATTTAATACTGTTAGTGACATAAAGTATCTCTTAGACTCTTAGTAACATATGAAATAAAGCCATCTATTTCAATGTTCTTATTTTAGTGGGAGGAAATCAAGCCTCGCCCTGGGTGCTTGTGGCCAAGTCCAAGAAGTGGCTTTCAGCTTGTTGTCTACCAAGATCAGGCAAGGCTATGTTTTTGTTTTCCTAGATAGTTAGGATGTTGGTACTTCCGAAATGTAGTTTAGTTTAACTCCACACCAACTTTAAGATGTTAATGTGCCACACAATTTTCATTATTTGCTATTGGGAGTGCTCTTATTGTGATAATTAACTTCTTATGTGACAACTGATGCCTTTTTGTATCATACACACTATCATGTTGACATCACAAGAACCGCTTTTGCTAGAACATGGCATTGTAAGAAATGAATATAATTCTTGTCCCTATAATTTTTTAGTTTGATGATGGCATGGTGATAGATTAATGTGCGTCTTAGTTCAACCAAAATCAAAATTTTGCTCTTTTGATGATTGAGATTGTCAAATCCATCCATTTGAGTCTTAACATGCATCGAGTGTTCTTCTGTTCACCCAAATATTTCCGGTTTCTTGTATTTTAAGCCGTTGGTCCAGTAGCAAACAAAATTTTTGCCGATAATCACGCAATCTTCTGATATGTATTGAACCAAGGACTTTATGAAACAAAAGCATATTGAGAGCCCCAGTAAAAAATGGGATAGGGTGTTTCACAACCAGTGTTGTGTTCAAGCCATCTTTGATTTTATTGATTTATTTTGGTTCTTGAACTTTTGGATTGTTTAAGGCATAAGTTGAGTTGTACAATGTTAATAGTGTGATAGATCATAGGTGGTATAGGGGTTGTTATATTTATAATCGGAAAGTTTGTATCAAATGCACTCGACTACCCATTCAATCAGAATTAAATGTGGATGCAAATTCTACAATAACTATGTAATCAAAGTTGTACAACTCAAACTCATCATGCATACTGCACTCTGCTAGAAAAAAAAGCTGATCGGGACCACAAGGAGACCAAAACCAAAATCCACAAACCAAGGAGTAGCTTCTACTTTTTTGTAAAAAGTTCAAGGGCTCATGAATACAAAATCTTCTATTTGGGGAATACAAAATTTACCTTCGTTAAAGAAACTAACATCGCTCATGAATGGTCAAACAAAATACAAGAACAACTTTGCACCGTCCATGTTGATTTCATACTCAACTCATCTACTCAAGTTGACATAATGTTTTCACCTTGCAAAGAAGGGACCGGATCGTCCCATGTGGGCTCACAACCGGATAACGGTCTTTGTCGATGGTAACGCCGATGTAAACGATGGGACAACAACAATGGCGACATTGATGGCGACACCAACCATGTTGCTATTCCGTGACTTTCAGCGATCTCTTGTAGTTCTTTTGACTAGCTGAACTTCAATGTAATGGAAATAGGGACTTTTGTATACGGTACTTCACTTTAGATGTCTTTTGGATGGATGAACCAATGCGAAAGTTTATGAATGTTGGTATGCTTGTGGTATAATTAATGTTTGTTCATTAATTATAATATTTGATTGCATGGTGTTGTGATTTGATTATATGATTAGGATCATCGCTCGCTATTTTCTATTTGTTAGTCATTGGTCGCTTTTCTTCGCGTTACAAGTAAGTCGCTAGCTATCGCCATTTTTTTTTTGCAAAACAATTTTACTAACGGGAAAACCGTCAGAAAATTCCTTGCAATTGGGAATCAATTTTCTTGACGGTATAAACCGTCGATGTAATACATTTTATTGACGGTACTATCCGAATAATCGTGAAATAGCTAATTTTCTTGACGGGTCAAACCGTCGATGTAATACATTTTATTGACGGTACTATCCGAACAAATGTGAAATAGCTAATTTTTTGACGGTCAAACCGCGATGTAATACATTTTATCGATTACTATCCGAATAGTCGTGAAATAGATAATTTTCTTGACAAAGAAACCGTCGAAATCAATTTTATTGACGGTTTTGCCCTCGTGAAAATTCCGCTTTTCTTGACGGTAACACCGCTGTTTTCATTTCTGACGGTTAACCGTCACCAAAGTGATTTTTCCTTACTACTAGGGTGAGAGGTTTTGCTCGACGGTAACCGTCAGAAATTAAAACCCGACGGTTTTTATATTTTTCGACGGTTTTAACCGTCGTGAATAACCGCTTCGGTAGTGGTGGGAAGCGATTGCGAGACCTCATCCGCAACAATTTCCAAGGAAACTACATGGAGCCAAAGGACGCAGGGCACCTATTCGCAATAAAACAGGTGCCAAACGAATCCCTCCACAGCTTCTTCAGGAAGTTCGCAGAGGTCAAGTGTCAAGTAAAAGGCGTCAACGAAACTACCGTCATAAACGCGGCTACGTGCGAGCTCCGAAAAGGCCCCTTGTCGGAGAGACTGGCTCGCAAGCCCGTCCGCACGGTGACGGAACTCTTTGACAAAATGGAATAGTATGCCCGCGCGGAGGAAGACAGCGTTCGAAGAGGAGCACCCACAACCTCCACAGCAAATGGACCACCCGCAAAAGAAGCGCACAATACCGCCCCAGCCAGGGCACCTGCCAAGGTACGGAGCAACGACTACCGGCAGAAGGGTCGGGGAGTCTACCATGTGAACGGTGTGCCACAACCCGAAGGAGGAAGACGCGGGGGTCGCTGGGGCCGAGGCCGTGGGTGAGGACACGGAAGAAACACCGGCCGCCAGCCGGATAACCACGCTGGAGGACCCGCGCCATTCTGCGACCTCTACGGCAAAGGGACGCACACCACCAACGAATGCCACACCATCGCGGCTATGCAGGACTATATGCGTCGCGGGCAACAACCAACCGAGCCCGACAAAAGAGGGACCAACAATCGGCTCCCTGCGCCACCACCCAGACCCCGCATAGAAGGAGGCCACGGTGAGTACCAGCATAGGGTCATTAACATGATCACCGAAGATCTTGGCTCGGCATACCGTCCAAAAGACAACGCCGAGCGTACGCCTGGCAAATCCATCACCTCGCAGCGTACCCCGCATCCAGCCCACCCCGCTACGCCGAAATACCAATCTATTTCGGCCCAGAAGACGCTCACGGCGTGTTTTTCCCACATCAGGACCCCCTCGTCATTTCCGCCAGCATCATCGATTTCGAAGTCAAGCGTATCCTCGTAGACGGAGGAAGCTCTACCGACCTTCTCTTCGCGGACTCCTTCGACAAAATGATGATCCCTAGGGATCATCTGTCACCCTCAGGCATACCCTTGATAGGCTTCGGAGGGAAGCCTGTGACGGCCCTCGGCCAGATCAACCTCGACGTCACCTTCACTAATGGCTACACATCCCGAACCGAGGTCGTCACATTTGATGTAGTCCAAATGCAATAATACCAATACAACGCCATCCTCGGCAGGGCCACGCTGAACTCCTTCGGCGCCATAGCGCATCACAACTACCTCTGGATGAAAATCCCCGCACCGGAAGGCGTCATTACCGTGCGAGGAGACCAAGACCTAGCAAGGCAAACGGAGCTCCAAGCACTATCGCCAGCCCGACATGTCCATACTGTCGGGCCTAACAAGAACGAGCAGCCAGGCTCCCCTTCAGCAAAATGGGCACCAAAGCAAAGGCCTCACCGCGAGCTTCGGAGAGTCCCCCTAGAGGACGACTCCCCGGAGAGGACAATATCTCTAGGCGCGGAACTGCCAGCAGAAGCGCACGACGCCATCCTCAGAGTGCTCCGCAGTAACAAGGATGTCTTCGCCTGGGGACCAGAAGACATCCCCGGCATAGTGCGCACAATGGTCGAGCACCGCTTAGCCCTCCGAAGCGAAACACCACCCAAGAAGCAAAAACTGCGGCGCATGTCGGCGGAAAGGTTGGAAGCAGCAAAGAAACAAATAACCAAGTTGCTGAAGGCGGGGGTCATTTGTGAAATCAAGTACACGGAGTGGCTCAGTAACCACGCCCTAGTACAAAAACAGGGCAAATGGCGCATGTGTGTCGACTACACCGAGCTCAACAAGCCATGCCCGAAAGATGATTTGCCGCTACCCCGCATCGACCAGCTGGTGGACGCCACTTCGGGATGCGAGCTAATGAGTTTCCTCGACGCCTACTTCGGCTACCACCAAATACTCATGGCCAAAGAGGACGAACCAAAGACAACATTCATCACCCCCGTGGGCACATACTGCTACACCCGCATGCCCTTCAGACTGAAAAATACGGGCGCAACCTTCAGCTGCCTCATCTCGAGAGTCTTAGCCGGACAGCTCGGGCGCAACGTAGAAGCATATGTCGACGACATAGTGGTCAAAAGCGCGCTAGCAAATGAACATACGAAGGACCTGCAAGAAACCTTCGCAAGCCTTCGAAAAGATGACATCAAGCTCAACCCTGAGAAGTGTGCCTTCGGCGTCAAGGCAGGCAAGCTCCTAGGATTTCTCATATCCGAGAGGGGCATCAAAGCCAACCCCGAGAAGATAAGGGCCGTTCAGGAGATGAAGCAACCTCGCAATGCTCGCGAAGTGCAAAAACTTACCGGCCGACTTGCAGCCCTCAGCCGGTTTCTACCCTCAGCCGGTTTCTATCCCGCTCGGTGGAAAAATCCCTTCCATTCTTCAAGACACTCCGGAGCGGAGCTGCCCGATGGATCAAGATCGCCACAGCATTCAAGAGCTCAAACAATACCTGACCCAACTGCCAAGCCTCACCAGCCCTAAGCAAGGAGTAGACCTCCTACTCTACCTCGCCGCCTCCTCCTCGGCAGTGAGCGCGGTCCTCATCCAAGAAGACAACGGCCAACGCCCAGTCTACTACATCTCGGAGGCACTCCAAGGTGCAAAAACCCGGTACACAGAGCTCGAGAAGTTAGCCTACACCCTACTCATGGCCTCGCGGAAGCTCCGACATTACTTCCTAGCACACACCATCATAATCCCAACATCTTACCCCCTAGCATTGCTGTTGCGAAATAAGGATGCCACGGGACGAGTAGGAAAGTGGGCAGCCGAGCTCGCGCCCTCGACATCGCCTTTGTCGCAAGGACAGCCATCAAATCACAAGCCGTGGCAGACTTCATCGCTGAATGGACGCCGAACAGCGAAGACCATACCCTATCTAAAAAAAGTACGGGGACGGCGTGAGGCTTCGCCTCCCCCTCTCAAAAAAAAAAATAGTTAGGGCTCCCTGGAGCCCTATCTAAAAAAGTATGGGGGATGGCACGAGGCTTCTCCTCCCCCTCGCAAAAAAAATAGTAGTTAGGGCTCCTCGGAGCCCTATCTAAAAAAGTATGGGGATCACGAGGCTTCGCCTCCTCTCGCCAAAAATAGTAGTTAGGCTCCCTGAGCCCCATCTAAAAAGTATGGGGGCGGCGAGGCTCGCCTCCCCCAGTGGCCAGTAGTTAGGGCTCCCGAGCCCCATCTAAAAAGTATGAGGGATCGTGCGCAGGCTTCGCCCCCCTCAAAAAAAAAATTAGTTAGGGCTCCCTGAGCCCCATCTAAAAAGTGTGGGATTTACGAGGCTTCGCCTCCCCCTCGCAACAAGCGCTAGGACTCCCCGGAGTCCTACCTAAAGGAAAAAATAACATACATGTACAAAGGCTCACGCCATTTCTTATTACACTCAGCATAATATAACAAGTACACGTGTTACAAGGGATCACCCCAAACAGCGATCCAGGAAACAGTACAACACAACTCAAATCAAAGCAACAGTACAACACAACTCAAATCAAAGCAGCAGTACACGCAATCATTCGGTACAACCCGCAGCATGGCGCGGGTTCGTCTTACATCTAAGGGACAAAGTCCCACTCTTCCTTGCGGGTCGCCCACTCAAGCAGTTCCTCATTTGAGGCTTGGGCGGCCAGCAGCGCCGCATACTCCCTCGCCGTGGCCAAGTCTTCGGGTGTGCTAGACGAGCTCGTTGAAACCTCGAGCGAGACCGAGGGCTGCAAGGGTCCTCCGGACGAAAACGCCACACCCCTGCGCTCCCAGAAAGCCCGGATATCCTCCCGGGCCCTCGCAGCCTTCCGCGCGCGGAAGCGAAAGAACGTTTTCATAGAGCCCGTAGGGTTAGCCTTCTTCCAATGTTGCCACTTAGCACCATGACATATCACCCCCCTAGTAGCATACCCGCAGAGGCCACTTCGACGTAACAGAGTGTTCATCCTTCGGTACAAGACGCAGAACAAGATTTTAGTCCTATGCCCTGTAGGCGACTAAGGACCTTGTGCGGCGCACTTAAACAAGCATTGTTCGCCCTGTGTACAATGCAAGGCCCAGCTTCAAAAAAGTGATCGAGTGAAGAACAGAACGGCCAATCATAGCCAAAAATATTTCTATTTAAAAAACAGAGGTCGTTACACAAAAAGAGGCCAAACTCTACAAAAACGGCTCCGGTGAACAACAAGCAAAAGCGGAGCGCGTAAGCTATAAAAAATTCAAAGCCTAGCTTTCTAAGCAGCAGGCGGGGGGCTCACACCTTGTCTCCGTGGGTGGACCCCTGCTTGCCAGCTTCGCGATCCTTGTCGCCATGGGTGGGACCCCGCTTTCCAGCTTCACGATCCTTCGCCACAGATTTTCTCTTCGCTTGCTGAACCTGAACAGCTCGGAAGGACTATGTAGCAGCATCATGTCCGCGCAACATCCAGAAGTCCTGCTACAGGACCTTGCTAGCATGCCGTGTCCGGCGATATGAAGCAGCAACCTCCTCCGCTGTAGCCACGACAACGAAGCGAGTGGCAATCGCATCCAAATGAGCGCACCCCGCCTTGTCAAGCGACGCAAGGGTCGCCAACCAAGCGGCCTTTGCACAATGGTCACCATAGGCGCGAGCCGCAGGCACGCACGCTTCGCCGCCACGACGAAGTCGCTCCATCGTTATATCCATCTCAGCTGGACGATGGCTCCTCACCGGAGGAACAACACCCAGCCCCGTCAAAGCATGCTCCAGAACCTCCATGGACTCCCAGGCAGACTGACCAACAGCGGCTGTCAGCAACCTTTCGGACCGAATGTCCTCTTTGAGCGAAGCCCGAACGCTCTGCAGATCATTCACCTCACCACGAAGGGCAGCACGCTCCTTGTTCACCTCCACCACTTTGCTCCGAAGTGCGGTGCGCTCCGTCTCTACCTCTGCCAACTGGGCCTCCAAACTCTTAATCCTCTCGAAAAGAGTCTCACGTTCGGAGCTCAAGGCCTCGTTCCGGGCATGCTCATCATCGACCCTTCGCTGAATCTGCCCATACGCATGGGAGAAGTCAGCACTCACGACCCGGGACAACATCAAAGTCTGCACGCAAAGCAAATGGTCACGCATACAATACAGAACGGCAGCAACGAGCAAGCGTAGCAAGCAAAACTAACCTTTGTAGCATTCGCCTCGATCCAGGCAAACATATCTTTCAGCGAAGCTTTTTCAAAAATACCCCACACCAACGGCGGGGCAGCAAAATCAGCAATAGCCTCGCAGACGCCGAAGACTTCGCGTCGCCTTGAAATCGTTGAGGCGATCGACCTGTGTTCACCGCCCAAAGAAAGTCGCTGCGGGCTAAGGCCGAAGGCGACAACTCGGAGCACGGCCCTCGGAGGCCTCAAGTGCACGGCCCGCAGAACCCTCCTCATCGTCACCACCACCCTCGCTCGACACTGCGAAACCAGCATCTTCAAACAGCCAGCAACACGGAGCGTCTAGAGTAAATAAATAGAGCACACTCACCAATCTCCACGTGTGGCGTAGCGAGAGCGTCCCTGACAACATCCACGTGCAGCGTGGCAGGCACATCCCCGAGGCCTTCGAGGGCCGTTCTACCGCCATGCGACGGAGTAGCACCGCTGGAAGAATCCGTCCTATCAAGAACCGGAAAATGGATTGTACCTATCGCTTTGTGTACTTGCGAAGTGGTACGACTCGCGACCCCGGTTCCGACACCCTCCGCATGTGAAGTAGCCTCATCATTGGAAGATGTGCTGCTGGACACGGAGCGCTCAGCACGCACCTGGGGGTCTTCGGCAAGCTTCTTGCTCAGCCTCTCCTCAACAACTTCCAAGACGCGCGAAGGGCCGCCGCCATCGGAAGGACGGACTGCGCGAAGAGGTTTTGCAGCAATGGGTCCCCCGACTTCGACCTCAGGCATGCGGGAACGCTTCTTCTTCCCCGCGTCAGGGTCGGCCCGCTCAGCTAGAGTAACCGAGGCAGTGTACGCGCGGTTCAAGCGACGCTCCCTCACAACCAGGCGGCGCCTCGAATGCTCTTCGCCTGTGTACGGGCCAAGGAGCACCTCCGCAGCCCACACCGTCTCGTTTGATAGAGACAACTAGCAGTTACCAAGTTCCTATTAGGGCAAACCTCAAACCACAGTAAACCAAAGGGACACAAGGGAAAACATACTTTTGTAGCCCTCCGCGGACAAAGACGGGAGCCCAGTATTCGAAGCACCAAGCTCCAGTTTCCACTCCTTGGCCAAAGGCCAAATCCCGAAAGCACAAAACTCCTCCACCAAGTCCCTTGTAGAAAGCGGCTTCGTCGTGTTAAGAAGAAGCTGAAGGAGGGCGTCTGTCGACGATCGAGTCGCTAATCTTACGAAATAAAAGAGAAAAATGACGTGAAGTATCCTGGGATAGAATGTGGGCCACTCTTTATTGATATGAACTGGATTTACAAGACCTGACTAGGGACTACCCCTAAATACACTGAATGTGAGGGATGTTAAGCTAAGTAATCAGGCTTAGAATCGAGTCTAAGATCAATGTCTTGCTTCGATTCCACCGCCAGCTTCGTGGTTTGTCGCCTCGTGTTCTCGTTATTGTCCTTCGCCTTCTGCGCTTCCACCCTTAAATAACTTCCGAAGAGATGGCGCTTACACTCGAGAAGACGCCTCGTGGAACGTTATTTACTAGTCGTAACGGTAAGGCAGTTAACAACGTGCCAACTACCTTGCGGTTTAAGTGTCTGTGAGACACTTAACCGTATGGCAATTAACAACGTGCCAACTACCTTGCGGTTTAAGTGTCTGTGAGACACTTAACCGTAGGGCAGTTTATTGTCAGTGTCTTAGGATTATATCATCGCATGGTTTGGAACATATAGCACGTGTTCCATTCATCATACGGTAAAAAATACCAGTTCATAGCTTTTCCGAGTAGCTACTTGGTCGGAGCCTAGGCACAAAGCCTTGTCCGACCAGGGTACCCATCGTGTAACCTCTGAAATCCTCATGACCAGTGAGGTCGTTAGCTGTAGGGGTTACGACCATGAAGACGTATGGTCTTTTATGTATTAAATTAATACATAGAGGTTTTAATCCTCGTTAGCTAGCCCCCGAACTTTTAAATGAATAGGTCGTGTGTACACCTTCTTCTGATGAAGTCATATCGGGCAGACCCCCATTTAATGTCGTGATATACCAGGTGGTCTGTGTTCACTTTAAAGTTGAGAACTTGCCTTAGGAACCAAAGAGTTTTTCTATCTGTTGAACGAAAAAGAAGCTTTTGCCTGTTGGACTTTTGTGGGTAACTTTCGATCACAATTAAAGATCTGAAGCTATAAAATCCCCATCGCTAGGCTTTTAGAATTTTTATGCTTCCAGATCCCCTTCAACTTCTTGCCAAGAAAAATCCTTTAGACCTCTTTCTTGTTCTTTCGACCACAAAGCCTCCTACGACCACTACTCATCCTTGAGGATTTTCATCATGTTAGAGCAAATCACGAAGTGGTTGCCTTCAGAATTGAGCAAGAAAAAGCTTGAGGCATTGGAGAAGATCGGGATGCTCCCAGACAAGAATCTGATCAAATGGAGATCGGTGATCGGAGAGCACTTTCCGAGCCTACATCGAATGTGGGTTGAGGTTGCCGGTACACAAATTTCTTCTCCGCGTTCTTGAGTATTATGAAGTGGAATTGGTAAATTTGGCTCCGAACTCTATCGCCAATATCAGTATTTTCACCTATTTGTGTGAGGCATACCTGGGAGTGCCACCGAATTTGAGGCTCTTCAGGTATTTCTACCAAATGGTGATGGGGAGATCCACGGTGACTCCCAGAGAATGTACATTGTGTCTTCACGACGGGAAGGCCGATGAGTATATCCATATGTACTCGAAATCCTCGTGGTCGTCATGGAAGAAGAACTGGTTCTACATGACGGTTACGAGAGACGATGGCCTCTACTTCGCCGGAATTAGAGCAAATGAAAACCCCAAGTGGAGGAAGACCGTGGAGAAGGCAGGGGTGGTCGAAACATGGGTGGATGCCATCTACGACCTGCGAGTCAAGGGCTTGACCTCCTGGCATGTGGTGAGGGATTTCACCAAGCGTCAAATTAGCTCTCTGAAGCTCCGGACTCATTCCCTGCTTTGGTCCATTGGTCGTGATGAAGCTATCTCAGGAGGTGGCAAGTCTTTGAGAAAAGCTCTGACCAGTATATTTTATTATTTATTATCATAATACCTTAAAATCTGCCCTTGTTTCCTTCTTTCTTTTTTTTAAGCCCTTTCTCCTGAGGAAGTCAGAGAGAGGATTAGGCCGATTCAAGACTGGGAGCCTCGTGAAAATGTCAGATTCCCGAGATCTTGGCAATAGTCTTTGCCGAAGAAAAACTGGAAAATTTCTTTTATCATGCATACATATTCTCCGATAAGATTTTTGATCATGCTCTATTTTTGTAGTCGGTCGGATTGTGAATCACACAAACTGGTAAGGATCAACATCCCACCGTGGTTCCGACCGACTCATGCCCGGATGCACTGGAAGAAGATGAATCTTCTGAGGTAATAGAGCATTTCAAAAGTGTATATATATATATATATATATATATATATATATATATATATATATATATGTGTGTGTGTGTGTGTGTGTGTGTGTGTGTGTACTTTAGATAAAAGATTTCATCACCCAATCAAATTCGTTTTTTAATTTAGGTGGAGAAGGCTGAAGGCCCGCAGAGCGAATCGCTGAAGGTCGAGACTCTGTGCTTGGCCGTTCATGACCTTACAGCTTGTTATCAAACAATCGATCCGAGGTTGATGAAACTACTCCCTCCGACCCGATGGTCAGGAATGCAATCCTTGATGAACTGATTGAGGACATTGCTTCCGACATCTTGTTGGAGGATGTGAGGGGTTTAACCAACCTGCCGGTTCGGAACCGGCGAAAATGGAGGAAAAGAAAAGGAAGGATGATGGCACATAGTTTACTCTTCCGTGCTTCAAAGTCAAATCCCGAAGATTAACTAGGTATGTACAAATGAAAGAGGTCGTATAAGCGCATACCTTTAATAGTTTCTTGATGATTTGATATTTTGAACTTCCCTTCTTCGTTTTGCATAGGTCTTCTGGTGTTCCAGTTGCTTCCGACCGGATTCTTCCTGAGGACCAGGCACCCGTGGAGGTCCCCGACCAGAACACTTCCCAGGACAGAGTTCCTGAGGATAAAGTGGTCGAAGAAGCCCCCGAGCAGGTGTCAAAGCCAGCAGTTGAACTGGACCCTCTGGTGGTTCCAACTCCTGCGGAGGGAAAGGCCTCTGAAGGATCTCAACATGTTCTGACCCATGTTGGTGATTCTTCCCAACCTGATCAATTCCCTTTTCATCCCCGATTTATCGACGATAAGGAGCTTAACGAGGCTTGAGGAAAAATATTGGATCAACAACTCAAGACAGGTCCTGATTTGATATTTGCCAGTTATAATGACTTGGCAATCTGGGTAAGTATCCACGACCAGTTCCATAGTGTTTCATAAAAGTTTACAGGGAACTTGAAGAGAAAATGCTATTTGTGTAGTATCTGGTCGAGAATTTTGCTATGGTCGGAGGACTGACCCAGCGAATTAAAAACTTGGAGTAAAAACACTCCGAATTGGAAAGTAAGAACTTTTCACTTAACTTTTTTCCTTCTTCGATACTTTGTCCTTCTCTAATTATTCTCCCTTATCATATTCGATAGATTTGGAGAAAATGAAAGAAAAGATCGCGGCTAATAAAACCAAGATAGCTTTGTTTGAAGAAGAAATTAAAGTTAGGGATTCCATCCGATCGCCGAGGCGATTTACCAAAGAATAAAACACTTAACAAGAAAATTGAAGGTAACAGGTCGTAAACTTGACTTATTATCTTCCTCCAATTATGTTTGTGCTTATCAATCGTTTCACTCTTGTAGAGCAAACGCAAGCCGGGATGTAATGCAGAAGACTCAAATTTGAGCAGATAAGGAGGCGCTCTTGTGCAAAATATTGATGAAAAGATTCATGCTTTGAAAAAGATGATCTTTGATATGGGATCAGGATCAAGTCCGCCTACCTTAAGAGATCCGATAGAGAAAATGAACTACTTGGGTCAACTTCTAGAGGATCTCAAAGGTCTACTCAAGACTACTCGGAAGAACTATGCCCAGACTATGAATGCAGGCGTTGCTAGTGGAGTTAGTTTTGCTTTGGCAAAACTGAAGGCTTCCGACCCCTCCATTGATCTCCAAGCTGTTGAAGATGACTTCAACTGCCCACCTGATGAGGCGACTAAGTTCATGGAAGAACTCAGGCCACTCGAAGACAAAGTTGTAGAGGAGATGGAGGTCGGATCTCCATCAAGCAGTAATTAGTCTGGAGATATTTCAAGAGTAGGCCCCTACAAATGTAAGAATATTGAAAATGTATAAAACTTACCTTTTATGTCATCAACAATGCTTTTGTTTATCCTGTTTGACTTTTAAAATTCTCGTATACTTCCTAGTCCCCGACTGCTTTATAGTAGAAGAACTTTACTATACAAGTAGGTAGCCAAGAAAGAGAATGAAAGTCGAAACCATTGTTTTGAAGGTATGTGCTGATGTTGAGACAAAACTGATCATTGTAATATTAGGAAATCACTGTAGTCGGAACCAACTTATGATTTCGACTAGTTATAGATCCTTGCTTGTCATAATCGAAATACCAATCAAAAGTTGTACATAGTCGGAAAAAAGACTTGTTGTATTGACATAAGAAGAAATGCAAAAATGTATGCAACAAACGACAAGTGATTGTATTTATATATACGACCCAAAACTGGTCGGAAAATACTGCTAAGAATGAAGATATAGAAAAATATTTCGCAAAACGTGTTCAGCTCAAGTCCGATCGGCAATGAGGATCGTGAAGAAAAGAACCATCGCTAGAAGCTCTTCCAGCAAGGTGACCACGGCAAAAAAGAAGAGACTTCGACTAGGAAGCTTTCCGTGTCCCGACCAGTAGCCAAACGAGAGTAGAACATATTTTTGAAATGAAGAAATATAGTCTTAATAGTATAATGAACTATACATAGTTGTTTATATTAAGCTCTGTTACTCGTATAGTTGTGCGTAGAAGCATTCATGGAATGATTACGACTAGGACCTATACAGCGTATGACACTGATGCCGTTGCCAAAGAGTAACAAAGATCCCGATAAAGGATATCGGAGAGAAAAATTGTCTTCTCCGACCATTTTAAACAACAATAATAGATGACCATGATATAAGCATAGATATATAAACTATATTACTTGTCGAAAAACGGAATGAATGAATGTACTAAATGAAGAATTGAAATGAAGTACAAAATAATTAGACATAGAACTTACGCAATTGATCAATGTTCCAAGAATTTGATAAAACTTGCCCGTCTGACATGGCTAGTCTAACAGAACCTGGTCGGGTGACTTCGACCACAGTGTAAGGACCTTCCCATTTGGGAGAAAGTTTATTGCGATTTGCCTGATTCTGAATTTTTCTGAGAACCAGATCACCGCAAAGAAGGTCATGAGGTTGCACCTTACGACTATGGTACCTTCGCATGGCTTGTTGATATACTATCGATCGCATAAGGGCTTGGTTTCGCTGCTTCTTCAAGGAAATTGATGTCGTTGAAGTCGTCGCCACTCGATCATTTTCGTTAAAACGATCAGTTCGAGCAGAGCCAATTTTGAGTTCTGGAGGAAGCATGGCTTCAGCACCATAAAGCAAAAAAAATGGTGTTTCATCGGTCGCACGACTAGTCATGGTTCGGACGACCCATAATATAGACGGGAGTTCTTGAACCCAAGCTCCTGACCGTTTGATTAACTGGTCGAATACTCGGCGTTTGATCCTCTACATAATGAAACCATTAGCTCGCTCAACTGCCCGTTGCTCTGCGGATGAGCAACAGAAACAAAATGAACTTTGATACCAAGTTTGTCGCAGAATTCTTGGAATTGACTGCTGGAGAACTGGGCACCATTATCTGTGATTATACGACTGGGTACACCAAATCGTGTGATCACATTTTTCATGAGAAATCTCTTAGCGGCCTCAGTTGTTGTTTTAACAACAGGCTCGGCCTCGATCCATTTTGTAAACGTGTCAATCATGACGAAAAGGAATTCGAAGCCCCCGGGTGCTCTTGGGAAAGGTTCCAGAATGTCCAGTCCCCAGGTTGCAAAAGACCAAGAAAGAGGAATTGTTTGCAAGGCTTGTGCCGGCTGATGTACTTGTCGGCTATGAAACTGACATTGTACGCACTTCGTCACGAGCTCTTTTGCATCATAGCGGCGCTTGGCCAAGAATATCCTTGCTCAAGGCTTTACCGACCGTAGTTCTCAGAGGAATGATGTGCTCCGCAAACTCCTTCATGGATTTCGGTTAGCAACTTAATGCCATCCATTTGAGATATGCATCTCATCAACACTCCGTGAGATCCTCGTTTATACAAGGTACGTTCGATCAGAGTGTATGATTTGGCTTTTCATGCGAGACGATCAGCCTCTACATCATCTTCTGGAATTATGTCATGTCAAGATAATTGTAGATCGATGTCATCCGCTTCTACCTTGATCGTGATAAATACCAACCGTCAACGACTGCGGAGCATCCATGTTCTCACGACGGTTTGTATGACTCAGAAAGAATCATGCATGATCTCGGAAGGCTCGACCACCGAGGGCGAATCGAGTTGCTCGAGAAAAACTCCGGGCGGGACGGTTGTCCTCGTGGAGGCCATCCGTGCCAACTGGTCTGCCAGAAAGTTTTACTTTCTAGGAATATGTTGGCTCTGGAAACCGAAGAAGTGCTTTTCGAGTTTCCATACTTCCGCCAGATAAGATGACATCTTGGTACTCGAGCATTGATACTCTTTCCCTACTTGATTCACTACTAGTTGAGAATCGCTTTCACTAGTAATCATGAATCTCGAGCTTAACGAGCCGCCGAGTCCCGCCAAGAAACTATCATATTTTGCCACGTTGTTCGTGGCAGAAAAATTTAACTGGATGGAGTACTTGAGTTGTTCGCCAGTAGGGGATATCAAGACAACTGCAGCCCCCGATCCTTTTAACATCAAGAAACCGTCAAAGTACATTGTCCACTCATCATGGTGTTCGTACTCGGGCCCTTGGGTGGGTTCAGGGTTTGTCCATTCGGCAATGAATTCTGCTATTGCCTGGGACTTTATTGCTGTTCGTGAGATGAAATAGAGGTGAAACGCCCCTAGCTCAACCGCCCATTTTGCTATTCATCATGATGATTCCCTGTTTCCAAGGACTTGACCAAGGGGATATCCGGTTGGTACGACCACTTTGTGAGCTTAGAAGTAATGCATGAGCTTCCTTGAAGACATAAGGAGACCATATAGCAACTTCTGAACCTGTGGGTATCTTTCCTTTGGTCCATGTAAAACTTCGCTTACGTAATACACTGGTCGCTAGATGTTCTCCCGTTCTACGACAAGTACACCACTAATCGTCTGGCGCGCTATGTACCACGTAAATCGCAAATGTTTCACCCAATCTTGGAGAAACTAAGACCGGGGTGCTCGTAAGGTAGTTTTTAAGCTCTTCAAAGATACCCAATGTTTCCAAGGACTTGACCAAGGGGATATCCGGTTGGTACGACCACTTTGTGAGCTTGGAAGTAATGCTTGAGCTTCCTTGAAGACATAAGGAGACCATATAGCAACTTCTGAACCTGTGGGTATCTTTCCTTTGTTCCATGTAAAACTTCGCTTACATAATACACTGGTCGCTGGATGTTCTCCCGTTCTATGACTAGTACACCACTAACTGTCTGTGGCGTTGCAGCCATGTAAATCAGCAATGTTTCACCCAATCTTGGAGAAACTAAGACCGGGGTGCTCGTAAGGTACTTTTTAAGCTCTTCAAAGGCATCGTTTGCCTCTTTAGTCCACTCGAAACTTCCGTGCTTCCGAAGAAGTTTAAAGAAAGGTAATCCTTTTTCCCCTAACCTTGCTATGAAACAACTTAGCACTGCCATACAGCCGGTTAGTTTTTGGACCTCTTTCTTCGTGGTCGGAGGTTGCATCTGGTCGATGGCCTTTATCTTTAATGGATTTGCTTCAATACCTCTAGCCGAGACTAGAAAACCGAGCAGTTTTCCAGTAGAAACTCCGAACACACACTTTTCCGGATTTAACTTGAGGTTATGCCTTCTCAAGTTATTGAAAGTTTCTTGTAGGTCGTGAACATGATCACTAGCGTTGATGCTCTTTACGACCAAATCATCGATGTAGGCTTCAAGGTTTCGACCTATTTGTGGATTAAAGGTTTTTTGCATCAACCATTGAAAAGTTGCACCAGCGTTTTTGAGACCAAATGGCATCTTAACATAGCAGTAAGTGCCATGTGGAGTGATGAAGGAAGTTTTCTCTTCATCTTCTTTACACATGTTAACTGTGGTACCTCGAATATGCATCTAAAAACTTAGTAACTCACACCCGGAGGTAGAGTCTACCACTTGATCAATGCGTGAAAGGAAAAATCATCCTTCTGACAAACTTTATTAAGATCCGGAAAGTCGATACACATTCGCTATTTCCCATTATTCTTCCTAACCATTACAGATTGGCGAGCCATCGAGGGTGGTCGATTCACGGATAAATCCATTTTGAGGAGCTTGTCAATCTCCGATCGATTGCTTCCTTCGATCAAAGCGCAAATCGCCGAGCTTTAGCTTGATCGCTTTTATCAGCCGAGAGCTAGCTCAGGCTCGATCACCTCCCGGGATTCCGGCATATCGGACGCTCGCTAGGCGAATACGCCCCGATGCATTTACTCGGAGGAAGGAGATGAGCGACTTTTCCTATTTAGGGTCGAGTCTTGCCTCGACTGTAATCTTATGAGTAGGTGAGTCAAGATTTCTGACCTGTAGTGACTTAGCTACGTTCGAGAAGCGCTTTGTCGAGCTGCACTCTCTTTGTCTGGTCGGATGGTTTTGGCATCATCTTTGGCCTCGAGTATTTGACCTGTACGGTAGATGGATTAGCCTCGTTGATCGGAAGTTCATCGACCAGTTCTAGGGATTTCCGATCACACATATAGGCCATTTTCTGATCTCCTCAAACCGTAATGACTTCTCTTGGTCCCGGTATTTTTAAACTTTGATAACCGTAGTGCGTGGCTATCAAGAATTTTGCTAATGCCGGTCGACCAAGGATTCCATTATATGCAGATTCAAAATCCTCAACGTCAAATGGAATTTTTTCTGTTCGGAAATTTTCAGGTTTTCCGAACGTAACCAGTAGGGACACCTGCCCTATTGGTTTAGCGGTGGAGCCGGGAACTATGCCATGAAAGGCATATTTCACTGGCATCGCCTTTGACCTGGGAACTTGTATTTCTTCTAAAGTTCCCGCAAATAATATATTCAAAGAACTACCTCCATCTATCAAGACTCGATTAACCCTACAATTATTGATAGTAGGTTCAACAACAATAGGGAACCTACCTGGTCGAGTTGAAGGGATGGGGGCAATTTTCTTTGCTGAAGGAGACTGTCGTGTCCGACCATTTTGATGGCTTGATCATGGTCGGAGGCTCGATGAGGTTGACCTCCCACTCCATAGCCTTCAGATGACGCCTTGAGTCGTACGACGAGGATCCTCCAAAGATCATGTTGACCGTGTGTTGAGGATCCTAGTACTCCATCTCTTCATCGCCATCCTTGTCCTTTTTGGAACTCGTCTCTCTGAGCTCCTGTATTGCGGGAAATGGTCATTTACCTGCATAATAGTCCTCCAGTTTCTTTTGCCAGACTCGACAGGTGCGGAGGTCGTGCCCTGCTTGCTGGTGAAGTGGACACCACTTCTTGTTTTTCTGGAAACCTTCGGTCGGAGCTTTTGCTTTGCTTCGTCCGGTGTGGTCCTTCTTACCCTTCGTGAACTTTTTAGGAATCGCTAAGACTTCCTTATCGTCGGGTCTATGGTTTTTCTTCTTCTTGAGAGACTTCTTATTCTTTTTCTCCGGTTTGTCCAGGCCAGGCTTGGGAATTTTGTCTTTCCGATCGATGGCCTCACACCACTCAATTGCTTCGCTAGCGGTGGTATATTTATCGGCCATGTCAAAAAGCTCGACGGTGGTTCGTGGAGGGTTCATTGCTATGTCCTCCGTAAACCTATGGTTCCTTAGGCCTGCTTTAAAAGCTTGGATAACCGATGATTCTGCGATCTCCGGTATGGAATTACGGACTTGGCTGAATCTCTTGATGTATTGACGAAGAGTTTCGTTCGAGCCTTGCCGGATTCGGCGGAGGTCGTCCTCCTTACAGTATGGTCAGACGCACTCGAAGTTCGCAATTAGGAGGTCGTAGAGTTGCTCCCAAGTATAGATTGATCCGACCGGTAGGTTAAGTAACCAAGACCGGGCAGACCATTCGAGCACGGTGGGTAGATAGTTTGCTATTACATTTTCGTCACCACCAGCAGCTCTGATGGTGGTGGTATATATTTGGAGAAACTCTAATAGGTTTTGGGTCCCGTTGAATTTATCCAAGTTAGCCGGTCGGAACCGGTTTGGCCAACGCACAGCTTGGAGCCCTGCAGAGAAGGCTCGACAACTTGTGATGGATTCATAACGCCTTCTTTGGGAAAGTGCCGGATTATAATCGGTCGGAGACCGGTTCCTAAGGTTGGAACGCGGGTGCTCCGATGGGCCGATCCAGTCATGGACATTGGTATGTTGCCTTCGACCGCCTACTTGATTCAAACGATGTCGGAGATCGTCAGGTTCAAGCGTTAGTTCTTCTCGACGTGGTGAGGGGGTGGCTATCTGGAATAATCTCCTTCCCTCATGACTCCTTGGTCGGAATCGTCGAGGAGGCCTGGGTATTGACTGTTCCCCAACTCGACCATGCTGCCCTCTACTTAGGGAGGAGCGTTGAGATGAAGTCATGGTCTAACTCCCTAGATTTCTGTATTCTCTATACGCTTCCGTCCGTTGCGTAGTTTGTTGCAGAATTTCAGATACTTGGCCTACGAGCTGTACAAAACCTAGGGTTTCTACTAGAACAGGGTCAAAATTATTTAACATATCTTTCGCACGTCACAAGTTTTGTACAGTTACCGAAGGTCTCAGGGGGTTCATACTGGTTGAAGGTGTACACAGAGCTGAACCTTCCCCCGACCTCTGGATTTGTTCTGTCCGATCAGCTACTCTTGGTTGGGCATTGCCAGGCGAGTTAACTGATGGACGTCGATCAGCTCTGTTGCCTCTGGAAGTTGGTGCTTGATGGCCCACATCATTTCCATCAGCAAGTAGTGGTGTGGCAGAGTGTGTAGGACCACGCAAGGCATCTGGATTTGCATCTCCGATCGCATTGACTTCGTGCCTCTAGCAGCGATCTTCCAATGAGCTTCCATCGTAACTAATGGAGAGCTTCTCAGTGCTTCTGCCAGAAATTTCCACGACGGAGAGCGGTCGGAGATAAGCACCTCCAGATGCCTTCTTGGCGAACTCAACCTGATCCGGCGAACAGCCGATCGTATGCGGAGTCTGATCATCCCCACATGGCCTACGACTAGTGGAGGCTTCATCGACACCGCTACCAGGTGTCAGTTCACTCCTGGAATTGCCAGAAGCTGTAGGTGAGTATCTTTCAACCATGATTTCATCGAGAGTATAGAGATTCTCGAGTTGTGGTGCTGAAATTTCTTCACCTGTTTTGCCGGTCGGAAAGACCAGGCTTGAAGAGGTCCCCTGACATTCTGAGCTAATCGGAATGGCTGGTTCCTCTGATTGCGCCACTGGTTGTGGTGGCGCATCCTCGTCCATCTGGTTGACCTCACTAACGTTGGCGACGTGCGAGCCGACGGAGGAGGAGGAGGATGACATGCCATTTTCTTCCATAGCACGGATGCATCCTTCCAAGTTGAGGTCGGCGTAGTCCGCCAAGTCGAACCAATTCTTCTCATCCCAAACTCTGGGCATAGTCGCATGAGCGATTACAGGAATTTGGGTGAGGATTTTATGAGCGAAGAGTTTCTTCAGAAACTTACATCTTCTTCCCCACTTGACGGCGCTAAATTGCCGATTTATCGAGTCACGATCTTACTTAAATAAAAGAGGAAAATGACGGAAGTATCCCGGGATAGAATGGGGCCGCTTTTTATTGATATGAACTGGATTTACATGACCGACTAGGGACTACCCTAAATACACCGAATGTGAGGATGTTGCTAAGTAATCAGCTTAGAATCAGTCTAAGACCAATGTCTTGCTTCGATTCCACCGCTAGGCTTTTGTGTTTGTCGCCTCGTGTTCTCATTATCGCCCTTCGCTCTTCAAGCTTCCCACCCTTAAATAACTTCCGAAGAGGTGGCGCTTATTCCTAGAGAAGGCGTCTGTGGTGAAACGTTACGATCGGTTTGAACGGTAAGGCGCTTAACAACGTGTTAACTACCTTGCGGTTTATGTCGAGACACTTAACCGTATGGCGCTTAACAACGCACCAACTACCTTGCGGTTTATGTCGGTGAGACACTTAACCGTATGGCGCTTAACAACGTACAACTACCTTGCGGTTTAAATGTCTCAGGAGACACTTAACCATAGGTCAATTTATTGTCAGTGTCTTAGGATTATATCATCGCATGGTTTGGAACATATAGCACGTGTTCCATTCATCATACAGTAAAAAAAACCAGTTCATAGCTTTTTCGAGCAGCTACCTCGTCGGAGCCTAGGCACGAAGCCTTGTCCGACCAGGGTACCCATCATGTAATCTCTGAAATCCTCATGACCAGTGAGGTCGTTAGCCTTAGGGGTTACGACCATGAAGACGTATGGTCTTTTATGTATTAAATAAATACATAGAGGTATTAATCCTCGTCAGCGTCCTCCCGGGAGCTAAGCACAATCTCAGGGGCAGCAATCAGCTGAATCAGCCCGCCTCCGGACCGAAGACCGTCTACGGTTGCACTAGTATGATAAAACCACTTCCGCATCCAGTCTGTATCCCAATGATTGCGCGTCGTCGGGGTCGGAACATACGCTTGGCAGCGCGCCTTCGGTTGAAAGTTGACATTGCCAAAGTTAAGTGTCTCGCCCGAGCTATTCTTCTTCTTCGACTGACAATGCCCGTCATGAAGGTACGCGAAGAGGTGGCCCTCCCCACCCTCGGCAGCAACCCCAGCAGACCTCAACATCCACTCGAACACACCAAGCTTCACAATAGAATTTGGTGTCAGTTGCGCCAACTCCACTCCATATAGTCACAGCACTTCAAAAACCAGATCGACGCAAGGAATTCGAAGGCCCGCATCCAGAAACGCAACAAAGACGATGGCTTCGTCATCCCGCGGATGAGGAACCGTCTCTGATCCAGGAGCGCGAACCTTCGTGATATCCTCGAGCTTGCCCTCGCTCACAAGCGTCTCAAGGAAAAGCCTCGTCACAGTAGACCTCCCCAAGTCGCTCATATATTCTGGATCACCCCCCCATCCCTGCCATGTCTCGCCATACCCGAAGACCAAAGACCAAACCCTCGCAACTCGAAGCACCATAGCAAACAAAGAGCGACAAAAGACAACAGGAAACCCGATAGCGACAGGGGGGGCAACCTATTTATAGCCGCCAGGAACACCAACGGACAAAAGTGGGAGGAAATCGAAGAGCCACGAACCGGTGCAAGCTTGACACATGTCAATTTTTCTTTTTGCCTTAATGGCACGTAACGGCCACCCACCGGAGCACGCCCCCTAAGGGGGTGCCATCATTGCAAGAACGACGTTCAAAACCCGAACAAACACCGGGAATGCCAACCGCCAAGCGCAACACCCGAGAAGGCCTCTGGGGCAAACCCCTCAAAGCAAACACAGCGCTTCGCCAGGCCAAAGGGGACGGTGTGCCTGGACCCTCCGAGGTAAAGGCGCGGTTTCAACCCTGACGAAGCAAGACATCAACCGCGAGGGGCTTGTCGTAGGGACAGCCCACTGGCCCCACCGACTTGGCAAAATAGTACCGGAGCAACAGGAGGTGCCCCGAAGGTGACCTGGGCCGAAGCCCCCGGAGTGATGCCGAAGGGTACAGGAGGTACCCCGAAGGCGACCCGAAGCGCCCGAAGGGTCTTCCAAGGGGTACAGGAGGTACCCCGAAGGTGACCCGAAGCCTCCGAATGGTCTTCCGAGGGGTATAGGAGGTACTCCGAAGGCGACCCGAAGCCTCCGAAGAGTCTTCCGAGGGAGGCTCAAGGAGGCGCTCGAAGGGTGTCCGGAGCAGCCCTGGCCGGAAGAAAGGGAGAAGACAGGTGGACCAAGAGCTACGCCTAGGGGTAGGAAAGGACCCTGCTGTCCCTACGCTGGCAGTACCTTTATAGGGGTGTGTATGTAATCTCATGTATCCAGTTATTTTGGCTATAAATAGCCATCCATCCCCCATGTAAAGGGAGAGCTTTTTTCAGAGCATTAATACACAGTACATTTCCTAACAACTAGTCCCCTCCTCGAGGACCCTTTGGATACCTCGTGTATACTAGGGGTCCCCCCCTCTTTTACTGTCTAGCCCTTTTTGCTACGACATTTATTAAAACTACTTCTTGTCAAATGTGCTTTTATGAAAACTGTTTAAACTTAAAATATTGCTTTGTGCAAATGAACCTTATAAGCCCAATTGTTAAAGCTATGCATATGCTTCTTTCCCAAGACTCGTGGAATACTTTATGTACTCACATGCTACACTTATAATTAAATTTTATAAGCCTTTAACGACACGGAGGAGGACTATGACTACTTCGCACATGGCTTTGATGAAGGACACCCGGAGTACTAGGTCACGCTCCCTGGTCGAATGCCAGTGGGCAATTTGATGAGTCACCACTTGGAGTTTAACTTTTGCTGTTTCCGTTGCTGTAATTCTCAAGGTTTTTCGACCTCTTTTGTAATAATTGGCCTTAAGGCCGGTACTCAGTTGTTTATTAATGTTATTCGTGATTCAAACTTGTTATCAACGATACTTCTACTGTGTGCACTAGCTACTGATTATGAGACTGGTGCAGAAATACACAGAGGGTTCGGATACAGAAATTCGATCCCGACAAAAATCGCATCTCATACCGCAACAATATACTGATTTATGCAATGGTGTTGTGGAGCAAGCATGTTACCAGGCGGCGGTTAGTGAATCATCATAGATGAGTGCGTAGCACGCAGGCTAGCAGGAGCGAAACATTTCAAGCTGCTTCTGGTCGAGAGGGACATTACTTCGTCTGCTCTGCTTACTTCGGGGTTGTTTGGTTTCAAACCTGGTGCGTTGCTGCCTGGCTGGGCTTCTCCCTGGACACTGCTGCCTATATGTTTGGTGTTGTCCCTGGATTCTTCGCTAGACAAGCGGGTTGCCAGGACCAGGCGGACAAAACAAGCGCCTGGGAGCAGCTCCTGGCAGGCAGAGTATTCATCCACCGTTCGTTCTTTGATCCATCGCTGTATTTTTCATTCAACAACTTCAGGCACATGCTTCTAACCAAACAACTCATCTCCAGATTTGCCTGACCAGACAAAAATTATCTACTTTTCAGGCTATCTCCAAACACCACTTTTTCCTAGGCATAAAATCCAGGACACCAACCAAACAAACCCTTCGTCTGCGATTGATGGTTGTTGGTTGTTCGCTCTTTCCCACGGGCGCAAACGTTCTTCGTGCAATAGAGCTTTGTTCTTTAGTATGTTGTTGAACTCTTCTCCTATTTAATGCAAACATGGCTACATGGTCTGGAGAAGAAAAAATTTCAGTGCGAGTGAAATGAAGTGGCTGAACAACTGTTCATGTATTATAGTAAAAAAAAATGAGAGATAAATTGATCGCAAACACTGTGACCAATCAAATCACTCAAGCGTAGATTATCAGCAGCTTAATTGGTTGGAGTCCGACAAAAGAAAAAAGAAAGCAGCACCAGGAGGACGGGCTGCTACCTGCTAATGAGCCTACGGACGGACGGGCCAATGCAGCCCAGGCTCAAGTGGTTTTCTCAGCCTAATGCAGGTTTTTCACTGAGAGGAGAGCTCCATATTTAGGTGGGTCGAACTGGGTTTGTGGTCCTTTCAAGGAGTAGTCAGCAGCACACCGATAAGCAATTGACAACAACAGCCCATCCTTCCGTCACCTTCCCTATTATCAGTGCTGAGTGAACGGAAAACCCGCTGATTTGCAAGCGTAATATCATATTTCTTTAGTTTCTTATGTGTTTTTTCCTGGATCTTTTCATTTTATTTTTTCTTCTCCGACGTGTCTTCTGCCGGATTTTCTTTACTCTTGATGGGTTTTTGGCTTGCATTATGCTACTTGGACTACGCAATGACGCATGTCGGAGGTTAACACCAGTAGGGGCGGAGCATGGACTAGGCCAACGTGGGCCGTAGCCCCTAGCATTTTAGAAAATTTCTTTTGAACACTATGTATGCAGCAGGGGATGGTGGCGTAGGATCAGGTGGAGGCATCGACGAGCTGCTCCTACGTATTTCAGTAAGCAAGTGATATGATTAAAACGAAGAACAAACTAGATTCTTGAAGCTGCATCGTCGGCAGGTATTGGTTGCCCTGGTACTTCAACATTCAGTAAGCAAGTGATATGGTCGCCCTGGTACTTCAACATTCAGTAAGCAAGTGATATGGTTAAAACGAAGAACAAACTAGAATAGTAAACAATAATTATTTGAGAAGATCATTCTTTTGCCAATCAGATGTATTTCATGACCAGACATATTCTCTTTGGCCCCTCTTACGATTTTGCCAAGCTCCGATACTGAACACCAGGCTGAGTTGGAACGAATCATTCTCCTCTGGTTTCCTTTCAAAGCGAACAACACCGCTACCGAGGCGTAGATCCTACACGTTAGTGGAGATCATCGATAAATCTACTTTCCGCTGCTGTGATTATCATTAGTCATGATGCTGGCACAAGATTCGGAGTCTTCAACGAGGAAGATAAAGGAGCCCAACGCGTTCATTGATTCAAGGACTTGATGATAATTTTTTTTTGAAAGGGACAACCCACCTTTTATAGAAAGCTAATAAAAAAGGTTTTACAATCAAAGCCGAAAAACAAAAGAAGACAATCCAGGCTAGGATCTCCATCTTAACATGAGCCACAAAGAAACTAATCCACCGATAAGCTACTAGTTACCAAACCAACATCTAACACGAAGAGCCAAACAGACATAACTAAAAACATCAAAGCTAATCCAAAAGCCCTAAACTTCATGCACCGCACAAAAGGTCTTCAACCAAGTTTCAGCCAAGTTGATCACTTTATCTAGCTCTCCACGCTCATCTTTCTTGATCAAGATTCTCCACCTCTGCAAGCAAGAGACAGATTTGAATAGAACCTCAGACGGTTGATTAGGAAAAGTCTTCTCGATCGCCATTTTATTTCGGACTTTCTAGAGTGTCCATGCCATAGCTGCAAAACTAAAAAGACCGATATGATAATTGTTAGCACCCCTATCATCTAACCAGTACTGGTGGAAGTCATCAATCGACTCTGGAGTCTGCTCCAACATTAAGAAATCCTTGACACCAACCCAGGCAAATTTAGCTAGAACATAGTTAAAGAAAACATGATTTGTATCCTCCACCGCCCCACACAAAATGCAGTTTTCACTCCCTTTCTAGTTTCTTAATTTAAGTTGGGCTGCTGTTTGAAGTTTATTCTGATAAGACAACAACAAGAAGATTTTCACTTTTAAGGGAATTCTACTTTTCCATAACTTCTTATTTCTACTAAGGATAACCCCCAAAAGACCAATGTCTATACAGTGACTTAACCGAAAAAGTTCCAGATTTCTCCAAACACCAAACCACTTTATCCCTATCATAGCTAAGCTCTACCCCATGTAAAATAGATTTCAGATTCATCCACAGAGCATCCTCCTCCCTACCAAACTGCCTACAAAAGTCAATCTCCCACTGCTCATTCTTATAAAGAGATTTCTAGAACTGAGAACCCCTACCAGGCATGATGTCCCTTGAATCCCTCTAGGGAAATGTTTAGCTTTCAGAATTCTAAACCACAATTCATCCTTAGCCATGTTCATTCTCCAAAACCATTTACAAATAAGACAATCATTCATCAACCTAGTCTCAAGCACCCCCAAACCTCCTAAATCTTTTGGCCTACACATAGCTCTCCATTTAATCATATGATAACTAAGCTTATCACTAGCCCTTCTCCAAAAAAATTTAGATCTAATAGAGTCCATTTTGCTGTGAATTTCCTCATTCAATCTGTAAAACCCCATTGTATAGATGGGAAGGCCACTTAAGCAGCTATTGACCAAAAATCAGCCTTCCTCTAGAAGAAAGAAGATTATTCTTCCAGTTATCAAGCCTGTTGCCTAGCTTGCTGATAGGGATAAACCTCACTCTTGTAGTAATTTATCTTTAACCCTGACATCCATTCAAAGCAGTATAAAAGAAACTTGAGATTAAGAATAAACTCATCGTCACAGTCAATCATAAGCATAGTATCATCAGCATATTGCAACAAAGGAACACACCCAAGAATTAAATGAGACACTAAACCTTTAACAAGTCCCTTCCCTTGGGCTTTTTCAATTAAAGTTGCTAAAGCATCAACAACCAGGTTGAAAAGCAGAGGAGACAAGGGATCTCCTTGTCTCAAACCCCTATGAGTTGTGAAATAAGGACCAACTACCCCATTGATATTAATACTAACCTTACCCCCTTTAATAGAACTCAACACCTAATTAATTCAAATATCTGAAAAGCCTTTCCCCCTCATTACCTTTTTCAATAACTCCCACTGAATCTTATCATAAGCTTTTTCAAAGTCTAGTTTGAGAATAACACCCCTTTTTTTTAAAAAAAAATCTCATCTCATGTAAAGTCAGCACCCCGTCCAGAATGTTTCTCCCTTTTATAAAAGTAGATTGGCGGTCCCTAATAACCCTAGTGGCTATATTACCCAACCTGATAGCCAACAACTTAGTAATGATTTTAAAACTAACATTGATCAAACAAATTGGCCTGAAATGCTTGATGGTATTAGCCTCTTTAATTTTAGGCACCAGAGTAATCGCCCCATAGTTTAGCCTCTTTAAGTCTAGTTTTCCCTCATAGAAGTCCTTGACCAAATCCATGAAACAGTGTTTAATACTACCCCAAAGGACTTTATAAAAGGAAGAAGGGAACCCATCAGGCCTTGGAGCAGAATCAGTTGGCAATTCCTTGATGATCTTCCAAATTACTTCTTCAGTAAAAGATTGAATCAAACTCTCATAATCACAATCAGAAACTTTGCCCTTTGACTCCCAAAAATTGTCCTCCAGGAATACATTCTTATCAGCTTCATAGCCAAACAGGGATTTATAAAACTTGTAAATATGATCTCTCATAGCCTCCTCTCCTGTTACACAAATCCCTTCATTCTCCAAACTGAAAATAAAGTTTTTTCTTCTCCTGTCATTAGCACAACTATGGAAAAAATTGGAATTAGAATCTCCTTGAGTGATCCATTTTTCATTCCCCCTCTGCTGCCAATGCCTTTCCTCTATATCATAAAGTTCTTCCAATTTACTCTCTGCTTTCTATCTCCAACCATTCCTCAGTGCTCAAGCCCATAGTATCTGCTTTCATATCCAAACTTTTAATGGATTCCAAAATTGAGTTCTTACTCTTATCAATATCCCCATTAAGATTAACATCCCAACCTCTTAGGAATTGTCCAAGAGAAGATATTCCCCCATTCCAATTGTCCATCGAATACCCCTGCTCAGGCATCTTATTTACTTAGCTCTTCCCATTTTTTGACAACCATCTCTTTGAAATTATCTTGACAGAGCCAATTTTTCTCAAAATAAAACCTCCCTGATTTAATCTTCTCCTTATCCCCTAAGTCCAGACTATAGGACAGTGGTCTAAACCCACTCTAGTCATACTGAAAGCAGTGCAAAGAGGGAATCTGGCTTCCTAGTCAGTAATGACTAGAATTCTGTCCAACTCCACCATAGTAGGACAAACTTGTTTATTAGTCCAGGTAAACTTAGTACCACCCCTTTTAATCTCCATCAACCTATTATCAGCAATAAAATCATTAAACTGATCCAATAAAGACTGAATAACATGAGAGGTACTTATCTCCTACTTTCCTAATCAAATTAAAGTCACCCCAAAACACCACAGTGAGTCTTGATCTGAGATTTTTATTATGTAATTCATCTAGAAATTCCTGAGTCCACTAGTGATTAGCAGGACCATATACATTGACCAACTCCCATGTAAAATTATTCCTCTTGTGTCCCACAGTCAGGCTTACAAAAAATCTCCCTTGATCTCTGCCTTCAATCTCAAGAAGATCTGTTCTCACCCCCAAAAGGATACCCCCAGAATGGCCCTAAGCAGGAACCCAATGCTAGTCAAAATCAGCTCTTCCTAACAAATCTTTCAACTCTCTATCAGTAAAATCCTTCTTGATTGTCTTTTGCACCCCAACAGCATCAAACTTCTCTTTATGAATCATCTCTTTAAGTTGCCTTTTCCTAGAAGGTTTACCTAATCCTCTAATATTCCAAAATAGAAACTTCATGAATTACACTTTTTGTAAGGATGTTTAACCATTTTAAATCTACCTTTACCTTTTTTACTCAGTTTAATCCCTACTGCACCTCTTGTTACATTATCAATCACATTCAAATCAATTTCCTCTCTATTGACACCCCCCTCAGAATCTTTGCCAATGTTCCGAGCAGTATTGTCCTTGGATTCACACTCTGCTTTAGCAATAGCAGCTCTAGCTATTTCCCGAGCTTGCATTGCTGATATAACATCTTTAGCCCCCATTACCTGGGAGCCTAATATAATACCACAAGAAGAGGCTACATATTCTAGATAATGAACAAGAGCATCATTTAAAATGGTAAAAGAGTCATTTACAGTCTTACCTTGATTGTCCAAATTTTGGATGGATTTTAATAGAGAAGCCTTGTCCTGCATTGGAATGCCTTGGTCTTGGATTCTTGAACTTTTCCTAGTTGCTACTAGAGGTTCTTTGAATTTATTCTTGCCTCCTCTTTTTTTGTATGTAATCCATTCCCCAGCAAGATTCCCTACCTCATGAAGATAAAAAACCTCCCCTTCTTTGACACCACCCCCTTTATAAGCCCCAACTTCCTCTCTTATCTCATCCCCACTTCCTCTATCCACCATATTTTCAGAAAGGAGGCCCCCTTTAAACAACTCCATCTGACATGGACTGCCTAACTTTTCCTGAGCTATTTGATCTTCCTGAAGGTTCTCATTGCAATCTCTCCTATTATCCAGCCTTTTAACAGGCAATTTAAGACATGGCCATAAAGCAGCAGCCAGCATGGAAGTACCTTCTGAAGTGTGAACCACTATAGCATCTGATAGAATTGGAGAAGTGTCCTGATCACAATCTGGAAGCACCCCAACTATTTGACCGGTAGGGTTAGGATCACTTTCCTTCATAAGTTCACCCCCCTCAGCATCAAGACCAGGAGATCCTGTTATCTCCTTATTATCTAGAAAACTAAAAGATAGAAGCATGACAGATAGAGCTTGGCTTCCAGAATTAAACACCAAAATGTTAGTGCAGACTTCCTCTTCTCCAGATTATGTTCCTTTATGTTGTTTACCTCTATTCTTGTTAGATCCACCCCCACTTTTTTGATAAGCGGATTGGTGAATATCTCCACCATACTTCTTAGTCATATTTTCCCATTCAGTTTTATGGTTACTTCCATTAGTTTCCTCCTCCTCCTCATCATCATCCTCATCTTTTCTATGAGCATGGGTTTTATGTGAATGATCACAGCTTGACCTCCCTTCTTCCCTACTGCACCCCCTTCTACTTCAAATTTGATCTCATATCCCATTGAGTTAATAAAAATTTCCACATAGCAGTTAATGTTAGAAGGATCTATACTAAGAACTTTAATCCTAACAAGGTCAACCCTCATCAAGCTAATTTCATCCACCTCCAATAGTTCACCAACTGTACTAGCTATCTCTTTTACAATCTCTGATGTCCTAGCTGGTAGAGGAATACCAGAAATCTTGACTCAAGCTGTAACTAGAACAGAAGAAGCATTAGGGTCTAAGATGGTCTTATCTATCTTGGCTTTAATGGAATGAAGAGGCAATTCAACACCCCTTGTTTTTGATCAAATATCCAACATTTCTTTATTTGGGAAAGTCACAATATATTTAGACTTTGAAAGTTTCCTAACCTTCCAATCCCAATTAACCTAAATTAAATGTTTCATTTTAGCTTCAATTTTTTGAACAGAGGCCACACCCTCCTTAATACTCAACACCCCAGTAGCTGCTTGCTACTCTGACAAACTGCAAATCCAGGAACTTGAATACTATAGAAACCCTGACCAGGGATTCCAAATCCAAATAACTTCAACCCCTGATTTCGCTTGTCTTCAGGGCACCCAGATGCCATGTGACCTGTTTTCTTGCATTTGTAGTAGACTGGAGGATTAGAGCATCTAGCTTGGTGATGTCCAGATTGCAAGCAACAAAAACATGTTCCACGATCCTCAGATCGGAGCACCCCAATATTTGGGCCAATGTCACCCCAACCCTTTTTCGATTCATCCCCTTTAACAGAAACCCCCGAAGAATCCCAATGAGTAATAGATCTAGTGTGATCCACTCTCAGATTACCTCCTCTACCCCCCAAACCTTCTCTATAATCTCCCCTCGAAAGATCCTCTCGGCGCAATCCCCCTTCTCTACCCAGGACCTCTTTATGAGGATCCTTTTTCCATCCTTTGCCTTGATTAAAAATTCCCTTTGCCTAATCCCACCAAAGAGCGTGACTCAAAACGAACTCGATCTGGATCTAGAAAACTTGATTGCGTACCTAATTTCTGAGCACCTGATGAGGGCATCCCTAACACTTATACATCTTCTCCTATTGGTGGTGATGAGGACATACCTACGACTACTATTTCAAGTGTGCATGAGATTGTTCATGAAGTACCAACCGGTCCGGTGACTAGAGCCAGAGCCAAGCTGCTAAACCAACAGGTGCTTTTGTTTCTTAATGAGTTTCCTCTGGACTATAATGAGAGTTGGCCACTACCTAATGCATCTATCTTATGTGTTCTCAGGTTTGACAAGGAAGCTACATGGGAGACTAAGGGGGACAAGAAAGCAGGAACCAAAGCAATGGAAGAGAACCATGGAAACTCAAGTCAGGTCCACGGCCAGCCCCAGAAGGTCTACGACTAGTTCCAGAAGGTCCACGACCAGTCTCAGCAGGTCTACAATCAGTTCCAGAAGGTCCACGACCAGTTTCCCAAGATCTATGACCAGTTTTCCAAGGCCTACGACCAGGTTTAAGACCAGGTTCATTGCCGTCCCTATGCGTGTCACCTCGCATCCCTCGCCGTCCTCCTCCGATCCCCTCCCTTCTTGCCATCTCTCTGCCACCGAGGTGCCCCGCCGTCACAGCCCTTCTTCTTCATCGCTAATCGCTATTGTGATGCTTTTCTCGTCGTCCTCCGGCCGCACCATCTATTCCTTTGTGTTCCCCTCGCCGTCGCCAACCTTGTGCTCCTATCAGTTTTCCTCGGGCACTATCGCTTCTGTATTCACCGTTGCAAGCCCGTGCGTCTGTTCCACCGTCACCGTCACCGTGAGCCCGTGCATCTATTCACCCAAAGTATCGCCAGAGCTTCAGGGTTCCATTTTTGCTATCGACCACTGCTCCCTCACCGCCGTTTGTCGTTGCCGCCGTGCGCCAGCGTCGTCGGAGCCGCTCCTCTATTTTTCTCCCTGGTTTGCTCTCTCTCTTTCTCTCTTTGTCATGTGGGTCCCACATGTCGGTTTCACTCTGTAGCTTTCTCTCTCTTCCAGCCTGGTCCCACATGTCAATCTCTTGCTTTCTCTCTCTTTCACTTACGAGTGAGCCCCACTTGTTAGTATCAATTTCAATTTTGTTTTCTTTTTCTTTTTCAGCCGAAGGAATATTTTTTCTCTCTTTCCTTTCTGGGAAAATCTCCCGAGAGTCTGTTCTCCTTCGTCTGAACTCTGATTCCGTCTGTTCAAATTCCTCTAAAATCAAGCTCTTTCTTTTAGAGTTGGTTTTTCTGTTTTTGTATTTTATTTGAATTTCTTTTGGATTTATTTGTGTTTCGTCTGTTATTTTCTCTCGTTTAAATGATCTGTTTCAAGGAGCAGGAGCAGAAGCAAGTTTTGAAGATCCATGTGTGGTAACTGAGCAAAGCCAAGACAAGTCGTAATTCATTGATCATATTGAACCTATGTTTTCAAAAAATATCTTGTTTTATATCAAATTGCATACCATCTTTTATATCAATGGTTTTTGAGAATAGTTAGTCACATATTTATCATTATGCCTCCATTGACTATTTGAGTATGATGAATCATTTGTCACCATAGGATGGTCATTATTAGTTGGATATATTTGTATCACCAACATGGGTATGGTAGAAATGCTTAGTCATGCTTAGTTGTACGATGGGCTCATGCCACTTGTTTAATAATGTTAATTTGACTTAATGAGATATAGAATTGTGGCGGGTAGCCACAGTTGTTAAAAGTTGTGCCACGGCAGGGTATGTTATTGGTCTTTGTTGAACAAAATGATTTTCGCTCAGGTGAGCAATCCTCAGCTTAAGAAGTGCGGGTAGCACATTATTGGGTTGTGGTAGATTCGCCTGAGTATTTGTCAAGGACTTAATATTGTGTGCCATTGAACTGGACCTTATCATACAACCACATGTCGAGTATGTGATGGACATGGCTAACTAATTTGCAATGTCTCAATTTCGGTTCTATCTTGTAAGCGTGAGTTACGGGATGGACGTATACTTACAATAGCGCAAGAGGGGGCCCTGTCTTGTTGAAAAGACATTCAGTGTTGAAACCTTAGCAGGTAGAATTTGGTTAAGAAGGAGCTTTGTAAAGGTCTTGTGATAACCACTTAGTTACACACCTATGGAAGTGTGGTTGGATATTATAAGTTGATTTATCTCTTATGGGTAAAGGTGTACAACCTCTACAGAGTTAAAAATGTTTAAACAAATGTGTCCCCGGTTATAGACAATGCTTGGGGATTTCACACGAGATAGAGTTTTTATAAAAATGTGTCAGAAGATGAATGAGGAGTTCACTTGGTGAATATGATATTCGCTCGGTGGATGAGATGTTTACTTGGTGGTTTGGCTGGGAAGTGAATGGGAACTTCATTGGTTATTTCAAAGAAACTGTTTACTATATTTACATTTTGTCTTTTAAATTACGCTTTGCAATCTATTAATTGTATTTACTGTCAATACCCGCTTTCTACAAAATAACCATATAACTATTCCTTTGTTAAAGCCTTGCATGAATATTAATTGCATACTGTTCTCTATGACTTGCTGAGTATTTTATGTACTCACAGCTTTAAACATTGCTTCTCAGTTGAAGAAAGTCAAGTTGCTCAAGAATTCTGCGAAGAAGAGTTCTTTGAAGGTTTTGCGAATTAGGATGCGTTCTCTACTCGATGGCCTGTAGGCATGTTGATTGGCATTTCTAAGTTTTTGTTTCACTGTAAGAGTTTATTTGTTTCTTTAGCTCTGCATGACAAGTTAAGTAAACGTTGACCATAAGGTCTAGTTATTATTACTATTTGTTATTTTGATACCTTTTCAGTTAAATTGTTAAATGGATGGTATTTCATCGATGTTTCACTGTGTGAGCTAGCTACTGATCTGGGACTAGTTTAGAATACACAGAGGGTTTTCAGATATGTAAATCTGGGTCTCGACATGTGTGTGGTGTTGCGGTAGGCTAGATAAAGCACTGTTCGCTATTGTATGTCTTATCGCGTAAGAAAGGAATAGACTCTTTATCTTGGATGCCCTTTTCTCCTTCGCAAAGCCTGGTCTAAATTTCTTCTCAAATCCCCATTTCTTCCTGTCAATCCATCTGGTTTGTTACATAGGCCTACCCATCAACCTTTCTCTCCCCTAGCGCTCTCTCTTCTCTCTCACTCGCTCTCGCTAACGTTGTGGCCCCACTCGTTAGCTGCTGCGCCGTCGTCTTCCTCTCGTCGGTAGCCATGGCACCACTGTAGCCGCTTGATGCACCCATCTTTTCCAGCATGTCCCCTACCCCATCGTGCTCATCTCTTTCCTCTCCGCAACACGTCACGCTCATCTCTTCTCCCTGTCTCCTCTCTTTTCCCTGGCCACGCCATGTCGCCATGGAAGTTTTTCCCGAAGTGACCGCACGTCCTGCTTTGTCTCCCGTGCACCCCCACTGCGACATGGTTCCCTTTTCTTCACCGTAGCGCGCTTGTAACATCCCAAAAATGTAAACTTGGGATAATAATATTGAGAATAAATGTGGAAAGTATTTTGAGCATGTTTTTGAAATTTTTCCTAAATCAATTATTGCATTTGCATACAAACACTAGCCTTAAAAGAATTTTCGAGAAAAAGGAAGAATAGTCAAAATTCTAGAAAAAAAATTACAAGCAAGTACACTATATCATTAGCCTCTACAAAAATTTTCATAATTTTTGGAGCACATTTGCTTTGTTTACAATTAATCAAAATCTCAGCCTTTTCCGGAAATTTTCAAACCAATTCCTTTTCCCACTCGCCTATTGGGCCGAAAGCCCAACGGCCTAGCTCCACATGTGCTCACCTACCTCGCTCACCCACTCCTCTCTCTCGCTGATGTCGTGGCCCCACCCATCAAAAGCCTTTTTCCACCTCGCCTCGCCTTCGCGCGCTAGTGTGCTCGCTCCCGCTCCGTCTCTCACCCCCGGTATGAGACTGTCACACACTATTTTTGGCACTTACCTGCTCCCGTCACCTCTGCGCTACGCTGTGTGTCACCTCGCCCATGCCAACCACCCTCCTATCGTCACCTTTTTTCCTGGACGGGTGGAGAGCCAGAGTGCGCTCGTGTTTTCTCGCTATGCCCGCCACTCATCCCACACGTTTCTCCACCGTACTTATGCACCCATGCACGCCACTTTCTCTCTAGCTCACCCCTCATTCCATCTCGCGCAACCTCTGAGCTTCTTGCTCTCCGGATCGCTGAGAACGAGTATGTCGTCCTCGACATCGGTGAGTGAACTCCCGACTGCCATTGCCTTTGGTGAGCTTCCTTATCCTCGACAACCATGCCACCATGCACCTTGTGCCTCACTCATACTATCTCCTTGCTTGATGTTTTGTACACTTTCTTAGCCTCTTCAAGAGTGTCAAACATCATCCCAACATAAGGCACAATTGGTTGAGAGCACACAACATCTTCACCCTGATCACCACATTCTTCACCCCTAACATCCACCATAGTGTAATCATCATCATCTCCAATTTTTAGTAATACATCTTGGTCGGCACCGCGATCTGCATCTACCTGAACAAAAAAGTTGCAACATTTTGTAATTTTTGTTGCACTAGAATCTACAAGTTGTTGCACGTAATATCATGATATGTTGCAGACATGGGTTCACAATGTTGCAACTATAAACATGTGTTGCACTCATCACCATAATATGTTGCATCCACACAAACAAATTGTTGGAGTCAACAATTTGTTTCATATTATCATGAAACATCTTTTTTATACAACATTTTCTGCAAAGGTGATTTCAAAAAGGTGCAAATGTTTCATGACGTTAGAACTCACAAAGAGTCATGAGTAGATAAAATAAAAAAAAAGTCACATGGTGACAGTGTTGCATGAGTACAATGTGAACAACGAAAATTTTGGGGTGGAGGGGGGAACAAACACCCGACTACAACAATGTGCATGTATGTTGCAACAAATCATGCTAACAAAGTTCTAGTACATACTAGTAATGGGACCTCGTAGTTCGGATGGCTAAAATCAACTGACGGATTTGTAACAGGGTCCACGAGCAGGAGTTCTTGATGTGTTCCATGGTTGCTACTAGAGGTACTCGTCGTGTTGACAGCCATCCGTTCGGCAGCAGATTGTTAGGACTCGAGATTGGACGGATCTACGACGGCGATGGGGGCAGAGGCCTCGCGAAAGGATTGGTGGTGGGAACTCGAGTTTACAGATCAGATGAGACATGGGATGAGTTTGGGGGAAGATCTTTCGAATCGTGTGGATGAGTTCGAAGAACTCACCTGACGAGCGAGATCGGTCGGAGGAGTTATGGGGGATTTGTTGCTGGGGGGGCCGACTGATGTTGCAAGCTTGGGAGCAAAAACGAATGAGATCGAGCGACGAGATTGGGGTGGATGAGTTTATGTGGGATTTTGTTGATGTCGGAGGCTTGGGTGACGTGCGAGATCGGGCGGAGTTATGGGGGATTTTGTTGCTGTCGGGGTGCGCGTGATGTTGCAAGATTGTGTCGGGAGCAGCTTTGTTAACGCATGAGATCGGGCGGCTGAGCATCATCACGCGAGATTGGACGGCGCAACGTGATGTACGACACTGGCGCTCGGACCGTACATCCAAGAGCGCTAGTATGTCCAACCATATTCGCATCCGTGTATATTTCGATCCTTTTTGTTTTGTCCAATCAATCGCAGATAACAAGGGGCGTCCAACTTGGTTTTCTGGGCCACATTATATTCCTTGGTTCTCACATTTTCTTGTCAACTCACTTGTTCGGCTAGGATAGGCCATGTTCTGATCAGGAGAAACATATCCTTTGTATCAAAGAGAAAAAATACAGAGGATCTATCGTGACTAGCATTAGAGCATTGTCTCCACCATACGATTCAAAATAAACGGTCAAGATCGAACGGTACAGTACAAAAGAAAACTGTAAAGTCGTTTTAGTAAATGCACACTATTGCTATAGTGTTTGCTATAGTACACTATAGAGTACTGTTCGCACATACTGGTAACATTGTTCACGTAGTGTCTTATGCCGTAGAGAATCTGAATCCCTAATGAGGCCCCAAAGTTATGGGCCCTGTAGCTAGCCTGGCCTTACAAAAATAAAGCCCATTAAAAGCATGGCCCGAAAGAAGCGTGGATTTTGTTTTTTTTTTTTTAGGAAAAGGCCAAAGCTCTACGTAGTTGCCCTAGTAACAAAATCCAACGTTCAAGTACAACCGACCAAGAAAAGAAGTGCGGAATAGGAACTACATTGTATGTTACACGGACACTTTTATTATTTCATTTAACCTGCGGAATAGGAACTACAGTGTATGTTACACGGACACTTTTATTATTTCATTTAACCTACGACCAGTGACACTTGAATCGCGACCTTTTAAACACGATACAAACGCGCGTGCCACACCACTTGGACTAGCCATCGGTTGGCTGCTAATGCACCACTCTGTTCCGTCAGATCTCAGAACTTTCTATGTAATTAATTTGCCATTATCCGACAGTCTTGCCCATTCTTTTTCTTCTCCGGCGAGGGATTGAGCTATCTAGCTCCGTTGACCATTGGGATACCTGGCACGCATGGATGGGCTTGAATCAGGGGCGAACCTGCTATTATGGCAAGCTCTGACGTCCACCAGAGTTTCCTCCCGTCCGAAAAATCTCCTACCCTGGGTCTTTTCTCCCTCCTAGCACTGGTGTCGGAGAAGAAATAGGCTAGAGCATCCGTTCGGCGGTTTGAGCGTTCGACAAAGGGCAAAGCCGTTGCTGGGTCGGCCATGTGCATGCATGCGGTGTCTTTGCGGCCCACCCAGGCACCCAGGAGGCTAGGACCCAGCCCAACCGAAACCGACTCACCCGAGCTCCCAAGTATGTCTCAGTCTCCCTCATGCCCTCACTGACAAAAATGAAATCGACCACTGCTCTCCAGTCTCCACTCTCCAGAATCTAGACTCACCTGAGCTCTCGAGCGCGTGCGTAGGCGGGGCGAGGCGGTGAGCACGGGCTGGTCGACGGAGCGCGAGCTGGGGCGCTGGGAGGGTGGGCGGCGGACGGAGCATGGGTGCCGCGCCGGGCGCGGCAAGACATCGAGCGACGGAGCGCCAAGGCGTCAGGCGATAGAGCATTGACTATCGAAGCACTAGGCGGCAGAGCGTTGACTGTCGAGGCGTCGGGCGACACTGCTCCAGGCATTGGGCCAGGCAGGACGAGGCAGCGAGCGATGCTGCTCCTAGCCTCCTAGGCGTCGGGCGAGTGCACTGCTGCCTGCTGCCTCCTGCGGTCGGTCCTGCCTGCTCGGCTGCTCCCTAGCACAATGTCAAAATTTAACAGTAAGTGTTTCAGTAATTAGTGGTTGTGATTTGTGAATGCTAAAATCTGGCTGACAGCATTCATTCAGTCTGCCAAACTATGCATTCCTACGGAACGTTTCGCTTTCGGATTGGAGCACCTAAAGCATTTTGTTTTGTTTTGTTTTTTTTGGCATAATACAATCCGAGCTTATAGTATAGGATACTGCATCAGCGGTTCCTACTTTGGAACTCATAACAATAAAATGGTATGATTTAGAATATTAGATTATATGAATATTGAATAATGAATTGATTGTTAAAATTGAATTAGACAAATCACAAAAAGATGTTGAAGAGATATCAATATTGAACTATACTGCAGTATTACTTGATTTTGAATGATTGTTTTTTTAATTGGTTAGAAATGAATTTGAAGAGATATTTTAGCAATGTTTCTTCCCCAAGTACTGGTGCTAATGGTATCGCCGCATAAGCACAAGGTACTGATGCAACAACCGTCGGTGTTGCACAAGAATAAGCAGACGATGGCGCGACAATGGCACAAAGGAAGGATCAAAACATTGTTCAGACCATGTCATTGCTTGTTGATGTGAAAACACGTTTGGTCAACTTGAGGATAGACAGTTAGGAGCCTTTATTTGCAGAAGTCAAAATATTTTGTGATGCAAATAAGATCTCGGTACCAAATATAGATGAAGCAATACCAAGATGGGGCCGATCAAGGCGGGATGGGATCACAGTCACTCAAGACCATCATTATCGTGTTAATACTTTCTTTACTGCTATTGATGCTATTATCACAGAGATGGATCATCGCTTCAGTGAGGTATCTTGAGAGTCGCTTCTATGTTTTTCTTGTCTTGATCCAAGAGATTATTTCTCTTAGTTCGATGTGGATAAGATTGCATGACTTACGGAGATATATGATAATGATTTCTTCATTACTGATCGTGCGACTATAAAGGATCAACTTGAAACATTCATTCTTTGTGTGCAAAGAATTGATGATTTTATTGTTTGTCATGATCTTTGAAGTCTGGCCATGAAGATGGTTGAAACTGAAAGGTATGTTGTATTTCTATTGGTCTACCGCCTCATTGAGTTAGCATTGCTGCTACCGATGGCAAAATCATCGGTTGAAAAAGTTTTCTCGGTTATGAATATTATCAAGACCAATTTGCGCAATAAGATATCCGATGATTGGCTCAATGACTTGATGGTGTGTTACATCGAGCGAGAGATATTCAAAGGACTTGATCGTGATAAAATTAAGAAACGGTTTCAAAACATAAAATCTCGGATAATGAAATTGTCTCGTTCTTCTAAACGTAATTTGTGCTTTAGCGATATATCTTCTGGCTTCTCTTTTTTCTGCATCTTTTATAATTTATGATCAACTAATCGTGACACTACTAATCCGTTTATTTTTTACAGGTTGCTTCTTTTATGTATTATCTTTGTTCAAATTATTATATTCGATAATTTGGTATCAAGTTGTTCATTAGTGAGGTATTTCTCAATATTCTACATTTTTTTTTCACTTGTTGATACCATTTAATGTCATATACTCGTATTAGTGCGATTGTAATATAGTTCGTATATGTGTTCTTTTATTTTGGATAATACTCTTTGATCCGACTCCATCGTATCTATAATTTAATCCTGATCCGACCCTGGCTTGAATTAAGACAAACAAACACGTCTCGTACAAGTTCAAGCGTCCAGAGACGTCATGATCTCGATCGTCGACGGCTCCACTATTTGAATAATGCTGATGGCGACCACAACTTAAAAGTAAATTAAACTTGCCCCAAAATGCGACGACGACATGCGGCTGACATTTGGTTGTAGGTGCTACATGCACACCGGCCGAAATCTCATCTATATACATTAATGCATTATTGCATCCTTTTATCACGTACGGAACATGCTGATGACGACCAGAGCTTAAAAGTTAATTAAACTCGCCCCAAATAGCGACGACGACATGCGGCTGGCATTTGGTTGTAGGTGCTGCATGGAATTTTTTTATTAATTTTTTTTAAAAGTTAACACCTGACGTACTTTATTTTAAATTCTGACTCTTTTGATCACGTCACCACTCATTTATAGCGTGACAAAACAACACTGTCATGTCAGCTCATATTTGCGCAAACTTTTGTCACGCCACTACCCATGATGTGACAGTGTTGTTTGGTCACGCTACGACCAATGGCGTGATAAAAAGTGCTATTTAGCGGACTTATCCTATGACGTGACAGCATTGTAAAATCACGCCACGGAATCGTGGTGTGACCAAAGAGGTCAGAAATAGAAATAAAGTTCACTAGGTTAACTTTAAAATAAAAATTAAAAAAGATTAATTAATAAAAAAAAGTTCTGCTACATGCACACCGGCCGAAATCTCATATATACTAGCCTACCCGCAGTCTCGCTGCCCAATCTATGCATCACGCCGCACCAGACTGCCATCCATCGCAGCAGACCGCAGCATTTCCCCATGCCGCCGAGCTCGGCCAACCACACGACGTCACGACCGCACTCTTCTCGCCGAAGACAATACTGAGCAAAAAAATTGTTACAAGGTTATAGATGATCTTTACCCCCTCTCTCCGTGGAGTAGAACTGCAATTAACCAATTTCCGGTGCAGTGTAAATGAAATCTCCCTAATTAACCAACCTCGAGAGACATCGTTGCTCGCTCGAGATCCGACGGCTACCGTTCACCCGTTGGCCACAATTACACTCGCATATTAGCCGCCCCAGAAGCCAAAATGCTAAGCAAAAAAGTTGAAAAACCACAAAAAAAAAAGTTGGCAAAATTGGATTGCCAATTCAAAAATACCACTCTTAAACAGCAAATTAGAAAAATATCACTCCAAAACTTGACTTATTTCTTTGATACTAGCACCCTGTGAACGTATAGTACATATAAAAGAGAAAAATCTTAGTTTGGTAATCAGCGGGGAAAAGGAGGACAATAATAAAGTAATGAGCAGCGTGTAAGAGTATGCAGCTGATCCTTTCCGGGAGCCTTGAGTGGATAGCGGTGTGATGTCGGACATGTTCAGTGAACACTACATAATAAGACTATACATAAATAGTACACAGAGAGCAAGACAAGAAGCAGCAGGAAGGATCGACAAAATTTAATTTAGGCCATATTAGACTAAACAAAGCAGATGAATTAAGAAAAACAGATATGTAGGACAGCTGAGAACAAATAGGGAAGCTAAGAAGAGTGACATACAACAGACAATTGAAACAGAATTCATCTGAAAGTAGAGGGATTGGAACAAACAAGTGACCTCGGCAGCTGGATTGCGGAGGTCGACTTGCTGTCTCGCATGTGCACGTGGTTGATACACGGTTTGCGGAGGACGCAATACAAACGTCGGCAGCCTCGGTGGTGGTGGAGCCTAAGGATGGGCCACCGGAACTTGGCCGATGCGAGGGCGAGGAAGGCTGCCCCCTGCCAATTTCTGGGTCTCCTACTTGCGCTTACGGGACTCGCCCAGTGCTATTCCCTTGTGCTCAGCGACAATAGCCTTGTCGACCAAAGTTTGGAAGTCGGGGAAGTCAACAATCGACAACTTATCCTGCAGCTCCTCGGACAAGCCATCCATGAATTTCTCCTGTTTAGCATCATCCGTGGGCTCATCTTCGGGAGCATACCGAGAGAGATGGTTGAATTCATGGAGATACCCCGTGACTGATTTGTGCCCTTGCTTGAGTGCCAAAAACTCCTTCTTCTTGAGCTTCATCAAGCCGACGGGAACGTGAGCCTGTTAGAAGGCAATACGAAACTCCTCCCAAGTGATGGCTCGGCCCGCGGGCTGCATGGCGAGGAAGTTCTACCACCATAAAAGTGCTGCCCCCTCCAGTTGATGAGAGGTGAAGAGTGCCTTCTCATTATCCTAGTATTGGGCAACGTCGAGCTTCCGTTCACCTAAACGCAGCCAGTCGTCTGCGTTCAGTGGGTCTTTAGACCGCGAAAAAGTTGGCGGCTATGTGCGAAGGAACTCCGAGAGTCCCCCCCCCCGCTGTTGATGTCCACCTCCTCCTCCTGATCCAGAGGCACTAGAAAGAGCGGAGGTGTTCTGCGCAATAACCTCCAAGATCCTCGTTTGATCCATTCGGTTTCGCTTGATCTGAGCGAGAACCTCAGCCATGGTCGGAGGAGACGGGAGCTCCTCATCACGACCAGCTGGCTGACCTTGGCCACTACGAGTTCTTTCAGCCATCCTATTTCGTTGAATTGGGTTAGCAACAAAACCGAAAAACTAGATGCGAAAGGTAGCAGTAGAGAAGCCATCGACTAGGGAAATGAAATTTTACCCTAACCCGAATGCAACCAGATAATCAGTAAAAATTTAACTCCAAATATTTGCAAAAAGGCATAAGAATCAGTATAAACCCATAAGACAAATGGTCATTTTTCCCGGCACGACTAACTCGTATTGAATGAATGAGCAATCGGTTGAAAAGAAAAATTGCAGAAAATAACTCAACTCCTATCGCATCTAATGAACATGGTGAAAACCATCTAAGGGATGTATTAGGCACTAGCCATCTAATATCACACCTTACACTTTTTAATCCCATGAGTTTTAGTTGAATTATCCTCTCGTTTTTAGCCCTAACAACGAACTAAGTGCTTGCTGTCCAGATTTCGCATCTGAGCCCCAAGCTGAAATTTCCAACTCCTAGTGCTTATAACCTTCACCAAAGAGCAGCCAGCACTTCATGTTTTCACTCTTATTGGTTCCCCCAAACCGAATTTAAATAGTAACAACCATCTTTTGAAGGAAGATATGAGGAATTCAACTTAAACTCAAACAAGAACAATGTAAGATGAGGAGTCTAAGCTAGGTAAGGAATAAAATATGAGAACTTACTTAAGTTTTCATAAACCATTTGATATTTTGAAAATAAGTTTTTCAAAACATCCTACTGACGACCAAGCTTGGGGTTTCTACGGTTAGTATGGCTCTGATACCAACTTTTGTGAGAACCTGGGGTATTTAACTTATAATACTTAACCATCCAATTGGTCATAGCATTACAAATCAAATATCCCGACTCCCGATGTAACATGCACCTCCCAGGAGTGGTACACATACACCATCACAAAATTTGAAACATCAATTCCATACACAAGCTATTACCATACCGAGTCTTCATAATTTACAACATAAAAGACATGCAAGTCCGAAATACAGAAGGGGCCAACCGGCCAAATACAAGACAGAGTACTAATATTGCAGCGGAAAATATAGGCCATAAGATGGCAGTAAACAAAAGTCGACTGATTTGCCTCTTACCCACAAGGCAACCGACCGGGCCGCCAAGCTAGTCGTCAACCTCGTAAACAGTCTCACATTGATGAACCCCTTGGGGGTCAACCTCCTCTACAGCAAATAGACTTGCAGTTGAGTACAAAAAAGTACTCGCAAGACTTACGAATAACAAACCTATACATAACTACATGCAAGCTGAATCAAAGGAGAAAGGCTATAGGGTTCATTTTCAGCGCAAAGCAATATTTCATTTGCAATAGTGTAATAGATTGAAGGCAATTTAACAAATATGTTTTTACTTGTTTAAATAACAGCGAGGCAACATTATAAACATAATTAACATCCTGGAGGTAACTTCCCAACAGCCACCATGACATAGCACGAATTACCCATTCGCACCACCCGAATTCAAGTTTTATCGAAAATGTTGTAGTCTAATTCTTGCACGACCTAACCAAGAATGTCCATAACCTAGGACGAGGCTATTCGAATAGTTTATACCCTACAGGGGTGTACAACTGTACCCACACGCCAGACCGCCTTTTCGCCATGCAATAGAGCACACTTCCTTAGGTATGCTGGCAAGGCTAAGTTTTACGAGACGTTTCCATTATAATGCATTAACTATGAGTCGCCCGTATGATGGAAACCACACGTTGTGTCAAAGTCACCAGCCTTTGAAAAGGTACCGATGCTCCTCGGTGTGGAGAACCTTGACAGGAACCCACCCCCGCACACCCAACACACATAGAACATTTCTTTTTTTTTTAACACAACACACACAACCACCTGCGACTCGGAGCTAACACACGCCAAAGTACTAAGTCAAGAGCGGTTCTCATATGGCCCTCATGTGGAATGCACGCAATAACGCTTGGATCAGTGACACAAGTAATTCAGTCCTTGTTGACTCGGGCACCAAGCACACACCTAAAAGCACACCATCCAACCAATGTGTCCAAGTCTAAAACTTTTTTATTTTTCAGTTTTAGTTTTCCAAATACGATTACATACATGAGTACACTGACTCAATTATTTAGAGTGATTACATACTGACCATCGCCGAGGTGATGATCCCCAGACTACCATTCTAAGCAGTGCTAAGCGACATCAACTCGTATACTAGATATAAAGTGACTAGAGCCCATCCATTGAGCTCTAAATCACAACGGATATAAACCTAGGCTCAGTGGTGAGGGATGGATGTTTACCTACAGTTCAAGTAACTAATCAGGTAGACTATCACGACAGAGAAAATACTTGTCAACATAGCATGCATACATACAGTTGAAAATTTGAAATATTAGCATGTGAATATAGTAGGATCAACGTGCATCAAAGGAAAAATTACTTGCCTTACTAGAGATAAACCACTTACTGCTGAGGATCACTCTCATATTCAATAACTTCGTCAGAACCTATCGAAAGAGCGAAAAGAACCAATAAGAACGAATAATGCCGAATAAACTCCAAAATTTAAAATCATCCAAAAATCATGAAATTTACACAGAAGATAGAGCATGATTCTAAATGAATTTATCAATAAAAATCAAAGGATTTCAAAGATGCATGCAAAAGTTATAGCAAAAACAAAACCAGCTTTTGATAAAAATGTTGAAAAATCCCTCTCGGGTACTGTTCATCCGAAATAAAAATTTTGGCCAAAATTTCCAATGAGGTGGTGAACAAGAATATTTTATGGTAGATAGAGCACCACATGAGATGAACAATGAAATTTGATTCACCTCATTTGGAGCTAAAATGAATTTATTATGATTTTTTCAAAGTCATGAAAGTAGTGCACAAATAAATTGAATACTAAGATTTTTAGAAATAGAAACATACTTAAAACCTAGTCCACATTAAAGCACAGAAACATAGGAACCCAAAAAGATTGAGTTCACTCAAATTGGAGTTACAGAGAAATACTTATGCATTTTTGAAGTTACACGAATTTTTAGTACACAAATAATTGATCTCCGGATTTTCTTTTAAACCCTGAGCTGAAAACATTTGGATCGTTGAGATCTAATCGGACGGTCCAAACGAACGGTTATGTTTGGACGGTCCGAACGGCTCAATCAATCTAGGCGGTAGAATTGAAATCGGATGGTCAAAACGAGAGACAAGCCCGGACGGTTGAAACGAAATCGGACAGTCCAAATGAGAGGGCTGATCGGACTAGTCCGAATGGCCCAATCAATTCAGAACGTTGATCTCAAAATGGATGGTTCAAAGTGAGGGGTTACTATGCACTTAACGGCTGGACCCACATGTAAGCGAAACATTAACTCAAAACTACTGGATCAACACAGATAAGTGTGCTTAGGACAGTGATTAAAAGCTAATCATTGAGCTACAGTAGCTGCCCAAATACGACAACACAAAGGCGCTTCCGGCCGTGACCTTCTCCAACTAATCGCCGGTGAAGGAGGTCATGGCAGTATTGCGCTATTGCGCACCCACCAGTAGCCAGAGCATCGCCGGAGATGGACTCAAGCAGCGGCGCGACGAGGTGGAGCGGAGGTGAAGCTGCGGTGAAATACAACAACTACCCTAAGGCAATGCTCCAGGTGATCTAGTGCACGCATGGGCACTAGTCAGGTTTAGTGACCTTACCGGAATCACGAGAGTGACCGAAGAAGGTCGGAGGCGAGCCGACAGTGAAGAACCGAGGGGAGCTTCACTTGAGCAAGGAGGAAGGGAAATAGGGGTAGGAGCAGCTCAAGTGATGTAAATAGATGGCAATATCGCGAGGAATTGACAAGCGCCTCACCCTACCGGAGCTGAGGAAGAAATGGAGCGTTTTCGGTCGAAGAAGATTAAATCCAAAATTCGATGATTCCTGAGAATACAACCCAAAATTGGATTAAGAGAAATGATGATTATGATGAGGGGCACAAAAAGACGCGAAGAGATGAGCAAGGAACCACTGAAGCGCCGGTGATGATGAAGGATGTAGGATCGAATGGCACAATCAGAGGGGGGGGTGAATGATTGCAACATATTTGACCTTCAAGAACTTCAGCCGAAACCTTATTGCTAAACCTCTCTAAAGCTTCTTTGAGATCACCTCAAGAACCTCCTAGATATCTTCAAAAGACCTCCAGAAGAACTTCTCAAGAAACTATCAAACGCAGCAAGAACAAAACGAAACTCTGGACACAATATTGAAACAATCTTTTGTATATTGCTCAAACAATGATGTGTGGCTACAAGGTGGCCTTCAAGCACCCCTCACAATCTTCAACAGAAGACCTTGCAAAAACTTTTCGACAAAAGCTACAACACGAAACTCAACACAAAACCGTGACTCAAAATCACGAATTCCAATCTCAAAACTCACGGGTTAGCTCCTAACCCTCCTCTATTTATACCCTAGAGTCCTATCCATGTCCAACACGACACCGACACGGACTCTATCTCAAAACGACCAGATTTGGAACTCCTTCCAAATCAATCTTTCCAATTTCCACGCCAAGCCTCCAGGACTCCATCCCGTAGCTTCCAAATACAAGCACCCTTGATCTCCACGTGCTCCAAATAAGATCCAAACCACCTCGTGACATCCACGACTTCCAAGACCTCAGATCTCCCCATCCTAGTCCGAGTCAACTTCAGAATCGATCAGAATTCGACTTCACGCTCAACCTGCACATGCAAAGACCAAAGAAACCAAATCTTGGTACAAGTTATCCAACTTGACCATCCATTAGCTCACTCACACGCATAAACACTATCATGCATCATGCAACACGATAAAGCTCACGATTTTAACTTATCCTCAGTCAAATCCTAAAAACGACAATATTTCAGAGCATAAACTGAACTATCGCCACATTAGCCCCAGATTACCGCACACGCCGTCTGCATCACAAACACTACTAAGTACCGCTCTTCGTGAAATCTCAAAATCTTCCATAGACACACTCTCTGGAAATTCCATACCTTTATCAAACAATCATACCGACTAGCAATATTACCGACATTCAAAGCACGGTTATACCGCTCATGGTCATACCGCGCAAGACTACTGCTTCTACCGAATTTCACTTAATGCTTGTCAAAAACTCTCTCTCTAAAAAACCTATCGCGTACTATCATTATCCATGGCGCGGTCATACCGCTCAAAGAAGAAATTCAATGTCCAAAAACAAGTGTTCTCGTTTTTCCATATCAAGAAAAACACAACGGTATTACTGATGTAAGCGATATTACCAAGAATTCCAAATCGGTACTATCGCACCTCCGAATGCTTAAAAGAACTCGTAACCAAGCCCCGAGACACGTGGACGCCTAGATGATTTGGGCCGATCGACCACGCTTCAACACCGCCGATTAGAGAGCAACGTAGAAAGTCCGAACGCCCTTGATTTCACCGTCGATTCAAATCAAAAGCTCACAATCCTTGAAGAGTTCTGACGGTCCAACGCCTCTCAATATGAGCCGTCCGATCAAGATCTAACGAGTCGACCAAAGCACCATTCGAAAACAAAGACTTGCGGTACTACCGCTTAACAAGCGGTCCTCATCAGAATCCGGTAGTTCCAAGATATACAAAGCCGGTACTACCGCTTCAGAGAAAATCCAAAAGCCAAACGCAAGTCTTGAAATTCCATACCGCCAAAGAATCGTGCGGTTGTTCCTCGATGGTAGTTCATGGACACAAGGCTTGGTGATTACCGCAAAGCCCGACAAAACCGATATTCGACAGAAATCAACAGAACTCAACAGCAGTCAACAACTAAGATCACAAGCATGTTCCTTTGGTAATGTATTCATCATTAAATAACATGATTAGGACCTCTGGGTCTAACAAAGGAGCTTGTCGGCCGAAAATGGAGTTTTTAGGGTTTTCTTGGTTTTGAGCTCAATTGAGTAGTGGAGAAGCTAGAGGAAGTAGAGGTGGTGCCGAAAAGGAGATGAGTAGGAGCTCAAGGGCTTTTTATAGCGGCTAGGATGGAGATAACCTAAGGATATCCATGGCTGCTGAACTTGGTTTATGGCGCTGCCATGGACGAGCAAAAGTGATGGGGATGCGATGGTGAGGTGGCCGGGGCATGGGTGAGCGCGGACATGACGGCCAAACCACGGGCGCGCGTCAAAAACTAGTTGCGGGGTAGCTGGGCAACCATTGGCGACGGTGATTGACGAGGATTAAAACCTCTATGTATTACTTTAATACATAATAAAAGACCATACGTCTTTATGGTCGTAAACCCTAAGGCTAACGACCTCACTGGTCGTAAGGATTCCAGAGGTTACATAATGGGTATCCTGGTCGGACAAGGTCCTGTGCCTAGTTTCCGACCAGGTAACTGCTCGAAAAAGCTATGAACCGCTATCTTTACCGTGTGATGAATAGAACACGTTCTGTTTGTTCCATACCACGCGATGTTACACAGTCTTAAGACACTGACAACAACCACCATGCGGTTGATTGTCTCACAGACACTTAACTGCAAAGCAGTTGGTACATTATCAACTGACGTCTCGCTCCGACCAGTCGCGATGTTTCACCAGGGATGCCTTCTCCAGGAGTAACTGCCACCTCTACGGAAGTTATTTAAGGGTGGAGCGCAGAAGACAAAAGGGCGATCTGAGACAAGCAAGACAGGATCAACATATTAGAGCAATGCAATTAGCCTTAGATTCGTGCTTTAAGTCTGATTGATTAGCATAGCAATCTTCACATTCAGTGTAATTAGGATTAGTCCCTAGTCGGGTCATAGGCACCCCCTGTAAATCCAGTTCATACCAATAAAGAGCGGCCCCATTCTCTCCCAGGAAATATCGCGTCATTTTCCTCTTTTATTTCGTAAGATCGGCGACTCGATCGTCGATAGTGATGTCCACGGCGTGCATGGCGAGCTAGCACGGGCGCGAAGGCTGCGTGGAGAAGACGACCAGACAAGTAGGGCCCACCAGTCAGCGAAACAAACCAAAGTGGCTCGGTCGGTGTTTTGATGAGTGGGTTGGGTTGAGTCAGATGGTCGAGTCAAAAAATTTCAACGGTTCGATTGAAAATGGACAGTCCTGATCGAGAGTGTCGTTCAGACGGTCCGAACGGCACAACCGATGTGGACGGTTCGATTAAAAATGGACGGTCCAGATTGCGCGCGCGCGTTCGGACGGTCCGAACGGTTGATACCAAATCGGGCGGTCCAAAATGCTTCGCATTAGTGCGGACCTGGTCCGAGCGCAAAGACGGTTGGGTTCAAGCAAGAGGCTTGGGTCTGGGCCCGAGGAACAATGCGACAAGTTTTTTGAAAACAAAAGGGTAAGTCTTTGAGGAATTTATAGATAGAGTTTCACAACTCTAAAAATTCTAAAATTTTTACAGGAGGTTTCTGACTCTAAGATTAACCTTGTATAAATTTTCTAGAGCTTTTCATGCACTGCATTTTTCTCTAGAAATTTCTCAAGGTTCTACCCTAAGGTTTGACTAAGAATCTAATTGGCTTGACTAGCCTCTAAAAAATAGCAAATGAAATCTAAAATTTTTGAAATTTTTCAGAGGAGTCACTTGGATGATCTAGAACCTGGGAAAAAGATGTCCAGAGGCTGATCACCATATTTGTTTTAAAAGTTTCAAAGGGTTATGCTTCTAGTCAATTGAAGCATTAGGTTTTCACAATCAACAAAACCTTTGGAAGAAATTCCAGAAAATTCAAATAACAACATGATGCAACAAAAGTTTTAAATTCTCCTCATTTTTATACAATTTAAATACAAACCCGAGTTTGGGATGTTACAAAACCTCCCCCTTACAAGAATCTCGTCCCGAGATTCTGTCTACTCGAAAAAGAAAGACGGGTAGTCCGCACGAAGGCGATCCTCCCGTTCCCATGTTGCTTCATCGTTGGTATGATTTATCCACTGAAGTTTAAGGAATTTGATGGCACGATTCCTTGTTCTTCGTTCAGCTCCTTCAAGGATGCGAAGAGGATACTCACGGTAGGTCAAGTCTTCTTGTACATCGAGACTTTCCAATGGAGCTTTCTCGGTTGGAACACGAAGGCACTTCTTCAATTGGGATATGTGGAAAACATCGTATACTCCCTCGAGTGTAGAGGGCAAATCCAACTTGTAGGCGACAGCTCCTTTCTTCTCAATGATGCGGTAAGGCCCAACATATCGAGGAGCTAGTTTGCCTTTGACGTCGAATCGTTGATGGCCCTTCAGATGAGAGACTTTGAGATAAACAATGTCATTAGTCTCAAAGCTCAACTCACGATGACGACGATCCGCATAGCACTTTTGCCTTGATTGAGCCGTGCGTAATCGATCTCGAATCAACCGAACTTAACTTTCGGCCTCATTGATTGACTCTGGACCGAAGAATGGTCTTTCGCCGGTCTCTGACCAATTCAACGGGGTTCTACACTTTCTCCCATATAAGGCCTCTAATGGTGCCATGCCGAGACTAGCTTGAAAGCTGTTGTTGTAGGAGAACTCGGCGAATGGCAAGCATTTATCCCAATTCTTCTTGTAGGAAAGGAACACATGCACGAAGCATGTCTTCCAAGACCTGATTCACTCTTTCAGTCTGGCCATCAGTTTGCGGATGGTATGCGGTGCTGAAAGAAAGATGAGTCCCCATAGCTTCTTGCAAGCTATTCCAAAATCGAGAGGTGAAAATTGTACCACGATCTGAAATAATCGTCTTTGGTACTCCATGTAAACTCACGATGCGGGCTATGCATAGATCCGCCAAAAGATCTACACGAAGATCAGTCTTGACAGGTAGGAAGTGTGCCACTTTAGTTAGTCGATGAATGACCACCCAAACGACATCGTTCCCCTTTGAGGTTCGTGGTAGACCGCTGATGAAATCCATACTGATCGAGTCCCACTTCCACTTAGGTACTGGCAAAGGTTGTAGTAGACCCGCTGGTCATTGATGTTCGGCCTTTACACGTCGACATACGTCACACTCGGCAATGAACCTCGCGATTTCTCGCTTCATTAGGGTCCACTAGAATCTCTGCCGAAGTTCTTGATACATCTTTGTAGCCCCGGGATGAATGGATAAGGGAGAATCATGGGCTTCGCGGAGGATTAAATTCCGCAATTCCATGTACTTCGGAACAACAAGGTGCTGTCCGAACCACACAACACCATGGTCATCTTCCGAGAAGCACTTGGCTGTCCTGTTCTTGATAGCCTTGCCTGGATGATATTGGAGACCCATGCATAATATTTGATCAATTCTAACCATCTTCTTTGCCTAAGGTTCAGATCTAGTTGGGTAAACAAATAGTTCAAACTTTTGTGGTCTGAATACACCTCGCACCGATTACCGATGAGGTAATGTCACCAAATCTTCAGTGCATGGATCACTGCAGCTAGTTCCAAGTCATGGGTTGGATAATTGAGCTCATGAGGTCTCAATTTTCTTGATGCATAAGCAACTACCTTGACTTCTTGCATAAGAACACACCCGAGTCCTTAACAAGAAGCATAGCAGAAAATATCGAAGCTTTGGTGGACATCGGGAAGAACAAGAACTGGAGTTGTGGTCAATCTCTTCTTAAGTTCTTAAAAACTCTTCTTACAATCAGAGGACCATACAAACTTCTTGTCCTTCTTGAGTAATTCCGTCATCGGCTTGGCGATCTTGGAGAAATTCTTGATAAAGCGACGATAGTATCCCGCTAAACTGAGAAAACTCCTCACGTTGGTCACTGAATTAGGTGGACCCCATGAAAGCACATCGCTGACCTTGCCAGAGTCCACGGCTATGCCTCCCGCTAAAAGAACATAGCCCAAGAATGCCACTTCTTCCAACCAGAACTCGCATTTGCTGAATTTCGCATAGAGTCGATGCTCACGTAGATTCTCTAACACGAGCTTCAGGTGTTCAGCATGCTCTTCATCATTCTTTGAGTAGATGAGGATATCATCAATGAAGACCACCACAAACTTGTCCAAATACTCTATGAATACCATATTCATAAGATTCGTGAACAACGTAGGAGCATTCATTAAGCCAAAAGACATGATAGTGTATGCGTACAGTCCGTAGCGAGTAGAGAAAGCCGTCTTCGGAATATCCTCAAATCTGATTCTGACTTGGTGATAGCCTAATCTCAGATCAATCTTCAAGAATACCCGAGCTCTGGTCAATTGATCGAAGAGGTCGTCAATCCGAGGCAACGGGTACTTGTTCTTCACCGTCACTTCATTTAACGGACGGTAATCAACACACATCCGCAGAGTCTTATCCTTCTTCTTTGCAAAGATTGCAAGACAGCCCCACAGTGATGAGCTTGGGCAGATTAAACCCTTCTCTTGAAGTTCACCAAGTTGCTTCTTCCACTCCTCCAATTCATTTGGAGGCATCCGGTATGGCCTCTTCGAAATCGGGGTGGTACCAGGCAGTAACTCGATGACGAACTCGATGTCTCAGATTGGAGGCATCCCAGGCAAATCTTCAGGGAATACATCCACAAAGTCACACACCACCGGGACTTTGATGAATTTCTAGAGCTGGCTTCGCTTCAAGCGTGAAAAGATGCGGCTCCTGTAGCTTTGGTAAAATTCCAACTTGAACGCCGGAAGGACTTGTGACGGGGATGAACTTCTTGGCACAATCAATTTGCCCCAAGTGTTGAGACAACCAATCCATGCCAAGTATCACATCCAAACTCACTAAATTGAGAAGGATAAGATTTGCCAAAAACCCTACTCCATCGATTTCAATAGAGACATCCCGACACTCTTTTTCAGCTCTCATTTTCGACCCCGGAGAGTGAATAATCAAAGGAACAAGCAAGAGAACTATTTGAAGATCACTAAGTGCAGCAAAAGACTTTGATATAAAAGAATGAGAAGCTCTGGAATCGAACAAGACAGTAGCAGACTGAGAGTTGACAAGAAACGTACCTAACACAACGTCGGGTGCCTCCTGCATTTCCTCGGCCGAGATGTGGTTGACTCGGCCGCTTCCCAAACTCTGGGTCTTCTGGATAACCTTCTTATCTAGAGGATGGTCATTTCTTTGCCCTCGCCCTCCATTAGGACGAAGGGCCGCTCCGATCTTCTTAGGGCAAGTATTTGCAAGGGAACCACTGAAGCGCCGGCGACGATGAAGGAGCTTGTCGGCCGAAAATGCGATGGCGAGGTCACTGTGGCATGGGCGAGCACGGACATGACAGCCAAACCGCGGGCGTGCATAAAAAACCAGTAGCGAGGTAGCTGGGCAACCATTGGCGACGGTGATGCCCACGACACGCATGGAGAGCTGGCACGAGTGCGAAGGCCGCATGGAAAGACGACCAGACAAGCGGGGCCCACCAGTCAGTGAAACAAACCAAAGTGGCTCGGTCGGTGTTTTGATGAGTGGGTTGGGTTGAGTCAGATGGTCGAGTCGAAACATTTCAACGGTCTGATTGAAAATGGATAGTCCTGATCGAGAGTGTCGTTCAGATGGTCCGAGCGGCACAACCGATGTAGACGGTTCAATTGAAAATGGACGGTTCAGATTGCGCTCGCGTTCGGATGGTCCGAACGACCCAATCAATCCGGACGGTTGATACCAAATCGGGCGGTCCAAAACACTTCGCGTTAGTGCAGACCAGATCAGAGTGCAAAGACAGTTTGGTTCAACCAAGAGGCTTGGGTCCGGGCCCGAGGAACAGTGCGACAAAGTTTTTTAAAACAAAAGGGTAAGTCTTTGAGGAATTTATAGATAGAGTTTCACAACTCTAAAAATTCGAAAAATTTTATAGGAGGTTTTTGACTCTAAGATTAACCTTGTATAAATTTTCTAGAGATTTTCATGCACTGCATTTTTCTCTAGAAATTGCTCAAGGTTCTGCCCTAGGGTTTGACTAAGGATCTAATTGGTTTGACTAGCCTCTGAAAATAGCAAATGAAATCTAAAAATTTTGAAATTTTTTAGAGGAGTCACTTGGATGATCTAGAACCTGGGAAAAATATTTTAGAGGCTGATCACAAGATTTATTTTAAAAGTTTCAAAGGGTTATGCTTCTAGTCAATTGAAGAATTTGGTTTTCACAATCAACAAAACCTTTGGAAGAAATTCTAGAAATTTCAAATAACAACATGATGCAACAAAAGTATCAAATTCTCCTCATTTTTATATATTTGAAATACAAACTCGACTTTGGGATGTTACAGGGGGGAGGCGGAGGAGCGGGAGAAGGAAGGCAGAGCAGGGAGGAAGAAGTGATGAAGTGGGAGGCTAGGGAGGAGAACGAGGGCACGGTGCGAGGAGAGAGTGCTGGCCTGTCAAGAACTATAAGTTTCGACTCAAAATTCCTATCTGACAGAAGTAAAGCCTGAACAAGGAAATTTGGGGAAAGTAGGTGCGTAAAATAAGAACAAGGGATGAGGGTCTAGGGTTTGCTTTTTGCAATAGAAATCTAGAATACCCTCCTTCCAAACTACAGCTAGCTTATATACTGCCAGTCTACAAAAATTACATTAAGCTAATTTCTTTTAAATGACAGAGTCTAGATAAGCAACAGTGTTTAGCGCCAACACAGCTACTGGTTTACTTCGTCGATTGCCTCCTGTTATATCCTCATTTCGCTTCATCCAATGGCCTCAGTTCGCTAGCTTCTGGTAACACTTCAGTAAGTTAAACTTGGCATCGAATCTTGGCTTCAACTGACCTAAGTCTGAATTGTTACTTCACTTCAGTTCTTGACATGGCCGACACTAGGATTCCTCAAGACCCAATCGGACAGACCGACACTAGTGTTTCTTCTATTGGCTTACATGAAAAACAGGATGCAATTGACATCCACTAGGCAGAAGCAACTTGTTGGCCACCTTCCCAATCCTTTCCAATACACGAAATGGGCCATAAAATCTAGGATGTAGTTTCAATGACCTGTGTAAGCTGAGAGAAGTATGGCAACATGGTTGAATCTTTAAGTACACCATATCTCCTTCTTTAAACTCTATTTCCTTTCTGTTCTTGTTAGCATATTTGCTAATTCTTTCCTGGGCCTTGATTAAATTTTCTTTGATAACTTGAGCTGCTAGCTGCCTTCTTCGCATCAACCCCCTTACCTCCTCATTTGTAGAATCTGGTAGTATCAATTCAGCAAACATGGGGGGTGGAAAACCATATACGGATTAGAATGGAGTCATTTCCAAACTTGTGTGATAGCTAGTGTTATACCACCATTCAGCTAGGGTCAACCAGTTTTTCCATTTCCTAGGACTAGCAAATGTCATGCATCTTAAGTAGCATTCCAAACACTAATTTACTCTCTCGGTTTGCCCATTGGTTTGGGGGTGATAAGCAATACTAAACCTCAATTTAACTCCCAATACCTTGAATATCTCTTGCCGCAAATTGCTTGTGAATATTCTGTCTCTGTCTGAAACTATCACAACAGGTAATCCATGCAACTTGTATACATTATCTAAAAATTCATGTGCTACTTGTTGGACTGAATATGGGTGGCTCATAGGAATGAAATGAGAGTACTTGGTGAATCTATCCACTACCACAAGAATTACCTCCTTTCCCTCTGATTTTGGCAAGCCTTCAATTAAGTCCATGGAGAGATGAGTCCATGCTCTGTCGGGTACAGGAAGAGGTTGGAGAAGCCCCGGGTAAGGTGTATACTCAGACTTGTTCTTTTGAAAGGTAGGGCACTCTTTAACAAATTGATTGACAGCTTGTTTCATTCCCTTCCAATGAAAAAGAAGTTTCATTCTCTGATAGGTAGCCCTTTCTCCTGAATGACCCCCAAGGGATGAATCATGACAGGACTTAATTAACTGCACTCTCAACTTAGAATTTGCCCCCACTACTACCTTGTTCTTGTACCTCAAAATGCCTCCATTCAGTGTATAATTCTATTCAGCATTGGGATCAATACTCAACTTAGCTATCAGCAGTTGGGAATAATCATCATTTTCATAGTCGTGTAGGATTTCCTGGATCCATAATGGTACAGCAACAGAAATAGCCCCCAGATTTTCCCTGATAACACATCTTGACATAGCATAAGTGCTCTATTCTCTCTTCCTCTTTTGTATTCTACTTTATAATTGTAACCCAACAATTTAATCAATAGCTTGTGCTGAATTCCCTCAGTCAATTTCTGCTCTTAGATGTACCTTAAGCTTTGTTGATCGGTGCTAATTATCAATGTTGATCCCACTAGATAATGCTTCCACTTCTTGAGTGACTCAATGATGGCTAGAGCTTCCTTGTCATAGGTTGAGAAAGCAGCTGCTCTAGGTCCCAATGCACTAATACAAATTGGCTTTTGATTTTGCATCAGCGCTGCCCCAATTCCCTGTCCACTTGCATCAGCTTCTAATACAAATGATTGGCTATGATCTGGTAGTGCCAAAATAGGAGCTCTGGTCATTACTTCCTTTAGCTTATTGAATGCTGATTCTTGGGCTTCTTACTATATAAAGCCACTCTTCTTGAGAGCTTCAAACAAGGGTTTACAAAACAGTCCATAGTTCTAAATAAATCTTTGGTAATAATCTGTCAAGCCCAAAAAACTCCTCAGCTGAGTGATGTTCCTTGGTGTGGGCCAATTGGTCACTGCCACTATTTTAGCTGGATCAGTTGCTACCCCTTCTCCACTGATAATGTGGCCTAGATACTCAATCTGTCTTTGCCCAAAAGCACACTTGCTCTTCTTAGCAAATAGATTTTGCTCTTTAAGGACCCCTAACACCTTGGTCAAATGTTGCCCATGTTCTTCCAATGATTTGTTGTATGCTAAGATGTCATCAAAAAACACTAATGCAAACCTTCTAAAAAAGGGAGCTAATATCTCATTCATCAAGGCTTGAAATGTTGCAGGAGCATTGGTTAAACTGAATGGCATTACCATGAAATCATAATGTCCTAAATGAGTGCTAAATGCAGTCTTCTTCCCATCTTCCTCTTTCATCCTTACCTGATGATATCCAGACTTCAAATCAATATTTGAAAACATGCATGCACTACTACAAAAAGGCTAATATTGACGCCTCATCACGCATTTGCTGACCAAAATTGTTCAGATATATGCAATCACAAACGGTTTTGGTTTAGAGACCGTCTGTATTCGGGCTGTGCTAAAAATCGTTTGTGAAGAGGTAATATCACAGAAGGTTCATAGCTAAAATCGTCTATGACTTATCACAGACGGTTATTGTTAATAACCGTCTGTGATAATTCTACATATCACAGACGGTTTTCAACAAATAACCATATGTGAAACATCACAGACGGTTCTTAACAATAACCGTCCGTGATATTACTACATATCACGAGCGGTTTTTGTTATAACCGCTTGTGATAATATCGCTTCCTCCTCGCTGAAGCCCGATGAGTTTCTTCGTCGCCGATGCATCTCTTCATCGCATCGATCCGCTTCGGCTCCCCAATGCATCTCTTCGTCTCACGCTCCGAATTTATTCCTTGTTTTATAAAAAGGATTATCCGCCATCGAAGATGACCATCCCCACATACTTATAAAAAAAATAGAAATGGCTGCCTCTTCCTTGTCGCCGGCATTGATGGCCTACCCGCCACACTCGTGACGAGCACCTCTCACAGACGTTGAACCATGCTACGGAAGAACACCGCTTCAACAAAGGTCTTCACTCCTCTGTCACCGAGAATTTGCCAGAGCAGGACGGCCACCTTCCGCCTTGACATCCTCCTCCGCCGTGTCTTCTGGGTGATCTCCCACTTTCGGCGAGTTTACCGCATCATCGACGTGGTAATCCAAAACGACGTTGCACGTCTCTAGGAGGCTTGCCGTCACTTGGACTACGTAATAGACATGGCAGGCGATCGAGTCGACTAGGCCGAGACCCCTCAAGTAAGGGAAGAGAGCCTATGGGCTCAATTCTTCTTGATTCAACAGTCTGAAGGTCTTCGGGAGACACTCGAATGAGCACGTTAGCGGGTGGATGCATTTCAGGCTTCGTTCACTGATGATCAGGAACCGTCTGATGCCGACGCCGTCGCCTATGAAGTATTGAAGACGGAGAAAGCAGCCTACCTACGCCACTAGAAAAACTTTGTTTATTTATAGGTTTCTACTTTTTTTTAATATTTTTGTGAGTGACTGGCCACGCTGTTTGGCCATATGAAAATTCCAAAATGAAAAAAAAAGTTTGGAGGTGAAGTTACTATATTAATTATATGTGGAATTATTACTATATACATATATTGTCGACGATCGAGTCGTCGATCTTATGAAATAAAAGAGGAAAATGACGTGAAGTATCCTGGGATAGAATGGGGCCCGCTCTTTATTGATATGAACTGGATTTACAAGACTTAACTAGGGACTACCCCTAAATACACTAAATGTGAGGGATGTTAAGCTAAGTAATCAGGCTTAGAATCTGAGTCTAAGACTGAATGTCTTGCTTCTGATTCCACTGCTCAGGCTTCTGTGTTTGTCGTCTCGTGTTCTGTTATCGTCCCTTCGTCTTCTGCGCTCCACCCTTAAATAACTTCCGAAGAGGTGGCAGTTACTCCTGGAGAAGGCGTCCCTGGTGAAACGTTACGACTGGTCGGAACGGTAAGGCAGTTAACAACGTGCCAACTACCTTGCGGTTTAAGTGTCAGTGAGACACTTAACCGTAGGGCAGTTAACAACGTGCCAACTACCTTACGGTTTAAGTGTCTGTGAGACACTTAATCGTGAGGGCGCTTTATTATCGCTGTCTTAGGATTATATCAACGCATGGTTTAGAACATATAGCACGGTTCCATTCATCATACGGTAAAAATGCTACCATAGCTTTTCCGAAGCAGCCTACCGGTCAAGTCTAGGCACAAAGCCTTGTCCGACCAGGTACCCATCGTGTAACCTCTGGAATCCTCACGACCGGGAGGCCGTTAGCCTTAGGGTTACGCACCATGAAGACGTATGGTCTTTTATGTATTAAATTAATACATAGAGGTTTTAATCCTCGTCGGCTAGCACCCGAACTTTTAAATGAACAGGTCGTGTGTACACCTTCTTCCGATGAAGTCGTATCGAGCAGACCCCATTTAATGTTGTGATATACGAGGTGGTCTGTGTTCACTTTAAAGTTGAGAACTTGCCTTGGGAACCGAAGAGTTTTTCTGTTCGTTGAACGAAAAAGAAGCTTTTGCCCGTTAGACTTTTGTGGGTAACTTCCGATCGCAATTAAAGATCAGAAGCTATAAAATCCCCATCGTTAGGCTTATAGAATTTTTACGCTTCTAGATTCCCTTTTGATCCCCTTCAACTTCTTGCTAAGAAAAATCCTTTAGACCATTTCTTGTTCTTCCGACCACAAAGCCTCCTACAACCACTACTCATCCTTGAGGATTTTCATCATGTCGGAGCAAATCATGAAGTGGTTGCCTTCGGAATTGAGCAAGAAAAAGCTTGAGGCGTTGGAGAAGATCGGGATGCTCCTAGACAAGAATCTGATCAAATGGAGATCGGCGATCGGAGAGCACTTTCCGAGCCTACATCGAATGTGGGCTGAGGATGCCGGTACACAAATTCCTTCTCCGCGTTCTTGAGTATTACGGAGTGGAATTGGTAAATTTGGTTCCGAACTCCATCGCCAATATCAGTATTTTCACCTATTTGTGTGAGGCAAACCTGGGAGTGCCACCGAATTTGAGGCTCTTCAGGTATTTCTACCGAATGGTGATGGGGAGATCCACGGTGACTCCCGGAGAATGTACATTGCGTCTTCACGACGGGAAGGCCTATGAGTATATCCATATGTACTCGAAATCCTCGTGGTCGTCATGGAAGAAGAACTAGTTCTACATGACGGTTACGAGAGACGATGGCCTCTACTTCGCCAGAATTAGAGCAAATGAAAACCCCAAGTGGAGGAAGAACGTGGAGAAGGCAGGGGTGGTCGGAAGATGGGTGGATGCCATCTATGACCTGCGAGTCAAGGGCTTGACCTCCTGGCATGTGGTGAGAGATTTCACCAAGCGTCATATTAGCCCTCTGAAGCTTCGGACTCATTCCCTGCTTTGGTTCATTGGTCATGATGAAGCTATCTCAGGAGGTGGTAAGTCTTTGAGAAAAGCTCCGACCAGTATATTTTATTATTTGATTATCATAATACCTTAAAATCTGCCCTTGTTTCCTTCTTTCTTTTTTAAGCCCTTTCTCCCGAGGAAGTCGAGAGAGGATCAGTTGATCTCGCTACTGGGAGCTCGGTGAAAAGGTGCATTCCCGAGATCTTGGCAATAGTCTCGCCAAGAAAAACTGCAAGGCTTAAGGTAGACAATCAAAATTTCTTTATCATGCATACATATTCTCCGATCAAATTTTTATCATGCTCTATTTTTGTAGTCATTTGGATTATGAATCACACAAACCGGTGAGGATCAACATCCCACCGTGGTTCCGACCGACTCGCGCGGGATGCACCGGAAGAAGATGAATCTTCCGAGGTAATAGAGCATTTCAAAAGTATATATATATATATATATATATATATATATATATATATATAAATATATGTACTTTAGATAAAGATTTCATCACCCAATCAAATTTGTTTTTGATTTAGGTGGAGAAGGTTGAAGGCCTGTAGAGCGAATCGCTGGGCGTCAGAGACTCTAGGCCTGGCTGTTCATGACCTTACAGTTGTTACTGAAACAACTGATCTAGAGGTTGATGAAACTACTCCCTCCGACCTGATGGTTAGGAATGCAATCCTTGATGAACTGATCGAGGACATTGCTTCTGACATCTTGTTGGAAGATGTGAGGGGTTTAACCAACCCTGCCGGTTCGGAGCCGGCGAAAATGGAGGAAAAGAAAAGGAAGGATGGCGGCACAGAGTTTACTCTTCCGTGCTTCAAAGTCAAATCCCGGAGATTAACTAGGTATGTACAAATGAAAGAGGTCGTATAAGTGCATACCTTTAATAGTTTCTTGATGATTTGATATTTTGAACTTCCCTTCTTCGTTTTGCATAGATCTTCTGTTGTTCCGGTTGCTTCCGACCGGATTCTTCCTGAGGTCCAGGCACCCGTGGAGGTCCCCGACCAGAACACTTCCCAGGATAGAGTTTCCGAGGATAAAGTGGTCGAAGAAGCCCCCAAGCAGGTGTCAAAGCCAGCAGTTGAACTGGACGCTCTAGTGGTTCCAACTCCTACGGAGGGAAAGGCCTTTGAAGGATCTCAACATGTTCTGACCCATGTTGGTGATTCTTCCCAACCTGATCAATTCCCTTTTCGTCCCCGATTTATTGACAATAAGGAGCTTAACGAGGCTTGGGGGAAAATATCGGATCATCAACTCAAGACAGGTCCTGATTTGATATTTGCCAGTTATAATGACTTGGCAATCCGGAAAAGTATCCACGACTAGTTCCATAGTGTTTCTTAAAAGTTTACAGGGAACTTGAAGAGAAAATGCTATTTGTGTAGCATTTGGTCGAGAATTTTGCTGTGGTCGGAGGACTGACCCAGCGAATTAAGGACTTGGAGCAAAAACACTCCAAATTGGAAAGTAAGAACTTTCCACTTAACTTTTTTCCTTCTTCGATACTTTGTCCTTCTCTAATTATTCTCTCTTATCATATTTGATAGATTTGGAGAAAATGAAAGAAGAGATCGTGGCTAATAAAACCAAGATAGCTTTGTTTGAAGAAGAAATTAAAGGTAGGGACCGGTCGATCGTCGAGAAGACGACCAGCAATAAAACACTTAACAAGAAAATTGAAGGTAACAGGTCGTAAACTTGACTTATTATCTTCCTCCAATTATGTTTGTGCTTATCAATCGTTTCACTCTTGTAGAGCAAACGCAAGCGCTGGACAGAACAGAGAAGACTCTGAAATTTAAGCAGGATAAGGAGGCGGCTCCTGTGCAAAATATTGATGAAAAGATTCATCCTTTGAACAAGATGATCTTTGATATGGGATTAGGATCAAGTCCGCCTACCTTAAGAGATCCGATAGAGAAAATGAACTACTTGGGTCAACTTCTAGAGGATCTCAAAGGTCTGCTCAAGACTACTCGGTAGAACTATGCCCAGACTACGAAAGCAGGCGTTGCTAGTGGAGTTAGTTTTTTTTTGGCAAAACTGAAGGCTTCCGACCCCTCCATTGATCTCCAAGCTGTTGAAGATGACTTCAACTGCCCACCTGATGAGGCGACCAAGTTCATGGAAGAACTCAGGCCACTCGGAGACAAAGTTGTAGAGGAGATGGAGGTCGGATCTCCATCAAGCAGTAATTAGTTTGGAGATATTTCAAGAGTAGGCCCCTGCAATTGTAAGAATATTGAAAATGTATAATACTTACCTTTTATGTCAACAACAATGCTTTTGTTTATCCTGTTTGACTTTTAAAATTCTCATATACTTCCTAGCCCTCGACTACTTTATAGTAGAAGAACTTTACTATACAAGCAGGTAGCCAAGAAAGAGAATGAAAGTCGAAACCATTCTTTTGAAGGTATGTGCTGATGTTAAGGCAAAACTGATCGTTGCAATACTAGGAAATCACTGTAGTCAGAACCAGCTTATGATTTTGACTAGTTATAGATCCTTGCTTGTCATAATCGAAATACCAATCAAAAGTTGTACATGGTCGGAAAAAAGACTTGTTGTGTTGACATAAGAAGAAATGCAAAAATGTATGCAACAAACAACAAGTGATCGTATTTATATTTACGACCCAAAACTGGTCGGAAAATACTGCTAAGAACAGAAGATATAGAAAAATATTTCGCAAAACGTGTTCAGGCTCAAGTCCGATCGGGCAAATGAGGATTGTAAGAAAAGAACCGCTAGGAAGCCCTTCCAAAGCAAGCGTGACCACGCATGTAAAAAGGAGAGACTTCAACTAGGAGGCTTTCCGTGTCCCAACTAGTAGCCAAACGAGTAGAACAGATTTTGAAATGAAGAAATATAGTCTTCATAGTCTTAATAGTATAATGAACTATACATAGTTGTTTATATTAAGTTCATATCGTAGATAGTCGCCAGTGAGAAGCATTCATGGAATGATTACGACTTGGACCTATACAACAGATGACACCGATGTCAAGTTGCCAAAGAGTAACAAAGATCCCGATAAAGGATATCAGAGAGAAAAATTATCTTCTCCGGCCATTTTAAACAATAACAATAGATGACCAGGATATTGGCATAGATATATAAACTGTATTACTTGTCAAAAATGGAATGAACGAATGTACTAAATGAAGAATTGAAATGAAGTATGAAATAATTAGACATAGAACTTACGTAATTGATCAATGTTCCAAGAATTTGACAAAACTTGCCGGTCCGACATGGCTAGTGACTTCGACCACAGTGTAAGGATCTTCCCATTTGGGAGAAAGTTTGTTGCAATTTGCCTGATTCTGAATTTTTCTGAGAACCAGATCACCTACAGCAAGGCTACGAGGTTGCACCTTACGACCATGGTACCTTTGCATGGCTTGTTGATATACTGCTGACCGTACAAGGGCTTGGTTTCATCGTTCTTCAAGGAAATTGATGTCGTTGAGTCGTCGTTCACTCTGATCATTTTTGTTAAAACGATCAGTTCGAGCAGTGCCAATTTCGACTTCTGGAGGAAGCATGTCTTCAGCACCATAAACCAAAAAGAATGGTGTTTCACCGGTCGCACGATTGGTCATGGTTCGGACGGCCCATAATACAGACGGGAGTTCTTGAACCCAAGCTCCTGACCATTTGATTAACTGGTCGAATACTCGGCATTTGATCCCTCGCATAATGATACCATTAGCTCATTAATCGCCTGCTGTTCGCGATGAGCAATGTATAAATGAACTTTGATACCAAGTTCATCATGTAATTCTTGGAATTGACCGCTGGAGAACTAGGCACCATTATCTGTGATTATACGACTAGGTACACCAAATCGTATGATCACAATTTTCATGAGAAATCTCTTAGCGGCATCAGTTGTTGTTTTAACAACAGGCTCGGCCTCGATCCATTTTGTAAACGTGTCACTATGACTTAAAAGGAATTAAGCCCCGGGTGCTCTTGGGAAAGGTCCTGTAATGACCAAATTCCTGTTGCAAAAGGCCAAGAAAGAGGAATTGTTTGCAAGGCTTGTGCCGGCTGATGTACTTGTCAGCTATTAAACTGACATTGTATGCACTTTGTCACGAGCTCTTTTGCATCATGAAGGGCAATTGGCCAGTAATATCCTTGCCTGTAGGCTTTACCGACCAGAGTTCTATAGGAATGATGTACTCCACAGACTCCTTCATAGATTTCGGTTAGCAACTTAATGCCATCCGTTTGAGATATGCATCTCATCAACACTCCGTGAGATCCTCATTTATACAAGGTACGTTCAATCAGAGTGCATGATTTGGCTTTTCGTGTGAGACGATCAGCCTCTACATCATCTTCTGAAATTATGTCATGCTGAAGATAATTGTAGATCGGTGTCATCCAGTCTCTACCTTTATCATGATAGCGCCAACCATCAACGACCTGTGGAGCATCCATGTTCTCACGATCGGTTTGTATCACCTGTAAAGAATCATGCATGATCTCGGAAGGCTCGACCAATGAGGGCGAATCGAGATGCTCGAGAAAACTCTGGGCGGGACGGTTGTCCTCGTGGAGGCCATCCATGCCAACTGGTCTGCTAGAAAGTTTTTCTTTCTAGGAATATGTTGGATCTGGAAACCGAAGAAGTGCTTTTCAAGTTTCCGTACTTCCGCCAGATAATATGACATCTTGGTACTCAAGCATTGACGCTCTTTCCCTACTTGATATGCTACTAGTTGAGAATCACCTTTCACTAGTAATTTACGAATCCCGAGCGAACGAGCTGCTCGGAGTCCTGCCAATAAACCTTCATATTCTACCACGTTGTTCGTGGCAGGAAAATTTAACTGGATGCCGTACTTGAGTTGTTCGCCAGTAGGGGATATCAAGACAACTCTAGCCCCGATGCTTTTAACATCAAGGAACCGTCAAAGTACATTGTCCACTCATCGTGGTGTTCGCATTTCGCCCTTGGTGGGTTCAGGGTTTGTCCATTCGGCAATGAATTCTGCTATTGCCTGGGACTTTATTGCTATTCGTGAGATGAAATGGAGGTCAAACGCTCCTAGCTCAACCGCCTATTTTGCTATTCGTCCTGATAATTCCCTGTTTCCAAGGACGTAACCAAGGGGATATCCGGTTGGTATGACCACTTTGTGGGCTTGGAAGTAATGCCTGAGCTTCCTTGAAGACATAAGGAGACCATATAGCAACTTCTGTACCTGTGGGTATCTTTCCTTTGGTCCATGTAAGACTTCGCTTACATAATACACTGGTCGCTGGATGTTCTCCTGTTCTACGACCAGTACACCACTAATCTGTCTGCGGGCGCTATGTACCACATAAATCGGCAATGTTTCACCCAATCTTGGAGAAACTAAGACTGGGGTGCTTATAAGGTACTTTTTAAGCTCTTCAAAGGCATCGTTTGCCTCTTTAGTCCACTCGAAACTTCCATGCTTCCGAAGAAGTTTAAAGAAAGGTAATCCTTTTTCCCCTAACCTTTTTATGAAACGACTTAGCACTGCCATACAGCCGGTTAGTTTTTGGACCTCTTTCTTCGTGGTCGGAGGGCGCATCTGGTCTATGGCCTTTATCTTTACTGGATTTGCTTCAATACCTCTAGCCGAGACTAGGAAACCGAGCAGTTTTCCAACAGAAACTCCGAACACACAATTTTCTGAATTTAACTTGAGGTTATGCCTTCTCAAGTTATTGAAAGTTTCTTGTAGGTCGTGAACATGATCACTAGCGTTGATTCTCTTTACGACTAGATCATCGACGTAGGCTTCAAGGTTCCGACCTATTTATGGATTAAAGGTTTTTTGCATCAACCTTTGAAAAGTTGCACCAGTGTTTTTGAGACCAAATGGCATCTTAACATAGCAGTAAGTGCCATATGGAGTGATGAAGGAAGTTTTCTCTTCATCTTCTTTACACATGTTAATCTGGTGGTACCCTGAGTATGCATCTAAAAAACTTAGTAACTCACTCCCGGGAGGTAGAGTCTACTAGTTGATCAATGCGTGGAAGGGGAAAATCATCCTTCTGACAAGCTTTATTAAGATCTCAGAAGTCTATACACATTCGCTATTTCCCATTATTCTTCCTAACCATTGGCTGAGTGTGCGAGAGCCATT